>JAJHZJ010000096.1:6850389-8050389 GCA_023548195.1 Bettongia penicillata ogilbyi
TTTTGAACCTCTTTTTCCATTTGGCTCATTCTGCTTTTGAAAGCATTCTTCTCCTCATTGGCTTTTTGAACCTCTTTTGCCAATTGTGTGAGCCTATTCTTCAAGGTGTTATTTTCTTCAGCATTTTTTTGGGTCTCCTTAACCAAGGTATTGACCCGTTTTTCATACTTTTCTTGCATCTCTCTCATTTCTCTTCCCAGTTTTTCCTCCACCTGTCCAACTTGCCTTTCAAAATCCTTTCTGAGCTCCTCCAAGGCCTGAACCCCCCTGGGATGTCTGGGGTACCGAGGCCCCACCCTCCACGTCTTTCCCTGATGGCAAGAATATGTCCTTGTCGTCAGATCTGATAGTCGGGATCATTTGCATCTGTTTGAAAAAACTCTCTATAGTTTTATTTTTCTTCCCTTTTCTAGGCATTTTCCCAGCCAGTTACTTGACTTCTAAAATTCCTGTCCACCCCCGCCTAGATCCACCCAGCTAGTGCTTGGGGTCTGAGATTCAAATGGGCTTTCTGCGCAGCCCGGCTGCTAATCAATGTGATCTTTAGTTCTGGTGCTGGAGTGGGGGCAGGGCCGCCTCCCAGGCTCAGCTCCCTCAGGGGCTTTCTGCAGAGACTTTCAGTGATGGAGTGGGGTGGGGCAGGGCCGCCTCCCAGGCTCAGTTCCCTCAGGGGCTTTATGCAGAGACCTTCAGTAATAGAGCGGGGTGGGGCAGGGCCGCCTCCCAGGCTCAGCTCCCTCAGGGGGTTTATGCAGAGACTCTCAGTAATGAAGATCCTGCCTGCTGCTGGGGGAGTCCCGGCCGCTGCCCCCGCCTCTGCCTCCACCGTTTCCTGCCCCCGTCTCTGCTGCCGCCGCTTCCTCCCAAGGGGGCCCAAGTCACAGAGACACCCCGCTCCCCTCTTCCAGCCCAGCTGTCTCTCTCACTGACCTGTAGCTTCTGTGGGCGGAGGGACTTTCCCAGCTGCCGGAGCTTCCATCCCTGAAGCCTGCTCGGATCAGCTTCTCTGGGGCTGCGGCCAGGGCAGCGCTGGGGGGGGGGGGTCCACTTTCCGGGGCGCGACAGACCCTGGGGATGGCTCTCCAGGGCTCTCTGGAACGGAAATCTCTTCCACTCTGTTTCTGCACACCTTTCAGTGATCCAGAACTTATGGGGATCTCTTTTTACATTAATTCTATGGGCTGTGGGTCCGGAGCTCGTAAACGTGCGTCTTTCTACTCCGCCCCCCACAGGACTTTTTGTGACAAAAGTACTTATGTCAGTATTTCTTTATAGTTTATTAAGGAAGTTGCTAATTATGTAATGGCCACATTTCAGGCAAATCTGTCTGAAGAAAGCTACTTTTCTTCAGAAACAAGTAGAAAGGAGTTCATTAAGTTTGAAACAGTATGAATTACAAATGGAAAGGTAAGCTAGTGGACTTGATGTTGATTTTGAGCCTGGTGAATACTGATCTTTTACATAACCCAATTTTCTGTGGGAGAAAGATGCATTTTGGAAATCACTTTAAAGTGGTTTTCATAAAGTCATGCTGACAGTTAAGAAACTGCCTTCAACCAGTTTGCACAGAGACCTCTCTGACCTAATTCAACAGCTTGGTAGGAGCCTGTCTGACCTATTTTCTGTGCAGTTTAGTAGCAGATTTAGTACAAGCATCACTTCATTTATCTGGCATTGTATGAAATGCTCTAAATCAGTGGATTTTCCAAGGAGTCACAGTTTACCCCTTTAAAACAACAATAAAACATTTTAAATTTTAATCACTTAATGGAAAAATTGCTAAAATGCCAAAAAGAATCACAAAATTTGAGAACTGGCAGGGACCTCAGTGGATAACTCATCCAATCCACCTATAATGCCCACTATAATATACCTGACAAGTGGTTGTCCAGCCTTTGCTTGAAGAGCCAACCTCTCGAGGTGGCCCGTTCTCTTTTGGGGTAGTTCTCTGTTAGGGTTTTTGCATATCAAGCCTAAATTATACCTCTGCAACTCCACTCCCATGGTTCCTGGGGCTGCCCACTGGAGCCAAACAGGAGGAGGCTAATTCCTTATCCCTGTGAGAACTCTTCAGACACTTGAAGGCAGCCATCATGGCCCCTCCTGAGTAACCCAGTTCCTCTTATGGATCCTCACATCATGAACTCAAAGCCCTTCACCACTCTGGCTGCTCATCTCAGGACACTCTCCAGCTTGTCAATATCCTTTTAAAACTGCTGTTCCCAGAACTCAACACAAATCTCCAAATGAGTCTGGAGGTTTCTCTGCCTTCTTATATACCAAACGTTCTATTTTCTTGATGACTAACACAGTGATGCCCTAAGGACCTCTTTACATACGTAGGACTGATTATCAAGAACCTGGAAGAAAGCATAAAGGTCTCTGAGCAACCCAAAGTGAAGCCCCAAAGTCCATGGTAAGTGCTTTACTGATGGGGCAAGCTTAAGAACTTCATCCAACCTATTTACTCTAAAAAGAATTCAAAGCCCCATATGACCTTTACAGACTTCTCAGCCAGGCAGGGTGGTACAGGCCTATAATCCCTGCTTGGTGAACTGCTTAAGCCAGGGAGTTCACAGCTGTGAGGAGCTGAGCCAAGGTGTTACACTAAATCCAGCACCAAGAAGGTGAGGAGCAGGGAGTCCCCAGGCAGCCCAAGAAGGGGCAAACCAGCCCAGGTCAGAAAGAGAACTGGTCTAAGCTCCTATAGCCATGAGGAGCAGGGTGAGTAGCAGAAGCAAAGGAGGGGAGTCTGTCTCAAAAAAATAATTTCTCACTGGACTGGTTCCCATGGACCTGGTGTTCATGGTGTTCACTGTCTCCAGACATGCCCCTTCCTTTCCCACTCTACTTCCATCATTGCCTAGGTCCAGAATGCCTACCCTCCTCCCAATCTTGGCCTGCCGAAAACCTACCTGTTCCTTCTGAATCAGCTTAAACAGCACCTTCATGCCTGTGCTGCTTCCCTGATATTCTCATCCAGAAGTCCTGTTTCCCACCTCAGAAAATTTAGAAAATTCCAATTTTCTTAGGTATTTCCCATATTTCACTACCTGCAGAAACCTGCATCTGTATACAGGTCTAATATCCCCCATTAGACTGTTAACTTGATGGTAGAGACCCTGTCTTCTTTAACTGTGCTTCTCCCTAGTGAATGTTTAATAAATGTCTGCATGAATTCATGATAGAGTTCAGGCTGCCAGATTAAGAGATCTTAGGACGTAAGATATCTTGATCCAGTGACCATTATGTGCTAAGCACCAAAAAACAGACAATATGTGGATAATGGATTTCAAAACATTTTCTTTTCATGATTTTTATATATATACATATATATATATAAACTGCTATAACCTAAATTAGGACTTCTATAAAGCCTCACATGCTCCAGAGTTCTGTCTAATCAAAGAGGAACTTGCAGGTTCCAGGTCAGTAGTGCCGGAGACCAAAAAACCTTTGGGGCCTAAACCACAGAGTAGTGATAGGTGTGGAGGAGAGGAATTTTACTGAATTTCTGCTACTACACCACCATTGTAGGAAACTCTCAGGGCCTCAATAAAAATTACATTAAGTTAAACACAATTTCAAAAGAGCTCTTCCTCAATTCAATATTGAGAAAAATTGGAAATTCAATGAATTGCAGGTAGAAGAGGTACAAGAAATAATAAGGCAACATGATTTTCATAAAAGAAAATACAAGATACAAAATAAAAAAATAAAAATCAGATTTTCATATCCCTTTAGATATTTAGGATTTGGCATCTCTAACAATCTCTCTCAAAAATCCAAAATTGTTTCTATGATACTGAACATTTCAAGGAAGTGTGAGTATATATATGTAACTGGAAAAGACATTGAGATACTTGTCAATTTAATTATCCAAACCTGAAATTTAAGATTAATATTAGTTTGCTCTTAAAATTTTTACTTTGTGTAGGTCAGTAGAAGGAATCTGGGAAAATCTTTTCTAATAACTCTTATGTAGCAGTCTGAAAAATTTTTTAAGAAATAGATTTAAACTTTAAAAAAAAAACATATTTTGAAATTCACAACACAGCACAACAGTCTGCACATGAAAGACATGGAAGCAATTTTAAATTGACACATTTTGTTTTTACATCATTTATATTTCCTACTATAGCCCTTCCAACAATTCTCAAAATGCCAACCCCTTATAAAGAATGGAAAAGAGAGGAAGAAAATGAAAAATTCTGCAAAACTAACCAATCTATTGAAAAAGTCTGATATTACACGCCATGTTCCACACCCATGCTTTTCCCACCTCTGAAAAGCAGAGGTGGATGTCTTCCCACATCTCTTCTTTGGAACCACATTTGGTCATGATAATTTTGTAGCATTCAATTTCATTTGTTTTGTTGCTGGTTCTTTCAGTTACACTGTTGTAGATGATTCTGCTTAGTTCACCTTGGATCAATTCACCTAAGTCTTCCCATGCTTCTCTATATTCATTATTTCTTATGGTACAATATTATTCCATTACATTCATTCACCATAATTTATCTAATTATTCTGTGACAGATGGTTATCTACTCTGCTTATGCCCAGAAGTGACATTTCTGGAAGCAAAGAGTAGAGATATTTTAGTTATTCTTAGCTGAATTCCAAATTGTTTTCCAGAATGGTTGGACATTAACCTCTGGGATTCAGGAACGAGAAATCAGAATTTCAAGGAATTCTGGAACTTATGAGTTGTTCTGTATTTTCATAATATTTTATATGTTCTTAAAAAGTGATCACCATAATAATAATAAATAGTGAATTACTTTTCTTTGATAGGGTTATATTAAAACATTCTGTTAAAAAACTATGACAAATGCATGGCTTGTTAATCTTATAAATCAATGTACTACAACAATGACTAATTGTTCTTGTCACCAAAATCCTTGGCACTGTTAAATGGTTTCACATCAGAAATGGATATCATTTTATTAGTGGAGATAACATTAAAGAGGCAGTGTTAACATGAGCTTTGACACTACATCCCTGTTTGAATACAAGTTCCTTGAGAAGGAATTGTCTTACTTTTCTATTTGTACGTCCAAAACTTAGCATAGAGCTTTGATAATAGTAAGCATTTAGTAAGTGCTTTATTTATCCATTCAAAATATGTAAGGCAAAGAACTGATTTCCTGTATTGTTCTTAAAATATTTCCAACATCATTCATACTCTTTACTCAATATAAGTATTCTAAAAACTTTTTTAATAAATAAAAAAATTCAGTTTAGCACCATTTATACAGAACTGTAATCTACAGCAAATACTCAAACACTGGAAAATGCTGTTAAAAGTTTATTTTAAAATTTACAACATAGCCTGCATATGAAAGATGACATGGAAGTAACAGCACTACACGGAATCACTTGTTGAAATTGTCAATTTAAGACCTTATTTTGCTTCCAAAACTTGTTATTTCTTGGAATGCCATTCACAGGATTCATGTAAAGTATACAATGCATATAAACTTAATCTTTATTTTACTTGCAAGAATGACTCATTTGTTTGTGACAGGGCCACAAACCCAGACTTACGACATGGCAATAGTTACAACCAACATTGCCTGCTCCAGGTCCAGTTCTGGGATATGAAGACCCTGTTCATTCATTACTGAGTGAGTGCCATTAGCTAGTGTTTTACACCCCATTTACTTTTTCTAGACATTCACAGAATCCCAGGATCAGAGATGGAGGGCTAAAAGACACATTAGCGATTACCTAATAAAAACCCCTCATTTTACAGAAAAACAAACCGGCAGCAAGAGGGGAAGAGGCTTTCCCACAATCTCTACATGGGCCTACTTTACACTTCACCTGGTATCTTAGGTATAGAGATAGAACACACAGAGGGTTTTATAGAGATAGAACACACAGAGGGTTTCTTCCTCCCCTGTTGGAAGGAAGGTGGGACCAAATGATACCTGTGGTCCATCCTTTGCAGCAATAAATCTTAAATCGTCCCATTTCCCTATGGGTTAAAGGCTAAACTTCTTGACAGAGCGTGCAAGACAACCATTCAATCAATAAAGCATTTATTAAATGCCTGCTGGGTACCAGGCACACAATACAAAATACAAAAAAAATGAAGCAATACTTACTTAAATAAGCTTTAAGTTCTAAGGGGTGAGAGACAAGTACATGTATAATGTGGAAACATTTTTTTTAAAAGCACCTTTGTTTATCAAACTGAAAACATGAAATATTTCTGTACTAATAGAGGGCTTTTCCCTTACTTTCCTGTTTGGAGGTGTGATGTATCAGGATAAAAGGCAAAAAAAAAAAAAAAAGGTCTTTTGTGATGTGAATGGATTAAGGGTAGTAACCAGAAATTTAACAAAGAGAGCCTCTAGTCTAGATAAGATGATTTCCTACCCTATCCCAGAAATGATCAAGCAAGCAACAAAAGCACCTACTATGTGCTAGGCACTGCATTAAGTGCTTGAGGATACAAAAAGGGAAAAAGACAGCCACCGCACTCAAGAAGCTTATAATCTAATAAGAGACAACATGCAAACAGATATATATCTCTATACAAGAAAAATGGGAAATAATAAATGGAAGGTACTAGATTAAGAAAGGTTGGAAAAGCCTTCCAGTAAAAAATGAGATTTTAGATGGGATTTAAAGAAATCCAGGGAAGAGAGTAGGCAGAACTGAAGAGGGAGAGAAAATATCTTATTTGAGCCAGAAAGTCAGTTGTCCCTATGTAAAAAAGCATGTGGCAGGAGTGAGATGTAGGAAGATGGAGAGGTAGGCTATAGCTAAGTCATGAAGGGCTTTGAATGCCAAATAGATATTTTATATTTGATCCTGGAAGAAACAGAGGACTGGAGTTTTTTGAGTAGGGGGAGTGAAATGATTGGACCTATACTTTTGGTGGCTGAATGGATGATGGAATGTCGTGAGGAGAGCCTTGAGGCAGGCAGACTCTGCACTAGCAGCCTATTAGACTACTTCAAGTATGAGGTGATGAGGGCCTGAACCTGAGTGCTGGCAGTGTTAGAGAAGAGAAGGAGATGTATTTGAGAGATGTTGCACAAGGTGAAGTTGATAGGCCTTGGCAACATGTTGAAAACGGGGTGTGGGGAGGGGGGGGAAGACATAACAAGTCAAAGATAATTTCCTAGGTTGTGAGTCTGAAGGACTGGGAAAATGGTGTTGCCCTGTACAGTAATACTGAAGGGAAGAGTAACAGTCAAGGTAAGAAGTGGGGAGGGCTTAATGGGAAAATGAGTTCTGTTTTGGACATGTGGAATTTAACATGTCTATTATCCAGTCTGAGATGTCTGAAAAGCAGCTGGAGATTGGTGGTCAGGAGAAAGGTTGGGGAAGCATGGGAAGATCTGAAATTCATGGGAGACGATTAAATCATCAAGTGAAGTAGTACAGAGGAAGAAGAGGACAGGGTCCAGGACAGAGACCTAGTAAGGGACTCCTAAAGTTAGAGAAGGGAGCGGTCAGGTAAGTGGAAAGAGAATCAAGACAGAGTGTGTCCCAAAAACCCATAAAGAAGAGACTATCAAGGAGGAGAGGGCAATCACCAGTGACAGAGGCTACAGAGGTCAGAATGGTGAAATGTGGTGGATTCAAATTCCTGATCTCTTGTCTTACAATAGTTGGTTTTTTCCCCTATTATATAACACCTCTTCTACCTCCTCCCCCTCGCCCCTTCTCTACTGTGCTCTTTCTGGAAGGTCTAGTGATTGCTTTAGAAAAATAGAGGGGGAAAAAAAACACTAAACTGAATTTCTGGAATTCAAAACCCATCTTTAGCTTTTCACTGAGTGAATGTTGTCTTTTAAAGGCCAAGTAGGAGGAGATCTTTTGTACGTACATTGGGTCACTTCTCATACTAAGTATATCTATGAAAGCTGCCCAAGAAGATTACGATAGAGCGCAGTGGCCACAGTCCCCTTTCCTGTAGGGCCTTTGCCCCTTCATCTCTGGCTCTTATTCTCTCCTGATTGATAAAATGAGAAGTTAGTACCAGATGCCCCAAATGAGAAGGTAACTGTAAAAAGGGCTTAGTGCAATGCCTGGCAAACAGTAGGTGCTATATAAACCCTTGATCCTGTCCCACTCACAATGACTTCACAACCTAAAAATCCTTGTTGATTAGCTGAAGACTGCTTGCAAAGAAATTGACACCTAAATGTATTTTTTAAAAGTCCTTCTCTGCTTAGTTTGTTTTTAAAATGTAAAAAAAAAAAAAAAAGCCTGGTTCCATTAAAAAACAGGGGGCCTAGTTGTAAAATACAGATGTAGGACAAACACCAGGAGAAATAAGGAGCCAGCTGCAAATAAGAGTAGCAGTGTCCCTCCACTGTGGGGCTGTGCCAAGGAGTAAACAGTGTAAAAACAAGAGCCTGGAGTCTACATAGACTGGAAGGAAGAGTGGTGTCTATCTGATGGAAACCACAGACAACTCAGTATATTCTCCAACAGTAACAGGGACATGCTAAGGAGGTACAAGTAATCTGAGAGGCTATAGAAGCAGGAAGGGACAACACACTTCCTTCCTTGGACTATAGAAGTGGAAGAAGGTGTACACATCAGGCACGGACAGCCGCTGGCTTGGGTGGTTTTGTTTATATTTTTTCTATGCTTCAAGGGGGTTTCAAGAGGTGTGGGGGTGGGAAAGAATGCATATCAAAAAAATTAAGTATGCGAGTGCGTGTGCGTGTGCAAGTGTATATGAGAGAAAGAGAGAAGGGGGGGCACACAGTGGGTGCTAGATCCTAGGTATTCCTTTATAATATCAGCACATGGTGTGTCAAAGTGTTTCCTATTTGGCTTTGTCTTCTATCCCTTGGTTTACAAGGAGGTAAGCAGAAGGCAATGACTATGTGCTACTCTGTAAGTAAAAGAGGATATTTACACCTTTGAAAAAGAAAAAGTAGAGACTCATTTGGTATGTGTATCCTGTCTCCTTCCAAACAATTACTGTCGGGGCACCGCCAGTCACCCAAGCTCATGAGCAAGGATTCATCTTTTCTTCTTCTGACACTGCTACCACCCTGGTCCAGGCACTCATACCTGAACTATTCTACAGACGGCCGGTTGGCCTCCCTAACTCCACTCTCCCCATTCAGTTGATCTTCCCTCCACTTTGCTGTCAAATTGATCTTTCTTCAGCATCAGTTTGGCCACGTCACCCCCATTCCATAATTCCAGTGATTCCTCTCACTCTGCAGGATCAACTATAAAGTCCTCTGCTTGGCATTCAAACTGCCCCACTCTGATCTTTCCAATCTTCTTCGATTTTATTCCCTTCCTGCTCTGGGATACAGTGATTATTGCTTATTGCTATTCTTTTTACACAAGGCACTCCATCTCTCAACTGTGTGCATTTTCACTGGCTGTCTCCCATGCCTAGTTCTCTGGAACTTTCTCCTTCCTCATGTCTGTCTCACATAAAGTCCCCCACTTCTGCAATATAGCTTTCCTGGCCATCCTTGGTCTGTGCTTTCTCTCTGGTGACTCTCTCTGATTTATTCTGCATTTATTATCTTGTTTTTATGTTATCTCCCTCATTTTCCGTGAGGACTTCTTCTACCATGACCCAGCTCTTCATACTGGAGCTTATTCCAGGTCCTGGGACTCACTCTAGATTCTTCCCCCCTCCCAGATTTGTATTCCTAGTTCTTAACATAGTGCCTGGCACATAGTAAGTGCTTAATCAAAGCTCAATGGCTGATATTCTCAGTGATTCATTTTAGAAGTAAGCCTATAGGGGGTTGGAGCCAAGATGGTGGACAGAAGCCAGTAAGTTGCCTGAGCTCTCTCTGGTTTCCCTCAAAAACAATGTTAAATCAAGCCTGTAAAACCAATTTCCCTAACGAATATTGATGCAAAAATTTAAATAAAATATAAGCAAAAAGATTACAGCAATTTATCATAGGAATAATACACTATGACCAGATGGGATTTACACCAGGAATGCAGGGGTGGTTCAATATTCAAAAATCCACTAGCATAACTGACCATATCAATAATAAAATCAATAGAAATCATATGATTATTTCAAGAGACAGAAAAAGCTTGTGACAAAATACAATGCTCATTCTTATTAAAAATACCAGAAAGTATAGGAATAAATGGAGCTTTCCTTAAAATGAGTACCCATCTAAAACCTTCAGCATTATTTATAATAGGGATAAACTAGAAGTCTTCCCAAGATCAGAGGTGAAACAAGGATGCCCATTATCACCACTATTATCCAATATTGTATTAGAAATATCAGCTTTAGCAATAAGAGAAGATAAAAAATTGAAGGAATCAGACTAGGCAATGAGGAAACAATCACTCTTTGCAGATGATAAGGTGGCATACTTAGAGAATCCTAGAGAATTGACTTAGAAACTATTAGAAATAATTAACAAGGTATTCCCCAACTGATAAATGGTTAAAAGATATAAACAGGCAGTTTTCAGTATAAAAAATTAAAGTTATCTATGGTTATATGACAAAATGCTCTAAATTACTATTGATTTCAGAGTCCAACTCTGAGGTACCACCTTACACCTATCAGACTGGCTAACATAACAGAAAAGGAAAATGATAAACGTTGGACAAGACATGAGAAAACTGATACACTAATGCATTGCTGGTGGAGTTGTGAGTTGATCCAACCATTCCGGAGAATAATTTGGAACTATGCCCAAAGGGCAATTAAACTGTGTGTACCCTTTGATCCAGTAATACCATTACGAGATCTGTATCCCAAAGAAATCATAAAAATGGGAAAAAGGCCTACATGTATAAAAATATTTATAGTTGCTCTTTTTGTTATAGGGAAGAACTGGGAACTGAAGGGGATGCCCATCAACTGGGGAATGGCTGAACAAGTTGTGGTATATGAATGTGATGCAATACTATTATGCTATAAGAAACGATGAGCAGCTGGATTTCAGAAAAACCTGGAAAGGCTTATATGAACTGATGTTGAGTGAAGCGTGCAGAACCAGGAGCTAACAGCAACACTGAGAGGATCAACCTGATTTAGCTCTTCTTAGTAATAATACAATGATCCAAGACAATTACAAAAGACTAATGATAGGAAATGCTATTCACATCCAGGGAAAGAACTATGCTGTCTGAATAAAGATGAAAGCATACTATCTTCCCTTTTTTGGTGCCTTTTCCCTTTTGTTCTGTTTCTTCTTTCACAATATGACTAATATGGAAATATGTTTACATGACTGCATATGTAAAATCTGCATCAGATTGCTTGCTATCTTGGGAAGGGGGGTTGGGGAAAATTTGAAATTCAAACTCTTATAAAAATGGATCATAAAAACTATTATTACATGTAATTGGAAAAAATAAAATACTATTTACCTAAAAGAAAAAAAAAGATTACCCTGAACAGCTATCTTTTAGGGTACCTTATGCAGCTACCCTAAATATGACATGATGTCCAGACAGTAGAAGTTGTCTTGCATCCAATATGTTTCCTTCATTCTGGCTCTCCACCCCTCTGTTCATGTCTTTCCCTCTTCCTGAAATTTTAAGAATTTTCTTTAGTATCAACAGATTTGAACATTTCAAACTGCCCTGTTTGTATTTCCTTCTAAATTTCCTTTGGTTCTTTTCTATGCATCTCTAAAAATGTTTCAATAACTTCATTCATCTTAAGTCTCTCTGAATATGTCCTTTTTGTTATTTCTTATAGTGTAATGATTATTCCACTGGATTTATATACACACCTTGTTCCCCAACTGCTGACACCCACCTGTTTCCAGTTTTTTGCTGTGACAAAAAGAGCTGCTATTAATATGATCACTTGGGTCCTTTTTCTGTCTTTGCCAATCTGAGGTGAGGAGGAGGTGGAATCTCAGGTTTTTTTATTTTTACTTCTTTTCCTATTTTTAAAAAAACTCACTCCTCTTAGATCAATTACTTTGATTCTCACAACTACCATGTTAGATAGGAACAACATGTATTTCCCTATCTTAAATCTGAGATTGCAACAAGTTCAGAAAGTTTAAGCTGCTTATCTGTGGTCACAACTAAAGTGTCAAATCTGGAAAGAGGCCTTCAAAACTATCTAGTCTAATTCCCTCATTTTATATATGAGACTGACTTCAGTAGGCTATAGTTATATACATGAATCTGCTATTGCCCATATCACATAGTTTCTCAAATACTTACTTGATAAATATGGTTAGTTATGTTTGTGTCTTGTCCCTCTATTAGCCTAGAATTAACAAGAACAGTATCTATTTCTAATTTAACATGCAAATCATCCCCAGCAACCTACTTAGAGTTCTTCACATATGAGTTAATTTTGTTGACCAAATGAATGACTAACACGGAGCTTTGAATGAAGAAAGCACTCAACAAAGACAGCTGAAAACTACAATGGCCTTGTAGGTACATTTCATATATCACCAACTGATTCTCCATAATTATCCAATAACAACGGACACTAATACACCACTTTAAACTTCTTAAAAGCGCTTTACTTCCATGACCACATTTGGTCAACTTAAAAATAAACTTGGAAGATGAGACAGGGTAAGTATTATTATCCCCATTTTAAAGTTGAGGAAGCTAAGGCACTGGGGGATAACATGACTTGCCCATGGTCACACAGCTAATGAAGTAGGGTTTGAATCCAGGTCTTCCTGACACCAAGGCCATCACTATCCACCACACCACCTTGATTCTCTACAATTCAGTAAAAATTCAGCGTTAGGAGCTGCGAAGTTCACCACCACTGGCTCCTCTGGGGTTATGACCTCAAGTGCTTTATAAGTAAATTAATGAAAGATCTCCCTATGTTAGTGCTTTTCTAGGACTATTTCTGACATCTTCAGTTAACATGTCTTATCTGCACCAAATGAGATTGTGTTTTAAAGGTTTGCAGATCTTAAAGTACCATGTAAATGTGAGCTACCTAACAATTTTTTAAAGGTTTATTTTTGTTGACCCTTGCGTCCCACAAGAAAATCTCTAATTATAAGTAGTTAGCTCTAGATTTGTTCTATAATCTTAGTTAATTAATATGTCAGACAATAAAAGTGACAAATGTTGGAGGGGATGTGAGAAAATTGGATACGAATGCACTGTTGGTGGAGCTGTGAATTGATCCAACCATTCTGGAGAACAATTTGGAACTATGCCCAAGGGGCTATAAAACCCTTTGATCCAACAATACCTCTACTAGATCTGTATCCCAAAGAGATTTTGTAAAAAAAGGGAAGGGAGGGAGAATCTGTTTGTACAAAAATATTTATAGCAGCTCATTTTGTGCTGGCAAAGAACTGGAAATTGAGAGGATACCCATCAATTATGGAATGGCTGAACAAATTGTGGAATATGGATTGTAATATAACACTACTGTGCTATAAGAAATGGTGAGCAGGATGCATTCAGAAAAATTTGAAAGACATAAACTGATACAAAGTGAAGTGAGTAAAACCATACACTGTACACAGTAACAGCAACATTGTACAAAAATGAACTGTGAATGACTTAGTTATTTTCAGCAGTACTGTACCAAGACAACTCTAAAGGACTCATGATGAAAATACTATCTACTTCCATGGAATGAATTGTTCAAATCTGAATGCAAGTCGAAGCATTACTGTTTTTCACTTTCTTTACTTTTTTTTGTTTTTCTTTTAAATTTTCTTTCACAACATGACTAATATGGAAATGTTTTGTATGATTATGCATGTATAACCTGCATCAAGCTGCTTACCACCTGGAGGGGAGGAAATGAAGAGAAAAAGAGAATTTGAAACTCAAACTTTTAAAAAAACATTAAAAGAAAAATAAAATAGTTTTAAAAATCTCAGGGAACCTTTAAAACACTCCAGCATTAACATAGTAATGCTTGTTCCAATGAAGAGGTTTCAGTCCCTCAACGTAGGACTACCCACAGGAATCAGAGGCAAGTGAGGAAGAGGCATGACTCACACACAGACATTATTCAAAGGACAATGACTGCTCCTCCCAGAGAAGATTTGAGATCAAACCATCCCTGTGCTGCTGCCTAAGCCTCCTGAGGAGGGACTGCCTGCTTCCCAACTTTGAGCTACCTCTTCTGCCTGACATGGCAGGGCTCCCCATTTACTCTTATTCATGAATGATGTCTTAGCCCAAGCCTTGTTCCCAAGAGAGTTCCTTCCCAAAGACAATGTGGCACCCAAAGGAAGGATAATGGATATGGAACCCAGAGAGTCCGGAGGGACCCCTGTGGCCTTGTCAGCCAGAGCTGTGTGACCACTGGTGAGTTACACTTCATTCCAAAGGGCCTCGGATTTTGGGGGGAGTAGGAGGAACATCCCAGGGCTAGTGTGACCACAAGGTCCTATTTTTTTAAAAATGGGAAAAGAAGGTGAGTGCCAATGAATTTGATTTTGATTTTTTAGTGTATTACTGAAGGGATCAGTGAACATTTAGAAAGAAAATGAAGCACTATTCAGGAAGGGTTCGCATGGTTTCTCAGCAATGAGTCATGGGAGACTTCATTTATTTTTGACAGGGTCACTAAACTGACAGTACTGGAGGTCTAGTCTACCTTGAGCTCTCAGCAAGACAATCTGTTTCTTTGGCTATTAGGAAGATAGTAGCAGAATTAGGTGAATTTGAAACTGGTTGAATGGCTGAACTCATTCTCATTAATGTTGTGATGTCAAATTGGAAGGTCTCCAGTATTATGTTTTCAGAATCTAAACTTGGCCCAGTGCCATTTAACATTTTTATCAATGACTAGAATAAACTTGGACAGATGGAATGCCTACCAAATTCTCAGGTGATATAAAGCTAGGAGGTGTAACTAACACACTGGATGAGAGGGTCAGGAGCCAGGAGGATTACAATAGAACACTGGAACAAATCAAAGAAGATGAAATTAATAAAAGTAATTGTAAAATCAGAATTAAACCTCCCACCATGTACACATTCAACAAATGGCCCCCCAGAATCTACCCAAAGATTTTTTTGGGGGTGGAGGGAGACACTACTTCCCAAAGCAATCTATCTCAGTTAATCAACAAATATTTAAGTGCCTACTACGTGCCAGGCATGTAAGATACAAAATGCTAAGCACGTTAAGATACAAAAAGAGGCAAGAGACAATTCCTGCTCCCAAGCTCACAACCTAATGAGGGAGACAACAAGCAAACAAATTATGTTTAAACAAGCTATGTACAGAGTACATAGGAAAAAATTAAAAGAAGGAGGGCACTAGAATTTAAGAGAAACTGGAAAATATTTCTTATAGAAGTCTGGAATTTCAGTTGAGACTTAAAAAGAAGCAAGAAGGCAGTGATGAGGAGAAAGAGTATTCTAAGCATGGGAGACAGCAAAAGAAAATGCGTGGAGCTGAAAAATGGAATGTCTTGTTCCTGGAACAACCGGGGGCTAGTCACTGGATCAAAGAGTATATGGCAGAGTATAAGGTACAAGACTGGAAGGTTAGGATGGGACAAGGTTATGAAGAACTTAAATGCCAAACAGAGGATTCTGTATTTGATCCTTGAGATGACAGAAAATCATTGGCGCATACTGAAGGGAGGGTTACATAGTCACAATTATGCTTTAGGAAGATCACTTTGGTGGCAGAACAGAAATAGACTGATTGGAGTGGGGAGAGATTTGAGGTAGGCAGACCCACTAGCAGGCTATTCCCAACAAACAGTACAAGTGTGAAGGGATGAGGGCCTGTAGTAGAGTGGTGGAAGTATCTGAGTAGAGAAGTGGGCATATTTGAGAGATATTACAAAAGTAAAATAACAGACCTTGGAAATAGATTGGATAAAGGAGGTAAGAGATAATGAGTTGAGGGTGACTCCTAGACTGCAAGCTTGAGGGACTGGAAGATGATACTACCCTCTATAGTAACAGGGAAATTAGAAGATGGGGAGGGTTTCAAAGGAAAGATAATGAGTTCTATCTTGGACTTAGTGTCTCCTGAACATCCAGTTTAAGATGTCTGAAAGGTAGTTGGAGATGCAAGACTGGAGAAGTTCAGGCAGAATGAATAGATTTGAGAATTGTCAGCATGGAGATGCTAATTCCTAACCGTCAAAAAGTTTTTCCTATATCAAGCCTAAATGTACTCTGGCAAATTCCATCCATCTAGTTCTGTCCTCTGGGGCCAAGGTGAACAAGTATAATTACTCTATCATATGACAGCCAGTCAAATCCTAAAAGACAGCTACATATATCCCCTACTTGCCTATTACTATGACAAGTTGTTTAACTTCTAGGAGCCTTAATTTCTTTATCTCATAAATGGGGATAATGCCAAGGATCTACCTCAAAGGACCACATGAGATAATGTAAATAATGTTAACGTTCTATATAAAGCCACACATTATTGTTTCCAAAATATAACTTACAATCAAACAATGTACTGCTTTACTCCTTTTCCTCCTACCTAAGTCTCACACACTTTCCACCTTCCTCTATATCCAATTCCCTCACTCTATTCTCTTCTAGTTGGAAACATTCCATTGAAACTGGGCTCTAACTCTGGAGCCTCTAGAGTCGAGACAAATCCAAGGACTTTTCCCTCAAGTTCTCACTCTTCTAAAAACTCTTCTATTTTGGCTTTCAATACACAGAACTATTCTACGTTTCTAGATGCCCCCTTTTGCTCTCATTATTAGCACCTCTATTCTCAGATACACTGATCTCTTCTCTCAAATGCTATGATACATACTCTTCATACAATTTAGCAACTGATTATATATTATGGTATGTGTACAGTCTAAATGAACATTTTCTAAATTAATTTGGCAACTTTAGGTTTTGAAATGTACAGACAGAATCCATAAAAGTTGGTCTGGAGGGAAAGGTGGGGAATCAGTATTCTGTACAGCACCCAATACATGCCAGGCACTGCGCTAAGTTCTTTACAAAAACATTATTTCATTTGATCCTCACAACCACCTTGAGAGGTAAAGCTGTTTTAATCCCCATTTCAGAGTTGAGGACACTGAGGCCAACAGAAGTCCAGCTGTTTGCCCAGGGTCACAGTGCCCGAGGACATATTCAAACTTAGCCCAGTGCTCTATGCACTGTGCCACTTAGCTGTTCCCTCTACAGTTAAAAAAAAAAAAAAAAAAAAGACTTCTTCTATGCCGAAAAAGACCCTATTATGTCATACTCAATATTATAGAGGGAAAATTACTACCAGTATCAATATTTTCTCCGAAAATCCCAACTCACACCCAAGGTTCCATACAAAACACTAATTTAACGTTCCACATACACAGTTAAGCCTTATCTCCTCTGAAGCTTATGGGGAAAATAATGTCTTCTTTCCTTCTCTGTATCATTCTCATACTTAACAAATACCTGCTGAAAGACAGGGACCTTCTAAGAACCTGGGGTCAGAGTTACCACTGTTGTTCTATAACTTCTGCCTTTGGTTACATGAAAATCTGCTTCCTTTACAGAACTCATGATTATATACTGTCAAACACGCACTGTCAGTCAGTATAGTCTTGTCTAAAGACCTCATTCTGCTGAAAACAGGATATTGCTGTGCAATATAAGAGTAGTTTTCCGCAACAAAATGTAGATATACCTGGAGGGCCATTTGCTCTACCTCAAGCTGCTCCAATACCTTCCTTGTATTATCATACACCCTCCTGAGAGGCCCCTAGTCACATTAAGTTAGTACAGTAAGTACCAACATAATTATCTCCCTGGCCCAAAGACTTGGCTCCTTAATGAAAAGTTTCACCTTGAAGCATATTCTCAGGTTATCTTACGATAAGCAGGTTTTCCATATGGCATATCATAAAACATTTATTAAAACTGTTTCCCCAAGTAAGGTTCAACAAAAACACATTTACACAGGAATTTAAAGTTTACAAAGGTAAATGGTATAAATATTAATACCCTCTTGGTGGGAGGAGGAGGAAGTCCTTTGCAATTCTCATGGACTTGTGATTTTATTATTTTATTTATTATATTTATTATTCCCAGTTTACTTCAAACCACTTTTAGTAATAACAAAAAATGTTTAATGAACCTTCGGGGCAACTTAATATACTACTCATAATATCTTTAAGAGTCAGTAAGTGCTTACAACAACTAAAATAACTTTTCTAAAAGATAAAATCCACTCTAAATTAAAATTTATGTCATATGATTATAAAATATAAAACCGTATTCTACCTACAATTATGAAAACTGAATACCTAATTATAAACTCTACCCTAATTATGGGACATTCTGTATGAATTAAAAGTAATACAGCAAGACTCAATATGCTTACATCATGTAAAATTCCTTATTTTATGTTTCTGTTGAATTTTTAATGAAGTAAGCTGCAAGTTGGAAGGTGTTTACTATAATAACCATATATAAGCTTAATTTCAATATTGGACTATAATTGAACAATATTTGGCTCAGACCAAGCAGATGTAGTCTTAAAACTGATCCTGCACAGTATTCATTTCTGTATTTTGCTTTAAAACAAGACTAAAGGAAAAATTCTTGCTCACAGAAATATGTAGCGGAAAACAATAGAATTTCACAAGCTTTCTTGCTGAGATATAAATTGATAAACTGATAAAAATGAACAGCTAGTTAAGACACAAAATATTTTTCTCTTTACTTTAAAAATGTGATATATACTAAGTGATAAGTACAATTGCATACACTACTTGTTTCTAACTATGTTTATGTATAAACTAACCTTGCTAAGTTAAAGAATCTCTTCTCTTCTACCACTGGTACACTGGGTATATTTTCACAGAAACTCTACTGACCAGTGTTGTCAACTGGTCCATCTGAAAATCCACCACAGAGAATAGTGACATAAGCAGAGGATAAATCTAAGTTGGTAAAGAGTCTGTTTCTGCAACAATCCCTAATGCTTTCAAGATGGCATGCCCAATAGCCTGACATTTGTGCTACAAGAACAGAAACATTCATAATATATTTGGTCATATGAGGTACAACTACAGAGTAACACAGTAGAATGAGAGAGCTACTCTGGTGAGTGTACAGAATACAAATGAAGGTAAGTGCATACATGTGACAATCCACTGGAAATCCACCTGCACTTTACTGTCAAATTCCTGTGCTGGTTTGGAAACAATTTGATGACAGATTGAGAAACCACAAAAATATGTTGTGCTCAGAAGTGATTAGAGTGGAATGCAATCAAACACTACAATCATTGTGCACACACTCATGACAGCTTTGACTCAATGCAGAAACAAATCTATAATGCTTTAAATACATGCTTGTTGCCACAGAGGAAAAAGTATATATGTAACATAACTAGGCAATTATTTACTGCTTTAAGTGCCATTAAAGAATTTTTTTAGTGAAAACCCCTTAGTCTACCACCAGGAACCACTAAATGGGAATGCCTATTGAAGGTAAATCTCAAATGGCAACTCTCTCTGCAGATGCACATAAGCAACTTTTAGTCTTTTTAAAAAAATGCTTTAAGCCTTTTTTTTATTGTGAACTGATAATAATAGCTAACATATCTTTAACACTTTAAGGTTTGCAAACTGCTTTACATAAATTATCTCATTTTAGGATCACAACAATAGGAGGTAGCGGAGCAGCTATTATTACTCTTATTTTACTGGTGAGGAGGCTAGCTGTGGTTAACAAGGTCACGTAAGTGTTAAGTAGCAGAGACCAGATTCTACCCTAGTTCTTCTCAACTCCAGATCCAACACTCTATCCAAGGTCACCTAGTTGCTCCAAATCATCAGCCAACAAGAATATTTCCTTACACAAAGGAGGCCAGAAAATGAGGGTTGTACGTGAACTGCAAAAATGCAGTAAAACATCTACCATTTTAAAGGCCTGCCTAGGGTCACAGAAAGGTTCATTGAATCTCCTGTGGTCACATAACTAGTATGTATAATATATGACTGGAAGCCTAGGTCTTCCTGACTCCAAAGCTGACCCGTTTACCTCAATCCCCTATACTATGCTGTTTCTCATCTATAATTTATAACATAAACTGAAACTCAGAGGTTAAGCTACTTGTCCATGATAAAATTTGAAGCTGTCTCTCCTAACTCCAATTCACTACATGTGTTGCTTCTCCAAGAATTCATGAAGTGAAGTTCAATAAGGTTAGAGAGACTATACTTCTGATTAATCTCCTCTTTTTCATTTCAGAAGTAGCCAGGTGGCAAAATGGACAGAGTACTAACGAAGTCAGGCAGTGGTCTGACCTTGGGCAAGGCACCTAACCTGTTTCTCATTTAAAAAGGTTTCTCATTTAAAAAATGGGGATAATATTGGGGATATTAATACAACTTGTTAATAATGGGGATAATAATACAACTCCCAGAGTTGTTGTAAGGATAAAATAATATTTATAGGTGCTTTGCAAACCTTTAAAGTGTTATATAAATGCTAAAAGATTGCTGCTCCTCCTACTTCTAGTAATTCCTTCCAGGTGGGTACTTTCTCTACTCCAGTCAAATCAGTCTACATACTACAGAACCCAGTGCTGCTGTCACTCCCCACCCCAACTTTGTATGAACATACCATTTTCATTAGGCCCCTTCTTCTCCACCTATCTGATTCCTACATTTAAAGACATTCAGGATTTTCCTGCTTTATTTCATTTCAAATCCTATGTTTTTCTACCTCCATAACTTTGCTCACAATGATGACTCCTGTTCCATTTCCATCCACCTTTTCCAGATTACCCCTTCACCAATCCCCATCCTCTCACTTACCTTCTAATATCTCTTTATCTACTGGCAGCTTCCCAAAACTATCTACAAACATGTTTGTTTCCTTTATCCTCAAAAAACCCTCACTTGATCCTTCCAACACCACTAGTTATCATCCTACATTGCTGACAACCCTCACAACACTACTCTAGCCTGGTTCTCCCTCCTCCTACCTATCTGACCACTCCTCAGGCTCCTTTGCCCGACCTTTAACTCATTCCTATGCTTATTCTTTGAATTTCTTTTTCTTGCCTTATTGCTATAGCTAACATTTTTAGTACAATAATAAGTAATAATGGTGATAATGAACACCTTTACTTCAATCTTGCTCTTACGGGAAAGGCTAGTTTATGCCCATTACAGATAAAGCTTATCTGTGGTTTTAGATACTCATTATTTCTGTGCATTTTTGACTGGAATTCACCTAGAATTCTCTCTATCTTCATCTCTGCTTTCTAGCTTCTTTTAAATCCCATATAAAATCTCATATTCTACAAGAAGCCTTTCTCAATATTCCTTAATTTTGTTGCTTTCCTTCTACTGAGTATCTCCAGTTTATTCTGCATGTATGTTGTTTGTACCTAGTTGTTTGACGTTGTCTCTTTGGTTAAGACTGTGAGCTCCTCGAGAATCAGGACTGTCTTTTGTCTTTCTTTGTATTCCTGGCAGTTAGCTGAGTGCCTGCCACATAGTAGTCACTTAAATGCTTATCAACAGATTGACTTCCCAGTCAAGGTCCGACTCAAAGGCTCTATCACATCTGACCAATCAGGCAGAAGGGGTCACTCTTCTAACCCTCACCCTGAGATATCATCTTCTATTCTGCCCAGACATACATAATTTGGGTTGTCAATAAACATTTATTAAGCACTTACATGGGCAGAACTGCGCTAACTGATACAAAGAAAGAACTATGCTAAGATAAAACAAAGAAAGGCACTCCCACTCCCAACGAGCTCACAGTCTAACAGAGCAGAAAACAGGCAAACAATTAGGTACAAACAAGATATGTACAGGATAAATCAGAGAGAACTAAGGTTAAGAAGATTGGGAAAGGCTTCTTGCAGAAAGTATAGATTTAGCTAAGATTTCTAGGAAGCTAGGAGGGTAACTCCAATGAAGATTTAGGAAAATCTTCCCACTACTTAAAAACCTTAAAACTTAAAACCTTAAAAAACTTAAAAACCTTTCTAAAGTGAAATGGGTGATCTTAGAAGATAAAGTTGTCCACTATTGGAGATCTTACTGGAAAATGTGGACTACTGGTCAATGATGTAGTAGAGTTCAGTATGAACTAAATGGCCTGTGATTTATGATTATTAGATCTATGCATCAGGAAGGGCAGTTGAATGGCCCAATAAATAAGAGACGCCGGGCGTGGAGTCAGGAAGACCTGAGTTCAAATCCAGCCTCAGATACTTACTAGCTGTGTTACCTTGGGCAAGTCACTAAGCCCTATTTGCCTAAGTTTCCTTACGCAAAAAATGAGTTCGAGAAGAAAACAGTAAACTGCTTCAGTAAATTGCCAAGAAAACCCCAAATGGAGTCAAGAAGAATGTGACTGAAAATAACAATAACAATAATAAGACTAGATTAATCCCCTTTGTACAGATTGTATATGGAAAACAGGAAACTAGAAAGACTTGTAGGAAGCTGGATGAGCTCTAAAGTAAGTATCTTTCTGATCTGCTATTTTCTATTCATTTCCCTTCTTGCATATAAAGGTGAACATTCCAAACAATGTTGCTCCAAAGCAAATTTCTTTTTCACCTTAGGGGACAAGAATTCATAGTCTTAAATCTTCCCCTTTGCCTAAATTCAAATCAGCAATAACTGTGAAAATGAAATTGCTCTCAAAACTTGCCCCTCTAATTCCAAGCCCACTTTAAAATGCTGTTTTGCCTTAGTCTTTCAGTGAAATGCTTCTCTATGATGAATACATCACACATTCTTCTTCCTTCGGCATACTGTCTTTGGTGTTTATCTGTCCCAATTTTCAAACCAATCTCTCTCAGGTAATCAAAAAAGGCAACTACCAAAATCATCTTCCTTCTCCCTTCTTGGGACACAAATTTAAAGATTCCATCCTTCTAATATCCAACCAAGTCACCAAAACTCATAGAATCAACCCTTTCCATAGACTACATAAAGCAAGATTTGAAGTAGGCCTTGAAATTGAGTATAATTTGGAAAGGTGAGAGAAAAGAGGAAGGGGAATCCAGGGACAAAGTCAGAAGCAGAAACGAACTCTGAAATTGGGGGGGAGGGGGGGCAGTGAGGAGACTGACTTGAATGGAGAAGGGGGAATAAAGGGAAATTTGGAAATAATGATTTCATTTATACCATATAATGAAATATTAAACACCTGCAGTACTTTTAAAATGGTTCAAGTAACAAAAAATTGATTTACAAACACCTTTCAAGAAACTGCATTGGTCTAAAGCCAGGAGGCCCTACATTCTTAATCCTAGCTCTACTGTCTTTATGACCTTGGGAAAGTCACACCTAAGCTATGAAAGCTTTAAAAGCAAAACAGAGGATTTTATATTTGATCCTGGAGGTAAAAGGGTACCACCTGAATTTACTGAATAGGTCATAAAGATACCATACTGAAAAGTGGTAATCTTTTAATAATAGCTAGCATTTATACAGTACTTTGAGGTTTATAAAGTGTTTTGTAAATACTTTTTATTTAACCCTCACAACAACTCCAGAAGGTAGGTCCCTCCATTTTAAATATGTGGAAAATAAGGCAGAGACAGGTTAAGTGACTTACCTAGGGTGACACAACCAGTAAGTGAAGGCAGGGTTTGAACTAAGACCTTCCTGATTCCAAATCCAGTACATTATCTATTGTGCAACCACCTGCCCCTTCATTTAAGATAATTATAATAGCTAATATTTATATAGTTCTTTAAGTGCTCCAGTGCCAAATGCTTCATATACATTATCTTTGTTTGGTTCTCACAATGACCCTATAAGGCAGGTACTTTTAATCTTTCCATTTAATAGTGAAGAAAAAGGGGACCAGAGAAGGTAAGTGACTGTGTGCCCTTCCTCCATTCTGAAGTCAGGGCTCCTCCAGGCTCTAACTTCATGGCTCTTTCCATAGCACCACTTCCTAATCAAAGCACTACAATTCACAGATTTAGGGTTGGCTTCCTCTAGGTCAGGAGCTGTCTTTGCTTTTGCATTTGTATCCCCAGCAGAGTGCTCAGCACAAAACAAGAACTTAAACTCTCTTTTCTTTCTTACGCCTTTTCCTACACCTAAGTGGTTTCCTTCACACTTAGACCAATAGTTAATACCACGGGTTAATTTCGCATTAAACTCTCCACTCCCTAATCTTCACCCAGTACTCTGTTGTTTTTATCATTATTCATCCATTTCCAAATTCCAATCCTAGAGTTCCCCAGTGTACTACCTTCACTTCTGAGTGCAAGTTGCCACATTGCAGTAGCTCAAGAAGTAATCAATGCAAACTGACTAGGTCCACAGCCAATCTGTTACCACACCTCAACTGAGCTACCTACCCCAGCCACCCTTCTACTCTTTACTAATCCCCTCCCTATTTCACTCCTCAAATCTTCTCAATGACAGACTCTTTCTTTACTCCAAGTTGTGGATCCTGAGCTCCCTTCTCTGCACCTTCAGTCCCCTCAGTATCACATTTCACTGGCTTCCCTCCTTTGCTCCCGTTTCAGAGCAAGAGGAAGCTCTTCCGAGTCAAACTGACCTTACTATTCCATCTCCAGCCTCTGGGCCTATGAACTTGCTGAGCCTGGAATGAACTCCCTCATCACATTTGCCTCTTGAAAAATCTCCAGTTCACTTCAAAGCTCAGGTCAACCACCACCTTCTAGATTGGAGTTCTTAAGCTTTTTGGGGTCAAGGACCTCTTCTGCACAGAAGCAGGAGGAGATGCAAGGTAGTGTATAGAGGCCCATCAAGTCAGACAATTTGACTGGAACCTAGAATGTATGAGAATGAGTAATAGCAAATAAGTCTAGACAGACAGGCTGTGTCTCTTTCATCGGCTCCTTTACTGTGTGGTCGAGTATATTCCAAGGTTCTGTCCAAGGCCCAATTTTCTTCTCTTGGTGATCTCATCAATTTCCTTATTGTCATGTAGATAACCTATATATGCAGGTCTCATCTCCTTTTTGAGCAACTGCCAGCTGGATAGCGCCACCCGGATGTCCCACGAGCATCACAAACTCAAGATGGTCAATACAAAACTCATTTATCTTTATTCCCTAAAAACACCTCTTCCTGATTTCCTACATTCAGGCAGCTTGGTAGTGCAGTGCATAGAGTGGTGGATTTGGAGTCAGAGAGTCATTAGAGTCAGATATTTGGAGTCATTTGAACCACAGTTCAAATTCTGCCTCAGACAATTACCTCCCAGTCTTAGTTATAGCTCATCTATAAAACAGGGGTAATAAAAGTTCCTCCCAAGGCTGTCACGAGAATCAAATGAGCTAACACATGTAAGGTGCTTTATAAACCTTAAGGCATATATAAATGCGTATCATTATTATTGATACCATTCTGGTCCCCCCAGTTCTGTCACTGCAGTTTTCATCGACTCTTTCTCCTCCCTCCCTCACCTCCCACATCAATCATTTCCTGAACCTTGTTGGATCACCCCTGGCCTGGACACTCACAACAGCCACCTAACTGGTTTCCAGCATCTCCTTCATCCTCCACACAGCTGCCAAAGTGACATTTCTAAGGCACTGACCATATCCGGCTCCTGGCTCTTTACTGTCTCTGGGATGAAATACAAATTCATCTGTTTGGCATTTAAAGTCACTCACATTCTCTCTCCAAACTATCTTCCCAGGCTAATTATCCATTCTTCATTCCAGCCATCTGGAATTTACTGTTTATTGCCTGTATGTGACATCCCTTCCCTTCTCTAAGTCTTTTCATTTCATAGTCCCTAAGGCTGATATGCTCTCCCCTTCTCACCCTCCCTTCCTGGAATCCTTAGCTTCCTTTAAGGGCCAGATCAGCTCTTCCTACAATAGACCATAATACTTCCTACAAAAGAGCTTTTCTTCTCCACCGCCTTTCCAGCGTTCTTCCCTCGTCATCATAACCACTTTGTGTACATTTCATACTTATTTGGGTGCACATTATATTTCTACCAAGTAGAATGTAAATTCTTAGACGGAGGTATCATCTTGGGTTGGTCTTTGTATCCCTAGCCCCTCGAACAATGCTAGATAATAATAAATGCTCATTAGAATGAATTGAATTCAGGCCCTTGAGCAGCAAACAACTCTCTGTTCTTGCCTTCTAGTACCCTACAGTTAGATCTAGAAAACAGCAGATTTCTGGTTCTGGGAACCAAGATGGTGGAGTGACTGGGAATTGCTCCCTCCCCTGGTTGACCTTGATGAGCCCAGAGAATAACTCCCCAGGGAAAAACCCTAGAACACCAAGAGCAGCAGAAGGGGTAAAAAGTCTCTTAGCCTGTGAGGCTAGTAAGATCGCTAGGGAGGGTCCCTTGTGCTGTGCCTGAAGGGGACCAGTGCAGGACCAGAGCTATCCCAGAGAGCCCCACCTTAGCAAACAGGGAGAACATCCTGAGCCCCAGGGAGGTGAAGCCAGCAACCACCAACACCAGGATCCCAGGTGTGCCTCAGCACCTCAGGGGAATCAGGAAGACACTAGCACAGACAGAATTACCAATCACTGAGCTTGCCTATGCTCTAGCTCTGCAGAGGAGTCCTCTTGTGGCCAGACTGCCCCTCCCTGACACTTAAGAGACCTAGCTCCAGGGTAACTGTGGGGGAAAATCCAAAAAGACCTCACCTGGCTTTCCAACACCAGCCAGCTCAGCACCAGGTAAGCTGCAGCATTTTAGCTTCTAGCTGAAAGAATCAGAGGCTACAACACACAAAGCCTCAAGTTTTAGGCACAAGAACTGTGGGGCAGAGCCCCCTGTGCCCCAGATGCAGAGATCTACTTTAAAAGCCAGGAAAAAGGTGATTATCATAAGTAAAAGGCAAAGCGGAAAAAAAAGACCATAGAATCTTTCTATGGGGACAAGGACTAAAACACAAATACTAAAGAGGTCAGCATTAAAACTGTATTCCCATCTGAAACTTCAGAAGGGATACGAACTGGTCTGAAACACAAAGCACCTTCTTGGAAGAGCTCAGGAAGGATTTTAAAAGTCAAATTAGAGAAATAGAAGAAAAACTGAGCAATGACTTTAAAAATATGAAAAAAGAAACCACACAAGAATTTAAAAGGACAACTGGACAAATGGAAAAGGAAGTACAAAACCTAACTGGGGAAGACCTAGAACAGCACCTGGATATACCCCAGATGGAGAAAACATTTTTCATTATTCAAAAATCAAGAGACTGCCAGGCACTGAAAGAAAGCAATGCTGTTTTAGTATGATTGGAATAGAAAATAACATCCCACTTATCCAGAAATCAGGCTTTCAACTACCCTGCTCATCCAGAGCATAGTTACAAAACCAGCTGTCACAAAAGCCCACAAGACCTTGTTCTATGCTTTTGCCCAAACAAATGTGTGTAAAATACAGCACCAATTAGAAGCAGGATGACACAATGACAGCAGCACTGAAGGGAAGAGGCATAACAAGTAACAATCAGAAGGTTTTCAAACTCAGCAAATCTGAGCTCTCCTTCTCTCCGCCTCCCCCACCCCCATTCCTTTAGCAAAATGGTACCTATGGGCATCACCATATTGCTCAGGGTACAATAACAAAAGTTCATTATGGATACAGTGGGTCAAACAACATGACTGAACTGCTATCACATATAAGACATGTGGTAAGTAAGCAGTACATGGGGTAGAAGGAGGTAAGAGAAAAGCCAAAGATCCAGTGGAGTGGGTAAGAGACAAACCAAACCAGGCAGTACACGAGCGTCAAATGAACAGGCGTCAGTAAGTGCTATCAGGACAAGATGAAAGAATGTTTCATAAAGGTGAGTGGGTGTTTTGAAGAAGGTAGGCTTGGAGCATGTAGGAAAGAAGACAGCAGGTGTTCTGGACGTAAGAAACACTTAAAAAGTTGAATGAAGTAGGTTCGTTCTCCTGTTTAATTAGCATGGAAAGGTTTAACATACTTGAGAAAGATCTGACAAAAAGTTAACATGAAACTGATGACTAAAGGAGTAAATTTCGGTTAGCTGCATTTTTCACTTATGGGGAATCATCATCCCCTATGCTGGTTAAAGGAGGCATCCCTGTATTACTATTTAAACTTTGAATAATTATAGCCTTAATAAAAATATGCAATGCTTACTGGATACACTAGAGATCTGAAAGGGAAAAAGATTACCTTCAAAGACTTCTGCAGCGCACAATTGTTTAAAAAATGTCCTTGAAAAAGGCTGAAGGAAGTCATAGTTTAAAATATTCAAAATGTGATGTTTTGTTATTTACTTTAAAAAAATTCCTAAAAACATGGAAAGATCATAAGAATTCTCTTTTGGCAGAGTGAAAAAAACATTGTGTGCTCCAGAGTTCAAGGACCTGGGTTTAAATCCTGTCTTCTGCTAACACCCTGGACAAGTCACTTCATCTCCAAGGGCCTCAGTCTCCTCATCTATAGAAGAAGAGCATTAGGCTAGATGGCTTCTGAGGCCCTCTTCTACCTCTAGATATATGATCCTTATTTTTAAAAACAGCTTAACTTTTTTTTTCCCCCTGAGGTAAGGATGGGACTGGGAAGATGCTTCTAAATATAGTTCTAAAAAGAATCTTACCTTCTACTTCACCACTGAAACCCAGTACCTAAATCCGGTGAACTCTGGACCATTCATTATCTGGTGTTTTTAAACCAATGGTTTTTTCTTCTTACTCCCATCGTTATGAGCAATATAGCATTTTAAAACAAACCAAAAAAACCTTCCTTCTAACGTCCCAGAAGAAAGCTTAAAAATTTTTACCCAAATCACATTAAGAAAAAAGGCAGCACTATATTGGGATTGGAGTCAGGAAAACATGAAACAATATCCTTGTAACAAGTCACATAATCTCCCTATAGATTATAAAAACACATATGGTCTTCCAGGTTGAAAGGATTATAGTTCTTTCACAAATCACAAAATGTTTCACATTTATTCTTATTTCTTAAGACAAATTGATTAAAGAACAAAAGGCAAAGTTGTGATTGAGCATAAATTCAAAGTTCTACTCCCCAAAGTCTTTATCTTCATTAAAGGGTATGACATGGCTGGGTGTTGTAGCAAAAACAAAAGAGAATTTCTATTTCTGATGTATATCTGTCTGCCACAATCTTACGTGAACACAAAACAGGCAGAGAAATTTTCAGTAAATTTTAAATTATTGTAATGTTGCAAAACCACAAATGGGCAAATTGTAAATGTGCTCATGCAAATGCTCCAAGCACCACTCATTCCTTGATAAATATTCATTACCAAGCTCTCATCCGGGTGACTGGGTGCAACAAACCTTCCTGGAAATGCTTTCTTCCTTCAACTGATCTCATTGCACTTTAGATCTCTACCATGACTAAAATATGAAATGAAATAGAATCTCTGTTTAAATGTCTACTCTCACCCTACTAGACTGAGCAAGGCCCTAGAAGAGAGGAGTTTCTTAATCACTATACAGTGCTTAAATAAATGTCAAACAAATGCATAGTGTCTTGAGGAAAGAAAGAGGGGATGGGACAGGTTTAAATGTTCAGAATAAAATTGTCCATAGAGAATCTTAGAAAAAAGGGCCTAAAATACAGTGGGAAAATACATGAGAATACAATTGAGATTTGATCTTTAGGTTGGTTCCCATAAAAGATTAATAAGGTAAAAAAAATAGAATTGTAAACAGAAACAGTTCTTATAAGATATACAACTACATTCATCTTCAAATGGCACAGGGGTAAGAATGCAGATGGATTTGGAAGTCAGAAGGTCTGGGTTCAAATACTGGCTCCATCACTTAACTACTTGCGTAAAGGAGGGCAAGTCAATCATCTCTGGGCCTAAGCTGTTTATTCTGTCAAATAAAGAGACTGAACTAGATAACTTCTCCTATGCCTTTCCAGTTCTAAATTTATGACCCCGTAATATTTACTGATTTTAATGATTGTCTATACTACAAACTGTTAAAAAAGGCATAAGCTTATTTTAGGTTGTATATACAACAAATAATAAATGTATGGAAATTATGTTTTGCCTCAGTGAGTTTAATGGAAGTAACAGGGTAAATTTTAGTAAGTTTATTCTACAGAGGACTTGGTGTACATGTACATTGTGTAACAGAAACAAAACTTAAAGGCCACATCCTAACTAATCCTTATGGTGTAATACCAGGTTTGTCTCTGCATACTTAGCGACTCCCTGAAATAAAATAATTCCTACTTCATTTATCACTCATTCCTTAAGACATGGCAGACCTAAATTAAAGATTTCCTATAGTTTTGGGTTAATTATCTACCATTTATTAAAAAGAAAAAAGACAACGCTACTTTCTCGCTACTTTCTCACTGTATTACGTTAACAAAGGGAAAGAATCATCATCAAGATGGATGTTTTAAATCACCTGGAATAATGAATCTGAGCAAATTTCTTATTCTTTTAGAAAAAAAGCACAAAAACATGGCTGACAGTGGTAAGTCCTGGGCTTCAACACTTTCCAGGTATGTGACAAGCATAGGCAAACCACTAAATCTCTGTGAGCCTCAGTTTTCTCAAATATAAAATGAGATAACATAGGGATTCCTTGCATCCCAGAATGTTGAAAGGTAAGTATGGTAAGTATGCATAATAGATATGTTAATATAATTTTTTTTCTCTAAAAGAAACAGTCCTCTTTTTGAAATTATATCAAAGTCTTCCAGTTGACAACAAATTATCAATAGGTGACTGTCCATTTCCTGGAGGCAAGTTCTTAGGATTCATTGGTTCGTTAGGATTTAAGTTCCTGTAGAGAATGCTGTAGTCGTGGACAGAGCAATGGTCTGGGTCAAAAAAAGTTGGGCTCAAATTTCAGAGCAGACAGACACTTGAATGTATGTGACCCTGAACCTGATGGCCCCGCTAACTCCAAAGCTCTGATCCTCTGACTGCACTGCCTTTGTCCTTCTATCCTTAGCACCTCAAACACAGCAGGGCCTTAATAAACGTCTGTTAATTAATTATTCCCGTGGCGAGGAAGGTCAAAAGCTGTTGAAGCCACTACCAACACCAAGCAAAATTTCCAGGGAGAGTCTCCCGGTTCAATGAAAGTCTCCCTGGCCATGGGATTCCTACTGAGTAGAAACCACGAGACATTTCACCCAGGGCCCTCAGCTCCTAAGAGAGGGGGTGGGGCTGGGGGTCCACCTTAAAAGCAGCCCACGGCACCAGCACGGGCCTCCTCCGCTGCACTCGGGGTGACCGGGGCCGAGGCGCACCTCTCCGAGTCCTACCTTCTCTACCCAGGGTGCCCAGGCAGGGTTGGGAAACGTAACGCTAAACACGCACCTCCTGCCTCCCTGGCAAACAAAAGCCAACCTCAGGTCTTTCCGGTGTGAGAAAGCCACTGATTGAACCCAGTCAGTAGAAAAGCACAGCCCTAGACAGTGATGTCACCACATGAATCAACAAAGGAGGCCCGGGTCGGGCCAGGACTGAGCCCCTCCGGTTACGAGGCAGGGCTCCCCAATTCCAGGCCCCCCACGCACACTAAGTACCGTGACTGGGCGGCGCTGACACGGTTTGGGGCTGGGCTGGGCCACCTGAGGGCCCTCGGCCCGGGGCGCTCCGCTGGAACACGGGGGGGGGGGGTCTGCGGGAGGCGCCCCCTCCCCGCGAAGGCAGGCCGAGCCCGGGGCGGGTTTTTCCAAAGCGCTTCCGTACAACCAGGCTCGCCTCCAGAAGGGGGTGTGGTGGGGGCTCTGCCCCTCGGCCCGACCCCAGCCCCCGGCGGGCGGCGGGGCGGCGGTGACAGCTGGGCCCCTCCCCTACCTGATACGGCGGCGGCGGCTCCTGGTCCGGCTCCGTGCCCTCCCCAAAGCTGGCCGGGTCCGACTGAGACTCGTGGAGCAGGGAGATGTCATCCGAGGTGGGGGACTTGAGGCAGTTCCCCATCTTCCGGGAGTGCGTGCGAGGGTGGGGGAGGGGGTGGAGGGGGCGGAGGGCTGGGGGAGGGCCCCTGGGGGAGCCGGCGGGGGGGCACGCGAGGGAGAGGGTCGGCGGCTATCGCGGGGGGGGGGGGGGGGGGGTTCCGGGGCTCCGCCGCCTCGCTCCCGGGGACCGCTCTCGCTGCTCCGGCCCGGCTCAGGCTGGCCGACTGCGGCGGCTCATCCCCCTGGGCGGCCCCGGGCGGCGGCTCGGGGTTCCGGGCTCCGGGCTCGGGCTGGGCCCCGCGGCGGCGGCCTGGCAGGGAGGCCGGGCTCGGGCTCGGGCGGTGCTGGGGGCGGGGGAGGGGCCGGAGCGGCCGCGGCTGCCCCGGGGCCCCGCCCCCCGCGAGGGCGGTGGCTCAGGGCCGAGCCGGCGGAGGCCGCAGGGGGCCCGGGGCCGCCGACACGGACACCGCGGACACGGCGGGGACCGGCGCCGCCGGCCAGGCCCGCATCCTAGCCGACCCACGCAAGACCGGGCGAGGCGAGGCGCCACCGCAGCCGAGCGACCGCCGCCCCCTCAGCGCCGGCCGCCACAACGAGGCCCGGCGCGACGCGGCGTGCAGCTGGCCCGCCCGGCGTCGTGGCGTCACCGCGCTGTGCGTGCTCAGTCCCCGCCCCTCGCACCCCCCTCCCGCGGGCCCCCTCCCTCGCGCCCCGCCTCCCGCGCTCCCTCTTCCCGAGGGGCCTCCCTCCCTCCTTCCTCCTTCCCTCTATCTTATCCCTTCTCTTTTTTCTCTTCACAGTTCACTATTCCTATTTTAAAAAGAGAAAAGAAATGCAAATTGTATTAAAAATGGAAAAGGAGGATTCACAAATGAAATAAAATCATCAAAAACTATTTTGTTAAAGACACGGATGAATACTTAAGCATAAAGTGCCCGGGTGAAGCAAAGAGGGAGTGACCATTTAAATAATCTACTCTCCCCTAACGCAGCCTAAGTGACCCGCCCAAGGAGGACCCTGGCCCCCGGGGTGCAGCGGGGGCTCCCGGCCTCGTCCGGCTTTCCCTCGCCCCCAGCACGTGCTCCTCCTTCCCGCTGAGCCCCGCTTCGTTTTGACGCCTTCCCTCCCTCGCCCCAGCACGTGCTCCTCCTTCCCGCTGAGCCCCGCTAACTTTCCACGCCTTCCTCTCCTACTCTGCAGAAAGCTATTTTTGCCCTTTTTGTTCTCATATTTTCTTGTAAGCTCTTGGAGCTCAGGGACCTTCTTGTGACTCTTTTGGAATTTCCGGTGCTTTTCACATAGTAGGTGCTTACTAAATATTGATTGATGGACTTCTCCTTGCCCATCCCGCTTATGTGAGATTATTTTTCTGAATCTCCTTTTCTCTTCCTCAGTATATTCTTCTTCCCCTCTCTATCCTGCTTTGAAGATCATGAAGATGTAAGAGAAATACTCCTAGACCTTGTGTCTAATTAGCCTTCCTCTGTGACTCGATGTCAGGAGGGTTTAGGTGGAACACATATAACACCTCTCCATGTTTATCCTTGGTGAGTTCCTTAGCTATACCTTTTAATGTTTCTCCTGACTCCTGTGTTTGAATTTCAGAGTTTCTACTTAGCTGTGATCTTTTTATCAAGAAAGCTTAGAAGTCCTCCATTTCATTAAAGATTCGTATCATATTCCATTTTACTGGATAAGTTATTTTTCATTCTACATCTATATCCTTTGTCTGCTGGTCGTATTCCAAGCTCTTCACTCCTTTTGAGTGGTGGCTGCTAATCATGTGTAATTCTGACTGTGACTTCCTCGGTACTTGAATTGTTTCTTTTTGGATCCTTGTAGTATTTTTTTTTTAATCTGGAAGCCCTGGATTTTGGCTAGAATGTACCTGGGAATTTTCATTTTGAGGTTTCTTTCAGGAAGTAATAGAGGCTCTTTCTACTTTGCCCTCTCGTCATGATCTGGGCTGTTTGATGACTTCTTGAAAAATTATCTCTAGCTTCCATCCCTCTTTCTTTTTTGATCATGATATTTAGGTAGTTCAACCATTCTTAAATTTCTTGACTCAATCAGTTTTTCTGTTGTTGCTGCTATGAAATACCTTTATCTTTTATTCTTTCAACCTTTTGACTTTTAACATTTTTTATTGTCTGATGGAGTTATTGGCCTCTTCTGTGTTTGGTTCATTCTGATTTTAAAGAATTTTTTTTTCAGTCTTGATCAAGGTTTTGTATCTCTTCCAATTCTTTCTTCTATGGTTCTTCTTCCCCCATTGCCCCATCTTTTTCTCTAGAACTTTCATTTTATCTAGGAAAAGAATATTTTTAAACTCTTTCTTTTTCTCTTCCTAGAAGTCTAGTTTAAATGTATGCCAAAACTATGTTTTCCTTCGTGGCTTTTCTTGTACATGTTTTGGAATAAATCTCCTCTGTATTTGGGTCTTGATTGTCCCTATCTCTGTAACAGCTTTTTATAATGGTATTGTTTTTTGTTTGTTTCCTCATTCCTCCAGCTTGCATCCTGACTTCAACTTTTATGTTAGTGTTGGACTCTGTATACATCTGGAGGGAATGTCCAGGCTGGTCCTGCTGTTGTTTTCTTGTAGTGTTCAGTGTTGCGTTATTCAGAATCTCTGGACAGCTCAAGTTGGGGACCCACAAGCTTTTGCTGCACTTAGTGTGGGAGGGCATGGTGATCCAGAGCAAAATCTGATAACTGGCTCCCTGATCTGAGCTCTGCAAGTTCCTGACCTGGGTTTGTATCTGACCAGCATGTTTGTGAGCTTGCCCTGTTTGGAGTGTCAGTAGACTGCTGTTGAATTCATTTAATAATCAGCCAGCTGGAAAGTTCTGCTGTTTCAGAGTGACAGAAATGCAGTCTTCCCTTTGGCCTGGAATTCCTGCCCTGGTCATTTTTTTCTACTATATCATACTGTTGTCGCTGCATATACGTTAAGTTTGCATTCCATTCAACTTCCCATATTCTTTTTGGATGAACTGTGTCTGGTTATGTATAGCAATGTCTGTTACTAATGTGTTCAGGAACCATATCAATAAACCCTTTTGCATAGCTAGAAATTCATGTATGTCCTAAACTTCTTTAAAAAGATCACCTTGGAGACGTGATTGGTCCAGGGAATTAAGGTTTGAACAACCAATCAAACTTCCAGGTCTCCTAAGGCATAAAATCTCAGCCCATAAGTAATTAGCTTCCTCAGTCTTAGCTAACTTCCACGGCCATACAAGTCAAAACAATTCTTCTGATTGTGTCCCCTTGGTGAATTGGGAGGGGTGCAGGGCAAGGGGAGTGCCAAGGTGAACCGCAGCCAACTGAACCAACAGTGTATCGCTGTTGAGTAGCCTTTCCATGATACTGTTGAATAAATTTTATTAGAGGTTATGTGGTCCACAAGTGTCTCATTTTATTTGAGGCCTGATCCTGGGCCACTAGACTGACCTGAGTAAGACCTGGCCCTGAATGTCATGTTTTGTACTGGTAAAGTTGATTTTTTTTAACTTAAGTGGAAAACTTTGCATTTCTCACTATTAAATTTCATATTTTTCAGTTCAGTCTGATGACCTCTTGAGCCTTTCAGGGCATTTTAGAATTCTTGCTCTCTAGAAAAAACAGACACATTTGCTTGGACACTCTAAACAGCATTTTTACTCAACACGGAGTCATAAAACAAATAATCAATGCATGATCACAAGAGAACAATGCATAGAAACATCTAGTAATTAGTTGCAAGTTCTGCTGGAAGCCCCCCAGACATGGGTCTATCTGAAGTTCTAAAAAATACACAATTTGAGTCCTCCACTGAGTGACCAAAGAAGTACAAACAATACATCATAGCTCAAAATTCATCGTAGGATATTCACGCATCAAGTAGGACTGGTGAAGATGGTGGTGAAGAAGGCAGATCAAGAAATACTGGAGCAATGGGGCAAGGAACTCATAGTCTGATTGGACTTCAGAAAAAACAGTTTTTCTTGGTCTGGGTTTTTCGGTTCTGGTCAGTGATCTAGAACCTCCTTTGGCTCCAACTCACTCATTACTGGTAGAGCAGCACAGGCAGACCCAATAGTTTGCCCCAGTAAAAAAAAGAAAAAAAGAAAAAGCTGTCCACTCTATGTTCTAATGTCTTTCTCCCTGGCCTTCAGCATAGTACTCCCCTTTCAGAGCTGTATCACTCATTTCCTGTGATCACCTCCTCCCTTGCTCTCTAGACTGAAGCCCAGATGTTCAGAAGGACATGGGGGAGAAGGGCAGCTATAGACTAAAGGATGCCACATTCCAGTTTGGTAATCCTGTCAAAAAAGGAAATAAGATTAGTCTGGTATGACCTGTTCTTGATGAAGCTAGGTTGGCTCTTTGTGGTCTACTTGTTTACTATGTCTTCTAGAATTTTCTCAGGAATTGACGTAGTATAGTTTTGTAAAACCAAGTAAGTATATGCCTTCTCCATTTCCACAGTTAACTTCTGCAGTTAGGGTTGTGTTGGTAAATATTGAACAAACACCAGCCCCCCCCTCCCCAAGGAATATTTTAAGTTTAATTGGCATTATTAAAATTTTCTTAATCACTTTCTTAAGTCTAAAAATTAACCAGACAATAAATCAAGCCCTAACCTATAGCAATTTCTGAGGTATAAATGCTCACATTGAAACTGGCTCCAGTACAACCCTATTGCTGATAGTTGACCATGGCCGAGCAATGACATCTACCAATTCTTTCAGCACCAGAGGACACAGTTCATTGAGCTCAGGGGACTTGAGTTCCTCAAGGATGTCTATGTACTTTTTCTTTATAAGCCATAGTATTTCTGCCTTTTCTAATTCAAAGATTGCTTTTCTTCAAAGAGCAAAGCCAAATAAGCTTTAAACAGTGCTGTCTCCTTCCCATCCACCATGGTAACCCTGTCCTGTATCTGATGCTCCTCTTTTCACCAAAATAATCAACTTCAGTTGTTTCTTTTCTAGCCAGGCCCAACTCAAAATAAATGCTTCCTCTCTCCATTCTAATGGGAGAAGATAACACACAAAGACAACTAAATGCAGGGTGGGTCAGAAGGGAAGGTAGGTACCAGAAGGCATGATTTTGACCAAGTAACCTCATTTCATAAAAACCTTTAAGGTACCATTTTGCTCTATCAAATCAAAGACTTTGTTCTTTTTTTTTTTTTTTTTTTTTTTTTTTTACAAGCAATAAACTCAGGAGGATCTTGGATCCACTGTGCTTTTCAGGCAATTGTGTGACTATAAAGATGTGGTCTGCTGAGAAAGTTTGCTTTTCATCAAGGATGCCTTATATATGTATGTAGATCATTCTCATAAAATTTTGAAGAGATGGGAATGTAGGCATATGGGTCAGTAGTTCACCACTATTCTCTTGGCAATATATTTCTAGGTTGATAAGTTAACAAGCATTTATTAAACACCAGTTATGGGCCAGGCATTATACTAAGTATTGGGAACCCAAAGAAGCCCAAAGATGGTCCCTACCTCAAGAAGCACATGTTCTAATGGGAGAGATAACATGTAAATATATTTACATGAGTTGATCTAGCTATCAATAGAGTGTCTAGATATATAGATACAGAGAGGGTAAACTGCAGGTAATCTCAGAGGGAAAGCACAGGGCTTTGATATCCTCTCCTCTTTCATATATCTTGGAGTTAGATTCCTCAGTGCCCACAAGATCGTGTCTCCTATTTCAGCTTTATTTCAGTCTATAATTGTGGCTTTACTAATGAATGATAAAGCCGCGTTGGAATTCAGGCATAGTAGGACTGGGTTCAGACCAAATAACATACAAGTGTGTTGATAAGAATTCAGACCAACCACATTGGCCTGGCACCAGCTATCACAATGAAATCTAACAAATGGGTCCAAATGACTGGAAGTGTCTAAATAACCCAACCTTTGCCCCTGAATTAAATAAATCTCAAAGTGCTCAAATGAGACTGAGAGTCACTGAATCCATTTTTCCAGAGGAGGAAATTGAGGTCCAGAGATGGGAGAAATCTTGCTTAGGGTCACAAGGTTACAGAACATCAAAAGGTCCTGGCAAAATTTCGTGTTGTCATGGGACATTTGTTATCCTATAAATGCTGCTGAAGGCAGAAGTCATTGAGAAGGCCAGTAACCTGGAGACTTGCCCTAAGATAGCTCTTCAAGCTTTATGGCTTTATGGGGAAGAGCCCAGGAGGAATGGGGACTTTCCAGATCTTACAGCCCTGTCTTGCAAGGTTCTGGTTGTCATGGGTTTCAATGAATAAATGAGGGAAATAAAAGCATTTATTAAGTACTATTTATATACCAAGCACAGTGCTAAGCACTGAGAATACTGCCTCAAAAATGTACTAGCTATGCAGTGCTGGCCAAGTCACCTAGCCCCTCCAGGCTCAATTTCCCCATCTGTAATGGCACCCATCTCCTGGGATTGTTATGAGGATCAAGTCTCTCTATGTCTCTCTCTTCATACATATACACCTATATCCATGCTATATATCTAAGTATATCCCACTTTGTAAACCTTAGGACACTTTAAATGTTAGCCATTATCATTATAAGGTTAGATTCTGGAATTATACCTGCCTAGGGAATTTAGAGAAAAAACCAATCAAACTCTTTCCTGCATGACTTTGGAATTCACCAATATTGTCTGTGACCTCCCATCTCAAGTAAAGTGGGTGCAAACATGCCTGCCCCTGCCATGGGCTTCTTCAGGGCTTGGTTATTGTCATCTTGGACTTGCTCTTCTCAGGTCTTCTGCAGCACAAGCTGCTCTTACACACAGGTCTCCTTTCCCTCAGGACCAGGTCTGCCCTGATGTATACCAGGACAAGGCATAAAAAAAAAGGTCTCAGAGCCCAAACGGTTTGATTATTTTTTATAGATCACAGAGAGTAGGCTACTCCAGTTAGAGTCCCACCTCCTGAGTCTCAGTTGGCCAGTCTTCTTGGAGGCATCCCTAGTCACTAGAACCGTACCAATCAAGAATTTGGTGTCTTTTCAACAGAACATGAGCATACCCACACTTTCCATGAGGAGATAACTCTTAGATGACTCCAGACAAAGACCCATGCCTTGTAATTTAATCAAGATGATTGAAAACTCCTCCAATTAATCAAAGGTTCCTGAGAGTACCCTTTCCCCCTAACTGTCCCTCACCTCCACCCCTTAGAGATCCATTATAGGCCAGAAATTCCCCAACTCTAGGGTCCAACCCTCCATTAATCAAAGTAGGCCTATGGTCAGAGTTGTGTCAAGGGTCCAGCAAAGCAAATAGTTGCCTAGGATCTATGCCAAAAAGAACCAACTACCCAATGACACAGCAACAGGGAGAGGAAGCTATATTACTACAGTGGGATACAATTCAGCATTTAAATTGATCTATTTTGGGGTGGGAGAATCCTTTGAATAGAGTGCTAGATTTGGAGTCAGAAAGAACTGAATTCAAATTTTGTCTAAGTCACTTACTAGCCATGTGACCATGGGCAAATTTCTTACTGTCTACAAGCTTCAGTTTCCTTTTCTGTAAAATAGGGATGATCATAGCATCTTCCCCAAGGGTTGTTATGAGGCAGTTGCAAAGAGGCAGATTTAGGCATGGTATAAGTGTGACATGGATGTAAAAGGTATAGAAGGATTGTGATGTACATTACTGGAGGCAATTCTCATCTTGAGGAGATTACTGATCTGGTAGAATATTGTAGCAGAAATGTAGTACCCAGACTCCTTCCCCATAGAACCTCCAGAAGGCACCACCATTTTTTGAGGTAAATGCATGTTAGAGTTCACTTGAACATTTGCTTTCAAGTCTCCACTGATCTGCAAAAAAGAACAAGCTAACTCAGAATCTAAGTCCATTGGCAAAACTGCCTAGTATTGGAGAAGCTCCACTTAAGCTAAGCTCCTGAGAAAGAATCACCTTGGGGAAGAGGAGAGAACCTCTGTCTCTATCCCCTCTTGACCAGAGGATAATCCGTGAATTTGGAAAGGTAGGAAGAGCAGGACTTCCCATCAGTACCCTAGCAGTGTCTCCGGAACAGTAGTGGCTGATAGTAATATCTGCATTGAGTCCTGAAGACAAAGCAGACACACAAATAAAGGCAGCTTCTGAACTCCACAGGGAGCCCAACATACCCATGCCTGAGGAAAACATAATAAGGACTCCCTAAAAGGAGAAAAGGACTTCTGTGTGATGAGGAGCTGTGAGCTACCCCTTTGCCCCATGTTCTCTAGGCCTGGGTACAGTTTCTCTTGGATTCTGTGCAGCCATTTCGGGGAGATGTTTTCAAACTGATTTTTCTTCCTATACCACCTTAGCAAATACACTTAACTGAAAGCTAATTAGGCCTGCTATTTGACATTGATATCCACTGATAATGGAGGGAGCACACCAGTGGGGACTCATGCCCTATAGAATCCCTTGAACCCTGAGGTGAAAAGCTGTCTTCTGCTGGTGCAAGTGGGGACTGAAGGACAGTCCCTAGAACTCTCACTAGTTCATAAAAGAAGGTTTAGAAGAGTCAAAGGGGACAGGACTTTTACTGAAGTATCAGCAATGGTTTCCTGGAGAGTACACTTAGGCTAAGTATAAAAGGATGAGTAGGGTTGATGAAGGAGGGGGCATGCCAGGTATAAGCAACAGTATTGAGCAAAGGCCACAGGGCTGAAGAAGCACAAATGAGACATAGGTAATAGTGAATAATCCAATCTAGCAGGAGTTCAACATGTGCAGAAGAAAGTAGTGGGAGATAAGGCTGGAAAGATGAGATGGTTCTAGACTATCAAGGGTCGTTGGTGAGAGTCTTGTTTTATTTACTAGATAGTAGGGAGCCACCAAGGGGGACTGAGTGGAGTTTAAGACCAATTCTAGGCCTAAGGAAGATGTATCAGGCCATGGTGGGAAGGATGGATTGGAAAAAGTAAAGAAGGAAGATAACAGGATGCTATAGGGAGTAGGAAGAGAGTGGAAGATGAGTTAGGAGGGAGTTATAATGCATTATATTTTGCAGGTAGAAATGAGAGCCTGACTTAGAGTTGGGGGGGTAAGAGAACAAAGGGGAACACCCCCCAAAGGGATAGAAGTGGAGGGAGCTTTTGAGAGGCAAAGGAAAGAGGGGAAAATGACACCAGAACATCAGAGCTGGTAAAGGTAAATAGCTGAACTAGGAATATGAGTTTAAAGATCATCAGCTCAGCTGGGAAGGACCGCTAAGGGGTGTGTGTATGTGTGTGTGTGTGTGTGTGTGTGTGTGTGTGTGTGTGTTGGGATCTCCAGCTAGAAATATCCCGTGGGAACTGTGGGTTTGAAACACAGGAGAAAAATCAGGGGTAGAGGGAGAGATGAAGAAACTGTCAGCACTGAGATCTTTGAAATTATGAGAATGGAGAGAACACAGAGGGGAAGAGGAGAGGGCTAGGCTAGAATCTTGGAGAATTAATCAACCAATCAATCATTTATTAAGTGCTTACTAATGTGCCAGGTACTGTGCTAAGCCATGTAATTAGAGACTAGAAGGGGTTGGAAAGAGGAAGGGGAGCCAGAAGGACTGATCAGGCAGAGAGGAGGAGACATTCCAGGTTTAGGTATGTCCCAGGCTCTGAACCCAGGAGACATTTCATAAAATACAAGTTGTATTATAGCATATTGTAACTGGAAGATGGCATCCCAGGGAAAAGAGAGTATCTATAGGAGGAGGGGGCTAGCTGTGTTAATGACCATAACTGACATTATACATGTGTATGTACATATCTATATGTATGCCCACACACACATATACTCTATTTCTGATCCTTGAGACTTTCCATGGATATTATGGGTCCATGCTGTGGTGGACAGGGGGTCTCTATGAACTGTATAGAGTTAGTTCTAGCCCAGAAAAACCAGTGCTTTCCTGCTTAGAGGTGAAATAATTAGTAAGCTAGCGCTTGATGTAGACCAAGCCTCTTCAGGTCTGATCTGAACAGGGAGGTATTATTACAAGGTACTCAGTCTAAAAATAACACACTCTGTCCACTTCCCTTTTGTTCTATGGATGGATTGACCGGCATTGACTAATCTAGAAACCATCAGTTTCTGGTGCCCCATCTATACATTCCCCCATACTCCACCTAGGGGAGGCTCCACTGGGCAAACTCCATCTACCCCAAGGGCCTGGCCCTACAGCAGGCCACTAACAGAAGTTCAAGACCTTGCCTCACACCTGGTTATTATACAATTGGTGACTCAACTCAGACCCAACCCTGGCCAGCCTCACCAAGTGTGCATAGCATGGGAGAGGGTGAGTGGGCAGAATATAAAAGCCATCAGGAAGCCACCTTAGGCCTAGAATTGGTCTTAAACTCCACTCAGTCCCCCTTGGTGGCTCCCTACTATCTAGTAAATAAAACAAGACTCTCACCAACGACCCTTGATAGTCTAGAACCATCTCATCTTTCCAGCCTTATCTCCCACTACTTTCTTCTGCACATGTTGAACTCCTGCTAGATTGGATTATTCACTATTACCTATGTCTCATTTGTGCTTCTTCAGCCCTGTGGCCTTTGCTCAATACTGTTGCTTATACCTGGCATGCCCCCTCCTTCATAATTTGGCAGCTGATTCAGTGGTAAGAGTGATGGAGAGGGTCAGGAGACTCTAAGGTTTCAAGTCTGGGAAAGAGGCTGTATCTTTTTCCAACATGGTCTGAACCAGTCTTGATATAGAAAGTACAACAGCAAAGAAATTTGCAAGTGTGGAGGCCTGTGTAAATGCTTATTAAAAATAAGTGATAATAAAGTAATTTGCATGAATGTAGTTCAGAAGAGGAACTGAATGCCTAGATAATTCTGTTATGAAATTCAAATAGCTGGGAAGCATGATGAATTATTAAGCAATTTTTTTGTATTCTTTGTTTTAATGTTTTGTAAATGTATTTATTTATTTTAGTTGTCAACATTCATTTCCACAAGATTTTGAGTTTGAAATTTTCTCCCCATCTCTCTCCCCCCAAAGACACCATGCATTCTGATTACCCTTCCCCTAATCTGCCCTTCTTTCTATCACACCCCTCCCTTTCCTTATCCCCATCTTCACTCTTTTCTTGTAGGGCAAGATAGATTTATATATCCCATCACCTGTATTTCTTATTTCCCAGTTGCATGCAAAAACAATTCTCAACATTCATTCCTTAAACTTTGAGTTCCAAATTCTCTTCCTTCCTCCTTCCCCACCCATCCCTACTGAGAAGGCAACCAATTCAATATAGGCTCTACATATGTAGTTATGCAAAAGACTTCCATAATGACCATGTTGTGAAAGACTAACTATATTTCCCTCCATCCTATCCTGCCCCCAATTTACTCTATTCTCTCTTTTGACCTTGATCCTCCCCAAAAGTGTTTAATTCTAATAACTCCCTCCTCCCATTTGCCCTCCCTTTTATCATCCCCCCATACCCCACTTATCTCCTTCTCCCCTACTTTCCTGTAGTGTAAGTTAGATTTTCATATCAAATTGAATGTGCATATTATTCTCTTCTTAAGCCAAATGTGATGAGAGTAAGCTTCACTTTTCCCCTCTCAGCTCCTCCCTTTTCCCCCTCACTGAAAAAGTTTTTCTTGCTTCTTTTGTGAGAGATAATTTCCCCATTCCATTTCTCCCTTTCTCCTCCCAATATATTTCTCTCTCACCCCTTAATTTTATTTTCTTTAGATATAATCCCTTCCTATTCAACTCACCCAGTGCCCTCTGTCTATATGTACATAATCCCTCCAACTCCCCAAATACTGAAAAAAGTCTCAAGAGTTACAAATATTATCTTTCCATGTAGGAATGTAAATAGTTCAGCTTTAGTAAGTACATTATGATTTCTCTTTCCTGTTTACCTTTTCATGCTTCTCTTGATTCTTGTGTTTGAAAGTCAAATTTTCTATTCAGTTCTGGTCTTTTCATCAAGAATGTTTGAAAGTCCTCTATTTCATTGAGTGACCATTTTTACCCCTGAAGTATTATACTCAGTTTTGCTGGGTAGGTGATTCTTGGTTTTAATCCTAGTTCCATTGACTTTTGGAATATCATATTTCAAGCCCTTCGATCCCTTAATGTAGAAGCTGCTAGATTTTGTGTTATTCTGATTGCATTTCCACAATACTTGAATTGTTTCTTTCTGGCTGCTTGCAATATTTTCTCCTTGACCTGGGAACTCTGTAATTTCACTATAATATTCTTAGGAGTTTTTCTTTTCAGATCTCTTTCAGGGGGTGATCAGTGGATTCTTTCAATATTTACCCTCTGGTTCTAGAAGATCAGCGCAGTTTTCCTTGATAATTTAATGAAAAATGATGTTTAGGTTCTTTTTCTTGATCATGGCTTTCAGGTAGTCCCATAATTTTAAAATTGTCTCTCATGGATCTATTTTCCAAGTCCAATGAGATATTTTCCTGAGATATTTCACAGTGTCTTCAATTTTTTCATTCTTTTGCTTTTGTTTTGTAATTTCTTGGTTTCTCACAAAGTCATTAGCTTCCATCTGCTCTATTCTAATTTTTAAAGAACTATTTTCTTCAGTGAGCTTTTGAACCTCCTTTTCCATTTGGTTAATTCTTCTTGTTAAAACATTCTTCTCCTCTTTGGATTTTGGCCCTCTTTTGCCATGTGGATTAGTCTGTTTTTAAAGGTGTTATTTTCTTCAGCATTTTTTTGGATCTCCTTTATCAAACTGTTGACTCACTTTTCATGAGTTTCTTGCATCGCTCTCAATTCTCTTCCAAATTTTTCCTCCACCTCTCTTACTTGATTTTCAATATCTTTTTTGAACTCATCCATGACCTGTTGGGAGGTTTTGGATGCAGAAGCCTTGACTTTCATGTCTTCATTTGATGGTATACCTTGTTCTTCTTCACCTAAAAGGATGGAGGAAAATACCTGTTCACCAAAAAAATAACCTCCTATAGTCTTATTTTTTTCCCTTTTTTGGGCATTTTCCCAGCCAGTTATTTGACTTTTGAGTCCTTTGTCAAGTGGACAGCATACTCTAGGGACCTGTAAGTTCTCAGTTCCTCCAAGGTGGCACAATCAAGGGAGACGAGTTTACTCCTTTCCTGGCCTGTGCTCTGGTCTGGGAACAACCACAAGTTTTTCTGCCCAGGATCTGTGAGTAGGGTTCCCTCTCCACAACTGCCTCCAGCTCCACCATACCAGCGCTCCTCCTTCTCATCCCAGGAGAGTCACTCAGGGCTGAGATCCAGATTAACTGCACAATTCCTCCAGGGTCTGAAGACCAGGGGCACCTGAAATGGAGGCTGTGCCTAAGTGACTTCTGCCTGCCCTGGGCCTGAGGCTAGGGTCAGACCCTGCTCCCTTCTCACCCAGAGGAAGAAGCTTTCTTACTGACCATTGATGCTGTCTTTGGCATTTGTGGGTTGAGTAAACTGCGAACTGCAGCCAGGCAGCCAAAGCTGGGCTATCCTCTGCTCTGAGCCCAGTACAATAGACCTTTTCTGTCAGCCTTCCAGGCTGTCTTAGGCTGGAAATCTCTTTCACTCTGTCATTTTGTGGTTTCTGCCACTCTAGAATTTGTTTACAGTCATTTTTATAGGTATTTTATGGGCTTTGGGTGTAGAGCTAAAGAAGGTGTGTCCTTCTACTCCATCATCTTGGCTTCACCCCTAAACAACTCTTTTAAAGGAGAATTGGATCTAATTCAGTGAAGATAAACTTTGCTTATTGAAACCTCTTATCTGAATTGGTCAACTCAGGACCAATAGACAAGAAGAGAACGTGGGCCCCAGAGCTGGGAGTCTAGGTTCAAGTCTGGGTTCTGCTATTTTCTAGCTTCATGACCTTAGGTGACCTCTCTTCCTCTCTAAATCATGGCAGCATTCTCTGCAGAATGAGGATAATAACACCAGCACAGCCTAATTCATTGTTTGTTTGTTTTTTTAATGGATCTCACAATCACCGTGGACAGAGAATTCTTCTCCTACTGGCCTCCTGTGGATCCTTGGAGATCATCATGGTTTGTCCTGCCTTGCCCAAGTCCTCGCTGACTTGGGAGAACCAACCAGAACTGGAGCTCCATCCTTTGATGAGCCTAGCACCTGTTAATATCTTTTTCAATATAGCAGAGTAAATCGTTTTCTGAATTTCTTAATGACAAAATTCTAATATGTGTGTGACATTTATGTAAGTCTAGTATATACAACATATATACAGATTATCAATAGGTATATTTGTAACATAGGTTTGCTCTGGCTCTGCTAGGAGAGTCAGGTCTGTCACATTTTACCACCTTCTCCCTTTCTCTGGTTCCCTGAGGGTGTTGAGGGGAGTCTCTACCTAGTGTGCACATGCCTTTTTGACTAGGGCTATCACCCAGTTTCACTTAACCACTAAATATTGGACTAACTTTTACACAGGGATATTTACTTCGAAGGTAATGCAAAAACAAACCTAGAAACAATCCTTTCAGCTTCTCATGGCATAATCCCTCCTACACTGAGGGTCTCTGGGGAGAGAGGAAAATTAGACCTACAGTTTAGCTCACTTTATATATAGCATTAATGCCACCAAGTTCAAGTCCATAGTCCCAAGCCTGGGTTTGCATCCTGGACCCTTGCTCCTCAGGCTTCACTACTAGGCTGAATTCCTGGGGTACTGGATCCTTGTGGCTTGAGTTCTTGGCTCAGGGATTCTACTCTTTGTACCTAGAACTGAAAAGAACAAATGAATTAAAACTAAAATTCTAAGCCCATGTCTCGGGACCACTTGGTCTAAGTGAGACATGGTGTCATCTACTACGAGGGAAGGAATCCAAATGCCGGAGAAGGGCAGGCTCAAGTAGCTATAGCAATATCAACAGTTCCATCTCTGGAGTCAATGGTTGATCCCAGTCTCATTGTAGGCCAATGCAACATCTGTCTATGCACCAATTTTCTCCTCTCTTAGAAGCATGTGTCCCCCAGCATCTCTCATGGAGGTGACTCCATTTCAGGTTATTTGGGCATGCACCAAACTACCATTATGTAAGTATATAATCAAATTAAGTCAACATGATGTGCCTACCATGTGCCAAGCACTATGCTAAGTGCTAGAGATAAAAGAAAGGCAGGAATAGTCCCTGCCCTCAAGGAGCTCTTAGTTTGGTGGCGGAAACACAATACAAACAACTATGTACAAACAAGATCTAAAGAGGATAGATAGGAAGAAAGATGCTGTCATTAAGAGGCTCAGGAAACGCTTTTTGCAGAAAATGAGATTTTATCTGAAACTTGAAGGAAACCAGGGGATCCAGGAGGCAGAGAGGAGGTAGGAGAAGATATGTTATCTTTCTATTTATCTACCTTTCTATCATCTATCAATCTGTCTTTCTATGTCTTTTTATCTCTTCCTGTGCTGTTTATTTTTTGATCTCTTCCTATCTTCTCTTTTTTTATCCTGTCTTTCTGTCTATATATCCATCTCTCCACCTTTCTATCAATCTAACTGCTTATATATCTGCATACCTATCTATCTTTCTGTATATCTAATATCTATCTGTCTTTCCATATATCTCTTCCTGTTTGTCTTTCTATTTGTATATCCTCTCTCCGTCTTTCTATTACTCTAACTACTTATCTATCTATCATCTACCTGTTTTCTATATATCTATGTATCCATCTCTCCAATTTTATCAATCTACTTATCTAGGTATATATATATATATACACATATATGTATATATATATATTATCTATCTATCTATCTATCTATTTATCTATCTATCTATCTATCTATCTATCTATCTATCTATCTATCTATCTATCTATCTATCTATCTTTCTATGTCAGTATGCCAATCTAGTACCTCTGCTTGACACAGACTACTTACTGTCTTGACCCCACAGGTCCAACAGAGGGGGCTCATGTTACAACAACTTGACAGGACCTTGCATTTGGTACAGAGATCAAAGACTTAATTTGTTGGGTGCAGTTTAATTTTCAACCTATTCAGTAAATAAGGGGTATTCTTACATAACTTAAAACAACAAGGACAAAAAAAGTGTCTGCTCTTACTGGTTTTCTTTATTCATTTGCATTCTATGCTGCTGATTGATCTGGACTCCAACCACTGGACCATGCTGGATTTCCCCATGCCTCTTGCAGAGGAGAACTGTGGCTATGTCAATAGCAACAATTCTGGGAAAGCCTTAAGGAAGACACCAGGGGTGCCTTCAAAGATCTATAGGGCTGTCATAGTAAAAAGAAAAAAGGACTTCTGGGTTGACTCATAGAACAGGAGTACAACCAGTAGGCAGAATTAGGGGAAGTCAGGCAAAGGCCCAGCCTAAGTATAGAAAGACCAACACCTTTGTTCTGGATAGAATGCAGAATAAAAGGTCATAATTTGGGGCTTTTGGCGGGGAGGGGATGTGGAGGGCATCATGGGGGAAGAGGAATAAGAGTTACTTATCCTTTTCAGTCTTTTCCACCCAGCTCAGTCCCATGTAATTTGCATGAGCAATAGAGGTGATGTGAGTTTGAAAGCAACCCACCCCCCAGCAGCCCTCTTTTCAGTTTACTAACCAGAAACAATAATAATCAGCAAACAAGTGAACCAGTTTATGAAGTGTTTTCTACATGCCAAGCACCATCCTAGGTCTGGGGGTACAGAGACAAAAGTGAAATCATCCTGGCCCTCCCTAGCTGGCATTAAGTCAGGGAAGACAATGTGGACAGATATGTCATATACATACGTACATATATACATGTATATATATAAACAAATAAATATAAGATTTGGTGGTGGGGAAAGGGCGCCAATAGCTGGAGAGGGAACAGGGAAGAATTCCTAGGGAGGGGGCATTTGAGCTATGTTTTGAAGGAAACAAGGAATTCTGTGAGGCAGAGGAGAGGAAAGGAGGTATTCTAAGAATGGGAGACCAACAGCTCAGGAACAAGCGATAGGATATCATGTGTGAAGGATATTAAAAAGACCAGTATGGCGAGATAACGGAAGGGAGTCAAGGATATACATGAGATAGTCAGAAAGGTAGATTGGTTTGGGTTGGATCTGTTGAAAAGTCAAATGGAGCAGTTTATATTTGATTTTGGAGGTAATAGGGAGTCACTGCTGTTTACTGAGTAGGGGAGTGACTTGGTTAGACTTGAGCTTTGTATAAATCACTTTGTCATTTGCGTGGGAGACATGAGGCAAGGACTCTAATTAGGAGACTGCTATTATAGTTCAAATGAGAGGTAGTCAGACCAGGGACCACGCGAGTAGAGAGAAGAGGACATGTGAAAGATATTAAGGTAGGATTAATAAGACTTAATACCTGTTTGATTATGGAAGCTGGATGACAGTGAGAAGTCCAGAATGACATCCAGATTATAAGTCTGGGTGCCTGGAGTTGTAACATTAAAAATAGCATAAATGACTGTTTTGTTTTTTAACTACCATTTAGTGAGGCTAAGTTTCAGGTTTTTCTAAGTCTCCTGATTTTAAGTCACAAGTTTATTCCCCCTCCCCATTGTCACTCTATCATATGAATATCCCTCTACCCCTTGCCTGACTGTCTTCGTATATCCTCCATCACTAAGAAACCTGGTATCATAATCACTTCGTTGTGTTTCCTCCTATTTTCACTCCCTCCAAATGGTATATTAACTGGGTAGAAACCAATGATCAACGTGTACAAAAATATTTATAACAACTCTTTTTGTGGTAGCCAAGAACTGGAAATCAAGGGGATATCCATCAATTGAGGAATGGTTGAACAAGTTGTGGTATGTGGTATGAATGCAATGGAATACTATGTTCTGTAAGAAATGACAAACAGGTGGACTTCAGAAAAACCTGAAAGACTTATATGAACTGATGCGGAGTGAAATGGGCAAAACCGGGAGAACACTGTATACAGTAAGAGCCACAGTGTGTGGGGACTGTTTCTGATAGACTTAGCCCTTCACAGCAATGCAAAGACCTAAAACATTTACAAAGGACTCTGATGCAAAATGCCATCCACATCCAGGGAAAGAACTATAGAGACAGAATGTAAAATAAAGCAGACTATTTTCTCTTCTGTTGTGTTTTGGTTTTTTTTCTCATGGTTTCTCCCATTCATTTTAATTTTTCTATGCAACATGACTAATGTAAAAATGTGTTTAATAAGAATGTATGTGTAGAACACATGGAAGAGTGCATGCTGTCTTGGGGAGTGAGGGGGAGAAAATGTAAAACTTATGGAAGTGATTGTTGAAAACTGAAAACAAATAAATTAATTTAAAAATTGAAAAAAGAAAAGAAACCAGTAGTCAATGTCCTTGGTCCCATTTGTTGTGCAACTGGCATGAACTGCTTAGTAAATGTTGTCTGGATGTAACCACTTGGTATATTTAACTGCAACAGAGTCCTAGGCAATGCTTTTCTGGAACAAGAAATATTATAGAACTAAAAGGAATGCTCTGAAATAATTCATACTTGTGTAAGAGTTAAACAGATTGACAGCAAACAAAAAACGTGAATACAAAAGAGAGACATAAAATGTTTTGGAGCTTTCCTGGACTAGCTAATTAGGTCTAAGCTGACCCAAGTTTAATTCTGGTTGTGGGATATCCTAAGATCCTGGCAACTGCCATTTAGCCAGAACAATATATCTTGGTCAAGAACAGCAGCTGGTAGCCCACAACAACAAGGACATGCAACATAGACATTATAGATGACAGGTTTTTAGAGTTCTAGCCCAGGGCTTCTTAAACTTTTCCACATTAGTCATGTTGTGAAGAAGAATCAGAACAAAAGGGAAAAACCATGAGAAAGAAAGAAAAAAAGAGAGAAAATAGTATGCTTTGATCTATATTCAGATTCCACAGTTCTTTCTCTGGATGTGGATACAATTTTCTATCATGAGCCTTTTGGAGTTATCTTAGATCCTTGCCTTCCTGAGAAGAGCTAAGTCTAACAAAGTTGCTGTTACTGTTACAATGTTGCTGTTATATATACAATGTTCTCCTGGTTCGGTTCACTTCACTCAGTATCAGTTCATGTAAGTCTTTCTAGGTTTTTCTGAAGCCCACCTGCGTGTCATTTCTTATGGAACAATAGTATTCCGTTACATTCATATACTACAACCTGCCCAACCATTCCCCAATTGATGGGCATTCCCTCAATTTTCAATTCTTTGCCACCACAAAAAGAGCTGCTAAAATAGTTTTGTATATGTAGCTTTCTTCCATTTTTTTTGTAATCTCTTTAGGTACAGACCTAGCAGTGGTATTGCGAGGTCAAAGGGTATGCACAGTTTGATAGCCCTTTGAGCATAGTCCCAAATTGCTCTCTAGAATGGTTGGACCAATTCACAGCTCCAATTGGTGATAATTTTAAAGATGATAGGGCCAAACAGGTCCCTGGGATTCTGCATGAGGGACTTCCTGACAAGCTGACAATGAATCATTAATAATTACTCTTTGAATTCAGTCGTTCAACAAGTTAGATAATTATATATCATTATAAGGTTATTTAATCCATCTTTCTTCATCTTTTCCACAAGAATAGCATGAAATTCTTTATCAATGCTTCACTAAAAATCTGAGTACACTCTATCTGCACCATTTCTTGATCTGCTAGTTTAGTAATCCTGCCATAAAAGCAAATAAGGCTAGTGTGGCATGACCTATTCTTGATAAAGCCAAACTGACACTTTGTAGTTACATCTTCCTTTTGAACACATTAATTAACCATTTCTTCTATGATTCATTTGTAGAATTTTCCAAGAAATTGAATTCTAGATCATAGGCTCATAGCTTGTAGACTTATTCCCCTCTTGTTTTGTTTTTTTTTGGATCAGGACTACCTAGAAAAGAGCAGTATGGTGAAAGGACTAGAGCAGTAGAGGACCCTAGCTCATCAGAGAAGACCACCTAAATTAAATCAACATAAACTCTGACACTTGGTGACCTTATGTATCAGTAAGGAAAAGGTAAAGATGGAAAGAAAACATGGGAAATCAATGTTTGGGAAGAAAGACTGAGAGTGCTCAAAGACTTAGTGATTTTATACAGAAGACTTAGATCTCTATATTATCATCAACAAGAATTTATTAAAGGCTTATTAAAAAAAGAATTACCCTTTGACCCAGAAATATCGCTACTAGGACTGTATCCCCAAGAGATTATAAAAATGGGAAAGGGTCCCATGTGTACAAAAATATTTATAGCAGCACTCTTTGTGGTAGCCAAAAACTGGAAGTCAAGGGGATGCCCATCAATTGGGGAATGGCTGAATAAATTATGGTATATGAATGTAATGGAGTACTATTGTGCCATAAGAAATGATGAACAAGAAGACTTCAGGGAGGCCTGGAAGGACTTATATGGTCTGATGCTGAGCGAAAGGAGCAGAACCAGGAGAACTTTGTGCACAGCAACGACCACAGTGTGTGAGAGTTTTTTCTGGTAGACTTGGAACTTTGTAATAACACAAGAACTTACTGAGAAAAAAAAATCCTAATGTCGGTCTTCTAAGGCAAAATGCCTTCCACACTCAGAGAAAGAAATATGGAAGTCATTCGCAGAATGTAGCAGATCATGTTTGTGTGTGGGTGGGTTTCAGTGTATTATGTTTTGATTTGTTATATGATTTCTTCCATTTATTTTAGTTTGTTCGACTACATAGCATGACTATAGTGAAAATGTGCTCAATAGGAAAGTATATGTAGAACCTAAACAGAATTGTATGCTGTCATGGGGAGGGAGGGGGGTATTGAGGGAAGGGTGGGGGGGATAAAATCTTAACTTTAAGGAAATGATTGTAAAACATTAAAAAAAAATTAAAATTAAAATAAAAAAAAGAATTAGTAGGTACTGGACATGGTGAGCACAAAATAACATTAAAAAAACCAAAATAGATTAAATTTTGACAGACAGGAAAAAGGCATTATTGATGTGGGAGTTATCCCTTAGTCAGCTGACTATCAATGAGACCACTGATTTACTGAGACAAGATCAGAACCAGCAAAAAGAAGGAAAGAAAGGTGAGAATGATGAAAATAACTGAAGTAACTTAACCCCAATCTAATTACACCAGTCACTGAAAATTAAAAACAAGAAATAGACAGCAGAAATGACGTAGACATCAACATCGATTATATTTTTTCATCCAGGAGTTTAACTGATGTACCTTAATCACCATAATAAGAAGACCAAAAAGCACCTTAGTCAGCAAACATCGACTAAGTGGGAAAAGTGGCTGCCAAAGGCAACCCTGGCTTAGAATCCAAACTCATCTGTAAACTCTTACAGAGAAGTGGGAGGGACAATTATGAACTAATAACTATAAGTGTCTCATAAAACAGAGAAAAGCAGCAGAGGGGAAAACCAGTCTAACAATGGTTTGGCAACATATCCATCCAAGTAATGACACCCCAAGTGCACTCAAGGATGAAAATGGATGGAAGACAATAAATGCAAAAATAAAATGGGAAGAATTCACCAAAAAAATCATTTTAGGAAACTGTTTTCTCTATCAAGGACAGTGGAAACACCTGGTTATGTTTATAGAGGAGGCAGAAAATGACATCAACAGGACCAAAGATGGGGAAAGCAGTTGTATTGGACCAAATGCCCTTCGAGTAAGAATCTGTACTGGAAGCCATACAATTGTGAGTGTGCTGAGGGACCAGTATGCAAGATATCTGAAAAACATCTTGGACTTTATTAATGCTGAAAAAAGGTGCCCGAGAAAACATTAGCAACCACTGACCTAGATGCTTCTTTTCCCATCTATAATTAAAATCCATATGAGTCATCTCTAGACAACTCAAGGGCACCCTCAGTAAGGGTATTGGTAATAATAGTAACCTTAGCTCACATTTATCTAACATTTTAAGGACTGCAAAACACTTCACATGTATTCCTACATTTGATCTAAACAACAGACCTGTGAGATCCATGCTATGACCCCCATTTTACAGATGAGGAAACTGAAACTGACAGGGGCTAAGTGATGTGCCCACACAATTCAGTAGGTGTCTGAGACAAGGTTCAAACTCAGATTTTCTAGATGCCAGGGCCTTTATCTGTTAGGCCAGCTAGCTGACTCTAAGAAAGTTTTTATAAGCCCACCTCAACAATGGCCCACATCTTCATTGTTTTACAATTAACTAAAAGAGGTAGATAGGTGGAGCAGTAGGCCTGGAATCAGGAAGCCTAATTTTCATGAGTTCAAATCTGGCCTCAGATACTTCCTAGCTGTGTGACCCTGGGCAAGTGGATTAGCCCTGTTCGCCTCAGTGTTCTCATTTGTAAAATGAGTTGGAGAAGGAAATGTTGCAAACCACTCCAGTATCTCTGCCAAGAAGACCCCAAATGGGTCATGGAGAGTCAAATATGGCTGAATAAGAAAGAGGCAGAGAATGCAGGATTTCATTGTGTTTTTTGTTTAATGATTCGAAAAAAAATTTGACTAAGTAGAACAAAATGCCCTCTTAAGGACTCTTTTACAATAAGCTGTCTCTTATCCATATATCAAAATTCTGCAAGATTCCTTGGAAGACATAATAGCAGGAATAATCTTGTTCAATGACCCTCTCATGATGAACATGAGCTGAGGCATAAAACAAGGAACTTGCCAAAGTTAGTCCCTGCTGAGATGGAGGGGTGACAGGTGGATGGCTGGAGGGCTCCACTGGACTCTCTGAGTGTCAGGAGAAATCAAGAAAAGCCTCTGGCATGCTGAGGCATATGGGGCAAATATATGGGAGGAGAGTCCCACTGAATGAGCAAATATGGATGAGTTGGGATCTGTCACACTGGAAAGACCTAAGGAATTGAGGAGATCAAAGAATTATTAGATTATATTTGAGGATATATTAGACACTCTGTGTATACAATGGGAAGAATGAAACAGATGCTAATCCTCCCTTCAAGGTGTTTACATTCTGGGGAAGTAGGTGGGGGCAAGCAGATGACATCCAAAGATAAGCAAATCTAAGGTTATACGAAGAGGGGGAGAGATCACAATTAGGGAGAGGGGGATCAGGGAATGCTTGGAGGAAGTGACACATGAGAGGTAGAGATGAGGAGGGAGAGCCTCCTAGTCGTGGGGAATGACTTGTGGGAAAGCAGTACCACAACTAGGCTTTTCAGAGAACACTGATAACACTTCTACAATGTAGGAAAAAACTGACCTTAGTGAGTGAGCAAGAATATTTGGGCTGGACCTGTGATTTTACTGATAAGGAGAACTTATGTAGTTTGGGGTTTGGGGGAACCCTGATGATGTTTGGGGTTGTTGGGAACACTGAAATGTCGGGGTACAGGGGGCTCTGCTGAGAAAGAATTCAAGCACTCAAATTTTCTTCCAGTCAAAATGGCAAGGTTTATTGTAACCAATGGCTAGATTCTTAGTGAATCTGCATGTTATTGGGGTGAGATTGATACTTTTTACAAAAAAGGACAGTGTGAAGATCTGGATGCGATTAAGGAGTGGTAAATAGCTTGGGATGGTCTGAGGCTGGTCGAGAACCACTCTGAAAGGGCTGTTGAGTATCTAAGTGTGCTAGAGTGTGTCAGATGACTCAGGGAGAGACAGCCAGTGATCTGGATTGCTGAAATATGTGGGAAAATTAAGGGTCCAGTCTCATCAACCTATCAGAACTTCCAGAGATAATGCAGTTGGCACCTCAATACAATGGCTAACTTTTAGTGCCCTGGGATCCTGAGAGGTTAAATAATTTGTCTGAGACATACTTAATAATTAGATAAAATAGAAAGCACCAGATGGCTTCCAAGGTGAATTGTACCTTGGGTTGCCCTACTCCTCAACATTTAGCCTCCCTTGAAGAAGCATTGTGATGTCTTGAGGGCTTTGCTCACTGACCAACCCAAACTTCTATTTATTTCTTCCCAAACTGCCTTGCTAATCATGGTTCATTGTAAATGCAGAGGCAAGAGGCAGGTCAACTTCAGGAAACAGCTGACATTTATGATCCCATCACCTCTAAGAACACTTCTAGCTCTGGAAGTCCATGTTTTGGTTATTTCTACTGAGAGCCTAATTAATGTAATTATAGAAGGTCCAGATAGCTGAATTCAATCATTCTGAGGAATAAACAAGCAACGGGCGTTGGAGAAGTGCAAATGCCTGGGTCATAGATGAAAGCTGATGATAATGGAAATATGACTGAAAGAGAAAGACTGAAAGAGTTATATCCTATAACATTGTGGACAAAACAACAGGCTAGGACAAAATAACAAATTCCAGCTGCCAGTTATTTTAATGGTGGAGCAACTCCAGGCAAGTCCCTGCAGGGTATCAGTTGAGGTTTGCTCTCTCTCCCATTCCGGGAGACTGGTGTGAGCTTGGGAGATCCTTTAAAGCCTCACAGCCAGTAGAGATCTGACTGGCACCTGAGGGTCACTAGTAATGTCACTAACACAGCAGCAGCTGTCAGTCACATGTGCACTGGAAGCTGAAAAGATCCCAGCAGAAAACAAAACAGACATATCAAGGAAGGGAATCTTCACTACTCGGCCACAGCACCATTTCTCAGAGCCCAAAAAGAACTACAAGTCCCCTAAGAAGAATTTTCTGGGAACCACCTAAAGGGAGATAAGTACTTTCAGTAACCAACACATCTAAGCTTAAGTCACACAGGGACCTTGGGGGCAAAAGGGATGAGCACACCTTCCTCATTTAAGAGGATATTTATGTAGCAATTGTCCTTGTTACAGCTGCTTAGTAAACATTTTTCTTAAAAGGTAATTAACTCTGGCCAATAATCAGTGGGGAACATACTTGATGGGGGCTTATGACTGACAGTACTAAAATCCCTTATACATCTCAAATACTTTCTGAGAAGTAGTAATCTGCTGCCCCCTGGGGTCTTGGACTGACAAATCAAGTGGGAGATAGAGAAGCAGTCCAGGAAAGGGTGCTACATCTATATTGCCTCAGGTGGCATAGTAGGAGGAATTCTGGACTTGAATTCAGATAGATAGATGAATAGATAAAGCATTTATGAAGCCCTTGCTGTGTGCCAAGTATTGTGCTGAGTGCTGGAGAAGGCTCAGAAGTGAGATAAAAACCTGGATGCAAACAAGATATGACTGTCAGAGACCAGGGTGCTTCCAGAGGTGAGTTCAAGTTTCTGGTGGAGAAGTGGAGATGAAAGTGTTAGCATGGGCTAGAGATGACCAGAAAGTGGGACACTTGGATCAAATACTGGTTCAGACACTTATACTGTACAAGACATTTAATCTTTCAAAAGCTCTGTTTCCTCATTGTAAAAATGGGCATAATTATATTCTCATTCTCCATCTTGCAGGGTGATTGTGAGGAAAAAATCCATTAAACCTTGATGCATATGAAAATAGAAGCTGGTATATTCTAAGATTGCCTCCTAACTCTGTATCTTCCCATCCTCCAACTAAATAATGAGTATTTTTTTGACTGGCTCCAGCCACCCTTCATTTCACTGCCTAGTTATCTTCTCACCCTGGTTGTCTGGAATAGAAACCATGCCTTGGGGAAATTAACCCCTTTCACTACCACCCCTCATCTCTTACCCCAGGACCCCACTGTTCTAACTGGTCATTACCTCCTCTCACCCACTACATCCCAGTAAGTCTTTAGCCAAGCTTCAGCCTGGCAATCTTCCTGCTTGTCAATTTCCTTGCAGCCTCTCCCCAACTGTCCCTTCCATTTCTGGAAAAATAATACAAACCAATACTACCACTTCCGCTCACAAGGCTACCAATCTATTTCCTTAGGAACCCACTTGACATCTTTCTAACTTTCCCAACCCAAGCACCCTTCTCTGCCCACCACTCAACTCTCTCCCTTACTAGAATACAAGTTCTTCTATTTCCAGAACACAGCACAGTACTTGAAACATATTACATTCTTAATGAATACTTTTTTAAATTAACTCATTCACTCATTTTTTCATTCATTTTTTCCCTCTCCATAAGGGAAATCTTTGCAAACTTTTCAAAAGAGCGCCACACTCACAATGAAAAAACAAGTCATTTTTAAAGAAGCATTCAGTTTGAAAAACCATCTAATCCCGGGATTCTTTTAATCAAAGAAACTGTCTATTTTCCTATGGGGGAGAAAATAAAGAGCCAAGATGAAGGGCCTTTTGATTTTCCAGGGACAACTCCAGACTCAGGCATCTTCTCCGCTGTCCTTCCATGTGTTTTTATAACCTTTGGGTTTATCAAGGTAGAGGGGTTTCTTTGAATAATTGAAACTTTCTTAGACACTCTAAGTGGCATAGAAATATCATCTGGCTGGATAAAGAGCTCTCACAGAGAGCGCTTAGCCCAACGCCTGGCATAGAGGAGGCATTTGATAAATGTTTATTGAATGGAAATGAATTATTTGGTACATTTTTACCTTCGTTGTTCATTCATCAATTTCATTGTAGAGGGGGACTTTTCAGTTTTAAAGTTTCTTTAAAGCCTTTCAGGGATAGACAGCTAAAAAGAACTTTGTCATCTTTAATAATGATAATAATAACAGGTCCCACTGGGGATTTGTTAAGTACCTACTCTATGCCAGACCCTGTGCTGGGCAATGGGAATCTAGAGTCAAGAAAACAGGCCCTGCCCTCCAGGAACCTTCACTCTATCTAGTTAGAGTCTGTAGAAGTTGTATTGAAGCCTTTTTGTATGGTACCTTAAGGTTGGCAAAATGCCATACATACATTTGACTTAAACATCATCCCGTAAGGTAGGTATTATTGCAGAAGTCAAACTATAGGGCAATAGATAGACTACTCAGCCTTGAGCCAGGAAGGTTCATCTTCATGAGGTCAAATCTGACCTCAGTTACTTACTACCTGCGTTACTGTGAGCAAGTCATTAAACCCTGTTTGCCTCTGTTTCCTCACTTGTAAAATGAGTTGCAAAATGAAATGGTAAACCACTCTAGTATCTTTGCCAAGAAAACCCCAAATGGGTTACAAAGCCACAACTGAACGGCAAATATGTGCAGCACTTTGCAAACGTTAAAGTGCCACATAAATGTAAGCTATTGGTGCTATAAAAGGAATCAGTATACACAAAAAAAGAGGCCAAAAAGGCTACCATGTGTAATTTCTCCTTCCAATATGTGATCAAGCAAGTCTTAAATTTTTATGCACAGTAGAAGGTAATTTTATTTCCATAGGCCTTCTTTTGAGCTAAGCGCAGACAGTCTAACTTTGCCTTTTTTTCTCTAGGGCTGGAGCTAAGAAGGGTTTTTATATTTTTAAATACAATAAAACTCAAACCACCCTTAGGTTGGTGGGTCACGCAAAAAATGGTGATAGGACTGTTTGCAGAACCCCCCTTCCCTGTTTTGGAAAATATTCTTTATTTGAAAAAGAAACATCCCCTCAACTGTATGCCATGATTCACTTTTCTTTGGTTGTTTACCAACGGAGGGAATGACTCCTAGCCTTAAATATTGGTAATAGCTTCTTATCTTGGATATCAGACTTCGATCATATATATTTGTGGCAAGACTTTTTTCTTGACTGACAGTCTGACTTATCTTCCTTTCCTCCTTTACAGAGAGCTATATCTTATAACAAAGACTAAAAATGGGGAGGGGAGGGAACCCTAGTTCCTCAGAATGAAGAAACACATCAGCCAAAGTCTGTCATTGCATGCAGGATTCCACATCCATAGTTCCTCACCTCTGCAATGAGGGGAAGGGATGTGTGTTCTCATAATAAAATGTTCTCTTACTAGATTCAGCCCACCATTTCTGCTGTGGAGATGTTTCTGGAACCTGATCATATCACCCAACGTATAGCTGTGTTTCTTAGTTTTATATCCTTGTCAGATGTGCAAAGCATGCTATATATGCTTTTTGCTAAGTCACTGATCAACATTTTAAAGTTAGGACCAAATCTAGCTCTCTGGGGCATCCCACTAGAGGCCTCCCTCCAGGATAGCACATCTGTCATTCAACAGTCTTAGGATCTAGTTAAGTAACCGTTCCAAGCCCATCTGGTCCATATCCCTCCATGTTGCCTGACTCCAGCCATGTTCCATTTCATTCCCTGGTCATATTCTTACCATCACTGCTTAGACCAGAGACCGTTTGGGGGGGTGAGAGAGGGGGGAGGGGGCAAGAAATTAACCCTGTCACTACCATCCGTCAACTACCATCGCAGGGCCCAACTGTCATAACTGGTCATGGGGAGAGACTTTGTCAAATGCCTTCCCAAATTCAATCCCAATAATACTGTATAATAATAACTGTACTAAAATAGCATTTCCAGAGCCCTTCCTTTAAGGTTTACAAAGCACCTTACAACTTTACAAATTACAACAATCCTGAGAGGTAAGTATTTTTATTAGGAAAATGAGGCAGGTTGTAAGTTCACATAGCAATGAAGCATCTGAGCAGGATTTGAACTTGGATCTTCCTAATTCCACGTCTATCACTTCACTACCTAACAGCTACTATAGTCTCTAAGATCTTAGGGGCTAGTAACCCTGTCTGACCCTCTCTGACTTTCAGCAACTACTTAATAGAAAAGTAAGAAAGAGGACTGCTTTCTTGCTTTCTCCCCATGTCCTATGAAATTTTTCTATGGCAGAATATTTTTGATGGGAGGAAGTACTTACATGATGTGATAGGACAAAAACCCAGTTCTCCAAAGGGGGGAAACTCACCCTCACTCTGTGTCTTGGTCCATCCTTGTCTCTCTAGGCTGGAGGACACTGAGTCTCCATCTCTGTTTGCTGAAATTCTACCTGTCTTTCAAGGTTCAGTTCAGAGATCCCCATCTCCAGGAAACTGATTTTCCCAGCATGCTTGGCACTCAACCAGCATTTGGTGAGTCTTTCTCTTTGGGGCTGCTGTTATTCTGTACTGTCTATGCTTAGGTCTGATTTCACCTAGGAGACAGTCATCATCTGGGGAGGGAGAAAATCATGGCTTATCTCCCCCATTGACTAGATCAGGCCTGCATTCATTAGGTGCTTAAGAAATTCCTTTCAGATGAATGAATGAGTAGAGGTCAACTAGCTATGTGAGGAGCGCCCTCACCAAACCTGAAGAGGCATTAAGGCTCCTAGGTCTAGACAGGGAAAGGAACTCAGAGCCCCCTGAGTCTAAGCCCCTAATTTTACAAATGAGGAAAATGAGGCCCAGAGAAATAAAATAATTCCACAGGCTCAAAGATATAGAGCTGAAAAAGACCTAAGTGGCCAGTGACTAGCCCCCTCATTTTACCGGTGGGGAAACTGATGGTGTTGTGTCTAGCTCCTGTCTGGTGCATGGACAAGCTAGATACTCAGTCCTCCTCCTCAGGAAGTCTCTGGTACAGGCTGGGTCAGTCCTCCTTTCAGAGGCTGACTTGTTTTCCCCACAACCTCCTTGACAGTCTCAGACTCCCAAAGTAGGCCCTTCCTCCTGATCCAGAAACCGGCATCATGATTTTCAACTCCACTGTGACTAATACAGCTTGATAGGATTCATATGAGCATTTTTTTGTTGGATTATGTTGCAGAATTTCCTGTTTGTTTAATTTTAACAAGTTAAAACGCCACTTTGGTTTTATTTTATTATTTTTTGGTGAGGAGATTTTTTTCTCGTGGAAGAATAACACTGCTAAGAAAGAAGAGGTCTTTGGTGCGACCTAATAAAGAAACATCTCTGCCAAGGAAAAGACAAAGAGCCTGTTGTATTGGAGCCCAGAAGAGCCAAAAAAGAGAAGAGAAGACTTCATAATGACGGCCTTTCGGAATTGGGAAACCCTGTGAAGTGAAATAGAATTCTAAAAATTCCGAAGTTACAAAAATAATCAGGCCCTGCATTAGGAAAGCATTTCAGCCACATTGGAGAAAGGCAGCAGATGTTCAGGGCACGGGTGCCTACCTGAGGTGCCAGCAGCCAGCTGCCAAAGGCACTTCCCCTGAAGCTCATTTTGGAGCCTTTGGAGGGAGGAGGGGCAAGCATCACATCAAAAGCCATTTTTCCTGATCAGCTTAAGCTGAGGTGGCGCCATCTTGAAGGAATGTGTTTTTTAGATTTTTTTTAGTGACTTTAAAACAACACACTGTTCTTCAGGCCCGTTTCAGTTTTCAGAGTTGTTTTTTTTCTTAAACACTATAATACTGTGCCTGAACTCAGCTGTTCTAGATAGACTATGTTGTTGTCTCAGCTGGGAGGGTTTGGTTCTTTTCGTGACCTTAAAGGTCAGGAGTGACCATTCATGGACTACAGTGGCTGGGGCCAGGAATCATGACATCAGACGACTTGGCTCTGGAAAGGACTTTCAGGGCCATCTGGTCTAACCCCCTCCTCTGACAGAGGCAGAAACAGAGGCATCATGGAGTCCAGCAAGCAACAAGTTTTTATTAGGTGCCTACTATATGCTAAGGCAAAAAAAAAAAAAAAAAAAAAAAATCAGTCCCTGCTCTCAAGGGGCTCATGGTATAAATAGCTAGGCCAAAATAAGCTATAGACAGGATAAATTGGAGTTAAGCAAGAGAGGGAAGACATTAGAAATAAGAGGTATCAGGAAACGCTTGTAGGAAGAATGTAGGACTTTAGCTGACACCACTAGGCACAGTGTTCAACTTAGAGTCAAGAGCACCTGGGTTCAATGCCTGTCTTAAACACTGATTTATGTGGATTCAGGCAAGTCATCTAACTCTTCTGGACTGAAGTTCATAAAATCATAGATTCAGAACTGGAAAGGACCTTAGAGATAATTGAATTCATTCTCCCCCTTCAATGAATAGATGAGAAAACTGAGGCTGGGAGAAGTTAAGTGATTTACTTGGGGTAACACTCATTTGGGGAAGGGCCTGGCCCAAGGTCATCTAGTCGGTAAGAAAAATGAGATCCAAACCCAGGTCCAAATCTAGTACCTTTCGCATTCAACTTTTTCCATGGTCCCACTGGATGGTTCTCCATTTCAGTGCACTCTTGTAAAACCTGGAGGCTTTGCTGGGATACTACTCCACCTGTGTGGTTGCCTTCTGACCAGACTGGTTTTCACTCTTATTTTTTCCCCAAGTACAACAACGTTAATAATAACCATAATGACTGATCTTTGATTCCCTGAGGTTAGCAAAATTCCCCACATGCATGATCTCATCCCCATCCCTCGGTACCCATGGGTGACTCTGAGACAGCGGGCAGCCATGGAGGCCATCCTACAGAAGTCATAGCAAGCAGCCCAAGCACTCTAATAGTGGCAGACACCCAGGGGAGTTTTCCCATTGCAATCAATCATTCAATCAACAAGTCTTTCTTTACTTCCCACACTGTGGCAGACAAGTACTAGTTGTAATAAGGATAAAGATAGTTTTAAGACTTGCAAAGATGCGTCCTCAGACAGGGCCAAGAGGAATAGTCTAATCCACTTGCTGCTGATGGAGAGTTCACTGGTCAAACCTATGTGCTGCTATATTAGTACTTACATTAGAATAGGGATGAGGAATGTTATACCTTCAGGAACAAATTGAATACTCCGCTTATACTGTATAGAGGATTTCAAGCTGGAAGAAGTCTTAGAGGCTATTGTATCTAACCTCATTTTTAAATTTTTATTTATTTTTTTATTAAATTATTTTATCTGTTTTCAGTGTTCTACAATCACTTTCATATATCTTAGATTCTTTTCCCCTTCCTTCTCCTTCTTCCTCCCTCCCCCTTCACTCCTTTCCCCCTCCCTCCCTGAGACAGTATACAATCTTGTATAGGTTCTACACATACATTCCTATTAAATACATTTTTACCTTAGTCATGTTGCATAGAAGAATTAAAATGAATGGGAGAAACCATAAAACAAAGCAAAACATGATACAAAAGAAAATAGTCTGCTTCATTCTGCGATCCAATTCCATAGTTCTTTCTCTGGATGTGGAAGGCATTTTGCCTCAAGAGTCCACTGGGAATTTTTTAGGTCCTTGCATTGCTGTAAAGGGCTGAGTCTACCAGAAAAATTCCTCGCACACTGTGATTGTTGCTGTGTACAAAGTTCTCCTGGTTCTGCTCCTTTCACTCAGCGTCAATTCATATAAGTCTTTCCAGGCCTCTCTGAAGTCTTCCTGTCTATCGTTTCTCATAGCACAGTAATATTCCATTGCATTCATATACTACAACTTACTCAGCCATTCTCCAGTTGATGGGCATCCCCTCAATTTCCAGTTCTTGACCACCACAAAGAGAGCTGCTATAAATATTTTTGTACATGTGGGACCCTTTCCCATTTCTATGATCTCTTTGGGATACGGTCCCAAAAGCAATATTGCTGAGTCAAAGGGTATGCACATCTTTGTAGCCCTTTGGGTATAGTTCTAAATTGCTCTCCAGAATGGTTGGATCAGCTCACAGCTCCACCAACAAATGAATTAGTGTTCCATCTCTCTCACATCTTCTGCAACATTTATCATCTTCCTCTTTTGTCCTGTTAGTCAATCTGATAGGTGTGATGTGGTACCTCAGAGTTGTTTTGATTTGCATCTCTCTAATCAATAGTGATTTAGAGCATTTTTTCATATAACTATAGATAGCTTTAATTTCTTCCTCTGAAAACTGCCTGTTCACATCCTTTGACCATTTATCAATTGGGGAATGACTTGTGTTCTTGTACATTTGACTCAGTTCTCTATATATTTTAGAAATGAGGCCTTTATCACAGACAAAATTCTTTCCCAGTTTTCTGCTTCCCTCATAATCTTGGTTGCATTGGGTTTGTTTGTGTAAAAACTTTTTAATTTAATGTAATCAAAATTATCCATTTTGCACTTCCTAATGTTCTCTACCTCTTGTTTGGTAAAAAATTTCTCTGTTCTCCATAAATCTGACAAATACATTATTCTTTGCTCCCCAAATTTGTTTATAGTATCAATCTTTATACCTAGATCATTTGGACTTTATTCTTGTGTACAGTGTAAGGCATTGGTCTATGCCCAGTTTCTGCCACACTGTTATCCAGTTTTCCCAGCAATTTTTGTCAAACAGTGAGTTCTTATCTCAGAAGCTGGTAACCTCTTCATTACAGATAAAGAAACTGAGGTATAGAAAGAAGTAATTTACCTAGGATCATATAGTCAGTTTCTGAGAGAGGATTTGAACTCAAGTCTACTACACTGTCATCTAGCTCATAAGTAATTAAGAAGCAATACTCTTGCTAAGAAATTACAACAGAATTCTCAGTTTTTAGAGATGATATAATAAAAAGTCATAGGAAGGAAATAAGCATTTGTTGAGTAAGCACTGTACTGAGCACCATGGCATTTTTATCCTCACAAACGCTGGGAGGTATGTGCTATGATGATGCCCATTTTACAGTGGAGGAAACTGAGGTTGGGAGAGGTTTTAGTGACTTGCCCAGGGTCACGCTGCTGGCAGGTATCTAAGTCAGGATGGAGAGATGCAGAGGATGTTATTAGACATTGATTTGGAGAGCTGACAGCTGTGCATAGGAGGCAAGTAATTCATGAAGCAAACAAGTCCCATGTATCATCTTATGATGAAAATTCAAACGTTAGAGTAGATGACCTAAGAGATGTATAGTGGAAGGATTAAGGCTTTGGGGAAACTGTTGGTTTACCAGGTGAGTTAGGGCATAGTTGGAGGACAATTTTGGTGGAAGTAGATTGGCATTAATATCCCAACTTTTCAGACAGGGAAAGTGAGGCTCTGAGGTAACCTCCCTAGGGCCCAAGAGCTAGTTGTTGGCAATCATGACTAATACCTAGGCTCTTCTAACAAAGAGATATAGGTCCTGGGAATGTAGACTTCAAGGGCCAGCATCCTGAGAGAGTCCATTAACCACATACAAGTAGGCAAACACACATATTTTATATATCTATGTGTGTGTATGTATAAATGTATATGGAAGCATATTATATATACACACATATTCCTAAAAGATAACAGTTTCTATCAGCCTTTTCCCCATTCTTCATAAAAAAAACAACTAAGTTTTACCATTACCCTTATTTTTAAAATAGTAAATTAATTGCTATGTTTGGTTTGTGCTTTGTCAGGGGGCCATAATTAATTGCAGGTGCAAAATTGCATGTACAAATAACAGAGATTGGTTTTGGCCAGCTGGGTCTGTAATTATCCACTCCCCTTGCAAAGTCAGTGCCAAGGAGTTAATTGTATTCCCCAAGTGGACAATTGCAGCTGTAATTCCCTAAGTACATACTTTGATTTCCTTGAAACAACCCAGGCACAAAAAGGCAAACAGACCTTTAGAAACCACACTCAAAATAAGGCACAGCTCCAGTCAGCTCCAAACCCTGCACTGGCTCCCTATTTCCTAGCAAGCTAAGGCCAGACTCCAGAGTCTGGCATTCATACTCTCTGCAATCTGACACCAGCCTTACTCTCAGCATTTCCTCATACCAGCACCCTCGATAGATTCAACACTGGTCAGACTGGGTTCCTCTCTTTCCTCTCAAAAAGCACTGCACTCGCCCGCTTCTGTGCCCAAATTTTGCTCTCACGGTTTCCTGTGACTGGCATTTTGGAAGAGATGGGGCCAGTATGCTGCTCCCCCTTCCAACACTGCTCCTAATCCTGAGCCTTCATCCAAGGTGTTATCTGAGGCAAAGACTGTGTGAGACAAGCTCTCAGCCTGCCAGGGGTTTATCATGGGCCCCCAGTACCCTTGCCCCTTCTCTCTTCTCCTCCTAGCTTTGGTCTTGCTCGTTCCAACTTCATTCACGATTCTCCTGAGTTCTCTGCACTGCTGACTTCTGCGAACTCTTTGGGCTTTAACTCTAGCCGCAGAGCAGGAGAGAGAGACAGAGTGCTGAGATAAATGAAGGTGAGAAGCAGGGTAACTGCAAAAGAGTGTTTGGTTTTGTGTTTTGCTTATGACTGACTCACAAAACTCGGGAGAGGAGAAAGTAGAAATTTGCTAGCTATGGGATTGAGAAGTACCATGAGACTGGGGTTTCTCCCTGACGTTATAGATGCATGGTTATAGCCTCTGTTAAGTACCAGGAGAAATCAAGCTCAGGATAGCTAGCTATCTGGACCCCAGGGATCATCAGATGTTTACACTAATGAAATAGACTCACACACTAGATCTAATATCCCATATACCACATATACTTTTTAACAGGGACTTAATGAGACAACGTCTTAACTTGAAGAAGTGATATGATTGGTGGCAATTATTTTTGGCCCTCTAACAAGCTAACTGGAAGATGTTTTCAGGCATCTGTTAAAATCATAACACAGAATACTTGCTGATGTTTATAAAGCACTTTATGACCTTCTATATATTTAAATTGGCTACCTCATTTGATCCTCATGAAAATTAGGAGATAGGGAGGTCTAATATTTTGCAGGTGAGGGACTAGGTTGTAAACCCAGGGTCTTTGACCTTGAATCCAGTATTCCTACCACATCCTTGCCTTGAATTCAATAAAATCACCTTTGATATCATATGGTAAACACTTGGTTTGCACAGACGTCAAACTTCTTCTGGAAATGTATTGCACTAGATTTCAAAGAAATCTACCTCACCTAGCAATATAAGCATACATAATACACAAGAAGTGCATAAAAGTACAATATTATGTAAGAGAATTTTCTGCCTTTAAAGCCCTTCACAGCCTGGTTTGAAGCTTCCTTCCCAGTCTCCTTAGACATTACTCCTCTCCATACATTCTATAGTCAAGCTAGACTCCATCCCTCATCCATGTAATAGGGATAATGTTTGATGTTGCCCATGTCACAAATGAGAGATCAGGCAGGCATATGAAGCCTAGCTAGAAAGCAACTCATCTGAAAAAGATTCAAGAGTTGGGGATCTGCAGGTTCCAACAAGTTGACAGCAAGATACAGGGATTCAGTGGCAGAATGTACCTCCCTTCTGATGCTTGAGACCTGTGCTACCTTGGCCTCTGAGGTCCCTTCCCACTCTAGACCTATGGCCCTGTGATGACTTCTCCCCCTCAATATCCCATTGGCATTTCAAATTCAACATGTCCCAAGCTGAATTCATGTTTGTGCCCCTGCCTACCTTGACTCTTTTTACTGCTGGCATCCCCATCCTTCTAGCCATCCCACTTCTAACTTTGGACCTTTGATGGTCTCTTCTCCTTCCACACATCCAACAAGGGACCACATCATCCTACTTCTATCTTCATGATAACTCTCACATCCAGTTTCCCTCCTCAACTCCCACAGGAATCAGCCTTCTCTGGGATCTCATCCCTTCTTCCCTAGGCTATTTGTTACACTAGTCATCTAGCTGATCTTGCTCCTACTGGATCACTTCTCCACCCGTACTGCTCCATAACCTCCCTGACACATTGCTATGAACATGTCCATCCTTTGGGGGCTCCCCATTATTGACCAAAGTAAGTATTAATCAAATATTAACCATTTTTACAATGTATATATTATAATATTAATGCCTCAATTAAATTGGCTATTAAATAATAAATTAATTAGATATCATCAATGAAATTAATTAATTATTTAAATATTAATGTTCAACAATATAATAATTAATAATTATTACAGGCTGATCTTGGCATTCAAACCTGCCCTACACTTCCTCCATGAGCTGCCTTGCTAGCTTTATTACCAATTCTCTGAGTTGGAAGGGACCTCAGAGGCCATCTGGGCCAATACATACAAAACTGAGAATTACTTCTAATGTTTCCAACAAGGCTTTCATTTAAATACCTTTAATTAAGGGAAGCCCAATGGCTTGGTAAGATGGCCTAATGTACTTTGGGCTGTTTTTAATAGATCTGCCTATCTATAGCAGGTCAGGATATCTGCCTGTTCTCCCATTTCTGCCACCTGGGTTTATGATGAAACTCTCACCTGGATCCTTACAATAGCCTTCTAATTCATCTCCCTCACCCAAGCTCCTCCTCACGTGCCCCCTGACCACATGTTTCTCCTATATGTATGCTCCTCTAGGTGTGTTCCCTGGACACATCTACTTTTCCCACTAACAGTATCTGTATTTTGGGGTGAGGGGGCCCCAGGTTTAGGGGAGAGGAGCATTGTTCTAGTACGGCTTTTAAAAAATTCAACTACTTCATTAAATGCCTTCTCTTTGAATTGATCATGTTCTTTGGCTAAGTAGTAAAAGTAAATACTTTGTCAAGGGCTTATGCACTGCGCTTTTGCAGGAATGAGGACCTACAAAGTACTTGAAGGTGGGAATAATTTTGGGGGGATCCCTCATTCAAAAGGAAGGAGTGTTCAGGTTCTGGCACTAAAACTGGCAGAAGGTATTTAGAAAGCCTGACTAGGGATTATGAGGCCCTGGGCCAGGAACCAAATACCCTCAGGGCACAGGTGGTGTTTTCATCTCTGCTGCCAAAAAAGGCAAAGATTTAGGAAGAGAGAAGAGGGTGAGGTCGAGATTTGCAAAGTGAAATGCTGATTAAGAAGATGGTTTTGGATTTCTAGACTAAAGCTTAAAATATAAGAATTATAGGCTCTTGGCCAGGCAGGATGAAGGAAGCATACAGTAGTGAGGACTTGTAAAACTATATCACCCTTAAGTTTTGCAAATCTGATTTAGCAATCTTTAAAAGGGTATGGTAAAGGCAAAAATTACCTCCATATATTTGCCAAGTCAAATGCCGGGGAGAGTAGCAACTATAGCAGATTAGAATAGATAAAGCATTTATTCAGCATTTACAATATACCAAACCAAAAGAAGACCAGTGGCAGAGACTCAGTAATTTGGAAGAAATAAAATTAAAAAGAGGATCCATAAAGAAAATGTCAGGCCTTTCAAGTCTTTTTCCGAATGCACACATTAAGATTTACAAACCAATGAATCAGAATTCTTGACACGAGGAGGAATTTTGGACCTCCCAGTTATTAGACTTGCTGAAGTCAGAATTAGGACTCAACTTTGACTCGGAACACAGATACCTTCAAAAGGAACAGACAAAAATGAGTGTATGTGTGGGAGTGGACGGAGAGCAACACAGTTCTTAAGAATTCAAGTAGATAGAAAAAGGAATAATGGTTGTGAGCCTTTGGGGGAAATCAACAAGACAATGCAAAGTGATATTGTCATTGATGCATGCTATTTTTTTTAAAATTCAGTTATTTCATTAAATGCCTTTGCTTGTGTCCATGGATTGCCCAGACAGAAGGAAGAAAGAGATGAGTTCAGGAAGAGATAAAAAGTATGGCATAGGAGCATTATATTGAATCAACAAGACTTAGGCACTGGGGGATACAGAGATAGAAACAGAATACCTCCTGCCCTCAAAGAGTTTACATGGGGGGTGGCATGGGGGAACGGGGAGGACAACATGTGCTCATGTGAGTAAATAAAAAATATATATGATTAATATCTCAAAACAAACACCAAATAATTTTTTTAGGCAAAGAGAGAAGATAAGGGATATTACAAGTGGTATGGAAAGAGAGGGAGATGAAGAAAATCCTTGAATAAGAGGTAGCCCTTGAACTGATTTTTGAAGAAAGCAAGTGACTCTAGGAGGTAGAAAAGGAAAACCATTCCAGGAATAAAAGACAGCAGAGATGTGAGATTCTAGTAAGATAACGGATAGAAAATGCTTTGCTGACGTTAAAGCACCTTATGTCAAATGTTGTTTGTCCTGTATATATCTTGCTTTGTATATATATATATATATATATATATATATATATACATGTATATATATACACACACACATATAGACACACATGTATATGTATATATATACACACATATATACATATATATATATTTATATGTATTTTTACATGTTTCTTCCCCTCATTTAGACTGTAAGTTCCTTGTAGGCAGAGACTGTCTTTTGTCTCTTTTTATATCCCTAACACTTAGCATAGTGTCCGGCACATAGTAGGTGCTTATTAAATGTTTATTAGATCGAATTGATGGTTGCCTTGAGTTTCAGGGACTAATTCATACCCCCTTAGGGTCATGCTCTGGACCAGCTGGGCTCTTCAGAGACCCTATGTACTCATATAATCACCTCTGTCAAGGACTTGGCTGGTCATAAAACCCCTTGGGGTTTGTAGTGCCTCCTACTTTGGGAAGAGAGGAAACAAACACAAGACCAGCCCTTGATTAGAAGAACAGAGGTTATCAGGTAAGTCACAGAGAGAAAGAGGAGAGTAGAAGAAAGAGATGACATTGTCCTTTGGTAGCAACTGGTGACAGTCTTATCTTCAGTTCCCTTTAAGATCAAGACAGGTGACTTCTAAAGGGTTGTTGGAAGGTGTGTGTTTCCCAGTAGCAGGAGCACTGAGAAAGACAAACCACCTAGTTACAAGGAGCTGGCGGGCCCACCTCTGCCTTACTTACTCTTTGTGTTTTAAAAAATTCTTTGGAAGAATATATTTGCTGGTTTAATATTATTTCTTATAATCACTTGTAACTGACACTGTCCTTACGTCAGCGTCTGTTTGTGGCATGAGGAGCCACAAAGGGGAGAATGACTGTTTTTAGGGCTGACCTGGGAGTCATTAAAACATGAGCCATTTCTTTCATTGCAGAGGAACTATATTTTGGAAATCTGCCTTAGGGACAGGAGTCAATGTTAAATACAGAATTCAGAGAAGAGATATAGAAATTCCTCTCATGAAAATAAAGCATAAAAGTATCAGACTACAAGATGGTGCTGGGAGTTAAATATAATTTATTCACAAATAAGCTAAATCTGTGCTGAGATGCTTGTCCTATACCTTGTATGATCTTGTTTTAGACTTACAGACCAGGTAAGGAGCCTCTGTCTAATTCCTTTTAGAAGGTCCATTCTGAGCCACAGACTAAAATATGCTCTTGATCTGGACCTATTTAGACTCAGAAATGGGAACATCCATTGATGTTTTACTTGATTGTGGTAGACAAGAGATGTCAGAAGCAGTTTTTGAGGCATTATTGCCTGGTTGTGGTAGACAAGGGATATGAGTAGAAGCTCTGGAGGGGTCATCCCTTGATTGTGGTGGATGTGGGATGCCAGAAGAAGCTTCTAAGGCATTAGCTCCTGATTCTGATGGACGTAGGATGCCAGAAGAAGTTTCTGAGGCATTAGCTCCTGATTCTGGTGGATGTGGGGTACTAATAGAAGCTTTGTTGGGGTCATCCCTTGATTGTGGTGGATATGGGATGCCAGAAGAAGCTTCTGAGGCATTAGCCCTAGATTCTGGTGGACATGGGATGTCAGAAGAAGCTTCTGAGGCATTAGCCTCTGATTGTGGTGGATGTGGGGTACTAGTAGAAGCTTTGATGATGTCATCCCCTGATTCTGGTGGATGTGGGATGTCAGAAGAAGCCTTGGGGAGGTTGGAGACTGATTTAGGCATCTGCATTTTCTGTTGATTTGTCTTTTCCAAGCCAAGATAATTTTGATCTTCATTGACTGTCACATCACACTGGAATTCTTGGAAGTTTTTGGCAGCATCCATGGTCTCTAGATACACCTGAACTCTGTCCACAAAGCTGTCCTTCTTGGAGGAGGAGCAAAGGGAGCCCTCTTCATCAGAAAACCAGTCCCTAGAAGCTTCTAAGCTTTGGCAATAAAAAGAGCCCCACGATGATGAACTCTGGTCCATGTTTATGCTCTCCACACTGGAGCAGGGGTCTGAGACATCTGAAGTTATAGATGTCATCACAAGATTCAATTTCCTTTGCTTCTGTTTCTGAAGAGCTATAAAAATGACATTGAAGATTGAGCATCAACACCCCATACTCAAGAACCAAGCTCTAATTAATTATACTATACTAGCAAGGGAACTGGGGAATCTTCCAAGGGTGGAATCTCCGGGATAGTTCATTACTAAAACCCCAACAGGGTCTCACCTCACCATCCTGCCTTAGGTACTCCTATTCTATCTATGAGAGTGGGGTATTTTTCAAGATTTCATGTTCATTAGAGAAGGTCAAGCACAATTAAAGTAGACTGTCATACCACCTTGATTCAGCAACAAAAAATTATAATAAAGCTACTTATGCCTGGGATGGAAAGCTCTCCTCATCTTACCCCCTGCCCCAAATGCACAATAATCCCATAGCACCCAGTGTTTTTCTTTCTTTCTGATTATTGAGTCAATACGCATTTACTTAACAGCTCTGGGTTGTCAAATCAATTATTAAAAGGTTGTTTGATGAAAAAACAGAGTTCAGAACAAAGCCCATGGCTTTGTTATCACTCACTTTATCAGTTATGGTTCCTAACCACAACCCTGGACTGATGGAGGCAGTGGTGGAGAACCTTTTCACCAAAGTCAGGACACGAAGAGGAGATAAAGAGCTGGGCTAAGCATCATGATACTCCTCCTCCTGCCCTCAACTAGGCCCTCTCCCTGAACTCTCCTTCCTCTCACCCTGCTCTGTCTCACCACCACATCAATCAATCAATAATAAGCATTTATTAAGCACTTACCGTACAAGGGCCATTATTCTAGGCTGATTTGATCTTAGGTATACCATCCCCTTGCTCATAAATGACTCCTCCAAATATTTGGAAGTGGGAGCTAATGTAATCAACCCCCACTCAACTGTTTCCCAATATCCTGGTGTTGTGGGGGTATCTGAGAAGAATCTCTTGGTGCCCAGTGGATGGTGCTTGCCTTCACTCTCTTTGTCTCTATCCCCTAAAACCCTCTATTCTCCCTATTACACTCTCTCACTCTGATAACAAATGTTTATTATGCCCCCTACTGTAAGCAACGCACTGTGTGAGGCACTGAGGAATAAATACTATGATAGGACAAGACATACCCCTTACCTTCAAGGTGTTTACAATCTCACCCAAGTCATAAAATATGAACATAATATGATAGAAGTTAGAATATGTTTCAAGTACATAGGAGCTTTTAAAAAAATACCTTCTTGAAGTTCTAATTCTTTATCTCTTGAGACCTGCTATGAAACAAAATATTATTTGTTACTTTCCAAGCTGGAAAATAAACCAAACTTTTAAATGTATGTACACCAATTTAAGTTTTATTTAGTTATGATGCCTTCATTTCTGTATGCAAGGATGAGACCACAATGATTATACCGCCCCACTTACAAGTAATGAGTTTCCTGAGGACACTTCTTGGTCAACAACAGGATGTCATCCATTTAATCAACAAGCTTTTATTAAGGGCCTACTATGGAGCGGGCTCTGTACTAAGAGCTGAGAATCAAGGAAAGGCCACAAAACCCAGCCCCTGCTCTCAAGGAGATCACATGCCAATGGGGGAGAGGCTACACAAACAACCAAATGCAATAAATGGAAGGTGGTAAACAGAAGGAGAGAGCTAGCATGAAGGGGGATCCTGTAGAAGGTGGGACTTTAGCTGAGGCCTGAAGGAAGTTGGGGAAGCCAGGAGGCTTAGGAGATAAGGAGAGGAATTCCAGGGTTGGGGGTGCGCCGTATAACTCATCAGACCAATGTGGGAAAGGTTGACCTAGGAAATCTTCACACAAGACTTTTTATTAAGTAGGATGATGCACTTGCACACATGGATATTTTTCAACCCCTAAATCAAGCATCTATAGCTACTTGTAACTAATCACATAACTCAGGGGTCTAGAAAGCAAACTTGGAAGAGTTTCCTCAGTCCCATTTTTTCTTTTCCAGGTCATTGGCACTAGCTCACATCTGCATACGGCCCAGAACTCAGTGATGAGGCTTCAGTGAGAACCAGGGACACACATCAAACATCAATGCAGAAGGGGATGCCCCAAGGTCACCGGCTGTGGCTGGCCCAACCCTTTATTTTACAGATGTGGAAACTGAGGCCCAAAGAGATAGAGGGACTTGGCCAGAGTCACACAGCTAGTTAAGTGTCTGAGGGTAGATTTGAACTCAGGTCTTTCTGACTTAAAATCCAGCACTCAGGACCTGTGAGGCTTCTCCAAAGGGAGTTGAGGGAGTAATCTCCTGTGACCCAATTTTCCCAGACACTAATAAGTGACATCAGATTTGCTTGGTATTATGTTTATGAAGGATGTAGCCTTTGTTTCCTTCTATTTTTGTAATGGAAGAACAAATGTTTTAAAAATAAAACAAAACAATTGAAGTAGTTCTCTTAGGAGACATGAAATTATTTCACCAGGGGCAGCTAAATGACTCAGTGGATAGAGTACCAGCCCTGAAGTCAGGAGGACCTAAGTTCAAATTCAGCCTCAGATACTTACTAGTCATGGGACCCTGGGCAAGTCACTTAACCCCAATTGTTTACAAAATAACTAAAACAAAACCCAAACAAAAAAAGAAATTATTTCATCACACTCTATGTTTTGAATGCCAAAGAGCTCTAAGTACTGGTCACTGGCCCAGTCCAAGGGCCTGTCAGATAAGGAATCCTCTGCTCTCCTCTTATAGGCCCCTAATGGAGCCCAGGCCTTTCCTACAGACTTTTGGCAGAAAGTTCTTTCTTGGATTGAGCTGGAGTCTACCTCATTGACTATAACTTCCTACAGAGAGTCTCAGAATCTCACAACTAATGGGGACGCTGGTGACTTCTAATCCAACCCATGCCTGAACAAGAAGCCCTTGACTGCACTCCTGCCCATCTGTTACCTACTTTCTGCTTCAAGTCTTCCCCAGAGCGCATTTACCAGGCCTGGTCTGCAGAGAATAAATCTCCCTTCTGGGTGGGAAAAACTTTTAAATGGGTAAAGGTCTAACCCTAGGTTTTCTCTGTTCCAGGTTAAACATCTCAGTTTCCTTCTTTTCTTTTGTATGGCACAGTTTCTAGGCCTCTGACCACCTTGGCTGCTCTTGTCTGGACATTTCCTAGCTTGTTAGTATCCCTCTGAGGAAAGAATAGCCAGAGCTGAGAGCAGAGAGGGCCTGGAACTTTTTGGGGAATCATGGGCCTCTCCTGCGACCTGAATGCCTCAGTGACTCCTGGGGACCTAGGCTCTGAGTTTTAATCTCGCCTGTGTCCACTGCTGTTGGATTCCTATAATGCCTGACTCTACAAAACTATGTGACCGGGGGAGGAGTCCGTAGGAGAAACAATCAGGCTCCTAAGGGACCAGGGATCCAAACACAGCAGAAATCTAAGTCGATTAACAAGCATTTATCAAGCGCCTACTCTGTACTAGGTACAAGGAGCTTATATAATAATGTCACTCAGAAAGTCTCCTAAGTGAAGTTCTGGGGAGTGACTGATGTGCTTGGGACCCCAAAACATGAGGTCATCTAGAAAAGAGAACCTAATCCTTAGGGCTTTCATGACTTTGGGAGCTGTACAGTACTTTGCTCAAATGTGAGAGTAATAGGTCCTATGTGATCTTGTATCACAATAATAAGGGAAGAAATAAGGAAGGCAATTATTTTATATGAATGTTATAACAAAGCAATTTCCATAGCTGTTTGATGAAATGAAACCCTTGGGCCCTACCTGTAATCCACTAGAATGAAAATATCGAGACAAAGAAACACCATGGAAGCATGAATCCATTGTGGTGCTGGATAATTTCTTCTGGCATTTTTCATTAATCACAGTAACTTCAGAAACCTGAAATAATTCTCTGGAAAACATTTTAGAGAGGGTATCATTATATATGCAATAGATTATTAATTAACTGATTTTTAAAAATGAAATTAGTTTTCTAATACTTACACTGCACCTAAGGGCTCAAATGAGTCTACAGCTGAAATGTATCCATTTGGAGCTTCTCTGGGTATGTGGTGTGTGATGTTGGTCTTTATCTAATTTCTGCTAGACCTTTTTCCAGTATTTCCAGCAGTTTCTGTTTAATAGTCAATTCTTGTCCCAGTGGCTGAGATCTTTGGGTTCATCAAACATTAGGTTACCGTGTTCATTTGTTTCTGTAATATTGTGCACCTAATCTATTCCGTTGATCAACTTCTTTGTTTCTTACCAAGTGCCAAATTATTTCGATGATTATGGCTTTGTAGAATAGTTTGAGATAAGGTACCTTTAAAAAATTGGTTCCCTTGATATCTTCATATTTGGTTCCTCCAGATGAAATTTGCTATTATTTTTTCCTGCTCTAAGAAGCAGTCCTTTGTTAATTTGATTGTTATGGCATTGAGTAAGTAAATTAACTTAGGTAGTATCGTCACTTTTATTATATTGGCTCAGCCTATCCATGACCAACTAAATAGCTATGCACTGAACATTAAGCAATTCATTATTTTTCTAATTATTTAGATCTACCTTTATACTTTAACTTTTCTCAAGGCCCCAATCATGAAATACATCCATCCATAGTCATTTAACGCCATTTGAAACCCATGCACTGAATTTAGGGTAATAAAACACACAAACTGAAGCTTCCCCCATACCTCCATTTGTAAAATAGGATTCCGACCACTGCTGACAGCACGATGAAGGCCACAGCAACAAGAGCAACCCCAACCCCGAGAAGGGATGAAAGGTGGTTCAGAAAATCTAGACAGTCAAAAAACCAGAAAAGTTTATTTTTTATGCATGTATGGGCACACACTCAGGTGAATTAGAATGACCACATGAGGTGAAGCCTACCTGTAGAACAATATTCACTGAAGCTCTTTTTTGGTAGTGGCAAAGAATGAGAAATTCAGGGAGCACCCATCAGTTGGAGAATGGTTGAACATATCATAGCATGCAAATAGAATGGATTACTACTCTGCTCTAAGAAATGGTGAAAGTGGCGGTAGGTCAAATAGACATTTGCTGTTGGTTTATAGAACAAATCCTTTTGTTAAAGGGATTTGTTCTGTGAAGTCTGGATTCAGCCAAAGGGCCACACTTGAGGCCACACATGTGGCCTCAAGGCTGCAGGTTCCCCACCCCTGGCTAGGCCAAATAAATGACAGAACAAGTTTATGTACAAAGATTAGGTTTTTATATCGAATGAATTATAATGTATTTATTAAGTGCTTACTGTGACTACACACTACCTTTTCCACTTTGTGCTTCCTTTTGTGACTGAGCATCAGAGGGGGTGGACACGTCCAAAGGCGGACCCTGTGAGTGTCAGAGATCAGGAGGTGCCAGGCCCACTGAGTGAAGTTGACTGGCAGCCAAGGAGTTTCTTCACTGGAGAATAAATGGGCACCAACAAGAAGAGGGTGTGTGTGTTCCATCCTGTGGGGTCCGTGCTGTTGCACTCCTTCACTTGCTCAGATTTATGCCAACTCTAACTTTTGGGTCCGGAGCCTTTCTATGCCTGCAGGGGGTGAGATGTGGGGGTGCCACAGCGGGATTTCCTAGGAGAGCAGCTGCTCAGGAGATGTCTTATTAAGCATTGTGTTCTCTGGTTATTGCGTTTTTTAAAGCCCTTCAAAACCTGGCCCAGACTTTCCTTTCCCGCCTCATTAGACATTACTCACCCTCCCGGACTCAGAGATCAAAGCCAAAATGGACCTTTCTTTTCCTTACATGGGACACTGTGTCTCCTAGTTCTATGCCTTTGCCCTGGAGGTGCCTGGCATGCCCTCCCTCATCACCTTCATCTGATACTTCCTTCAAGATATAACTCAAGCCCTTCTTTCTAGATGAAGCCTTTCTTAAGGTCCCTAGCTTCTAGTTTCTCTCCCCCTCCTCACTTATTCTATAATTAATTACCATGTATTTATTCTTTTTATGATTATATAGGCGCTTGTCTCTTCTGTGAGACTATTAGCTCTCAGAATAGCGATTGCTTAATTCATTGTATTTGTAGCACATAACACTGTGCCTCCTCCATAGTAGGTCTTTAATAAAAATACTTGATTGCTAGATTGATGTACTACTGAGATGTGATATTTCTATTTTTGGTTCTAGGTACTCCTATCTCCTTCTGCACCAAACCAGTGCCAAAGCACTAAAGTCATATGCCTAGTACTTACTGAAATATAGTCACTTTAGAAGGAGTGGGCTTAACTAGTGTGTGGGGGCTCAGATCTAATTTGAAATGGGTAGATCATTCCCATTGAAAATGAGTCCCTGCACACATGTAATAACCTATATTGAATTGCTTGTCTTCTCAACGAGAGGAATGAAGAGGGAGGGAGAGAATTTGGAACTCAAAGTTTTAAAACTGAATGTTAAAAATTGTTTTTTACATGTAATTGGGGAAAGATAAAATACTAAGAATTTAAAAAACAAAAACAGAAAAATATTAAAAAGAAAGGAAGAAAGAAAATAAGTCCCTGCCACTTACATAGAGAGGCAGAGGTAAGGGACAAGTCATAGACAGCTTTTAGTTACCCTAGAGAACCACAGAGATTACACAGCACTTTTGCTCATCTGGGTGTGCAGAAACCACCAGGGTGAGTGTGGACTCCCTAGTAAATAGCTATCAATGCCACCTGGTGGTTAAACTGTGAAAGCGCCTCAATTACTGGGGTCTCATTGAGAAAATAATATAGCATCAGAATCCTATGTGGTTAACTCCTCTATTCTGAGTTGGAGGTACTGGGCACTGAAGATTCATACCACGCTGGATTTCTGGGGTGCATATATCAACCCTTCAGTGGATCTATGATCTCATCAAAATTGGGACTTCTGCTAACAGTACAGATCACAGCCCATCCACACCTTTTCATCCTACTCATATGCCCCTGAAAATGCTCCATAGGCACCCACCCAGATTGCCATGGGCCTTCCACAGCTTATAGACAGGGGCTGTACATCTCTTGTCCATCGCTCCTGTTACATGCCTGGGCCACCTCCATTGCCCGGAATATCTGTCTTTGAGGATATATACTATATCGCTGCTTCTTTGTATGTAATTAATTGTGCAGGTTTGATTTTTTTGGAGTTTGTGGAACTCCATGTGTGGTAGGCAGATGGAATCCTAAATGAACCCTGACGTTAAGGAAATGGGTTTTAGTTTTAGGAAAAAGCTTGGGATCACTGCAGCAGTGCATTTCCTTGATACAATTAAACTGATTTTCTGGTACCTGCTTGGTTCTGGACCCAACTAACTTCCCATGGACAATGTCAGCTTGCTGGGCAAGTCACTTCACCCTGTTTACCTCAGTTTCCTCATCTGTAAAATGAACTGGAGAAGGAAATGGAAAACCACTCCAGTATCTTTGCCAAGAAAACCCAAAATGGGGTCAAGGAGAGTCAGATACAACTGAAAAATAACTTAACAATTCAGTTTTGGGCTCAGCTAGTTTTCCAAGGACAATGTCAGCTCAGAGGGGCTGTCCTTCCAATTGAATATGCAGGTCTAGACAATGGGCATTGTTCATCTACTTCAACTTCCATTTATGGAGAGTTAGGTCAGATTCTTTGGATTGATTATGGTGTGTGTGTGGCGGTGGAGTGGGGGAGCAGTCCTTGGGGAGCGCATATGTTCATTGTCTGCTGCATATCCACCTAGAGGATTCTCAGTCCCCTTTTAAAAATGCTTGATGATGAGTGGCAGAGAGTCCCTCAATCCTAATTCAGAACCTGCACAGATATTCAAGGACTATTTCCTGCTGACTTACTGTGGGTCGTGATAGAAAGCCTTTTGGCCATTGAACTGGAACTAAGTACATATAAAGGCACGGGCAGACAAAAGCCTTCTCTCTTTTCTGCTCAGCCCTTAGTATGATCCCTGGTGCAAACCAAGTCCTTAATAAATGTTTGTTAACCCTCTTCCCTGATGACTTTTGAGGAGAAGGCCATGATATAACTCTCTAGGTAGAGGAAGGAGGGAACAGGCACTGCCAGCTGCCTTATCTCCCCATCCAGGATCCCATGACATGATCCCAGGGAGCTGAAATAGCTAGCAGATAGGATTATGTAACCACTGTCAGTAATGTTTGAGAAATCATGGAGAGGGGCCAGGAGCTGAATTTCCAAAACAGAGAAAGGCAGATTTTTGCAGCCTGGCCCAACGTGTGTGTTCCAGCAGCTACTTCAGGGCTTGGTAGAGAAGCATGGCCCTAGGTGGAGTGTTGGTAAAAGGAGCTCACTGGAGGCAAACCACTGAGTCAGCAGAGGCCCTTGTGGCTGCCCCACCCCCTGAATGCACAGCCCACCACTGCCTTCCCTGGTCCTCCTGGATTGGTCTCCTCCTTATGGCATGCATGCCTGCCAGCCTGCAAATGCTTAGGCTTCCTTTTTTTGACTGACCTCCCTGGCAAAGATCACATATTAAAACCAACCAGCCCAACCACAAACCTAACTAGGAGCCTCTGCTCCCCAAAGCTGCTCAAAGCGTGTTGCTGCTTCTGCTGCTGTTGCTGCTGCTAGAGGAGCCTGGCCCAACACAACCCAGACATTCGGTTCACTTTACCCATTAACGATTTTCACCCAACCCCAACAGCCATATAAGGACAACGGAGAGGGCAAGACCTTTGGTCCTACCCGTGCAAGCTTCTGTGGCCACTCCAAGAGAGGCAACTTTGTAAGAGCCACTTGACTGAGGCCAGCTGGAGAGTGCTAGTTTGAGCAGATGGATCCAGACCCACATGAGCAGGAGGCCCGCTGGCTGCATCAGCTTGGGCTTTCCAGGGCTCCCTCACCCAACCCACTGAGTTTACTTGAGAAAATTTGAAAGGTGGCTACTTAGTACAAGTCAGACTGTATCAGAAATCCTGGGACTTTCTCAGAGTTGGTGAAGGTGAAATTCCTGCTCTTGTGGCTTTAACCAGTAGGTAGCACAATTGGGTGTCCACTCACTCCAGAGGTTTGCACATGCCCCACTGGTGCAGATGTGTCCTCTTTCTCCCTCTCAGTTCTTCTCTCTATTGCTCCTGGCCTTTGTTGACTAGGGCCTATGTAGATCTGTGAATCTTTTTCATCAGAACTTAGCTCTGAGCCCCCACATATTGGGACATCCTGCCTTTTATTGAAAAAGATGCTCTATTTTAGTGAGGGCAGCTCCCATGTCTTTGACCTAATGAAGGTGATTCTTCACAGAAGCAGACACATAGACTACAATATCGCATGCAGCATTTTTGCACAACTTCCAGTTGATAATAGTCATTACTTAACAACAAGGAGACAATGCATAATAGTAAACCATGAACATCTACCAAATAGCTCCAAGTTCACTGTTCTAGATCCTGGAGCTAAATTCCTCTCCCTACCCCCCATAGGATTGATCTGAACCCAGGAGTTCCAGACAACATGAAGTTCAAGTGCTCCCTTGACCAGGCAAAGGAGTGTAACAACAGCTCCCACAAGGAGGTTGACTCATACTTTCCAAGGGATTGGCTGTTAGACGCAGGTGAAGAAACTCTGGACTCCAGGTGATGGTTCACTGATGTCCTGAGTGCATGGAATGTAGGAGCCAGGGAGAGTTGGATCTTGACAGAGTTGTGGCTTCAGCTTTCTGGGCTGTCTGGCCTCATCTGGCCACAGCTTCCCCTTCACAGTGCAAGGCAGGTAGAATCAGTATCCAGACACAGCAAGGAGTTGCCCCACCACTGGGTGTCTCTTTGTCCCTTTCACTTGGACCTTCAGTACCATGATGTGTACTATGCTTACTGTCTGTCCCGTCATTTCCCCAGCCCAAAGCTCCTACTGCTCCTCAAAACAAAGGAGGAATAGCTAGAGAGTGAGGGGCCTTCCATCACTATTGGGCCGCACTGCCCCAGGGCAGAGCCATTTATTATGGAGAACTCCTCACTGGTGGACTTGGAAGTGTTCCTACAGAACTGCAGCAGATGCTCCAGGATCTGCTTTGACAGATTTTGCAGCTCTGGCAGGAAGAATGCCTTGGGGGCAGCCCCAGTCAACATTTCACTGACAACCAAGCAGCCCCTCATTTGAGGAGGACTAGTCTACACCATTCAGACAAGATCATCAAGACCACAGTGATGGTGTCCTGGTGGGTCTTCATGTGGCAGAACCTTTGCACTGAGGCTGACATCTGACCTACTCTGGGCGTCCAGGCCACTCCAAGTGTGGGAGTATTGAGAAGACCCATGTGCAGTACCTAGACAAGATCTTGCAGGGAGGCAGGGTTTGGCCCCAAATGGCCTGTATGGAATGACCAAGGTGACGGAAGTGAGGGTCAAGACTGGGAGCTGCTATGGATCACAGCATGTCATTCTGCCCATTGTGGGTTCATGGGGGCAGAAGGATGGCCACCTTTCTCCCGGCTCCCATCCTCTCAGGTCTGGCCTGGCTGGGCATCTCTTCATACCCATTCAAATGAAGCTTCCTTACCCCAGAGACCTCTGGGTTAAAACCCTCATGTGTACTTAAGATAACTTCATGGACCATGCACTGGCCCCGCAGGAGGGAGGGCCCAGATTAAGCACAGGAGCCACTAATGTATCTACTTAGTCCAGTCCCACTCCAGATCCAGGTGGATAACTGACTTAAGCCAAGTTAATAAGATTTATTAAGCAACAGTTTTGTGCCAGGCATTGACCTAAGCACAAAGAAAGACAAGCAACAGACTGTACTCCCGAGGATCTCACAGTCTAACGAGGGAGGCAACATGCAAACAATTATGTGTACAGACATATATGGACAGGATGACTGGAGATAGATGAAGAGGGAAAGGCTTCTTACAGAATGGGGGATTTCAGCTAAGATTAAAGGAAGTCAGGAGGAGGAGATGAGGGGAGGAAAGGAGAGACAGAGAGACAGACAGAGATAGAGACAGACAGAGAGAGACAGAGAGAGGGAAAGAGACAGCCAGAGAGACAGAGAGAGAAAGAGACAGACAGAGAGAGAGAGAAATAAAGCGAGAGACAGACAGAGAGAGAGACACAGAGAGAAAAACAAAGAGAAAGAGAAACAGACAGAGAGAGACAGAGAGAGAGAAAGAGAGGGAGAGGCATGAAGGACAGTGAGTTAACTCAAATGGTGGAGGAAGGACAAGGAGGTCAATGCCACTGTTTCAGAGAACAGAGCCAGATGTAAAAAGATTGTAAAGGGAGGAAAGGGCCCGCTTATAAATGGCTTTAACAGCCAGACAGTAGGTTTCCTATTTGACACTGGAAATCAGTCGGAGGCCCCCGGAGGTGACTGAATCAGGGGAAGATGTGATGTTGTCAGACTTTTGCTTTAGGAAAATGACTTGAACGTGTGAATGGAGGATGGACTTAAGTGGGCAGAGATTTGGTTTGGGGAGACCCACCAGCAGCTTTTGCAACTGGCCAGGTGAGAGGTGACAAGCATCTGCAGGGAGTGGGGGCAGAGGAGAGGAGGGGGTGAATTCGAGAGATGTTATGAAGATACGAGCAACAGGAATTGGCACCTGATTGGATATGGAGGGTGGGTGGGGGTGAGAGAAAAAAGAGTCAAGGGTAACCCCTAGACTGTGAGCCTGGGGGACTGAGAAGTTGGTGGTGCCCTCAACAGTAAGAGGAAACTTGGGAAGAGGAGCATCGGCAGGGGTTGGGGTGGGGTAGATTTGATAACTTTGAAGAAAGCAGTTTCAGTTGACTGTTGAGGTCAAAAGTTAGACTATAGACAGTTAAGAAGACAGAGGAAAGAAGTCAAGGCCCCAGCTGTAGACAATTTTCTCAAGGAGTTTTGCTACAAGAGGGAAGACAGAGATGGGGTGACGGCTAGTGAGAATGGACAGATCAAATGAGGATTCTCTAAGGATGGGGGAGACATGGTGGGTTTGTAGACAATAGGGAAGTAGCCATTTTCCATGGCATAGGTTCAAGCAGGACTGGGTTTGGGAAAGTGGAATGCCACGGTCCTGGTGACATGGCCCATGCAATGACTGGGAACAAATGGGAAAGCTGCGTTCCAAGGATGGAGTCGAGATGGACACTGATGACTGTGGTGGAAAGGGCATTGCTGCCATGGTGAATTATAAGGTGAAAGGGTGAGCCAGGATGGGATGACAGATCTCCCTCCCAGGACCAGTAATCAGATTTGCAATGGTGAAAGATGTATTGAGTTTAACATGTCGATTGGACATCTAAGAAAGGCAGTTGGAGATGTGAGATTGTAGGTTAGCTGAGAGACTGGGGCAGGCTAACTAGATCTGAGAATCATTAGCATAGAGATGTCAATTAAATCCATGGGAGCTGATCATCAGATGAAATAGAAGAGAAGAGAGCCCAAGTCAGAGCCCTGAGGAACACCTACAGTTAAAAAGTGCCATCTGGAGGAGGATCTAGCAAAGGGGACAGAAAAGAATCAGTCAGAGAGGCAGCACTAAACTGTCCATTATCCTCCATGTGACATCATGAAACAAAGCTTGTCTCACCTATTTATTCCCCACCTGCAGTAAATCCTGTATGCTGGGCTTCCCTAGAGGAGTCTCTCCTCTCCTCTGTGGTCATGGGCATAACGCTGCAGATCAACGGCCAGCCTGGGGCATTTCACAGAGAGGACTTTGGTTCTTAAACCGTCTGCTCTGGGCTCTGTCACTCTTCATAAAAGGTAGCAATACCTTCCAAACAGATTAATGATTAATTCAATGATGAAAAGATAACTAAATTTTTTTACATTCTTTTCCCCCCTCAGCTCTTGAAAAGAATAAAATGCTTTAAACATACTCTGGATTGAACAAAATAAAAGGCAGAGCGAGTTCTTTCCTGCTCCAAGCACTGCCTCCTAGTCCTTGGGGAAAGACAGTCCTTTAACACAGGGAGAGATCATGAATCCTCTTGTTTACGGATGATCGATCATAACTGAAAGAAAGTTTCTGCTCCAAACACAGGCAGCTGTGGCTGACGATGATGACGAAGGTGCCTCCATTTCCTGTGTAACTCAGCACAAATTTCTTACTCAGGAAGTTGAAGACTTTGTTCAAACAGAAAAAAAACAATAAACGGTTTGGTATGGAGAGTGACTGCCACATTCAGGTTGCTCTTTGAAAGAGGATTATTTCTACCAGGATTTCTGGATGCTTATAAACATGTCTCTTCTTCCCTCTTGCTTTCCCTAGAACAAAGACATTTGATCTCCAAATTTCCTATGTTTTCATTGGTTTTCTCCATGCCTCAATCCTGCCCCTCCTCATCTCAGACTTTCCTGGCCTCCTTCAAGTCCAAGTTAAAATTTCACCTTCTGCAGGAAGCCTTTCCCTCACCTCTAAATTCTAGTACCTTTCCTCTGTTGATGCTTTCCTGTTTATGTTTTATATAGCTTATTTCTACATTATTTGAGCTTCCTGAGATCAGGGACTGTGTTTTATCTTTGTTTGTATCTCCAGTACTTAGCACAATGCCTGCAGTTAACAGGCACTTAATAAAGGTGTACTGACTGATTGATATGAGAGTACTCAGGCAGTTGGTGAGAAAAGGGAAATACAATTTTTGATTGCTTGAGGAAATAATTCTTGCACTAATTCACTGTTGGTGGAATTGTGAACTGATCCAACCATTCCAGAGAGCAATTTGGAATTGTGGCCAAAGGACAATTAACCTATGTGTATCCTTTGATCCAGCATTACCACTATTAGGTCTATATCCCAAAGAGATTTTTTAAAAAGGAAAAGCACCTATATGTATAAAAATATTTATAGCAGCTTTTTTTTTGGTAGAAATTTGGAAATTGAGGGGATGTGCATCAACTGGGGAATGGCTTAACAACTTGTGGTACATGATTGTGATGGAATACTATTGTGCTATGAGAAATGATGAGCAGGATGCTTTCAGAAAAATCTGAAAAGACTTACATGAATTGATGCAAAGTGAAGTAAGCAAAACCAGGAAACCACTGTACACAGTCTTAGCAATATTGTGCAACAATCTACTGTGAATGATTTAGCCATTCTCAGCAATACAAAGATCCAAGACAATTTTGAAGAACCGATAATAAAAGGTGCTATGCACCTCTAGAGAAAGAGCTGATGGGATCTGAATGCAGTTCAAAGTATACTGTTGTGGTTTTTTAAAACTTTCTTTTTCTTGGTATTTCTTTCACAACATGACTAATATGGAAATATGTTTTGCATGACTGCATATGTATAACCTTTATCAAATTTCTTGCCATCTCAATGATGAGGGAAGGGAGAGGGGTAGGAGAGAATTTAGAACTCAAAATTGTAAAAAAAAATGAAGATTAAAAATTATTTTTACATGTAACTGAGGAAAATATTAAAATTCAGAAAAAAAGAACTATGGAAGTAAAAAAGAACCTGATCTTTGTCCTCTAGGAGTTTATATTCTAGTGTAGAAAACTGCTTGGAAATTTATAGTTCTAGGGAATTGCTTGGGGAAATGATAGGTCAAGTAAATTGCCCAGGATCACAGAGGTAGTACAGGTTCCAGATGGGACTTGGGATCAAGTCCTGATCTCCTGTTTCCAAAGCCAGCTTGCTATTCACTACTCCCCTCTCTCAATAAAAAGCCAAGGCAAAGTAATTTCATTTGGGAGAGGACAGTAACACTAGTAGGGATCAGGACATGTCTCTCTTCAGAAGGGGCCTTGAACTGAGCTTTGAAGGAAGCCAGGGATTTTCTGAGGCTAATGAGGAGGGACTACAACCCAGGTGGCAGTGACAGCTTAGACAAAAGTGTGCAGACAGGATATGTGAGGTCATATACAAGAAGCAGTTAGTAGGTCAGTTTGGTGAGGACAGAGTTTGCAAAGAGGAAATTAGGTGATATGAGTGAATATCGACTGCTGCCAGATTGTGAAAAGTGAAAAAGAGCTGGAGGCTTTAATGGATCACAAGCCTTTTATGAGTTATGGTGATATGGCAGCCAAAAAAGCTAATGGATCTGAGGCTGCATTGAAAGATACAAAACTGGCATAATAACAGCACCTACCTTCAGGTTATTATGAGGATCAAATGAGATAATGTTCATAAAACACTATTAGCACAGTGCCTGGTATACAGTAGGCACTATATAAGTGCTTATTCTTTTTCCCTTCCCCTAAGAAAGGCAGAGCCTCCAGGAATATAGGTATGATAGCTCTATGAGCTCATCAGACCTCATCCTGAGTTCTGTGTTCAGTTCTGGGTGCTATGGTTTAAGAAAGACAATGATAAACAGAAGACAGGGAAGGGACTGAGGTCCAAGCTCTATAATAACAGGTTGAATTGAGAGTGTGTAACCTGGAGAAGAGAAAACACCAGGAGGATGTAAACTTTCTTCAGTTATCAGAAGGGCCATCATATGGAGGAGAAATTCAACTAGTTCTGCTTGGCCCCAAAGGACAGAACCAGGAGGAGGGTGCAAAGAGACTCCATGTCAGGAAAGGTCTCCTGACAGTGAGAGCTATCCCCAAGCAGGATAGCTTCCTTGGGAGATGGCCAGCTCCCCATCCTTGGAGATCTATAGGCAGAGGCTGGATGGCTCTGAGTCCTTGTTCAGCTCTGAGTTGGGTTGGATGGCCATTATGCTCCCTTCCAGAAGTCTCCAAAATTCTGTGATTCTGTGATGAGCGCCAGGTTAGAGGTTTCTTACACTGCTCTGCTGAATGCCCTGGCTTCAGTGAAAGTATACAAAAGCCTAGAGCAAGGCTAATAGCATCAGTAGAAGAAAATTCTTTCCTTGATACGTTTTCTGTCACCTGTCTTGTCTCCAAAAGGCAGCTGAAAAGTTGTTGGGATAATGAGCTGAAAGGGAGTGTAGGATTTATGGGAGGGTCTTAAGGGTAATACAACCCAACTTCCTCAATTTGTTCATTTTTATTATGATACTGATAGATGTCAACTAAAATGAGCACTTCTATATCCACAACAGAAAGACTGGGGTTGTCTACTGTATACAGCTTCCTTTTCTTTTTTATAATAAAGTTAACATGTGACTTTTAAATCTGTTCAGCTTGTCTCTGATTCCTTCTGTTCTCCAGTGTACATTGATAAACAAATAAATAAATCACACCTCATTGATCCTCTTTGTTTTATTTTCTCTCCTGGCTGTCTAAAATCCCTGCCATGCACTCCTACTCTGACACCTCTACCGGCTCTCTCAAACTTTTAAAGCTCAAAAGGTTTTAATCCAGTCCATTCCCTTCCTCATACTCCACCTAAAGTAGGAAAGAGTGGACACTGCAAAGGCAGAAGAGACATCAGGGCCATGTATCCATGGGCCCCAGGTCCATTCAAGTGGAAAGAGTAGGCCATTGGTGCTGGCTCTCCCAACCAGGAGGCTTACAGCAGCCTTTGCCTTCTTACTCAAACACAACCAGGCAAGATAGAGGGATGGTTTACTTCTGCTGATTAGGGCCTTTTGAATGCACATCTAGTTCTGGCTCAGCAATCAATCAAAAGTCCCTTTTTTCACCATGTGGTAAGCAGCCATTATGAAATAATGGCATGCGCTCTAAAATGGAGAGCAGGGCCTTCTATTATACGTCATCACACATGGACAAAAGAAGGCTCCCTTAATCTCTTCATGTGGCTCTATACATTTGAAGACGAAGCAAGTCCCCCATTACACAACTCTCTCTTTCCTTTCTTCTTTTCTTCCTTCTTTTGTTTTCTTTCTCGAAGGCCTCCTTTGCCTCTCAACATCTCCCCTCCCCCAATCTTTCTCATTTTATGAAAGAGGAAAACAGATTCAGAAAAGGAAAATTACTTGGCCAAGGTCAAACAGAGAAATGGGCTTTGACCCCAGGTCCTCAGCCTCCAAAATTTAGAGCTTTTTCCATGGCATCGTGCTAGTGCCTAATGCCCCAAGGTGGCATTTGCACACATGCACATTCTATTAGCGTCTGAATTACTGAAAGGTCTCTGCTTTCATTGCAGAAGTGGGGGGGGATACAGATATGGCATATTACATAGTCCTCAAGACAGGAAGTATTGGTTAATTTTGTTGAACTGCTTCCTTCCTGATCTCCCCCCACCCCACAGCTGCTGGAGTTCTCCCTCCAGAAAACTATCTTGTATTCATTTTGTATATATTCTCAATATTTGTATATATATACACGATGTCTTCTGAGTTACAAATTAAGGTCCTTGAGGGCAAAGACTGTTTAATTTCTTTCTCTCTGTACCCCAAAAACTAGCACAGTGCCTGACACATAGTATATCCCCACAATAAATACTTGTTGCTCATTCTTTCTGTTTTTGGACTTTGTTCCAAGGGAGATCTTTCTGTGGAGGGCAGGGGAGGTATGTATTCTGAAAGAAATGTGATGTAAAAAGAAAAGACATTGCTTTAAGTAAGATCAATGGAAAAGAATAAATAAATAACAAAATGCAAAGGTGGATTTGGGATTTCCCTTCTTCTATTTCCGGTGCTGCTCTATGGTGAGGACTTAGGAGAGAGGTCAAGCTGTCATGAAGGTAAGATGCTGCCAAGCATCTGAAGCCAGGCAACTGAATTTTCTCCTCACTCCAGGATCTGTCTTAGAGTTTTCTTTTCACATAATCCTGCTTGGTAGGGGCAATTGAGTGGCTGATCAGAGTGCGATTGCAGGGATCTCTTTGGTTGCATTGAGGCAGAATTTTCTTACTTTGCCCATGTCTGGATCTGGGTCACAGTCCTGGGTGGTGGTCCTGAGAAGCACTGGAATGGCAGAGTTTTTGGCAGTGGTAGAGAGAGAATCTTCCTCATGGCTCCAAGGCAGAAAAGAATGCTTGTAGTCACCCACAGACCAGAGCACAGGCCAAGAGAGGAATAAACACCTCTCCTTTGATCATACAACCTTGGAAGAACTGAAGATTTATAGATCCCTAGAAATATCTCTGAAAATAACTGCACAAAACGCCCGAAGTTTGGGACAGTACACCCACTACCCTGGAAGTAGAGTCCTACCTTAACAAAGAGTTAAAAAAGTCAAGTAATTGGCTGGGAAAATGAGCAAACAGTGGGGAAAAAAATCAGACTACAGAATCTTACGTTGGTGACAAGGAAGTTCAAAACATACAATCGGACAAAGACAACAAAGTCAAAGCTCCCTCGCTCAAAAAGAATTTTGAAAATCAAGTTAGAGAAGTAAAGGGAAAATTGGGAAAAGAAATGAGAATGATGCAAGAAAATCATGAAAAACGAGACAGCAATTTCCTAAAGGAAAGCCAAAAAATGCTGCAGAAAATAACACCTTAAAAAACAGATTAACCCAAATGACAAAAGAGATTCAAAAAGTCAATGAGGAGAAAAATGCCTTAAAAAACAGAATTGGCCAAATGGAAAAGGAGGTCCAAAAGCTCACTGAAGAAAATGAGTGAGCTCACTCCTTAAAAACTAGAATGGAGCTAATGACTCTATGAGACATAAAGAAATTATAAAACAAAACCAAAAGAATGAAAAAATAGAAGGCAATAGGAAATATCTCATTGGGAAAACAACTGACCTAGAAAATAGATTAAGGAGAGATAATTTAAAAATTATTGGATTATCTGAAAGTCATGATCAATAAAAAGAGCCTAGACATCTCGTTGTCCTGCTTTCCTAAGCAAACAGACAATGCAGTACAGTTTCTACTGTTATTTTTTAGTGACCCTATGAGACTCTTTTACATTCATGGCTATCTATTCCACTTGCTCTTGGACTACTAAAAATTGTTTTTATAGTCAGGGCTATATAAGAGAAGCTAATAAGAGCTGGCATTGAGATCCTATTTTGAGATTTGTGTGCTCTCACAATAAGTAATTACAACAGATGTATTTTCAGTTCATAAATGGGGGAATAAAATTCAGAGATGTTAGGTAACTTGCCTGTTCTCACACAGCAAACAAGGGTCCATTAGGTGGACGCATCTCTCTGAATGCTAACCTCGGTTCTCTTTTCACTACATGATGCTGCACCTATCTTAAATGAGTTTTCTTCCCCCTCAGGGAAATCTAAAGAACCTTAGATTAGACAAAACAAAAGACTTCCTAAATATTATAGGATTTCTAAACATGTGAATTAACTTAGGAATTATTTTGAAATTCAGTGGAATTGATAAAAATAAAACAATACTTGAAAAGCTCTTCAAAACTTAAAGTGCCACACAAACATCAGCTATTACTGTGATTATCACTGGTGCTAAACATTCTAAGTCAAGATCAGGAAGTTTTACTGTTCTCTGATACAAGATCCACTGCTTCTGATGGATTTAAGGTTAAAGAACGTCAGGAGACACAGCCTGGTCTTAAGGAGTCATTTCTTCTGCAGAATCTTAGAGCTGGAAGGATCTTTAAAGATCATCCAATCCGAAGCCTGCTTCAGCTGTGTAACCTTGGTCGCTCAAACTCTCCGTGCCTCAGGAAGGGGACTGCTCTATAAAGTCACAGACAGGTTGGGATCTGTTGAGTGGAGGAAGTCCCCACACACTGAACCTCCCATGCGGAAAAAAAATCATAGCTTCTTTGCATATTCTTGAAATTGCTTAGTGCAGCTGTGAGTTCCTTTCACCCTCCTCCTCCCATCCTCCATCAATACATACACACAGAGTACGTCCAGACATTCTCTGTTTCCATCAGGACCATTTGAGAGCTCAAGGGACAGACTTCCTGCTCTGTATGATTTACCACTGAAAGTCCCCTAATTAGTCATTGATTTGGAAGAACTGAGGACACAGAAGTGGCATACCTGTTAAAAAAAGAGATGGTTGGTGGCTATTGTTCTCTGGGATGCAGACATCCAAGTGACAAGATGGGATTCCAGCAAGTGAGGGAGAGAATGCTCTTTGTCCTGACAATAATGGCCTTGGGGGCCCACCTAGAGTGACCTTATACCAGGGCTCTGGGCTGCTTTTGCCTCTCTGTTATGCATTTCCTTCCCTGAGGTGGGGATCCAGTAGCAACTCTGAGATAGATGTGTCCAGGAAAGTGACTCATGAATCCTGAAAGATCAGAAGGTCTGAAGACCTTCCAGTGCCCTCAGCTGGACAGTGTCCGTGACTACCAGTGATTGCTAGAAGGGGGGGCACTGGAGAGAGGGAGGGAAAGAGAGAGGGAGAGGGAGAGGGAGAAGGAATGGAAGAGGGAAAGGGAGAGGGAGAGGGAGAGGGAGAGAGAGAGAGAGAGCGCAACAGAAAGCTTGGCTGTTTGATCAGACAATGCCAAAGATGGTGAAATATCTAGTTAGCATGTCTGATGCTCCAGGGAGGCTTAGCCCCCCAGTCACTGTACAATAAGTTGAAGAATTCTTTTCTAGCTGTTCTATTAGCACATGCTCCCTATTAGGGATTTCTGTGTGGGTATAAAGGACCTGACCTACACCTGATTCTCGGTTGGGCGTTTAGTGCCTTTTTAAGTCCCTCCTCTGGGGGAATTCTAGAGTAGAGCCAAAAATAACTTTGTCCTATCCCTCCTCCAAGCCAGCAAAGGACTTGAAAAAACAATGATTGAGAATGGCAAGCTCCACCCCCTGAGGAGGTGACAGGCTTCCTCCAACTCCGAACTCAGTACCAGATTGTCCGGCTGGCACCAGCCTAGGGTGGAGCACATCATCAGCCCTTCAAGTCCAGCTGAGTCAGGGGGCCTCTCTGCTCTGCTCTAGACAGGATGACTGCACAGTTCAAAATCCTTTCTGAAGCTCAGAGAGGCGAGACATAGCTGCTGAGTGTGGGGAGGTGGCCATGGCTCTCCCAGGTCCGGAACTCTATGTCAAGAACTGCTTTCACTCCCTTCTGTTCTGTTCTGTCCCTTTGGCCAGATATCCATCTGCCTGGAGAGAAGAACATGGGCAGCAGCTCCTGTGAGCTCCATACAGTTGAGAGAGGAGACAGTGACATCTGTCTCCAAGTGCTTCCAGAGGAGGAAAGGCGACAAGCAGCACCTACTATGTGCCAGGCACTTTTACACATATGATCTCACTTGATTCTCACAACAACCTGGGAAGGAAGTAGGTGCTATGACTATCCCTGTTTTACACTTGAAGAAACTGAGGCAGACCCAAGAAGCCTGAGCAGAGCTTTCAGAGCTACCTAAATCAGGATGGTGCAGGTATCCATTCAAGGCCTCTGGCAGTGTCTGCCCCACATCAAGCAAGAGAAGACTCAAGCCAACTTTTCCATTTTCCATCGGCACCATCGGATGTGGTTTTATGCAGTGACCATCAGTTCACTTATATTTATTAAGCATGTACTATGTGCCTGTACTGTGCTAAGTACCTTGGTAGCACTGGGAGATACCCTCTAGGATCTCTTACATCCTCTCAGGGGAGGCAATATGCAAATACATATGTTATGATCTATGGAGGATGGATGGAAAGGAAGTTTGGAGGGGAAGGCTCCAGCAGCTGGGGATGCTGGGAAAGGTCTCCTACAGACCCCACTGCTTCTCTCACAGGTCCATTCTTTCAGTGGGGCATAGACTCGGCAAAGGGAATTAGAGACCACTGAGTCCAACCCATACTTGGGCAGGAATCTTCTGGGCAGCATTTCCTACCTGGACTCACCAGGTCTCTGCTGGAAGCTGCAGGTGAGGATGGGGATTCTGCCCATATCTCCTGGGTCGCCCATTCTACTTCAGGGCTCTTAGCTCAGCCCCAAAGAGAGTTCTAGGCTCAGCTCCTTTCCCTCTCTACTCTGTTCCCGAGCAACCACATTCAGCTTCCAGCACCCCCTCTGTCTGTCTCTCCCTCTCCTCCTCTCTCTCCTTCTCTCTCCCTCCCTCTCCTTCTCTCTTTCTCTCTGTCTCTCTCCCTCTTTGTCTTTCTCTCCTTCTGTCTCTCTCCTCTCTCTTTTCCCCTCTCTCCCTCTCTCTGTCTATCTGTCTCTCTCCCTTTCCCTCTCTCTCCCTCTCTCCCCACCACTCTCTCTCTCCCCTCCCACCCACCAGGGAGCTCCTCCCACAGAATCTCCACCAGCCCCTCCCCACCAGCAGCTTTATCAGCCTGCTCCCCAGGCATGTACATCTCCAAACCTGTTTTAAAATAAGCTCATCATTCCTACTTCCTCTCCTCTCTTCCTGACTTTCCCAAGATACAAACTTACATGGGGCAGTCAAACAAACAAACACTACACAGGCTTTGGGGCTCACCTACAGGGACTTGGGTCATCTTGGTGTCCCCATGAGCATCACGTTTCTGTCTCTTACTTAAGTCACGTGAAGGAGCAAACCCAAGGAAATACAATAAATCAGACGATAAACTCTGACTGTCATGAAGAAGTTTCCGGTACTGGATGGTCACACTCACTTCATGGTCATTGGATTCAACAAGTTTTTCCCTTCTCAACTTGAAATCACCTGGGAGAAGAGTGGGAAATGTATGTTTGGTTTTCCATAAATTCAATATAAGTCTCTTCATTTTCCCCAGATTTCCAATAGAGTTGGTCTGTTGTGATTCCAATGGAAAGGAAGAAGCCTTTGGTGAGGTGACAGCTTTAAGAGCTGCCAGAACTCCAGTCAGCTTGGCAAGTCCTGCTTGGCTCTTTCTGGGCAGTTGTGCCACTAATGTCTCAATAAATGCAGTCAATTTCTCTTGTGATATAACTGAATTATTAAAATGTGGTCTGATAGTGAAAATATAAAGCTGATTGTGGGGCAAGTCAGGGGATGGAACTTGCACCTTGTTCCATAAATTTTTCGCCCCACCTTCCTCTGACCTTAACCACTGAGATGTCTTCCCCTCATCTTCCAGGGCATTGGCTCCTGGGCTCACCTCTGATTTTCTCTTGGGAGTTCTTGGATCTGTTGGACTTCCATCTTGGTCCACCACTCTGTCAATTTTCTTTTGAAATATTTTTACCTTTCTTTCTTGAAGTTTTGAAGGCACCCTTCCATAGACAGACCAATTTTTCATCCTGTGTTCTCTATCTTTTGATGTCACTTTAAATAAGAATTTTAGTTTTTCTTGAATAAAGTCTAGAGCTGATGCTTTAGTTTCTTGACCTTCCTTTCCTGAAACAACTTGAATGATATGTCTTGACTCTGTGCTATTCTTTGTCCCAGAAGAGTCTCTAGAGCCGCCATTACTAATGTGCGCACTTTCTGTGACAGACAAAATGAGTCTGTTCCCAAATCCTTGGATCTGTTGGATGACCATTGATTTTGTTTTCATGGAGGTTAGTGAGGTTGAAAGACCCTTTCCCATTTTGGTGGAATGTCCAAAAAATATTTTAAATCTTGATTGAACCTTCCAAGCACTGGTACCATTTGCTGAACTGTTTAAAGATCCACGACTCCCACGCAAGGCTTTCAGAACAATTTCATCTTTCTCTGGCTCTCCTTCACCCTCCACACTTGGGGTTCTTTCTGAACCTGCTAATTTGCAAGGCTCCTTATGGACTATCTTCAGATTAGATAGTTTCCATATTCTGATACTCTGCCTCACTGAACTTGTCAGTTTTAAAGGACTGCTGCTGAGGGCATCCTTCTTTGGGGGCTTGGGATCATCCTCCAGGTTTCCTCTAATCCCCTGACTGTTTCTTATAATGGATGCCAAAGCCTTTAGGGGTGCTTTTGAAAATGCTGCTTTTAGCCATTTCCATTTTCTGGCCAACCTGTCAAGGTCTGCTGTGGCAAACTGGAGGGGGGTTTTTGCTGACAGACTTATTTTACTTGGAGCATTTTCCAATTCCTTTTGCAGCTCGGTCTTCATGTTCTGTTTCTCTATACGTCTTGTTTTTCTCACCAATGCTGACACCCTTGTTTTTGTTAAAGCTGGGCTGACGTTTTTCCTTCCCAACCGTCTTTGGGGTAGAGTTGCTTTTCTGATTCCATTGTTTGCTTGTTTTTCTTGAAAAAGAGGCAATTTTAAGACTATATTTCGAAATTGAAGTTTTTTGTTCTTGTAGGTACTTGCCCTCATTTCAGATTTGAGGTCAAATTCCATTCCATTTCTAAGAACTACCAACTCTTCTTTCTCCCAAAGGAATTTGTAAGTTAGATGATCTTTCTGAAGGCCTTCCTGTTCAGGGGACTCAAGTGACAGCCATCCAGGAAGAGCTGTCTCCATCATTGGTCGATTCTCTTTTACCTGACCTGCAAGACCAATAATAACATCACTTTATTTTAATGTGAAAAGCCACATGGCAGAATAGAAAAAAGCAACTGATTTGGAGTCAGAGGCCCTACATTTCAGTGCCTGTCTTATAAAAGCAAAAAAGAGCTGACATTTTGGCAGTGCTTTACTCTGAGCCTCAGTTGTCCAGCTTTAAAATATGGATGTTAAAATCAGCATGTTGAGAGTTTTGCAGAATGTAGTGTCCAGAGGATTATAGCCTAGAAGGCATCTGGTCCAAGATTCTCTTTTTGCAGATGAGGTAACTTGAGGTCCAGGGGGGTTAAGGGGCAGAAGTGGTTTTTGAAGTTTAGTTGAAATGAGAATTACCTATGCATTATATTCAGATGTTTAGGTTAATGTACAATTTAGGCAGGTCACAAGAATTGGTAAATAAGATAGCTGAGTATGTAGCTAGGTTGTCTAATGCTTCGAGTCAGGAAGACCTAAGGTCACATCCTACTTCAGATACTTCTAAACTTTGAGTAAAAGACCCACTCTGTGCAAGAGGCAATCTATCTATAACTGTATGACTCTGGGGAAGTTATTTAACAGTTTCCAGTCTTGGTTTCCTCATCTGTAAAATGGGGATAATAAAGTACATACCTTCCAGGATTGTTGTAAAGATCAAAAAAGAGAACATACATAAAGTGTTATATAAATGCTAGCTATTATTAGTGGAAGTTAAAGGAATTTGCAACATGAAGAAGAATGAAATGGCATTCTCTATTCTCTACCTCCCCAACAAGCATGGCTCCCCACTGCCTGGCCACACACCACACTCAATCCTGCCCTATGAGTTGGCCTAGAGAGCCTTCTTCCCAACCAATGTATTATTCACAGAATAAAACACTCAGAGTTTCAGAGCTGGAAGGGATCTCAGAGGTCATAAGAATAACAACAGCTGACATTTCTATTGTGTTTTGATTTTGCAAAGCCCCCACCCTCCTGGCTGCCTTCCCCAGATGTGCTCCATCTTTTCAATGTTCTTTGTAAACCTTGGCATCCAGACCTGAATTTTGTGCCTCAGATGTGGTCTGAACAGGGCAGAGTTCAGAGGGACCACTGCCTCCCTTCTTCTAGACACTGAGTTTCTCTTAAAGTGGTTTAAGATCTTGATTAGCTTTTGGGTCTGCCAAAAATCGTACTGTGGACTCAAATTGAACTGGCAGTCAATGCAAAGGTCAGGCTCTTTTCTTTCAGTTATGGGTGCACTTTTGGAAGCAGCTAGGTAATTCAGTGGATAGAGTATTGGACTTGAGGGCAGAAAGACCTGAGTTCAAAATCTGCCTTTAAAAAAAAACGGTTAAGTATCTTTATATTTTATGGAGGCAATATTTCCATTATCTCACTGTACTCCGATTCTGTGACTTTGCACAGCCCTCCCTCACTGAAATCAAAGTCAACTGGAAGTCATGTCATCATCTTGATGTCATGGTCCTCTTCGAGAATGAAGGACAAACAACTCCAATTCTCCCAATAATTATCTTCAAACAAATGCCTATTAACAAAACAAAGTACCAATATAGGCATTGGGTAGTACCTTAATGGAAACTGTTCTGTATTTACAGTTACTCTTGTATATTATTTGCGATTTTAGAAGTCACAGTATCCAGAGGCTTTGAAGGACAATTCATTAGGGAGTCCCAGAGCTCTTCAATTCCCACAATACTAGTGGTGGGTCCCCAGGCAAGTCATTTTACCTTTCTCAGACTCCCGTTTCCTCATTCATAAAATGAGGGAATTAGAGTTGTTGGCTGCTAAGGTGCCTTGCTTTCACCTAACTCTATGTGCTGGTTATTCAAGATGAACACATCCGGAACAGATGCCTTTTTTTTTTAACTGAAATTTAGGAAAGGCAGTGTGAAGGCTGAATATGCAGCCAGAGGATCTGGGTTCAAATCCTGCCTCGATGACTTACGACCTCAGTGGCTAAAATGGGATGGAGGAAGGGAGTTGAACCAATTGGCCCTGGAGGCCCCTTCCAACTCTCAGTCAATGATCCCCTGGTTTCTAAGTCACATCTGAAATTATAGCGGGAGTCTTGAAGTCAGTGACCAGGGAGAGGTTCTGGTCCTAATAGTTGGCCCTCATAAGACTTCTCCCCTGCCAGAAGAGATCTAGGATTTGACACTACACACAGGGATTTCTAATGACTTAGAGGTGACAGGAACTATCTACAAATTCAATTAAGTTCCATTTTATCTTAATAATTTTTTAAAAGCATGCAGACATGATAGGAACAAAGGCAGGTAAGGAGGGAAAGTATATAAAGCATGTTATTGTGCTGTGGACACAGTGTCAGGAATAAAACTTCGTGGGACCTTGGGCTCCCACAGAAAACTAAGATTCTAAAAACCAGAAATCTTTTTGATATCAACTTGAGGAAAGGAAAAGGATCAGAGAAAGTCTAGGGTTGGGCTTTCTGCTCAGAGGGAACAACAGGCAGACTGAGACTGTATGTCCAACAGTGAAAGCTACACCACAATGGAAGGGGCCGCCCTGGGAGGTGGTGGGTGGGCTTCTCTTCCTGGGAGGTCTTGGAGCAGAGCCTAGATCACTGGCCACTTGTTGGGTGTGCCGAAGTGGGAATTCCTGCTCATGTCTTGGGGATCCTCATACAAATACCAAACAAAAAACAATCCCTGTCTTCGTGGACTTTACACTTTACTAGGCAGGATGTGACACGTACACAGGTGAATTTATACGTGGTAATTTAAGGAGCTGAGATGATGAGAAAAGTGGTTAGAGTTCTGGGCATGAAGTCAGGAAGACTCATCTTCCTAAGTTCAAATCTGGCTTCAAACATTCACTAGCTGTGTGGCCCTGGGCAAGTCACTTTACCCTATTTGCCTCAGTTTCCTCACCTGTCAAATGACCTGGAGATGGAAATGGCAAACCAGTCCAGTATGTCTGCCAAGAAAAGGGATCACAAAGAGTCAGACACAAGTGAGCAATAATGTAGGAGATGGCACATAAGCTTAGGCTTAAAGGAAGCCAGGGTCGAGCTGGCTGCTTCAAACATTCTTCATGTCACTTTGCATTACACGTTCCATCTCTTGGCCAAGGCCCTGATGGGTGAGCGCCTTACTTGTGGCCCACTGTATCAGACTGGTTGCTCTAGCCAAGGTTCACTGTGTCCACACCCACACTCTGGCCCACCAGCTTGGCAGCCATGTTGCCCACTTCCCAGATTTCCATCTCTGGCACCATAATCAACTCACTGTTAGTGGAAAGGTGTGTGTCCATCTCTTCCCCCATGGCTCCACTCCCCACCATTCCCATAACTTTCCAAACCCAAAGAAGCAGCCCCTCCCTGACTTTCTTTCAGATCCAGCCTCAGTGCTTCTTTCTGAAGGAGGCCTTTCTGGACATACTCTACAGCTCCTTTCCATCTACTCTCTACCTCCCAGCATATCCCTATGCTAGAACTCGAGGCTCCCTGAAGGCAATGCTTGTGCTTGCTTTTTCTCTATATACCTCAAGCCCACTGGCACATAATAAGCACAAAACAAACCAGATAGTAGGTGCTGAGGATGCAAAGACAAAAAAAAAAAAAAATGAAACAATTTCTCTCTTAAGGGACTTCTATTTGATTTAGAGGCAGCTGGGTGACTCAGTGGGGAAGAAACAAACAAATACTAGACCTGGAGGTACGTCATCCCAAGTGGAAGTTTAACTTTGGATGCTTTAGTAGCTGTGTTTGGGCAAGTTACTTAACTCCTGCCTCAGTTTCCTTATCTATAAAATGGGAATAATAACAGCATCTACCTACTAGGGTTGTTGTAAGGCTCAAAAGAGCTGTTTATAAATAATACTCTCAAACTTTAAAGCATTATAGACATACTAGCTATTGTTATTTAAATATAATTTTAAATATCAATTTCACTTAAATGTCATAACTAATATCATTTATCTCAAAAAAAAAAACCAAAAAACAAAAAACCCCAGGGGCCTGGGAATAACAGAATTTGCCTGCAACTGAGCCCTCAGTACAACCACTAGTAACCTGTGAGATCCAGCCCAGCAGTAGATCAAGACCCCTTTAAGGTCATTAACTTTCTACCACAAATTCTTCTTCCTTTCAAGAATGTCCTCGTGCTTTTAGTGACTGGCTCCTAATCCCAGTGTCCCATTCAGCTTCTCATTGGAACTCAGTCCATGGGGCCAATCTGTCTCCAAACCTCATTTTGACCATGACAGTATTTCTCCCAGGCACCTTCTTGTTTCCAGCGACATTGTTACAACCATGGTGGGTTGCTGTTGTATCAGTGGTTTCAAGTTGAAGTTCACTCTTCCTGGGCACTGAAAGGGTAGAGGTGAGACTGGTATCTTCTTTAATCTTAGTATCTCCCCTCAGAGACCCCATCTAATTTATCCTGCGTCCATCTTGTTTGGGTATAGTTATAGGCATGTTGTTACCCCCATCAGTCCTTGAGCTCCTTGAGAGCACAGTCTGTCTTTTGTCTTAGCTCAGAACAGTGCCTGGCACATAGTAGGTGCTTAATAAATGCATTCTGATTGATAGTAAATGAACATTTGTGAAAGCTAATTGACATTAACTGACTTAAATGCTACTGGGGTGCTAATCATTGGGTCAATGAAATAGGAAAGATCCTAACTGGAGTTGATACTGGGCAGAAAATGCTGGCATGGGGGTTCAAACATTGTCCCTGAGGTATGCCCTGGAGATCATGGAGCCACGCTCTGGGACCCTGGTCTGCTTGAGTACCCTGGAGTTGGAGGAACGGGGCCAGCTTTATTTTTCTGGTGGAGCAGAAAGAGGAGCACAGTCTGCAGTCAGAGGACCCTGCTTCCAACCCTGTTAGTTGGGTGCCTGAGCTCTCACTGGACTTCTGATACCCAGGTCAAAGTCTCTGATTACCCACCCTAACAAAATCCTTGACTCCTCCAGGATCACACAGTTCCTGTTTTGTCCTCCCTCCCAAGGCATAGATCGAGCCACTTCCCAGCTACGTCATTGACACCAGGCTTCTTTCACTGTCTCCTCTACCCCCACTCCCAGACAAGGAAACTGAGGCACAGAGCATGGTAATTAAGAGTCAGCCATTTAGAGTCTCATCTAGACCCGTAGGCTGGCAGGACTCTCTCCCAGCCGTGCCTTCACCAACTTGTACACCTGTTCCCATATCACCGTTACCCTCGCCTATTGGGATGGGAAGAGCCTGGGTCAGGAGGCACAGGCCTTGGGTTCTAATCACTCTGCGACCACAGTACCCATACAGAGTGAGAAACTGAGGATCTGTGAGGGATCATCCCATCTGACAGAGAAGGAAACTGAGTAGTCGTGACTACTTGCCCAAGGTCACCGGGGTGGCCGGGATACTAAGTCTCTGTGTCCAGAGTCCCGTGTCCCTTCTCCCTGGAGATCATGGGTGTCTTCGGGCTTCGGTTCCCCCCCTCGGTGCGATGCTCAGGGCCCCAAGTTCCTTCAGCTCGCCCGGAGTTTCAGGGCGGGCAGGGGTTTGTCCACCCCAGCGGCCCCAGGCCTGAGCAGGGACCCCACCTGCCGCGGCCGCTGGCTCAGGCTCGGGCTCCGCGGGACCAGGTCTCGAAGTGGGCGCCGCCGCCGCCAGACTCAGGACCAGGAGGAGGAGGCGCAGGGCGGGCCCTGGCATCCCCCCAGCTCCCCCGAGGCTTCCAGGGCCCCACCAGCCGTGGACCAGACTGGACCCGCGCACTGACGGGCGGGGGGCGGCCGAGAGAGGGAAGGAGGGGCCCTAACGGCTGCACGAGCCACAGGGAGGGGCAGGCCCAGGGGGAGGGGGAGGGGGACAGGTCGAGGCACACCTGGACCGCCACCCCGCCGGCTGTCCTCCCCTCAGCTGGCCAAAGCTCCGGCTGAGCGCGACGCTCCCCTGCTCCATCAATTCCAGGGGCTCCCTATCATCTCCTTTGGCGTTCAAGGACCTTCAGAGCCCGTTCCCCGCTTCCAGTAATCTCACATCTTACCACCTTCCCTCTCCCGGTAGTTTTCTACCCCGGGACACCCGCTTCCCGGCTCTTCCTCCAAAGAGACTTTTCATCTCTCGACTCCGGGCACTTTCACTGTCCGTCAGACTTGGAATTGTCTCTGTTCACCCGTGCCTCCTAACTCCGCCCTACGTCCTCTTGGGTCCGGTAACACTGGCCCCTGGCTGTCCCACAACAGGACCCTCTAACTTGGGCCATTCTCTCTGGCCATCCCCCAGCCTGGAACGTTCCTCCACCTCCGCCAACCCTGAATGGCCCTGCTTTCCCTCTGTTAATGATTTCGATATAAATCTTATCTATCTGTGTCTACCTGCTTGTGTCGATTTGTCTGTATGCTACCCACCTTCCCCCTTAGACTAAGCTCCTTGAGGGCAGGGAGCGACTTGTCTGTTGTAAAACCCAGAGCTTAGCACGGTGGTGCCCTGCACAGAGTAGGTGATTAATAAATGTTTATTGCTGGATTCACTGATTTCCCTGGCTTCCTTCGAGCTCCAGTTAAAATGCCACCTTCTACAGGGAGCCTACCCCAGTACCTCTTAGTAATTCCAGTGCCTCCCCTCAGTTACAACTCTCCTAGCCATCCCACAGATAGCTTGCTTTGTATATATTTGTTTGCTGGCTCCCCATGTGAGCTCCTCAAGGTCAAGGACCTCCTTGGGCATCTCTTGGTATCTCCAGTGCTTAGCACAGGGCCTGGAAGTCAGTCAATAAACATAGAGGGTTTGGGAGATTGCTAAGGCCAAGGCCGGTGTTCAGCTTCTCTTGCCCTCTCCCTCTCCTAATTAAATCCTCCTTGGGGGATTTAACAGAGCATTCGGTCTCCTCTTTGCTTGCTCAAATCTCTCAAGCCCAAATTGGCTTGATTATTTCGAGACAGTGCCCAGAGTGTGACTGAGTTTCCTCTTAGTCAGTCTGAACACTTTTCATGCAAAGTCCCTCCCATTGAACAGACTTCTCCAAAGCCTGTGAATGACTGATTCGGTAAAGAAGTGTTCTCACCTAAATCAAGGTATCCTGGTGTAGCCTGAGTGGTGTGGTATGACCTATCGGTTCACCCAATCAAATTCCATTCTTATGTATTCTTGTATTTAGAATCAGACTAGGACCACATAATTCATACAGGCCCATCCCCTCATTTTGTAAATAAGAACACAGCCCAGAATGTCACCTGCAAGGAACACATGACCAGCTCTAGAACATGGATCTCCGGACTCGCTGTCCAGTGTCCTAGTGCTAATTAACTTGTCATGTGTATGTATGTTGTCTCCTCAGCCAGAGTTTTACATTTTTAAGAGGGTCTGTTTCTTTACTTTCTTAAATTCTCTACTGTCATGATCTAAAAGAGAACAGGCATGAATCTCCTTAAAGTGTTACCACTTTACTTCCTTATTTAATAAACTCCCATGTCTCACTTTTGCCTCTTGGATCCAAAAGAATTCCCCCCAAAGCCCTTTCCAACTGTGTTCCTTCTTATGTTTCCAACCTATGACTCCCCTTCCCATCCTCCATCTACAGTATAACCATGTCCTTCCCTTATACTGCTTATCCCTTCCTCATGTCTGGATGCATCCCCTCCTTAGCAGAGCTTCACAGAATCCTTCTCTTTCTCAAAGATTCAAATACAGCATCACCTTCTTTATAAAGCCTTTCTTCTCCCAGATTGCTAGTTCCCACCTTTCCTAAACTACCAAATATTTATTTTGAATGCATTCTGTAGCTTCCAGGGAGTAGTTTTCTTTTTTTTTTTTGTTTCTTGTTTGTCTTTGTATTCCCAGTGCTTAGCACAGTGCTGGCACATACTAGGTTCTTAATAAATACTTGCTGACTGACTATATGTATGTCCAATCCCCCTGGATAGAATTTAAACATTTTGAAATCAGGGCCTCTTTTCATTTTTGTCTTTGTATTCCTAACACTTATTACAGTGCCTGATGCATAGTAGGCACTTAATATGTACTTAAATATTTGTTGATTAATCCTTACCACATGTTTCCTTACTTGTTCCATACTATTAGAAACATACTACATCCCCTCAGAAGCATCCCAAAATAAACTAACTTCAGTTTGCTGTCAAACGGTTTCAATGACAGACACTGCACTAAGAAGATATAATTCATGCACAAAATAAACTCTATCCAACAGGAAACCTGAAGTCTCCAAAAGGATGTCAACTGTAACAACCCCAGCCCAAAAAAATATCCCAGCTATTCAGGGATGGGGTAGTAAGGCAAAAGGGCTGGCATTATTTTCCATTTGGACAGGCACAGGCCACTTCCTCAGAGGCAATTTTAGGTTTCCTTCCAGGACAGGCTTCTGTGATGTTGGGTTTACACATGAATATTTTTTCAGTTGAATTTTTAAAATCTTCATACAGAAGCATTTTTTAAATGTTAGACTGTCTTCCTTTTAGAAAAGTCTCTTTCAACCAGTAAAGCATCATTTAATGCCCAAGACCTAGACAGTGGGCTCTTTGTCCTTTACGTAAGGAGTGAGATTAGATCATGGAAGTCATGGCATTGTCAGGAAACTTAAGAATCATCGAATCCTGGCATTCTTTACCTCCTTTGCGGTCAGTCTAGTGAAGCCCATTGGTGACACTTGGAATCATATTTTTAGATGCATAAAATAAAATACAGAAAATTTCAAGGGACACAAAGTTTATTGAAATAAAGAGGTGGTACTTTCCTATCCAAGTTTCCAGACCTGTTGAAATTTATCCCCAGATTACAAACCCCTGATCTTTTTTTCTTAATAGTATTTTATTTTTTTTCCAATTACATGTAAAGATAGTTTTCAATATTTACTTTTATAAGATTTTGAGTTCCAATTTTTTCTCCTTCCCTCTTCTTTCCCCCCCTCCAAGTTGATGTGCAATGTGTTATAGGCTATATATGTACAACAATATTAAACATATTTCCACATTAATTATGTTTTGAAAGAAGAATCAGAACAAAAGGGAAAAACCGTAAAAAAGAAAAACAGAAAATCGTGTGCTTTTTTAATCTGCATTCAGACTCCATAGTTCTTTCTCAGAATGTGGACAGCATTTTCCTTCTTGAGTCTTTTGGAGTTGTGTTAGATCATCGCATTGCTGAGAAGAGCTAAGTCCATCGAGTTGCTCATCGAGCTGCTGTTATTGTGTACAGTGTTCTCCTGGTTCCACTCATTTCACTCAGCATCAGTTCATGGAAAGTCTTTCCAAGTTTTTCTGAAATTGTCCCTTCTTAATAGTATTCCATCACATTCATATGCCACAACTTATTCAGTCATTCTCCAGTTGATGGGCATCCCCTTGATTTCCTTTGCCACCATGAAAAGAAACTGCTATAAATATTTTTGTACATGTGGGTCCTTTTCCCTTTCTTATGACAAACTCCTGATCTAATATGATCAAATCTCTTCCATTTACATGGAGATGAAACTCAGACCTGGAAAGTCAGAGGTCACACAGGTAGTAAATGGCTATTAGGATATCCACCCAGATTGCCTCACACCAAAGCCAGACTTCTTTTCAACACACTCCGAAGTCTCTTCCAGTTCTAGGGTTCTATGAATGTTCTCTTTAATTCTGCTCTGCTCTAATGGCTGTGTGCTTGTATCATAAGCCCTCATAATCGATCATTTATTGTCTTATTCTCTATTTATTTCACATTTGTGCAATATCTTCCGAATAACAGAGCAGAAACATATCTTGTTTTGTGTTTAATAAATAAGATTCAACAAATGTGATATTCCTACTCTATTTAAATCTCTTCATGAGTCTGACTCTTTCTTATGATATTATCCAGCTGAATCAGGATTCTCAAAAGCTAGGCCAGCAGGGCACAAGCTGTAGCAGATTTTACCCAGCTAGATATGGCTCAAGGACCTACCCTTCCTGTGGTAGCAAAAAATAATCTAGAAAGTAAGAGGGTGCCCCTCAATTGGAGAGAGGATGGGAGGAAGTTGAGAATTGATCATTATTCTGCTTCAAGAAGAAAAACATGGGAAGACTTGGGTGAAGCAAGGAAGTAGGAGATGCATATCCACATACAAGATTGCATTAATTAATGTACAATAACGTACAGCATATAATTATGTAAGTATACACATAATACTGTTATATAAAGTACATAATTTAATTCCATTAATGTGAATGAAAACAAAATTAAAAGCCAAGTTGAACTCAGATTATTTGCAGTGACCAATATTGGTTCTCGAGGACAGAGAATTAAAATATAAGTCCCTCCTCTGGGGGCAAGACGAAAAAATCAGCTGTGGGGAGAAGGGACTCTGTTGCTGAATTTGGTTGGTTTTCCTTGTGAGGGAGGATGGGGCAGTGGGACAGTGTGTATCAGGAAACTATTGTGGTATTAAAAAAGGCATCAATCCAACTTTTTAAAAGTTTAGAGCCCTAAAAACAGAGAAAAAATAAAAGGCCTGGTAATGGACCGATCCTTAAATGATGTACTAGTTCTCTAAGTTAAGAAAGGTTTATTTATGTCTCCAAATTGGTTTTTGAGTGATGATAGATGAGGCAGTTTGATCTTGGAATTCAGCCTTCTTTGTGGAAAACTGGGATTCACTGGAATGTCAAAGGTTGGCTCTGACAGCAATCCCCTAGTTCAGTCCCCCTCTGACGGGAAATGAGAGGCTATTTTTCCGTCCATAGTGGCAGACAAAATGCAAACCATTATATACCTGATACTTGTAGGAAGCCTGGGAAGTGAGCAACTGATGAGGAGAAGGGAGATTATTCCAGGCATGGGAGCACAGGCTGTAAAAATTCCCTGGGAGATGGAGTACTTTCTTTCGGATACTTTTGCCGTTCAGTGGTTTTCAGTCATGTCCAATTCTTCATGACCTCATTTGGTGTTTTTTTGGTAAAGATACTGGAACAGTTTCCTATTTTCTTCTTCAGTTTACTTGACAGATGAGGAAACTGAAGCAAATGGGGATTAAGTGGCTTGCCCAGGGTCCCATGGCTAATGACTGAAGTGGGATTTGAACTCAGGAAGATGAGTCTTCCTGGCTCCAGGCCCAACACTGTACACTGTGCTCCCTAGTCACCATCTCTCTGAGGCTCCTCCATTTATGCTGCATATATCATTTATATCTAGTTGTTTGCATCTTGTCTCCCTCATTAGACTGTGAGTTCCTTGAGAACAGGGACTGTTTTTGGCCTTCTTTTGTATCTTCAGTGCTTAGCACAGTGCTTGGCAGGTGGTAGTATTTTATATATATATATATGTATGTATGTATATGTATGTATATATGTACATATGTATGTATATATGTATATGTATATATAGTATATAAAATAAATATATTTATTTAATACTGCATATAGTATTAAATAAATAAATTTCATAAACATTAGTAGATTTAACTTGAAGACCTCCTGACAGAAAGATGTAGAAAGAGACAAGATTTTTGAACACGACCAATATGGGAATTTGTTTTACATCTCTATGTATCATTTTATAAGGCTTTTGTTTTTCTTTTTTTCCTTCTCATTTGGGAGAGGGGAGGTGGGAGGCAGAAACACATTTTTAAAAGATTTTTTCTAAAGAGTAGAGAGAGTTTGAGTGAAGGACAAAGGGATTTCCCTACCATTAGAATCCATGGCCTTTAAGGTGTTAATCCTGGACTTTATTTGAGCATGATTTTCATTGTGTCTTTTATTTTCTTTTTCATATTTGGGTTGAAGTAGCTAGAAAAGTAATGTTGGTGTAACTAAGTTGTTATTGATTATAGTGTGATATTACCAATTATTATAATAACTCATTTTTAATTACACTTGAAAGTTTATGAGAGGAAATATGATATGTTGGCTAGAGAACCAGCCTTGAAGACTGGAAGGTCTGGATTCAAGTTCCTCTTTGGATCCTGGCTATGTGACCCTGGGTAATTCCTTTAACCTCTCAGTTCTCAGGAAACTCTACAAGGCTACAGATGGTCAGAGAAGTTGCCAAACTGCATTGGTAAAGGGTGTTTCCTTACCCACAGGCTCTCTCTGTGTCTGTCTGTCCCTCTTTCTTTGTCTGCCTCTCCGTCCCTCCCTCTCTCCCTCCTTCCCTTTTCTCTCTCTGAAAAAAGCATGTGAGAGACACCATCCCAGGTATTCTGGTTATGTGCCAAGAACCCTCATTAAATATAGTTTGTCACTTAATTTAACTTAATTATTATAATACGATAGAGAGAAGAAATGATAGTTTGAAACCATAGAACCTTAAGGTTGGAAGATGTCAGAAGCTTCCAATTCAGACCTAATTAGGCCTGGCTCTCCAGAATCATCTCCAGGTAGTCAGGAAGCCTTGACAAAGTTCGGACATCTTTAGATGTTGGGAAATTCTTCCTTACAGCAGGTTCTGCCTTTTTGTAATTTTCACCTCTCATTAATATAGTGCTGTTTTGGGCCAAGTGGAACATTCCATGTGATTATTCCATGTCAGTCTTTCTAGTGCCAGAGATCAGCAACTTTCTCTCCCCTGGGTTTCCTCTTCTCCAAACCAAACATCACCATTTCCTTTGACCAGTGTGGACAGCTTGGCCTGGATGTTCTTCCACCGTCTTCACCCCTCTCCTCAGGATGCACATCAACTTGTCATCAATTCTGAAAATGTGGTGTCTAGAGCCATTGTGAGCAAGGATTTCAACGATCTAGACATTTTCTAGAGTTCTCTCTGCCAAAAGTAGAGCAGTTACAGATTTCTTGGCTTGCTTTCATGGACATTTTGTCCTCTAAAAGGTGGAGAAAACAACAAAGAGAATTTCTTGTTCTGGACCTGCTTCTGGCCATCTAGGAGGAACTGGTTACTAAAGTAGAAATGCTGAGAATCTTGGCAGGAAGTGACCACTCCATTCAGAATTAGCGATGAGGAGAGGAATGGTAGGGGTAAGTCCAATGGACTGTGGATTGGGGAAGCATATTGCAAAGAGGTCAGAAAAAAGGTAAGTAGCATTTCATGGTTTAAAGTTCTGCAGAAGTCCACTCAGGAGGAATGAATAGCTCTCAAGAATGGAATATTAAAGTTGGAAAGAAACAGCATGGAGGAAAAGAAGTTATTCAAAGAAGTCAATAGTTATGTGGGTACATACATACATATACACATATGCATATATGTATATCTACTACATGTATTAATAAAATGATTAGAAATAACTTTTTTAAGTGGAAGGAGAAAGGGTGCTCCTCTTTCAAACTTTAGAAAATTTTCAGGTCACTGGGAGCAAGTAGTGACAAATCTGAGATACACAAGTTATACCACTCACTCAGAGTGAATTTGCCCCATGTGAGCCCCTTTTCTTCGATGAGTGAATCAATCTATACTTTATAAATTTATACTAATATAAATTTATATGCCAATATAAAAAAGTATGTGAAAGTATGTGAATTATGTGAAGCTTTGAGCAATTCATTTGCAGATGAAAAGGCCAATGGAGACTACAAACTTTTCCTCAGAGCATACATTGCCCCTATATATTTTCCCGAGCCCCTCAGTTCCATAGACCAATGGTAGAACCTGAAATTTTTTTTAAAAAATGGTACAGAACCCTAACCACCAGAAGTTTTTGGAGAGTATTAGTCAAAGAGCTACTGTCTGCAGAGATAATTTATGAAATGTACTAGATGATTACCATAATTTGAGTGAAGTTTCTCTCCCTGGGGGCCCAGTCTTGAACCAGGAAGAATTGTTTTGACATGATAAGGCTCAGTTCTCCCATTTCCTGCCTAGGAGATAGACCTGAGGCACAGAGAGAGGCCCTTAGGGAGCAGAAATGAAAAACCTCTGCCCAGTCCTAGTTGAAAGTCTCAGGTCCTTCTGAAAGAGTCATTAGAACTCCAATGGAGGATTAGAGCAGAATCTGAAGCAGGAGTTGGGGAGACTGATTTCTCAACAAAAAGTAAATCCAGGGAGGTCAGCCAAGTAATCAAGCTGGTATGGACATTATGCTCAATGATGAATTCTATGAAGAGAAAAAAAAATAAATTTCCTGTAGTTCCAAGGATTGTAAATTGCCTTTATTGACATGTGTTCCCTAGAGTCATATTTTACTATCATTATCCTTTAGTTTTGTGTTCACTCTCCCCATATTTGTGAGAGAATGTTATCCAGGTTTTGAGGGCGAGGACAGAGAACTACTATTCTTTCTATGTCATTTGAATAAATTCCTTTTCTAAGAGTTAACTGAGTCTACTGGATGATTGTTAATGGGAAACATACCAGTAGGGGTTTGTGGCATGTTACAGAAGGGTGATACCACAGGAGGCACCTTTAAACCAAAGTAGCAGTTGCTCTCTGGTGACTCATCCTGCAGGGTGAGGTACAAACCGGGGGAATAGAAAAGCAAGGTAGCATACAAGAATATAATATGTAAATGCACTGAAAACTCACTGACCAAACTTAATTAATTAGTTTTTGGTAACACTATTTTTATTTATTTTTTTAGCTATATTTCTTTGTTTTTAAAAATTTAATTTGTTTTCAGTTTTCAACAATCACTTCCATAAGTTCTTCTCCCCTCCCTCCCTGAGATGGCTTGCAATTTTATATGGGTTCTACACATGCATTCTTATTAAACACATTTTCACGTTAGTCATGTTGCGTAGAAGAATTAAAATGAATGGGGAAACCGTGAGAAGAAACCAAACCAAACCAAAACATAACACAAGAGAAAACAGTCTGCTTTCTTCTGCATTCTGATTCCGTAGTTTTTTCTCTGGATGTAGAAGAAATTTTGCCTAAGAGGTCTTTGGAAATGTTTTAGGTCTTTGCATTGCTGTGAAGGACTGAATCTAACAGAAAAAGTCCTGGCACACTGTGGCTGTTACTGTGTATAATGTTCTCCTGGTTCTGATCATTTCACTCAGCGTCACTTCATATAAGTCTTTCCAGGTTTTTCTGAAGTCTGACTGTTCATCATTTATTATAGCACAATAGTATTCCATTACATTCATATACCACAACAAGCCATTCCCCATTTGATGGGCTTTCCCTCTATTTTCAGTTCTTGGCCATCACAAAAAGAGCTGCTACAAATATTTTTGCACATGTGGACCTTTTCCCAATTTTATGTTCTCTTTGGGATATAGCCCTGGACGTGATATTTCTAAGTCACAGGATATGCACGTTTTTATAGCCTTTGGGCATAGTTCCAAATTGCTCTCCAGAATGCCAACTTAATCTTTTAGTAACATTTATAGTAGATGGAAGTAAGGATAAGTTAGGAAGGATCTCAAAATTTGGCATAGTCATTTACGAAGCGTGTCGGGAACAGTAAAGCTCAGAATGAATTGATGCAGGCAATAAATACTCACAACAAAAATGGATTTAAAAAGCTCTCGTGTAAAGAAAAAGGATGAAAAAAGAGATAGGACAGTACTTGGGCAGGATCAGACAATAAAAAACAGAGGGGAAGCAGATCTATTCAACCCTGAGAATAAACTTTGGACTGGAAAGGATGAAACAAAAATGGCTATTAGACCATTGAAACATAAGATAAGTAGGGCGTAATTAAAAGAGTACCCAACTGGCCTTGTTGAGTTCAAGTCACAGGGCTCAGAGGAACTTAATTCCAGAGTATTGAAAAAAATTGGCAGATATGATTACTGAGCTAGTGTCAGTGATTTTTAAGATTATAGAGAATCCCACAGGAGATCCTAAGAGATCCCACAGGACTAAAGAGGTGCAGTATCTGAATTTTCAAAAAAAGAGAAGAAGAGTCTACAAACTTTCTGGCAAAACTCTACAATGCAGTTGTAAATTTAATTGTTCATTTTTATATTTTGATTTTATATTTCCTTCATTTCCAAAAATATCCCACCTTCATCCCCTCCCAAAGATGCATCTCTTCTAACAAAACATAAAACAGAAGAGGAAAAAAAATAATTCATCTAAAATACCCAACACATTAATTAAGTGCAACATTTTATACAGTGTTCCACACCCATAGTCTCCTACCTTTTCAAAGAAGGGGAAAAAGTGAATTCTCAGAATGTTTCTTGGGGGACTAACCTTACTCATAATTTCACAGCATTCATTTTTAATTGCTGTGTCCATTTACATTATTATAATCACTAAGTTTATTTTCTTGATTCTACTTATTTCACTTTTCAACAATTCATATTAACCTTCCCCTCTTCTCTGTATTCATCACATTCATTGGTTCTTATCATATAATAATATTCTATCACATTCTTGTGCCACCATTTGTTTAGTCTCCAATCAATGGGCATCTGCTTGGTTTCCACTTTTTTCATTATAAAAGTGCCGTTACAAATATTTGATGTATATTAGACTTTTCATCATTGAAATCTCTGGGCCCAAGAGTATGAATTTTTAAATTTGCCAATATAGTTTCAAATTATTTCCACAGTGGTTGCACTAATTCATAGTTCCATCTACAATGTATTAGTGTGCCTGGCTTTCCACAGCACCTCCTACATTGAGTATTCCCAGTTTCTATTAGTAGAATGTTCTGTTAAAGTAATAGCAAGCCTTTAAAAAAGAAATCAGTAAGGACAAAGAACCAGAATAATTTCATCAAAAATAAGTCATGACAGACTAACCTTACTTTTCTGAGGGACAGGGTTTCAAAACTGATTGGTAAATCAAAGGAATACTGTAGGTAGTTTACATAGATATACATCTCTCCATAAAGTAGGAAGAGATGAGTTGTGAGCCGGACAATCCTACAGTTAAGTAGATTCAGAACCGATTGAATGACTGGATCCAAAGTGTGGACATTAATGGTTTGGTGTCCTCTTGGAAGGAAGCCTCTAGAATAATACAGCTCAGCCCCAAGGTGTTTAACATTTTATGAATAGATTGTATAATAACATAGATGACACAAAGTTGGGTATGTGTATGTGTGATAGCATTCTAAATAGCAAAGTCCAGATCTAAAAACATCCTAACCAATTGGAATCATGCATTAAATTGAGTACGAGTAAGTTTAATGAGGATAAACATAAAGTCTTACATTTGGGCTCAAAATATATCAAATTCGCAAGTTCAAGATGTCAAAATGGTGCCTAGATAATGGTTTGTCTGAAAAATAACTAAAGGACTACATCGATGAAACGTTCTTCACTCCTTTAAAGTCATTTTCCTTTCTAATGACGTAAAATATTTCTGTTTCTGCTCACTTCACTGCATCAATTTCATTGTTTCCCCAGTTTTCTTTTTATCAGTAGCTGTCATCATCTCTTAATGTGAATTCATATACCATAATTTGTCCAGCAGTTACCTCAACTGATGAGAAACATCCCCTCAGTTTCTTGCTATTAATGTTTTTGCACACACAGGTCCTTTTCTTCTGTCTTTTGGATGTGCCTACTATCTATCTCTATGTCAAAGAATATGTATAACTTTTATTTACAAATAGCTTTCCAGAATGGATAGGTCAGTTTATCCATCTTATTTATTTTCTGGCATATAATTGGGCAGAATTGTTTCTAATTCTTTTACTTCTGGTATTGGCAATTTGGTTTTCTTCTCTTTTCTTGAATATATTAGCTAATGTTTTATCTATTTTATTTGTTTTTTTCTTTATAAAACCAGGCTGAAGTTTTTTATCATTTCAATTTTTTGTTTTCATTTTCCTTTGTATCTCTGATTTTCAGTATTTCTACATTTTATATTCCTTTCCTAGTTCTTTTTTTAGTTGCCCAATTCATCAATCTCTTCTTTCTCTTTTTTGTTCATGAAAATATTTAGCGATATACATCTCTCCATAAGTATAAACTTTGTCTGCATCCCCATTGTTGTCATTTTTTGGATGAAATTATTGTTTCTGAATCTCCATTTTAGTTTAACCTCTCCTCAAAGGCTCTTTATTAATTGTACTTTTTATTTTTATTGTAGTCAGCAGATATTATCCAGTAAATATTCATATTTCATCTTTCCTTCACTTGTGCAGTTTTATGGACAATTTTTAAGAAAAGATGTCACGCACTTTCTATGCCTAATCAGTAATTATCAAAGACCTTTCATGTTAACTTTCCTAAGCGTTAGCTCCTTTATTAATTATCTTTCTGTTAGATTTGTCCAAGTCTGAAAGGAGGTCCTTAGCTATGAATAGTTTTGCTTTCAATTTCTCCGCATAATTCCACTAACTCTTCCTTCAAGGACTTAGATGTCATGGCATTCTGTATACATTTGTATGTATATGTATATGTATGTATATATACAAACATATACATATATATATAGTACTATATTATCTAGGATTCCTTTAAGAATTATTTTATTGTTACCTTGTCTAAGACCATGATTGCTACCCTTGTTTTTAAAAATTTTCCTGAAGTGCAATTCTGCTCTAACCTCTTTTTTTTAAAGCAGAAGTATAGTTTCCTCAATTCTCAGAAGTATTTACATTAATGCAACTTAAGATCTCATTGCAGAGATTAAATGTGTAGTGAATAGTTGTGTTTCAGTAGTGTCTGACTCTTCATGACCCCATTTGGGGTTTTCTTGGCAAAGATCCTAGAGGGAGTGGTTTGCCATTTACTTCTCCAGCTCGTTTTATAGATGAGGAACTGAGGCAAACAGGTTAAGTGACTTGCCCAGGGTCACACAGCTAGTACATTAGTAAGTTGAGTTTTCCTGACTCCAGACCTAACATTCTATCCACAGGACCATGTAAGTATCTGATGTAATGAATCATGTGCTACATTTGGAGACAGAAAAACCTAGGATCATGTTCTACTTCTGAATCACCTATGGTTTCTCATTAGCACAATAAATTTGTCATATTATCCAGAATTCACTTTGGAAGGCAGAATTTCTAGTCCTAAGAAGATGAAGTATGGGTTAGAAAGGTACAGAAATGAAAAATATGGAGCAAGACCTAGTGGGTATGGGGTGACTGCCAAATGGGAATAATAAAGAGAAAAAGGGCCATGGAAACTGGGGCTCTGTGCTTTGATCAGTATGGAGGGTTTGCAGGAGAAGGGAGAGAGACAGAGACAGACAGACAGAGAAGAAAGAGACAGAGACGGAGAGAGAAAAGAGACACACAGAAAGATAGAGACAGAGAAACAGAGACAGAGAGCAAGCTTGAACACAACTTTCCTCCATGCTTAGTGATTCATTGTCCATAATAACTTATTCATTTTCCCTTAAATGATATGTCAACACACAGGTACAGGCTCATTGGTTTATTTTGGCTGAAAGTGCTACATGTTTATAGTTAAAGAAGACCTAACTGCCAACCCAACGCTAGGCTAACTACTGGGAGAAAAAAATTAAAAGCTAGCTTGTTTTGGTAGTGGAAAAGGACAATTTTAAAAAGGGATAAACAGTGACTAAGGAGCAAAAAAAATGTATAAATATTGAAAGACTCAGTTAATTTTAATTAGATTTTAATTGAGATTTTTGAAAGACATTTCACTGAATTACATAGTCTTAATAGCCATTTATTACCCCTAGTTGAAAGATGTTCAATTCTTGATATTCCTCTTGAATTCTGGTTCCCCATTTCTAATTACCTTACTAAACATATCTATTAAGATGTCCTAGAATCACCTTACATTCCATATGTCTAGAGCCAATTAAAATCAATTCAACATTTATTTGAATTAAATCAAGCATCATGTTTCACTTTTTGTACTTAAAAATATGCTGAGCACCTTACATGTGTGTCACATGTTTGGTGCTTAACAAATGCTTGTTGATGTATCATCTTCCCTCCACGAAAATAATTTCCCTTACAAATTTGCCTTTAGCTTGTCCATGGTACCATTTTTCTCCCAGTCACCCTTCCTAAAGCCTTGAAAAATCCACAACTTCTCTCTCCTGTCTTTTTCACTAAATCTAGTTGATTGTTGAGTATCTCATTTATTTCCTTTCTTTTAGAAAAAATATTTCCCCAATAATTGAGTTTCATTTTATTTGCAGTTCTGAATTCTCTCCCTTCTCCTTCCCTACTTGTTGAGAAGGCAAGAAAACAAAGAAGACAAGAACAAGGCTCATTCCAAATATGTCTAGTTGTGCAAAACAAATGATTGCCTTAATCATGTCCAATAGAAAGAAAAAGGAAAAAAGGAGAAGAAAATACTCTTCAGTCTTCATTGTGAGTCCATTAGTGCTTTATCTGGAGGTGGGGGCATATTTCATCATGAATTCTCTGGAATTGTGGTGGGTTATTGTGTTGATCAGAGTTATTGAATCTTTTGAAGTTGATTATCTTTACAAGATTGCTGTTACTGTATAAACTGTCCTGATTCTACTCATTTCACTGTGTATCAGTTCATATAAATCTTCCTAGTATTCTCTGAAAATATCCCTTTTATTCCTTCTTACAGCATACTAGCCCATTATATTAATGTGCTGTAATTTGTTCAGGTTGATGGACACCCCCTTTGTTGCCTAAACTTTAGACGTGTCCATTCACAGAGGTCATAGGATTTACTACGAGGTTTGATTACATTCTGTAACTTTCAACTTCCGGGATGGACAAAAGAAGTCTTCCCCCATCCTTTTCAGTTAAAAGCCCTTTATATTGGGATTTTAAGACATGTGGTAGAGTGGATTTAACTTTGAACTTGGAGCCAGGAAGTCTTGAATTCAAATCCTGCCTCAAACACTTAATTCCAGTATGACACTCGCAAGTCATTTAAGCTCACTCAGCCTCAGTTTTTCATCTGTAAAATGGGCATAATAACAGCACAGAGCTGTTGTAAGGATCAAATGAAGTCACACAGAAAGCACTTAAATACTGGCTAAATATAGTCTTTCCAGACTTTATAAGGCTGTTATGGTATTTTTGTTAGTAATTTACAGAAATTCTGATATTTTCATTGATTTATTTTGTTTCCTGCTATTTTGTTAATCACCTTGATGATTTCTTCACTTGTTTTCTTGAGTCTTCTATGTAAACCATTAGAAGAGGTCTGCTTCTTCTTTACTGCTTACTACTTTAATTTCTTTCTCTTGTCTTATTGCCATGGATGTATAGAGGCAGAGTAAATAAAGAATCAGTCTGGGAGTCAAAAAGATCTATATTCAAGTTATACCATTGACACATAACTGTGTGACTACAGACAATTCTTAACCCCTCTGTATTCCCAGGCAATTCCCTAGGCTATGGGCTACCCAATAGAAATTAGGAGAGAAAGGAGTTAAGAGAAGGGGGGAGGGAAATAAGATGGAGGGAAGATTAAGGAAGGTGGTAGTCTGAAGCAAAATAGACTTCTAAAGAGGGAAGGAAAAGAGAAGCAAAAGTATAGAAGAATAGAATGGAGGAAAATACACAGCTAGCAATCAATCATAGCTGTGAATGTTAATAGGGTGAACTCATTCATAAAGAGGAAGAGGATAGCAGAATGGATTAGAAACCAGAATCCAACAATATGTTGTCTACAAAAAACACACTTGAAATAAAAAGATACAAAAAGAATTAAAATAAGGGGCTGGAGCAGAATTTATTATGTTTCAATGGAAGTGAGAAAGGCAGGGTTAGCAATCAAGACCTCAGATAAAGCAAAAGCAAAAATAGACCTAGTTAAAAGAGATAAACAGGGAAATTAAGTTTTGCCAAAGATACTACATGAATTAATAACAATACTGAAATTTATGTGTCAAATGGCATCTAAATTCTTAAAGGAAAAGTTTAATGAGTCATAGGAGGAAATAGAGGGTAAAGTTATACTAATGAGGGACCTCAATTTACTCCTCTCAGAACTAGATAAACCTAACCATAAAATAAATAAGAAAGAAGTTAAGCAGATAGAACTTTAAAAAGTTAAATATAATAAACCTTTGGAGGCTTGATCTGGAGATAATTGAATAAGAATAGAAAGAAATATGCCTATTTCTCAGCTGTTCACTGCATCTTCACAAAACTACTCACACATTAGGGTATAAAAATGCCTCACAAACTAGTACAGAAAAGAAGAAATATTAAATATATTTTTCTGACCGTAATGCAATAAAAATTATAGTCAATAAAAGGCTCTGGAAGCAGATCAAAAATTGTTTTGAAACCAAATAACTCAATCTCAAAGAATGGATGGGTCAAAAAACAAATCACAGAACAATCAATAATTTCATTAAAGATAATGACATCTAAAAGACAACATATCAAAATTTGTAGGATAGAACCAAAGTAGTATTTGGGGAAATTTTTGTTTTAAAATTTTGTATTGATATTCACAGGGAAATTGGTCTATAGTTTTCTTTCTCTGTTTTGACTTTCCTTGGTTTAGTGATTAGATCATATCTGTACCATAGAAGGGATTTATTGGATTCCTTCTTCACCTATTTTTCCCAATAATTTATGGAATGTTACAATTACTTGTTCTTTAAATGTTTGGTAGAATTCATTTGTAAATCCATCTGTTCTTGGGTTTTATTTCTTTAGTAGTCCGTTTACGATTTGTTCAATTTCATCTTCTAAGATATAGCTATTTATTTTATTTCCTAGCTCTGTTCATCTGAGAAATTTGTATTTTCTTAAATGTTCATCCATTTCATGTAAGTGATCAGTTTTATTGTCACATAGTTGAGCAAAGTAACTCCTAATAATTGCTTTTATTTCTTCTTCATTGGTTGTGAGTTGATCTTTTTCAGTTTTTATAAATCTAGGATTTATAAATTTTTTAAAAATCAAATTAGCTAATGGCTTATCTTTTTAAAAACTAGCTTTGAGTTTTACTTATTAGTTCAATGAATTGTTTTAACTTGCTATTTTTCTAATCTCCCCTTTGGGAATAGATGGGAGAGATTTGTGGAGGTTGACTTGAAAAGTCTTGGCAACTGAATGGATGTATGAGAGTAAGGAAGAATAAGGAGACAAGGATAACTCAGTAATGAGTAATGAGGATAGAGGTGAGGTGAGAGGTGAAAGGAGGGGAGAATCATAAAACTGAGTAATGAGGATATAAATAGGGAAGGAGAGAAGAAGAACGAGTTTTAGGGAAAATATAGTGAGTTCTGTCTTGGACGTGTTGAGTTTGAGATAACGATGGGACGTCTGGGTTGCCCTGTTCAGTGAGCAGTTGGTGATTGGACTTGAATACAAAGGGATACAAAGAATGAAACAATACTTACCATCAGGGAGTTTATATGCTATTGGTAAACAACGTATACATATACAAATATATATAGAGAGAGAATAACAGGTATAGCATAAATGGAACTTTTCCAATCTAGTGGTCACTATTGAGTTTCCCAATTTTGTTGGTATATTAAGTGCAACAGTTTTAACATTTTTTACCTTACCCCTCCCAATATAATTTGACATTGGCTTTCTTAATTTTTCTTATAAAAGAAATTCCATCTCCTGACTATGAATTTTCCCTAGCTGTCCCTCATGCCTAGAATTCTCTTTCTCCTCATCTCTGTCTCCTACCTTCCTTGATTTCTTTTAAGTCTCAGCTAAAATCCCTTTTCTATTTTATTTGTTTTCAGTGTTCTACAATCACTTCCATATATCTTAGATTTTTCTCCTCCCTCTCCCTCTTCCCTCCCACCTCCCCACTCCCTCCCTGAGATGGCATATAGTTTTAGATAGGTTTTACATATACATTCCTACTAAATATATTTTCACTTTAGTCCTATTGCATAGAAGAATTAAAATGAATGGAAGAAATCATAAAACAAACCAAAACATAATACAAAAGAAAATGATCTGCTTTATTCTGCAATAAAATTCCAAAGTTCTTTCCCTGGATGTGGAAGGCATTTTGCTTTAAGAGACCATTGGGAATTATTGAAGTCCTTGCATTGCTATGAAGTACTAAGTCTACCAGAAAAAAATCCTCACACACTGTGGTTGTTGCTGTGTACATAGTTCTCCTGGTTCTGCTCCTTTAACTCAGTATCAGTTCATATAAGTCTTTCCAGGCCTCTCTGAAGTCTTCCTGTTAATCATTTCTTATAGCACAATAGTATTGCATTACATTCATATAACACAATTTATTCAACCATTCCCCAATTGATGGGCATTCCCTTGATTTCCAGTTATTGGCCACCACAAAGGGAGCTGCTAAATAAAAAAATCCCACTTTTTACAAGAAGTGTTTCCTGATCTCCTTTAATTTGAGTGCTTTTCTTCTGTTGATGATTTCCAACTTATCCTTTTTGTTTTTTTACCTACTTTTAAGTTATCTTCCCTTTTCATATTAGACTTGTTGCCTCTTAAGGGCAGGGATTATCTTTTGTCTTTCTCTGTATTCCTATGAGATTTGATAAGACCTTAGCCTGAAAGGGCCAGGGTGTCACATTGCATCTTGGGCCATCTCCAGTCATCCTGATGAATATCAGGCCGCTGGACCCAGATGGCTCAGGAAAAGAAAGTGAGGTTGGTGACTTTGCACAGCCCTCCTTCACTCAGATCAAAGTCAACTGCAAGTCATGTCATCATCTTGATGTCATGGTCCTCTTCAAGAATGAAGGACAAACGCAACAGCAACAAATGCAAAGTAGCATTTCCTACCTATGTTTAATGTTTTCCTAATATGTTAGGTATAATATAACTATTTAAGAATTTGGGCCTATGATTTTCCTCTCCTGAAGCACACCGGAAACTTAGTTAAATCTTAGAAGGACCAAAGAATTGTAATTAGTGCAGCGACCACCCCTAGAGGAAGGAGAGAAAGAATCAGGAAAGGCTTCATGTAATATTTCAGATAGTGCCTGGGGAAGGGAGTGCTTTATTCTTGGGTAGTCAAGGGTTAGTGTTCCTAAGACTTCAAGGCAAAGCCATGACCTGTAATATGTGACAAACTTGTCCTGGACACTTTGGGCTTTCTTATTCTAACAACTGTGTGATATCAGTTAAACTTCTGTATAAAATTCAAGGCATCCTCCTGGCCTCACAACCCAAGTGTCAGCCTTAAGTAGGGATGAACTGAATGTCTGTTGTTCAAAGAGCAAGTCCTCAAAGAGATTCATCACCAGGTCAGTGGTAGAAACCCTCAAAGGCCATTACTAACCTAGATCCTGGGCACATTTGCCTGTTGTCCCAGCTCCTGGGATAGCTGAGGTTGATGGCTGACCTGAGGAAGAGAGTTCTGAGCTTTATTAGGAGGGCAAATATGCCAGGCTGCCCTCTAAAAGAAATTGTTATGTCAACCCCTTCTCCTTCCCCCTTTTCAGCTTCCTTTGATGTGTTTGTCTTCCCTCATTAGATGGTAAACTCCATGAGGGCAGGAACTCAGGCACAATCTTTTTTTCCGTTTATATTCCTAGTACTTAGCGCATAGGAGGGGTTCACAAATAGTTATTGACTGATTGACTTTGCACTGGCTTTATCCCTTGATGAGGATGCTCTCCCTCCTCACTTTTGTCTGCTAGACACTTTGGCTTCCTTTCAGACGTAGTTCAATAGCTTCCTTCTACAAGAGACTCTTCTGATTCCCCAGCTGCAAATACCTTCTCTAAGGTCAAAGTGAGAATGTGATAAGACCTTAGCCTAAAAGAGCCATCTCCAGTTGTCCTGATGGGTATAGGCCAATAGATCCAGATGGCTCAGGAGGAGAATGTGAGGCTGGTGACCTTGCACAGCCCTCCCTCCCTCAAATCCAACCCAAGTGCAAGTCATGTCATCATCTTGATGTCATGGTCCTCCTTGAGAATGAAGGGCAAACACAATCTTCCATCTAGGCTGTATGTGTAGTACCTTGTAGATATGCATGTATAATTACATATAAGTACATATATACATGCATGTACATATGTATACATATTATGTGCATGCATATGTGTGTGCATATATACACACATATACATGCATGTTAGTACCCCTTTAGAATGTAAGTTTCTTGAAAGCAGCAGGGACATTTCCCCCCTTTATGACCATAGTGTTTAGCAGACTATCTGGCACACTATAAATGTTTAATAAATGATTAGTGTGATGGAAGACCACTGATTTTGAAATGCTTTATTTTCGATTATCCAGATAATTCAGACAAAAAAGGATGTGAAACTTTCCCATTTACCTGTATTAACTGGAGTTAAAATAGAGTTAGGCTTTCAGTTAGCTCAGTTATCTATCTGCACCGTCTGAATTTATTGGATAATGGCCAGTCTTCCCCATCCCATTCTTGTACAGACCTGGACTTAGTAAGACAACTTTTTTAAACCAACAAAATAAATAAATGAAAAGAGTCTCAAAATACTTCCTGAATCATTTTATAGACCAGAAAATATTCATGTCTTCTGGTTCTTAGATTCTTTTCAAAGCATTCCAAGACTAAAGAGTTTGGGAACACTTAAAAGGAACAGTGACTCCAGTTACAGATGATACTCACAGTGCTCCTAGCTGGCTCTGTGGCGGAGGACACAATCGAACAATTATTTTTCAAATCTTAAGTTCGTTTTGGTCTCATATTAGATACATTTCAAAGAAAGCATATTTAAAGGGCCTATTGTGAAGACTGTCAAACTTTGGTATCTGACTAAAAATAATTCTTATAAAGAGACCGCTTTATACACAGGATAACATTTTAAAGGTTTATTGTTGGTGCTATATATTCTTTTTGTGTACTAGTTCTTCCTACCTATGTTTAAGGTTTTCCTAATATGTTGGGTATAATACAACTGTTTAAAAATTTGGGCCTATGATTTCCCAAAGCACACTGAAAACTTAGTTAAATCTTAGAAGGACCAAAGAATTGGAATCAGTGCAGTGGCCACCCCTAACTCTAGAGCACTGATGAGGAAACAGATTGCCCAGCTCCTGACAGAGAGGGGATGGACTTAGGATTCATAGTGACATGTACATTTCTGAGCATGGTCAAGGGGGGAATTGTTTAGCTTAACTATGTATATTTATCATAAAGATTTTGGTTTGGATTTTCTAATAAGGAAGGAGAATATGAGAGGGAGAAAGAGACAACAAATGGTTTATTAATTTTTTAAATTTAAAAATATTCCTATTTTAAAACCTTACGTACCCATGGTTACCTTGGCCTCTACTGTTTGAAGACCAGGTCCCTTACATCTCATAACTTTTCCTAGTGTTCTCTGGGATCTTTAAGGGAATTGAGGGGTATTTGGTCTCTGCCATGGGCTCAAGCTCCCACCAATTTTAGGCATCTCCTGTACCCCCAGTTCCGTTTAACCTTAATAGCCAATTAGTTTATAAAAGAACAATTACTTCAAAAGCATAGTGAAAACAAACACATAAACAATTCCCTCCCAACACTTGGAGAAGCATAATTTCCCCTTACTTAAGTCTTGAGGGGAGGGGAGATTAGGTTCGCAGCTTAATATAGTTCCCATAAGGCATAGTCTCATCAGGTTCCAAGTCTGAAGCTCCCCTGGACTTAACCTTCCTTGCTGGGTGGGCAGCAATATTCAGCCTGGATTCCTGGTTGTGACATCTCTAGGGCTTGAGTTCCAGGTCCAGGGATTCTACCACCTGCATTTAGAACTGAAAAGAACAAAAAAAAAAACCAGACCAAATTCCAAGCCCAGTTCTCAGGGCTACCCAGCTCAGTGTGTGGCATTTAAGCTTTGGTTGAACAGGAGTTTCATCGCCCTGGATTTGTTGGGAAAAGAAAGACTGTCTCAGTCTAGTAGCTTTAAAGACCCAGCCTACTAAGTCTATTCAGCCAATTGAAAGAAGCTGCTCCCACTCATGTGGTAGGGGAATGCAAGATGTCTTCTCCCAAAAATAGAACCCTACCATCTCCCACATGGGTGCCTCCATCATATGTGATCTGATCACATGCATCAAAGCCCTGTTACATTTATAAACTACAAGAAATGCCTGGGGCAATGAGAATGGAAGTGATTCTTCCCAGAGTTGTTGTGGCTTAGTAGACCAATACTGAGCAGTCCTGGATTCAAATCTGCGCCTGACATTAATACTGCTTGTATAAACCTGGGCATATCCACTTATTTAACTCTTTGGTGCTCTAGAAGACTCTAAGACTATGAGAGGCAGAAATTGCTAACTTTCTTGCCTACTTCCGCCCCCTCCCCCCCAATACTCTGTGATCTAGTGCCATTGCTTTTCCTCAAATTCCTGACTCCTTCACTAGCTGCCCCTAATGCCTGGAATGTTCTCCCTCCTCATCTTTGCCTCTTTCCTTCAAGTCCCAGCTGAAATCCCACCTTCTATAAGAAGTCTTTTCTATCCCCCTTAATACTGGTGCCTTCCCTCAGTTGGTTCTCCACAATTTATCCTGTATGTAACTTGGTTGTATCTATTGGTTTGCACATTACCCTGTCTATTAGACAGGGAGCTCTTTGGGGGTCAGGGCTTTTTTTTTACATTTTTTGTTGGTTGACCCACATGATCTCCCCTGGGGGTGCCCTATATGAAATCACAGGCTCAGTTCCTATCCCTACCTAATGTAGCTTGGTTCAGACTCGAGCCCAAGTCTTCCTAACTGCTCTATGCTACCTCTTAACTTGGCACTGCCTTACTGAAGGAGATTTCCATATTAGCAACAAAATTTGCTGGTTTAATACTATATAGTATTTAAGTCACATTAGGAATTTGGTAAATCTGCATGAAAAGTATTATAATTTATTTTTCATATAGCATTTTTAACAAGGATTTAAGTCCATTTTAATGTCTAGATAATTATATAAACATAAGTTTTAAATGGACATTGTAAAGTTCTAAACACTAAAACGATTATATAGTTCCATCTTTTACTCTGTATTTATTTTTTTCAGATTTTTTTAAAAGAACTTTTAAATTTTTCATTTCTTTCAACATTTACTTTTATAAATTATATACTTTTATATTTTGAGTTCCAAATGTTTTTCTCCCTCTTTTCCTTCCCCTTTTCCTAAGATACCAAGTAATCTGATATAGGCTATACAAGTACAATCATATTAAATACATTTCCACATTAGTCATGTTGTGAAAGAAGACTCGGAACAAAAGGGAGAAACCACAAGAAAGAAAAAGCAAAAAAGTTTTATATTTCCGATGAATTAATCATATTTTTGGAGTTAAATTCAGGCTGATAAAAATCACTTTTAACTTGAGTACATTATTTTAACAAATATTACCTAAAATAGGAAAAATGAGTACCTGCCACATAATAGATATTTAATAAATGCTTGTTGACAACCATCTGTCTATAAAGTTGAAAAATAATAGATGACAACATAGTTGATTTGTAGTGCTCAAGACTTGGGATAGCCAATTGCATTTGTCAAATGGTGAAACATCTAGTCAATCCTAAAAGCTAAAAAATCTCAATTAGCCTTGCTGTTACCACCCAGTTTAGTGGTTTGTATAGAGAAAGCCTTAGAAAAAGATAAAGAAAGTTACTTTTTAGTGAGTAGGGAAAACCCCACTATTTTTGGTGGTTTATTTTACTAATCTTTACCTTAAGGATGGAAGTTTCATTTTAATTTTCATTTTCTTAAATGACCCATGTAAACATATTCTTAGCCTCGCTATTCGATTAAATGTCCACAAGATGGTGCCATGGTTAACATGTTAGCATATGAATTTGAAAGACAACAGGATAAAATGAGTTTGACTCAATGAGCCTATAACAATTATCATCAACTTGCCTTTTTTTAAACAGTAAAGGAAAATCAAATTGACAAAAAAAATTAAGAAACGAAAGTTGCAGTAAATAGGGAGAAAATGAAGAGAATTATCAGAAATTACTATACAAATTATTTGCCAATTGTCCTGGGAATTTAAAGGAAATGATTTATCTACAAACTATTGATTATCTACAAAAACAAAACAAAACAAGAAACAGAGGTCCTAACAACAGTCTCAGAAAAAGAAAGCAATCAATGAATTGTCAAAAGAAAAAAACAACCCCTAGTTCAGATGAATTTACTCATGAAAACCATCAAACATTTAAAGATGAATTAATAACCATGTTAGAAAAATTGTTCCCAGTAGTAGAGAAAGAAGGCATTCCACCAAACTCCTCTTATGAACAAACACAGTCATCATTCCCAAACCAGGGAAGGATAAAACAGAGAAAGAAGATTATAAACCACTATCACTAATAAAAATTCAAGAAGAAATTTTAAATAAAATTTTAGCAAAGACATAGTAAAAAAAAACAAAACTATTGGCTATGTGAAATGAGCAGAACCAAGAAAACACTATTCATGGTAAAAGCAATAGTGATCAACTATGAAAGACTTAGCTGCTCTGATCAATATAATGGTCCAAGACAGTTCCAAAGGACCCATATTGAAAAATCTACCCACTTCCAGAAACAGAACTAAGGCACCAAGTGCAGACTGAAGCGTACTTTTTTCACTTAAAAATTTTTTGTGTGTGTGTGTTTTCTTTTGCAACATGACTAACATGGAAATATGTTTTACATGACTTCACATATATAATTAATATAATATTGCATGTCTTCTCAAAGGATGGAGGAGCATCAGGAAGGAAGGAGATAATTTGGAACTCAAAATTTTCAAAAATGAATGTTAAATTTTTAAAAAATATAATAGGGAAATATTTAATGAAATCAAAACAGACTATTGACTGTGACCAAATTGGATTTATACCAAGAATATAAGCACTAGGAAAATAAGTAACATAAATAGTCATGTGAACAAAAAAATTCTAAATTTGTTCATTGACATAGAAAAGACGAAAGAGAACAAAAAAGTGTATTTTATGCTAGAAATTTCTTATAAAAAAGCATGTGTATGGAAGGGCACTTCTTAATATGATCCAGAGTATCTGTTTAAAGTCAAGAGCTAGAATTATTTCTGGTGACAAAACTCTGAAAGCTTTAATAGGTAGAGGTTCAGCCATAGATCAAAGATGTTTCCTCTCTTTGTTATTACAGTGACATGTGAATTACTTGGGGGAGAGTAAAATGATCAATGTGGACAGATAGATGGTGCAGTGAATAGAGCACCAGGCCTGGAGTCAGGAAGACTTATCTTCTTGAGTTCAAATTAGGCCTCAGACACTTCCTAGCTGTGTGACCCTGGACAAGTCATTTAACTCTGTTTACTTTGATTTCCTCCTCTATAAAATGAGCTGGAAAAGGAAATGGCAAACCACTCCAGTATCTCTGCCAAGAAAACCCCAAATGGGGTCATGGAGAGTTAGACACAGCTAAAGAAAGACTGAACAACAGTTGAATAATCAAATTTGTTGACATGCAATAAACATTACAACTTTTTACGTGTTTACAAAAGCCTAATATTCAGTGTATCCCTTTGTGGCCATCCTTTTTTACACAACTTGGCATTAAATTCACAAGATTTTGACATGTGTTCTTTCATTCAACATCATGAAACCACACATCTCATTGGATGTGAAGCATACGTTCCATGATGATTCGTTTTCAAAGTCTGGCCTTCATTACAGCCCATAGTTTTTCAATGGTATTTAAATCAGGTCACTTTCAAAGTTGTTGAAGCTTCTTTATTTCCATCACTTAGATAACCTTCTTAACCTTTGAGATGAGTCTTGAAGGGAGCCAGGGAAACCCAGAGGAAACATGGAGGGAAGCTACTGTGGGCATGGACAACAGTCAGTAACAAAGGCATTGAGTTGGGAGACAAGAAGGCCAGGGCTGCTGATCATCTAGTGAGCAGAAGGGAGGGGAATATGAGAAGACAGGAAAGGCAGGAAGGGGCCAGGCTGTAAGCTATACAGAGAGAGTATTTGATATCTGATCCTGGAGGTAATGGCTGTTTAGAAGAGGCTGAAGGTGATGCCATGATCAGGTCTATGCTTTCATGTTGTTTGTCCTTTGTCTTGAAGAAGACACCAAGGAGGTGATGCCATGACTTTCAAGTGAATTGTATTTCAATGAAGGAGGGCTGTGCAAAATGACCAGCTTCACTTTTTCCTCTGGAGTCACCTGGGCCCAGTGGCAAGATAGAGATGTAAGCTTTAGAAGTAGCTAGATGGTGCAGTGGATAGAACATCAGGCCTGGAATCAGGAAGACCTGAGATCAAATCTAACCTTAGATGTTTACCTGCTATATGACACTGGGAAAATTACAACCTCAGTTTCCTAAAGGGGATAATAAGAGTACTTACCTTGGAGGGCTGTTGTGAGCATCTGATGAGATACTATTTGTAAGACTCTTCACACAGTGTCTGGCACGGAGCAGGCACTTAGTGCTTACTGGTGACACAGAAGTCACTTAGTAGATACTTGATTCCTTTCTTAGGAAGATTACTTTGACAAATGAGTGGTAGATGGTTTGGAGAAGGAAGAGGCTGGAGCGATGGAGGCCAACAGGAAGGTTATCATCATAGTCCAAGCACTGGGTAATGAGAGCTGGCGCCATAGTGGTAGTTGTTGGGTAGAGAGAAGGAGGCTTATACAAGAGATGCTTTGAGGGTAGAAATGACAAGACAACATCAAACTGGATGTGTGGACCAAGTGTGAATGACACTGGGAGTGTTAAGTCTGGGTCACCAAGAGAACGGTGGTGGCTGCAGCAGTTAAGGGAAATTTGAAAGAGGGGAAAAGCTAATGAGTTCTGTTTTGCACCTGCAGAGTTGGAGATGCCTAAGGGATATCCAATTCAGGATATGCAATGGGCAGTTAGTGGCATGAGGCTGGACAGAGGTCAGAGGAAGGTTAGAGTAAATATATCTGAGAATTATCTGCATGAAGATGAAAACCCATGGAAAGTGATAAGATGATCAAGTGAGATAGCATTCAAGGGTTCTTAATGGGTCACCCTTGAACTTTTTTTTATGTTTTGATAACTGCATTTCAATGTGATTACTTTTTTTTATAACTCTATGTACATTATTTTATGTATTTAAAGATGTTGTTCTGGGGAGTTCATAGGCTTTACCAGGCTACTAAAGGCGGTCTGTGATCCCCCCCAAAAGCTTGAGAACTTCTGATATAGAGGGAAAAGAATTAAGATTTAGGACAGATACTTGAGGAACACTCATTTTTAGGGACTATTACCTGGAGAAAGATCTAGCAAAGAAGATTGAGAAGTAGTAGACCAGTAATGTCATGGAAACCTTAAGAGAAAAGGATATCCAAGAGAAGAGGCAAACAGTGTCAAAGGCTGCAGAGAGGCCAAGAAGGATAAGGATGGGGAAGAGGTCACAAGATTGGGTGACTTCAGAGACAGCTGATTAAACGGAATAATGAGGTTTGAAGGCAGGCTGCAGAGGGTTTTGAGTAAAGTGAAAAGAGGGGACACTGGTTGTAGATGGTTTTCTTCAAGATCTAGAATATTTAAGGAAATAATGAAACAAAAGAGCTCAAATATCAGAAGAAATGATGGGGAACAAAGGTAAGTGAGGGAAGAGCATGTGTGTACCTCAGACTATATTATTATGTAGCTAACATCAAAACTGTTTGATACTAGTTAGAGAAAGAATCCATTAATCTACTTAGATCAATGGATCAACAGAACAGATTAGATAAGGAAGAATTAGAAATAATTAAACTCGATATCCTGGTGTTTGATTACTTGAAAATATAAATTATTCAAGAAAGAACTCTCTTTCGATGAAAGTTTCTGGAAAAAAAACTGGATAGCAGTCTGGCAGAAATTGGATTTAGCCCAACATCTTATACCAAATTTTACAATAAAAACAAAATGTATTTATTACTTGAAAATAAAAGATCATATGATTAGAAAATTAAAAGATAAGTAGATCATATACCTATACTCCCAGGGTAGAGGGTGAATTCTTAACTGAACAAGAGATAGAGACAATTACCAAAGACCATTTCAATGAACATCAAATTGAGAACAAAAATCCACTAAAAGAGCAATAAAAGAGAAAAACATCTTTGCACCAAATCTTAGTGAAAAGGGTCTTATATTCAAGAAATCTAGATAACTAACAGGAGAATATAAGAACAGAAGTCATTCTTCAATAAATGTGGTCACAGAATAGGAACAAGCAGTTCCCAAACTATGAACTATCCACTAATAAGTACTACATGAAAGAAGACTCTAAATCACTAATAAAAGAAATGCAAATCATGATAACTTCGAGGTTTCAGCTCACACCAAGGAAACTGGCAAAGATGAGAAAACATGTGTCAGTATCAGAAGAGTCAGAGAAAGACAGGCACATGAATGCATCATTGGTGGAGCTACAGATTGGACTAACCAGTCTGGAAAACAATTTGAAAATATCCTAAGAGTGAATAAAATGTCTGTATCCTTTGATTCAGTGATTCCACTGCTAGACATATACCCCAAGAAGGTCAATAACAAAAAAAAAAGATTCTATATGCACAACAATATTTATTGCAACACTTTTTGTGATAGCAAAGATTTGGAAACAAGAGTAGATACTCTCCAATTGGGAAATGATTAAACAACTTGTGAAACACAATGTAAGGGAATTTCACTGTGCCTATTGAGTTCATTTTGAGAAGGATTTTGTGAGTCAGGGAACATTAGAATCCATGAAATGTTGAGGTATTTGAATGAATCAATTAATAAAATGCTAATTAAGCATTTAATGTTTGCAAAACATGGTGCTAAGCACTAGGAATATGAACAGAAAAAAGCAAGACAGTCTGCCCTCAAGGAGTTCCTATTCTAATGGAGGAGACAACACATGTGGAAGGTTTCACTTGTAAGATGGAAAGGTCTCCTGGTCCTTAAGGTGCAGTGGCAAAGCACACATTAATGCTTCTTCCATATGATTTCCACTGATAAAATCATATCAGTTTCTGATGTTGAACCATCTGACAATGTCAAGGACTTAAAATATCATGAACTCTATTTTCTGGGTCATGAGCTGCAGGAGCAGTTGCCAAGTTGCATTTCCATCTCCACAGGGTCAGGGGTTGTCCTTCTCAGGATGATGGCTATGGGCACTGACCTGGTAATACTGCTATTCCCAGGGCTCTTGGATTTGAAGGTCCTGGACTATCTCTCAGATCTGAGGGGAGAATAGGGTAAGGTGGTGGTGGAGGTATGAACTTCCCAGTGCACTGTGCCTCCTGTCTCTCAGTTGTGTTACATTGACTTGTCTACCCATGAGTGGTAGCTGGTTGAGTGTTAGTGGGACTGGCTGGCACCTTCTTCCCCAGGTGATGAGGGCTGGGCTAGAAGCAGGATTTGTGGTCTGGCGGCTGCAGTCACTCCCAGAGTTTTTACACTTATCTGCTTGTTGGTAGCTGTTGGTCAGCAGATATAGCTGGTAGTGATGAAGATGGTGGGCCCCTTCTCCACAGTGATGACTGTGGAGGCTGGGCTAGAAGTAGGTTTGGTGGTTTAGAAGGCACTGCTATTCTGAAAGCTCTTGGGGACATGATCCTAAACAGTCTCCATCAGGGTCTTGGGGAATATGATGATTAAGGTGGTGGTGACAATTTTACTTGCTTGTTATGTGCTGCTTCTCACCTCCGTATCAGGGTGCCCTGAGTTTTACTGGGTACAGGACTTCGGCAGTTTTGCTAGTACAATGTCTTACATGCCTAGAATTGCCTCTAGATCAAATCTTGAGATAGGAACAGTGGAAAAAGAGGACGTTAAGATAGTGTGGAAGTAGGCGTCTCCATTCAGAAGATGAGATTGGATCTGCTGCTATCACTAAATGATTCTGGGAATCACTAGAACAAAAGAATTCTGATAGAGGTTGTATCTGAACAATAGTTTCAAGCCCATAGCAATCTCTGTATATTGGTTTCTCTTTTAAAAAATGTATATTGCATTATACATTCATATAATATGTCATCTATACTATATAAATATATAATAAATAACAATTATATATAAACTATATATATTATTTCCCCCTAATTATGTGTTAAAACAAGTTTTTCACTTCTTTTTAAAGTTTTGAGTTCCAAATTCTATCTCTCTCTCCCCTTCCCTCCCCCCTCCCTGAGATGATGAGCAATCAGATATAGGTTATAAAAGTGCAATCACGTAAAACATTTCTGTATTAGTCATTTTTCACAAGAAGACTCAAATAAAAAAAAGAATGAAAAAAGGTGAAAAATAGTATGATTCACTCTATATTCAGGCAATGTCAGTTCTTTCTCTAGAGGCAGATAATCTGCTTTATCATTAATCTTTTGGAATTATCTTCGATCATTGTATTGCTCAGAATAGCCAAGTCATTCACAATTCTTCATTGTACAAAATTGCTGTTACTGTGTATAATGTTCTCCTGGTTCTGTTCACTTCATTTTGCATCAGTTCATATCTTTCCAGTTCTTTCTGAAATCATTTCTTATAGCTCAGTAATATCACAATCATATACCCCAGCATGTTTAGCCATTCCTCAGTTGATGGGCATCCCCTTGATTTCCAATTCTTAGTCACCACAAAAAAAGCTGCTGTAAATATATATTTTTTAAATAGGTCCTTTTTCTTTTTGAAAAATGTCTTTAGGATGTAGACTCAGCATCCATGCCAACCCTGTGAACTAAAAAAGAGCTGTGATACTTGGTATAAACAGACCTAGAAATACTAACATTAGTTTGAATTTAAGTGGGTTCTCAATTCACTTCTTTTTCTTTAACAAAGTCTGTCCTTTTTTCATATTCTTTGCAGCCATAATTAATGCTGAACAAAGATCAAGTACTTATATGACAAATATTAAATATGAACAGGAAACTACTTAGAGCCCTTTGCGGTATCCTGTAGGATGTGTGTAATTCATTTAGCTATGTGTTGATTTATGTAATGTTTGATTTATGTCCCATACACATATGAATATTAGTAAGTGAAACATCTTCATTGCATTTATACCTGATAACCAGAAACTAATTCAAATGACTACTTCAGTGATAAAATTATGAAATCCAGTTCTATTTAAACAGACTTTAAAAAACAGGATTAAAAATGAGTGTGAACTGCTGCTCAAATTCTTACAAAAATCTGTTAATGACATGATAAAGTTGTCAAATAATTTGTATTGAAAATAGAAAATGAAAAAAATGAATGTAAAAATCAGTGTTAATACTTCATGTAGTCTAAGGGGAAACAATGCTGAGTTTTCATTATTACATTTCAATTGTTTCTATTAATATAATTCCTTACGTTCCATTTTTAAATATTTTCAAACAGACAAAAAACTGTTAAAATAGTTCTAACCAATAAAGCAGACTTTGACCATGAATCAGAAATGGACCATGTGATCTTGGTCTCAGAACCAGCTTCTCTTAAGTTTAGATGTTCATCACCAGAGCTGTGGCCACCAAGGGATTCTTTTTCCTTTACAATAACTCATAGAGACTGTCTACTAAGAGATGGAGGATTGTGATCTGCATTGGTAGAAGCAATGCCCATTCTAACAAAACTGTGGCTGATTTGAAGAAGTATTATTTTTATTTGGGTGTGTCTTCTATCCTCTGATACTTGAGGACAAAGACTGTGTCATTTTTCACCTCTGTGGAGAAAGCATGGGCGTAACCAGCAGTAGTTTGCTGGTCTTTTCTCCTTCCCCGCTGCTGGCTGGGGAGGGAGGCAGGAGCCTGTATCTACTTCAAGCTGGCCATAGCTGCAGTTGAATATTCCCCAGTTCTGACTCTGTAGCCAACCAAAAAGTGACTCCTCCTCACTCCAGGGTTAGCAGACCAGAGCCAGTACCGCTGTCGTCCCATCTATTCCTTGTTATTGCGCCTCTTGGAAGCAGGCTCCCTGACCCTAGCATCAGTGCCCCACTGGCACAAACAGGAGCAGTGTAAAGATGTTCTGATGGTGTTAAGTCTACAGCGTTGTGCGGAACACTTCCATCCCTGCCACAGGCACACTACCAAGTTATCCTGTGGGTGTCCTTAATTCAGAGGCCGCTTATTTCCCCTTTCCTCGTAGACTCCCAGCTTCTTATTCCCTTAATCATTTTCATTTTGTCTGCTTCAAATTCCTTCACATTTCTGAGTCTCGGTTTCCTCATCTGCAAAATAGAGATAATGATACCTGCAGTACCTCCCTTCCAGGGCTGTGATGATTCTGAAATGAGATCATGACAATGAGTAGAGTGCTGATTAAACTCCTGCTGTATACCTAGTACTATTACGGGTGAGGATACAAAGACAAATGAAAACAGCCTCAAGGAACTTATCTTCTACTAGGGGAGACAACACAGAAATGGGAGTTGAGAAGGGGGTGGGGTGAGGGGGAGCCCACCCCATTGTGGCAAAGTCCAGAAAGTCAAAAGCAGAGTCAAGACAGGAAGAAGCATGGCTGCCCTGGCATCCCACTCCATGCCCCACTTCTCCACCAAGGACACCCAGGGAGAAACTCACCAATGGGAGAAGGGGATGCTGGAGTGGAGAAATGCTCCGAGATGAGAACATCCCATGGTCTGAGGGAAGGGTAGAAGGCTGAAGAATCACAGCGGCCAAGTCGAGAGAATCAGAAGAAGTGCCATGACGAGAATGGAGCACAACTAGCTTGGATCCTTCTAAAATGGAGGCAATATGGTGGATAAATAACCCCAGTCTTACACAGAACATGCTTGAAAACTTTAAATCAATGGAGGACTATCCGTTGTTATAACAATATGAATAATGTGCATCTCATATGGTAGAGCAAGAGGAGACTTGGATTTCGAAGAAAGAAGTATAGCATCAAATGCCAAGCCTGACATGAACTATGCCTGGGAAAGTCAGTTCATCTTTCTGGGCCCCATGTGCCTCATCAATAAAGTGGGAACAATAATATTTGTGCTACCTCTTTCACAGGGATGCAGTGAGAAAAGTGTTTTGTAAGCCTTAAAAGTACTGTGGAAGTGGGATGATGTGTTATTCCTCTGAACTGAAGCCCAGCCTGAGAGCTGTCTGGTCATTGTTTAGTATAATGAGAAAATTACATTATGTTTGCTTCCTATTATACTCATAGTATGTATGCTAGTATTGTGTTTGAATTTTATTTTTTTAGCAGATTTACTGAATTTGTGTGTGTGTGTGTGTGTGTGTGTGTACAGACCTATAATTTTGTCATTTAGGGAGCTCTTGTGTAAAGAAACTCCTTCTACTAATGTAGTTCATCACCTTCCTTGCAAATTGCTTGGGGGCACTGAGTGATGGAGTGGGAACACACAGCAAGTGTGTGGCAGAGGAGGCGCCAGTTCTTAAGCCTGCCCTCTTTCAAATAATTCATTAGAAACCTCAAGATCCATTTTTAGTCATGCATGCACATAGTCATTGCCCAGTTTCAACAATTCAGTTCAAAAATGCTGTATAAGGCATTGTGCTAAGGTCTAGGGCAGGGGTGGGGATATATACAGCAATAGAACACAAGCTGTGATTTGCCCTCAAGAAGCTTCCAATCCCTATCAGCACTATTGCTACTATCCTGCCCTCACCTCTTTTTGAAATGCTTTATATTTTTCTCACCATTTGGAATTTAGTTGGAAAAGACCTTTAAGTTAATCCGGACCAACTTTTTCATTTTATAGAGGAGAAAACTAAAACCTAAAGAAGTGAAATGACTTCTGTGAATTATCTTTGCTGTTTTAAATTCCATCATAATCTCCTCTTCTCAAATCAATGTCCTTTACAGACTTAAGTATGTGTTCATTTTAATGAGTTTAGTAGTCCTAGGAGGAAGTGGGAGCCCTGAATTTGATTGATTGATACAGGGCTTTGAAATGTCACAAATATTTTCTTACAATTTGGACTGTATGTGTGTGTATGTTTGCACATATATGTACATATATATTGTGTATATATGTGTGCATATATATGTGTGTATACTTTATAAATATATATATATATATATACATATACTCAACATAATTGTAAATAAGGGAAAAATCTTTCAGGGGCTCTTCAAATCAAAAAGGTCAGTTAGTGTATATCATATCTGTGAATTCCCCCATGATACAATACATATTAATAAAAAAAAGCTTTGTTATTTATTGATGTGCAAGCATTTTATTCAACATTAAGTGAAATTCCAAATTTTTTTGAAAGCTTGTTTCAAGGCCAGTCTTTCATCACTTTCTATTTGTTCACCCCCTCCAAAGCAACCGTGCCCTTGCTCGACTAAGCGAATGTATGCATCTGGAATTGCAACATGAAGGTCCCCAAACGGTGCTTGAGAAACTAGGATTTATACTTAATGCGTTACAGGTGGTTTCTTAAGAGAAATCTTGATTTCTTGTGTCACTCAAGTGATAAATTTCTAAATTATTCTCGAATTATGTTTCTGTTCTAAGAGTTTACTGTAGTTCATTTTTCTTTCTTAGTCCTGCGTATACGTTGCCAACTAATTCTTTCTGCCTTGTGTTTACAAAAGCAAAGTCATCATTAAAATCCTAGTCGAAATAGATGCATATGAAGCAAAGTCCAGTAACAGGATTTCCTGCTATTAAAACCTCATAAGTTATTTAGACAAAACTGTAACAGATTGTGCAGCATGTTCTAGGGCCCTTCTGGTTAAAAAATTAAAATCATACCACTATAAAAACAAATATGAATTTAATGGATGAAACTCTCTCAGATGCAAATTGTGCCAAAACAAGCAACTACTGTAGATTTTAACATGCGATATATTACATTGATTTTTGAACCGTTGACTAGCAGCCAGTTTCAGTCCTTTGTAAATTTTAGTTTCAGTTTCTAATTTTTTCATTTTTCATTTCACAATTAAATGAAGGCACCATCCTGCCCTGTGGGTCCATTTAGCCTTTATTTTTGCTTTATTCAAGCTTCTACATATAAAATCCAGCAGCAGTCAAAAAATGAATAGAGGTTCGTCTGCCTCCAAAACTTTGATGTGACATTGAAAACATTTTCTGTTGATTCAAGCGTAAAGAGTTATTGTGTGGCAATGATACAGTGGGGCTGAAGTCTCAGCACACCTGCCAGATGGTGAGATGGCCATTCAGGCATCTCTTCCTGCTATTGGACTGGATGCAATGTAACTTAGAAAGATATTTGAGCCTGTAAGTGGTGATAACTAGATTTAAAAAATAGTATGGGAAAATGTGCTTTAAAACAGCCATAAACAATGTACTAAGTGTTAGCGCCACACTGTTTCTGCTCAGGGATCATGGAGACAAGCTGTGGTTTCCTGGTTACTCCTCTCTGTGCCCTCACATCCATTCCTCCAAGAAGTGGGATTGGGGTTTTGGCTTCCTTTGGGGTTTCGTTTGTCCTTTTTAAGTTCTAGGTTTAGGGTGGGTGGTCTCTAACCGAGGAGCTAAAGCTCTGGGCATCCCAGTGCCTAGGAATCCAGGCCAGATGTTACAACTGATTCAGCAGAGAACTGAGGAGCAAGGGTCCAGAATACCCTGACCAATGGGGCTTTGAACTGGAATTTGGTGGAACTCATGCTCTGAAGGAACTGAGCTGGGGAGTCTCTGTTCTTCTGTCATTGACTGTAGCCCCCCCCTTCCAATTCAGTTCTCCCATTTTTAGAGGCTAGCAACTTGCACCCCAATTTCATTTAACCACTTAACATCAGATTTGCTCATGCCTAACATAGGGTTGAAAGATTCCTAGCCAAAGATAGCCATCCAACAAAGGCTACTAAGAATGTCTTTCCTAGGTATCTTTGAAATCTAATCAAAAGGACTTTACATTAAAAAGGATGGGAGAAGTCTATATATGTGTATTTGTACACATATACAAATACAACATAGATATACACATATGCATATATACATATATACATACATACATAATATATGTATATATGTATGTATATCCCCCAAATATGGAAACTAGCCACAAAGAAAAATAACATTTGGGATATCAACATAGGAGACAAAACCAGAAAAGGCGCCAGAAATGAAACCGCTTGAACACCCAAAGTTTGGGATACAAACAAGAAGGATCAACAGTCCTAATGCAAGGAGGTAATTTCGAACTCATAGCTTGGTAAAATGAAAACCATGACTGGACTGGATGATATGCTTTATTCAAAAGAAATAAGATAGAAAAAAGGAGGGATGAGATTGTGTATTAAGGAGATAGACTCATGTAAGGAAGTACAGGGATCTAAGGGAGAAACATGATAAGGAGCATTAGGGTGAAGGTTAAAGGAAGGAGAAACAGAACTGGTTTTGATCACTGGAGCATAATATAGACCACCTGAACAGAAAGAGGAAATAGATGAGGAGTAAGGGAGAGAGTATGACATGAAAGACTTCAGTTATCCGGACTCCTGCTGGAGTTCTCTGCTAATGCAGAGCAGTTAATAACTTCTTTACTTGCATTACTGGTAATTTCATGCCTTGAAATATGAAGAAATCAACAAAGAAAAATCCTGTTCCGGATTTGATTCTCACTAACAGTGAGGACCTGGTCACTAAGTTGATGGGATGATGATAACCTACAACAGAGAAAAGGCAGAGATACTTGGTCCCTATTCTGTTTTTGTTTTCTCTGTAAAGGAGAATGATTTTTATGTTGAAAATGAGAGTACAGAAATGACTCTTAGGAAGCTGATATATGAGATAAATGAGGAGACCAGAAGAAAGCACATAGCTGTTCTTGGAGTTTTTTTTATTATTATATTTATATTTTGTTAAACATTTCCCATTACATTTTAAGGCAGGTAGATGACAATGCATAGAATACCAGGCCTGGAGTCAGGAAAACTCATCTTTATGAGTTCAAATCTGGCCTCAAATACTGTGTGACCCTGGGAAAATCATTCAACCCTGTTTGCCTTAGTTTCCTCATCTGTAAAATGAGCTGGAGAAGGAAATGGAAAACCATCCCAGTATCTTTGCCAAGAAAACCCCCAAATGGAGGGCAGCTAGGTAGACGGAGCACCAGCTCTGGAGTCGGGAGGATCTAAGTTCAAATCTGCCCTCAGACACTTACACATAGATGTTCTTAATGAATCCAGATAATCTATCCTACACTGATTAAATCCTTGGGTGCCAAGAAGACTCCAAAGGCACCTAAGAGCTGACTTTAACTATTTGAAAGACTGTCATGTGAAATCGTGACTAGACTTGTTCCCTTTCGCCCCAGAGGGTGGAACTAGGAGCAATGAGTAGAAATTACAGAGACAGATTTCAGCCCAGAGTGGGGGTGGGGGATATTCTAGAAATGAGAGCTAGCCAGGAATGGAGTGAGTTGCCTAGAGAACTGATGGATTCCTCTTCCTTGGAGGTTTTCAAGGAGAAGCTGGAGGTCTGCTTGGTGTTATATTCTAGTGAGGATTTCTTTCATATGTGGATGGAATTAGAGGGCCACTGAAGTTGCCTCCAACACTCAAATTCTCTGATTCTGTGAATGAATTTGGCCCAGAATTGGATGGGAGAAAGGAGCTAGGCTAGATTGTATTTGAGACATTGATCAGTGCTCTTAATGACTGCAGGAAGTTTCCTTCCTGCAGGTCTTCATCTTTTTAACACATTTGTTCTCCTGGGGATTCTGTATGAACTCAAAGCTTAAAAAATCAGAGTCTCTGAGGTCTCACATTAAGAAACCACTTCTGTACCTGCAGGGGCTGGAGCACTGTGCTCATTCTGTCTGTACCTAGGAATGAAGGTTAGAACAAGTTCAATCCTGAGGAACCCAATGTCTGATGAGAGGGTAGGATAGGCTTCCTGTTCTTAGACTCTCTTTAAAACCTACTTTGGTGCTCTGGAGACAAATTTACTTATAGTTCAGTTTATGAATTTTATCTAGGGGGCAGCGAAAAGTTATGTGATGTATGTGATGATATGTGTATGATGATTATGTGATGATATATATGAATCAGGTATGTGACCTGTAACTTTTTCCTATATCCAAAAGACATACTAAACAAAAGACTCCCAGCATGTGTTAATAGGACAACTGAAATAAATTACTTTCAGTAACATAACTTCTTACAATCTTTTACATCTCATCAGAACATAAAGGTATTTGTAGCATTCCTAATTTAACATTTTACATTTGACTCAGTTCTCTATATATTTTAGAAATGAAGCCTTTATTACAGACACTAGTTGCAAAAATTCTTTCCCTGTTTTCTGCTTCCCTCTTAATTTTGGTTGCATTGGATTTGTTTGTGCAAAAACTTTTCAATTTAATGTAATCAAAATTATTCCTTTTGCACTTCATAATGTTCTTTATCTCTTGTTTGGTCATAAATTTCTCTATTCTCCATAAATCTGACAAATACACTATTCCTTGCTCCCCTAATTTGCTTATAGTATCAGTCTTTATACCTAGATCATGTATCTACTTGGACTTTATTCTTGTATACAGTGTCAGACATTTATCTATGCCATTTATGCCACACTTATATCCAGTTTTCCCAGCAGTTTTTGTCAGACAGTGAGTTCTTAACCAGAAGCTGGTGCCCTTGGGTTTATCAAACTGTAGATTACTATATTTATTTATTTATTTTTAGCCTTTAGTTTCTTTTTTTAAAATTTTATTTATTTATTTAATTAACTTTTTACATTCATTTTCACAAATTTTTGGGTTCCAAATTTTCTCCCCTTTTATCCCCTCCCCCACCCCAATACCCCAAGCAATCTAATTTTTCCTATCTCCAATCTGCCCTCTCTCCTGTCATCCCTCCCTTCTCTTGTCTCCATCTTCTCTTTTCTCCTGTAGGGCCAGATGACTTTCTATTCCTCATTAACTGTATGTCTTCTTTCCTAGTTGCAATAACAATACTAAACAGTTGTTCCTAAAACTTTGAGTTCCAAATTCTCCCCATCCCTCCCTCCCCACCCCTTCCCTTTGGGATGGCAGACAATTCAATATAGGCCCTATCCGTGTAGTTTTGCAAATGACCTCCCTGATAGTCGTGTTGTGTAAGATTAACTGGATTACCATCCCTCCTAACCTGCCCCTCATTGTTTCTCTTCTGTCTTTTGATCCTGTCCCTCCCCAAGTGTTGACTTCAAATTTCTCCCTCCTCCCTTTGCCCTCCCTTCCATCATCCCCCCCCTTGCAATATCTCCTTCTCACCCCCTTTCTTATACTGTAAGATAGGTTTTCATACCAAAATGAGTGTGCATTTCACTCCTTCGTTTAGTCAAATGTGATGAGGGTAAACTTCTTGGTTTTTTTTTGTTTTCTCAGCTCTCCTCTTTTTCCCTCCACTAAAAAAATCTCCTACTTGCCTCTTAAATGACATATAGTTACCCCATTCAATTTCCCCCTCTTTCCTCCCACTACATTTCTCTCTCACCATTTACCTTAATTTCTTTTAAGGTATGGTCCCATCCTATTCAGTTCACTCTGTGCTCTCTGTCTCTGTATGTGTGTGCATGTGTGTATGTGTGTGCATGCGTGTACATGTGTATGTGTGGTCCCACCAACTACCCAGATACTGAAAAGTTTTAAGAGTTAGAAATATTGTCTTTCCCTATATGAATGTATACAGTTCACTTCTGGTAAGTCCCTTAAGACTTCTCTTTGCTGTTTACTTTTTCATGCTTCTTCTCATTCTTGTGTTTGAAAGTCAAATTTTCTTTTCAGCTCTGGTCTTTTCATCAAGAATGCTTGAAAGTCCTCTGTTTCATTGAAAGACCATATTTTCCCTTGAAGTATTATACTCAGTTTAGCTGGGTAGGTGATTCTTGGTTTGAGTCCTAGTTCCTTTGCCTTCTGGAATATCCTATTCCACGCCCTTCAATCCCTTAATGTAGAAGCTGCTAGATCTTGCGTTATCCTGATTGTATTTCCACAGTACTGGAATTGTTTCTTTCTAGCTGCTTGCAAGATTTTCTCCTTGAGCTGGGAGTTCTGGAATTTGGCCACAATGTTCCTAGGAGTTTCTCTTTTTGGATCTCTTTCAGGTGGTGATCGATGGATTCTTTCAATACTTATTTTGCCCTCTGGTTCTAGAATGTCAGGGCAGTTTTCCTTGATAATTTCATGGAAGATGATGTCTAGGCTCTTTTTTTGATCATGAGTTTCAGGTAGTCCCATAATTTTTAAATTGTCTCTCCTGGATCTATTTTCCAGGTCAGTTGTTTTTCCCATGAGATATTTCACATTCTCTTCCATTTTTTCATTCTTTTGGTTTTGTTTGGTGATTTCTTGGTTTCTCAGAAAGTCATTAGACTCCATCTGCTCCATTCTAATTTTGAGAGAACTATTAAATTCAGTGAGCTTTTGAGCCTCTTTTTCCATTTGGCTCATTCTGCTTTTGAAAGCATTCTTCTCCTCATTGGCTTTTTGAACCTCTTTTGCCAGTTGAGTGAGCCTATTTTTCAAGGTGTTAATTTCCTCAGCATTTTTTGGGTCTCCTTTACCAAGTTATTGACCCATTTTTCATACTTTTCTTGCATCTCTCTCATTTCTCTTCCCAGTTTTTCCTCCACCTGTCTAACTTGCTTTTCAAAATCCTTTTTGAGCTCTTCCAAGGCCTGAGCCCACCGGCCACCCCACTGGGGTGTCTGGGGTACTGAAGCCCCGCCCTCCACGTCTTTCCCTGATGGCAAAAATACGTCCTTGTCATCAGATCCGAAGGTCAGGATCATTTGCATTTGTTGGAAAAAACTCTCTATAGTCTTATTTTTCTTCCCTTTTCTAGGCATTTTCCCAGCCAGTTACTTGACTTCTGAGATTCCTTTCCACCCCCGCCTGGATCCGCCCAGCTAGTGCTTGGCCTCTGAGATTCAAATGGGCTTTCCATGGCAAGCTTTAGTTCTGGCGCTGGGGTGGGGGCAGGGCCACCTCCCAGGCTCAGTTCCCTCAGGGGCTTTATGCAGAGACTTTCAGGAATGGAGTGGGGTGGGGGCAGGGCTGTCTCCCAGGCTCAGCTCCGTCAGGTTTTATGCAGAAACCTTCCATCATGAAGATCCTGCCTGCTGCTGGGGGATTCCTGAGTCCTGGGCCGCTGCCGCCTCAGCTGCTGCCCATGCCTCTGCCTCCGCCGCTTCCTGCCCCCGTCTCTGCCGCCGCCGCTTCCTTCCGAGGGGGTCTGAGTCACGGAGATGCTCCGCTCCCCTCCTCCAGCCCATCCTTCTCTCTCACTGACCTGTAGCTTCTGTGGGCAGAGGGACTTTCCCGGCTGCCGGAGCTTCCGTGTCTGAAGCCTGCTCAGGTCAGCTTCTCTGGGGCCGCGGCCAGGGTAGCGCTGGGAGTGGGGTCCGCTTTCCGGTGCGACGGACCCTGGGGACGGATCTCCAGGGCTCCCTGGAACGGAAATCTCTTCCACTCCATTTCTGCACACCTTGTATTGACCCAGAAGTTATGGGGGTCTCTTTTTACATTAATTCTATGGGCTTTGGTTTTGGAGCTCGTAAACGTGCGTCCTTCTACTCCGCCATCTTGGCTCCGCCCCCGATTACCATATTTATTGACTACTGTGTCTTGAGTACCTAACATATTCCACTGGTCTACCCTTCTGGTTTAGCCAGTACCAAGTAGTTTTGATGATTGTTGCTTTATAATAGAATTTGAGATCTGATAGGGTTAGGTCACCTTCCCTAGCATTTTTTTTAATTCCCTTGAAATTCTGGACCTTTTGTTATTCCAGATAAATTTTGATATTCTTTTTTCTAGCTCTAGAAAATATTTTTCTGGTAGTTTGATTGGTATGGCACTGAATAAGTAAACTAACTTAATATTTTATATTTTAGTCCTGTACTATCCAAACAATTCCCAGTACATATCTGCAGGTAAAAACAGCCAAGCTTGCTGGAGTAGTTTCCAGAGATTTTTCCCCTGCCACTATTCAGCTCAAACCCATGGAACTCAAGGCCTCCACATGTCTTGAATAAAAAGTCACCTCCAACCCTGCCTACTTCTATCTCAGGATAGACACTTGTTTGCCTAAAATCAGGGAAGAACAAATACAAAAACTTGAAAAGGTAGCTGGGGTCCAGGCAGGATTGTGTCCCACTACACTAGCTGCCACACTGCCACTGTTGCTCTCAGATTAGGTTGGAGAAAACCCAGGTCTTCTGTATATCACATTAGTTACCCCAGAGTTAGATGATGCCTCCTAGAGAGATGAGGGAAGAGAGGATACAGGTCCTTGCCTCTCTGCTGCTATCCAGAGGTGGAAGAAAACTGTATCATGATATCAAAATGCAAAATCCTTTCCCTGCTGTATCATCACATGACCAGTAGCTGCTCCTATCTCCCTGATGGTTTCCTGAAGCCAGGAAAAGCAACTCTAAGTGTATACCATGAGATGGCCTGTATGAACCGATCCAAACTCTGCTGAAAAATCACAGTGACAGGTCCCTGAAGAGGAAATGGAAAAACTCATGGTGGGCACATATAGGCTGTGGAGGATTTCCAATGATGGCTTAAATGTAGGAAGTTATATAAGGGATTTGTTGTAGTTGCTGAATCATCCAGTCAAGTTTAACTCCTCTTGACCCCATGGACCATAGCCTGCCAGGCCCTTGTGTCCTTCACTTTTTCCCTAAGTCTGTCCAATATCATCTTTGTTGCTTCCACAACACTATCTCATTCTCTGTCATCTCCTTCTCCTTTTGTTCTCAATTTTTCCCAGCCTTAAGGTTTTTTCTCAATGAGTCCCATCTTCTCATTATGTGACCAAAGTAGTTAAACTTTAGCTTTAGTATCTGTTCTTCCAAAGAATAGGCAATTAATTTCTTTAAGCATTGACTGATTTGATGTCCTTGCTATCTGAGAGACTCTCAAAAGTCTTTTCCAGCAACTTAATTTAAAACACTGATTCTGTGGCATTCAGTTTTTAGTTTGTTGCATAACTTGTTGCTTTTTAGTTTGTTGTCAGGATTTACCATAACTTTCCTTTCGAGTAGCAAGGTCTTTTAATTTCATGACTGCAGTGGCTGTCTATAGTGATCTTTGAGTCTAAGAATATAAAATCTAATTCTATTTCTTCTCCCTTTATTTGTCAGGAAGTGATGGGACCAGTTGCCAAGATCTTAGCTATTTTTTCTTTGTTAAGCTTCAAGCCAACTTTTGCTCTCTCCTCTTTCACCTTCATCAGAAGTCTTCTTAATTTCTCTTCACTTTCTGTCATCAGAGTGATATTATCCACATAGCTGAGATTGTTGATATTTTTCCCAGCAACCTTAATTTCAGCTTTTGATTCATCCAGCCTGGCATTTTGCAGGATGTACTCTGCATATAAGTTAAACAAATAAGATGACAATATACAGCCTTGTTGTACTTCTTTTCCAATCTTAAACCAATCAGTTGTTCCATATTTGATTCTAACTATTGCTTCTTGGCCTGAATACAGGTTCCTCAAAGGACAAGTAAGATGATCTGGTACTCCCATATCTTTGAGAACTTGCCTCATTTTGCTGTGATCCACACAGTCAACGGTTTTAGAACAATCAAAGAAGCAGAAATGGATGTTTTTCTAGAATTCTCTTACTTTCTCCACAATCAAACTAATATTGGCAATTTGGTTTCTAGTTCCTCTACCTCTTCAAAAACAAAGTATTCTCTTCTGGTAATTCTTGGTTCACTAACTACTGAAATCTAGCTTGCAAAATCTTAGGCATAATCTTGCTGGTGTCTGAAATGAGCACAACTGTTCAGTAATTTGAACATTCATTGCCATTGCCCTTCTTTAGGATTGGGATGTAAATAGGTCTTTTCCAATCCAGTGGCTTGTAAGCACTATCACTGGGGAAACGGGTGAATAGTCAAGTAGGTGAGTCATTCATGTGGCAAAAATAAAGGATAACAGATGAATGAATAAATGAAAAAAATGTTGAGTGTTTACTATACACCAACCACTGTGCTAAGTACTAGAGACCCAAATACAAAAGCTACAGTCCCTGACTTCAGTGCGCTTATGTTCTATTGAAGAAAATAATATACTTCCATTTGTCTCTCACACTTCTACTGATTCATTGTCTAAATGAGTTTTGCTGGTATAAATGCTCCTTCTCCACTCTGGGATATTTATCAAGGCATCTGTATTTCTTTTTTCTTTCTGTTAGGCCCCGATTAGTACAAGTTAAGAATCCCATGAAGTGGTTACGTTGTTTGAATTTGCACTACATATTTCCATTTAGTTGAAACGAGTTCCCATATTTTACACAAGTCTAACTTTGAACAGCATAAATTCAAAAACAGGAGACCACATCACACAATTCAATATTTTCATGAATCAGGACCTTGCTATAATTCCAAGCCCCAACCTAAGACAGCATTTCTGACAAAACATCTTAGTGTTAAATTTTTCTCTATCTCTTTTCTTGGGATATTTTCTGTCTCAGTTGTTTTCTTCTAACTGTATGTCCAGTAAGTACCATGAGACTAACAATAGCTGGTGGTTATGTCAGTTTATAAAGACAAAGTACACATTTAAAATAATGAAAGATAAATAAACTCTTTTCCCCTCAACCCCATGCCCAGAAGAAGAGGCTTCAGGCTCCCATGAGGGTATTCAGAGAAGGAAAGAAGTTACAGGATTTCCTCCCTCCTCGGGGGTCTGTTGCCTTGAAGAAGGGAGTTTCAGGGAAACAAACTCCACAACTAGTATCAAACAGCTTCCCTTTGGTCTGCTCCTTTGGATGGACTGGGACCACTGGGTTCCCTAACCAAACATCATCTCCTGGGTCTTCATAATCAGTTCAAGCAGCCTTGTGCCATCATTTATTTCCAATAATACTCTTCTGAGTTAGAGTTGGAGTTAATCAACAAGCTTTACTCAGTTTCTTTCATCTGAGAGATGATATTGGTCATGTTTTTCTTTACTCATTCCATCTTTAGAGAATCCAAAACACAAGTCAAGAGGTAGACGTGGTATAGGGATTCTATGAGGCCATGCCTAGCAGAGTTGTATGTGTGTAATAGGAATGCTCTATGTTGGCACTCTTAAGATCTCTGTTGTAGCCTCAGGGTCCCTGATCTGTTCAGCAGTGTCCACATCTAATCTTCAGGCTGTGGGTCCCCTTGAGTGTGGTTGGGCATAGTTCTAGGCTTCTTGGTACCAGCCAGACCAATATCTCTTTGAGAAGTATCCTTTCAAAGTTTTTACCTTAGTCCAAATGGATCCTGTCAGGAAGTCCATATACTAAAAAATAGTTTCCTTGCAACACTTCCATGGGAGCTTTCTTGTTCCTGGATGGGTATGCCTATACATGTGTTGTGAAATGGTCAGTCACCACCAAAATAAGGCTAATGTTCTTAATATCTCCTTTCAGCAACAGAAAGTCAATGCAGACAAATTCTAAGGGTTTGTTCCTTATATACATATATATGTGTTCCTTATATATATGTGTGTGTTCCATATACATATGTTCTGTGTACATATATATATATATATACATATATATATATATATGACTTAGCAGATAGAATGTTGGACTTGGTATCAGTCAACAAGCATTTATTAAGTGCTTACTATATACCAGACACTGTGCTCAACACTGGGGATACAAAAAAAAAAAAGACAAAGATATGGTCCCTGCCTTCAAGGAGCTCACATTCTAACAGGAGAGGCAACATACAAATAATGAAGTAAGTACAAAATGTGTGTAGTGATGGCACTGCAAACTTCCCCTTTAATGGGAAATAAGTCATTGTGAGGGAAGACACCCACAAGGGATGGAAGATGGAGGTGTTGGTGAAAAGACCTTCTTTAGAAGGTAGAACTTTGGCTGAATCTCAAGTGAAAACTGAGACGCTTGGAGTCATGGGTCAGGGGTGAGAGCCTCACAGGTATGACAGGAAATCTGAGTTCAAATCCTGCCAAAGATACTTAGTGGTGACCCTGGACAAGTCACTTAAACTACCGTGGCCTTAGCTTCCTCATTGGTCTTGCCCTGTAAAATCAAATAACATAATAAATGTAAAGCACATTACAAACCTTAATGAGCCATATAAATTTTAGCTATTATATGTTCCAAATATGTGGCATGAGTTAGTGATGCTTTTCTTTGCCCTCAACAAACATAACTCTCACGCTTCTTAGTGACTGGTTGTGATTCTGGGTCAGCGATTTTTTCCTTATTAGTCCCAGGATCCTCTCTTGATCCAGATATAAAAGTTATCATGTAAGACCTTCAGGGCAGTTGCATGATGTACTCTGGGAGTACCAATCTTCTTTGAATGCCATGTGTAGCCTCAGTGACAGTGAGGTCCAGCTTCCATCACTGCCCCAACAGAAGAATACTTTCAGGGACCTGGTTCTTGAATCCTTTAGCATGGTTGCCCCACCACCACTTTGTGGCTTATGTCACTTCCTCCAGCCCTTCATCAGCAATCTATTCTCACCATTAATCTTCTACAGATGACTGAGGCAGAGAAGGCTGGTTCAGTGAAGCAAGGTTCACATATGCTGCTGGTGGAAATACCAAACTCTCAACTATCCTTCTACTTAACTGTAGTCCAACTTCCTCGGTGTTGTAGCTGGTCACCACTCTTCCCTTGGGTATTGCTATAACCTCAGTGTTGTGTAGCCTTTGAAACAGATCTCTGCAACCATGTCAGTCTTCCTCAGTCAGTAGTGTATGTTGAACTCATAGCTGGTGAGCGTTTCTGCTCATCTCTGGCACACAGCCTCTGGTATTTGACATTTGATATTTGCCAACTAAATTCTGGATGTTTGTGATATGGTTCTTTTGGTTTTAGACAATGACAGTGGATTGTTGTCAGTCTACATTTGAAACTTTGCTCCCTATTAAGGAATTCTTTGAATTTTAAAGTCAAAAACTCTATCTTCAAGAACTCCGAAATCCAAGAATCCTTGGTGCTTAACACAGCTTCTGGCACATAGTAAGAACTTGATTAAATGCTTGTTGACTGAAAAACTGATTCCAAGTCTAAAATGGGGTAATGAGTTTTTCTTTAATCCAGCTCTCTGCTGGCAAATGAAACTGACTTCTGGTTGTCATTCTCTCTTGGTCTAGGATGCCCTCCAGGATGTCATCTGTTAATATGAGATCTTTGACTCCCTGACATTTGATTCCTTAATTTTAGAGAATTGCTTCAAGCCCAGACCTGTGCCCTGTTTGGCAGCTCTGTGTGTCGAATGAAGAAAGCTAATCTCTTGGGTCTGTAATGAAAAAAGCAAGGGAGAAGCCAGCAATAAACAGAACAAAGGTTTAAACGAACAAAGGTATGAGGCAGGTCTCCCTCTCTGGTGGTTTTAACTTGGAAAGGCCTTAAAGAGTACCCTTCATGTGATATATTCTTGCCATGGCAGTGAAAGCTATGTATACCTTTACACATGAGATTATAGGATCATGGAGATAGAAATGGAAGAAAACCTCAGAGTTCATATAGACCAACCCCTTCATTTTACATTTGAGGCAACTGAGGCAACTACAGTCAAAGTGTGTGTGTTTTTGAAAGATGAAAAGCATTTATTAAATACTTATTGGGTGCCCGACCCCTAAAAATCCAAATCCACAATTAAGATGTTCCCCACCTTAACTGCTCATGTTCTAATGGGGGAGACGACAGTGGAGTGGCAGATCAGCTGGTCTGGGAAGCCTCAAAGATGGCTTCAAAGATGGTGGGGGAATGAGAGTGGTGATTGGAAAAGGTGGAAGGAATGGGGAAGGATATGCCCATAGCAGCAGGATAGAAAATAGCAGGGTAAAGATGAGGCCTGTAGGACCCAGAGGTAAATGATTTAGCTCCTCTCAGGAGTCCTCTCTTTTGGAAGGTGGAGCAAGATCAAGAAGATGGTAAGGTGGAAATTTGTGAGAGTGAAGGCAAGGACACAAGACACCAAACTAAGTATAAACTTGTACCAAAAATGTTTTCTTTTAAAAATTGTCTGATCTCAGAGATAGTAATTTAAGGTCTTCTATGGAAGAAAGAGAGGCCGAGTGGCATTGTATTTGGAGGAAGACCTGAGTTTGAGTCTTGACTTGGGCATATGATGATGGTCAAATTATTTATTTACCAGTGACTTAAACAACTTTCTTAGGCTACATCATGGAAGAGTTATTGATCTTTGTCAGAGGTGAGTGTTTACATTCTGAGATGCCCTTATGCTATGGCATGTAATTTGTACTTTAACACAGCTGAGTCAATGTTTTCATCTGCAGGGCTCTGTACTCTATGAACATCTAGTCTATCTTTCTTCCCTTCTATGACATTGCATGCCCTTATATTATGCCTAACATTGAATATAGAAAATATGAAGTGAGAATGACAGAATGTTTATAGTAAAATCATGAGTAGAGTGATTGAGCTAAACAAAATTCATGAAGAAAATTGGTTTTTTAAAGGAATCTTGTCACGTTCCATGGCATTGAGGGAGTTTATATTTATCCGAGCAAGTTTTCTCATCACCAAAGAAGACTCCAACCCACAACGGCTTAGTAAGAAGAGTTACCGAGTAGAGATTGTTTTAAAGTTTGATGAGCACTTGACAAATGTCATCTTGTTGGAGGCTTGAGACAACCTTGGGAGGGAGGAGCTTTCCATGGCACCATTTAGTTCCCTGGGTGTGCTTGGAACATTGCTAAGGCCAAAAAACTTCCACCTAAAATAAAAACATGCGGTGCTCAAGCCAGTGATGATTCTCTCCATGTTTCACCATCTAATGAACCAAACCTAATCAGAGCTTGGGAGGACCTTCCAGAGTGTGCAGACACCAGCATCGCTGCAGTATTCCAAGGTCACCTCAGAGGACGACCTTGGGAAAGAACAATTTCATGAATACAGGAAATGTGGGGATGTTGATTTTTATCTATAAAAATGTTAGCTATCATTAAAATTGCCATCGTCTGGCATATATCTTGATTCTATTTTATAATTCTGAAAAGTTTATGTATTAGATCACATTTTCTGCTTGAATTCCATTAAAACTACTGATATATTTTACCAATGTAATGTAAATATAATAGCTAATATTTGCATAGCATTTCATAATTCCAAAATGCCTTACGTACTTGGTCATTTATTCCTCAAGAGACCCCTGATACTCTTCCTACTCTGAGAGTCTGTGAATTTAATTAATTGGAGCTCCAACTTTAGAATGTGGCCTGGGACCAGATTTGGGGAGGGTGGTGAATTGTAGTTTGAGGAATTTTGCCTGGATCCTGTAGGTAATGGGAAGTGATGGAAGATTTGGAAACAGCCAAACAATATGGTCAAGATTTAGATCATGTAACATCCCTTTAGGAAGCTTCAGTTTCCTTTTCTATAAAATGAGGATAATATTAGGGTTGTGGAATAGTAATAAGGGTTGTGGAAACCAATTAAGATGATAACAAAAATAATACCTAGCATTTATGTAGCAGTTTAAAGTTTGCAAAGTACTTACATATATTATCTTATCTGAGCAATCCTGGAAGTAAGTGCTATTATTAAGCCTCATTTTACAGTTAAAGAAACTGAGGCTGAGAGTAGTTAAGTGACTTGCTTAGGGTCACACAGCTAGAAAGTATCTAAGGAAGGATTTGAACTCCAGTCTTTTTGACCCCAGGCCTTGTGATCTATTCACTGAGCCACCTAGCTGCCTTGTCAACCTTAAAGTCTTCTATAAATGTTAACTATTATTATAATTATTTCTTGATTCCCCAGTGGATGGTGTTCTCAAATTCCTAAAATTATCACGTATTTGCTTATCTGTATGCATACACCCTCAGTTAAATGGAAACTCCTTGGGGACAGGAATTGTTTTTCACTTTGTCTTTGTACTCCCTTTTCCTAGCAGATAGTAGGTCCCTAAAAAATGCTGGGTGAATTGAATTGAAGAGCTAAGTAGTGTATTACTCTCTCCATTTTATAGCTGAGAAAACTGAGGTGCAGAGCCATGAAGTGATTTGATCCAGGTCATAGCAGCTTGTAAATCACAGGCCTTCTGTCTCCAAACCCAGGGTCTCTACCATGACAGTATGTAATAAAATAATAGTCTGAAGAATTCTAATATTCACTTCAGGGAAATTTTAACACATGGTCTTTGTGTTTTTAATTCCTTCACATGGTCCTTATAAAAAAGCTAGCCAACTGAATAATTGTTCCATATGATACTTACTACCTACTCACTGAATACATATGTAAATTAAAATGCCCTGCACAGTTAATTCTCTTTTCATGGAGAATTACTCATTCACTCAACAAGTCCTTATCCAGAGTCTACTATAACTAGCACCATGCTAAGCATTATAGAGGAAAACAAAGACCCAGCGCTTGACCTTAAGAAATCTGTAGTTGGGTTGGGGAGGTAGGACATTAGTTCATGAAATATTTAAATAACAATGTAAACTGCAATTTTAAAAGAAGTGTTATGGATAAATGAGTGTCATGGATTAAAAGGGCTGTCAGAATGCAGAGGAAGAGGGGAGAGTGTAGTGTGGGCTGGAATGGTCACTTATTATTGGATTTGAATGGCTAATTCAAATATTCTGGAAATGTTTTCATTCCACACACCCCCCAACTCACCCTCATTCTTTTGCACATAATAAGATTATATTTATTCACAGTTACCATATTCCCCTACTGACAGCAGATGACCATACTTACTGGATCTTCATATCTCCTAGGGGATCAACAAATCTTTATGCATATCAGTAGGAATAAACATTGAGTTGGAGATGCTATATGAGACTATAATCAAGCTGTAACACTTTGTTGTGACAGTTGCTTATATAACTGAATAGATTTGTTCTAAGAAAGGCTCGTAGAAATGTTAAGGCATCTCAGAGAGGGTGTAGTTCAGTCCCTTCCTGGTAGTAATGAGGAAACTGAGTAACAGAAGCTGTGATTGGCCTAAGATACTCAGAACAGGGACTGGAAACCTGACCTCCTAACTCCTTGTCAAGTGCTATTTCCATGCCAATAATATAAATTTATGATAAGTATATTTTTATGTTGATTTTCATTTTAAAATTTAAGATGCAATTTCCCATTTCAAAATTGTCCCTTGAATAAAAGCAGACTGAAGAAAAGAAAATGAGAGTAATGATGCTGTAATAATAATTAAAATATTAATAATATTTTTATAAACTCATATCCAAGAGTGATCAGAAAATTAGCAAATTGCTTTGTTGACCATTCTGTTCCTACATAGTAAAAATAATAATATATTTGTTTATCCTTAGTAATTAGTTAATGAGGACTGCTATCCTCACAAGGGGCTGTAAATAATTAACATGGTGTACAAGAACCCACCATTGTAAGGTAGCTGTTAGAGCCTTAGCTGAACAAGTAGACACTAATATCAAGAGGAATAAGATCAACCAACCAATCGATAGATCACTGACCATTTATTAAGTACCTACTATGTGTCAGCCACTGTACTAAGTGTGAGGGATAGGATAGAACCTTCAACTTTTAAGGATCGTAGACCACTGAGTGAATTTGTGACAATTTATCAGCTTTTTAAGTTTATAGATTCTATATGAACATCTGTTATGAATCAGTTTAGATATAATTATTGATTAAATGCTTGACATAGCATATATTTAAAGCATATGCCAGCATCTATTGCAGAGGATACAGTAGCAGAGAAATTCCACAAAGAATTTGACATGATCCTTGAAAACACTGCAGTGTCCAACTCAAATAGAACTGGGGGATGGGAGAGCCTCAAACCCAGAAGTGGACTACATATTGACTTAGAAAACCAAACTGGTTTACATATTATTTTTTTTGGTATTAATACATCACATTAAAATCAGATAGGAATGACATTTTAATCTGGTTCAGGCTGCCTGCAGCCCACAGGCCCAATGTTTACACCTCATTTCCAAGCTACATCCAAGAATGGCTTGATGCAGAGAGGAAGGATGACATCATTGAAAGATAGTAGGCACCAGGGTAAGAAGGCCCAGATCTGCATTACAGGGGAACTCAGCAGCATCTTGTCCAAACTGTGTCTACCAAAGGAATGCCCCCCACAACATACCAGGTGAGCAGTCGTCCATTCCTTGCTTGAAGACCTTCCCCCTTGAGGCAGTTAACTCCCTTTTCTTTTTATCCTCAGGGCCTGGCACAGAGTAGGTGCTTAATAAATATTTATTGACTGACTGACTATCATTTTCATTTGATTTAGGGGACAAGAAATGTGTAAGAAGACTGGAAAAGTTAGGGAGAAGATAAGTTTAAAGGGTATTAAAAACCAAACAGAATATTTTATATTTCATCCTTGAGGCAAGCTCCAAGTTTATTGAACTGGAGAGTGAAGTGGTTCTTCCTGTGCTTTCAGATCACTTTGAAAGCTAAGTGGAGGATGGAGGGAACAGGGAGAGACTTGGGGCAGGCAGACTCACGATTGCACTATGCACCAGGTCATTAGGGTCTACACCAGGATGGTGGTGGTGGTTTTTGAAGAGACATTGGAAAGGTAGAGTGAACAGGACTTGGCATTGTATTCGAGGGGGTGGGGAGGTAAAAGAGAGTGAAGAGTCCAGAAAGACCCCTAGATTGGGGGCCTGTTTGGGAACCCCTGGTTTCCACGGTGATTGGGAGAGTGGTGGGCCCTTCACGGTAATTGGGAATTAGGAAGAAGAGGGTCTAGGGAGAAAAATATCAAATTCAGTTTGGGACATGTTAAATTTAAGTCAGGAGAGAGATTAGGGCTGGTTGAATAGACCTGAGAGTCATCTGCATAGAGATGACAATCAAATTATGGGAGTTATATAAAGGAACACAAGAGGGCTCAAGGATGGAGCTCCCGGAGGTATCCATGATTAGTGGGCACATTATTGGCTGAAGATACTAGCCAATTGCAATAGCCTCTGCTTCCAGTCCTTCATGTCTCCACTTGATCTGACTATGTCATCCCCTGTTCTAGAATGTCTAGTGGCTCCCCACCCTCTAGAATAACTCCTCTTTTCTGCTTTTGAAGCCCTGCACGATTTGGCTTCTGCTGACCATTCCAGGTACGTTAATCTATTTAACAAATTTCAGTTAATTTGGCCTCCTTCTTTTCCCTAGAACATAACATTACATCTTCCATCGCTGTGTTTTTGCACAGGTTGGCCTCAATCCTTGTTCCTTTGTATAATTTACAACCTCTCCCTATCTGTTGCTTCCTTGAACCCTGATACTTACAAACATATACAATTCACCACCAACCTCAAAAAATCCTTCCCAGACCCTACCATCCCCTCGTTATCATCCTATACCTTCCCTTCCTCCTCAGCCATACTCCCAGAAAAAGCTGTTTCCAGTCATTGCCTCAGTCTCCCCTTCCTCTCCTCTTACTCAAACCTGAACCTTTTGAGGTCTAGCTTCCTACGTCATGACTTAATGGAAACTGCTTCTCCAAAGTTACTGACTATCTCTTAATTAATAATCAAGTCTAATCACTTTCTCTCAGTTCTAATCCTTCTTGAACTTTCTTAACATTATTGACCACTCTTTTTTCTGGTGATGGTGTACCTCTCTGGGTTTTAATGACAGCTCTCTCTTGGTTTTCCCACCTGCCTGCCCATCCTTTCTCAGTTTTCTTTGTTGGATCATCATTCATATAATACTCCTACCTGTGAGTGTACCTCCAAGACTTAGTCCTCTTTTTTTTCTCTCTCTACACTTTCAGTTGGTAACCTCACAAGATCACATGGATTTCGTGATAATTTTTATATAGATCTTTCCCAGATGGAAATATTCAGCCCGATTCTCTTTCCCGAGGGCTCATCTTGCATCATCAATTGTCTGTTCAACATTTCAAACTTGATATTCAATAAACATTTATTAAATGTCTACTATGTGCCAGATACTGTTCCAGGTGCTGAGGATACAATAAAAATTTGAAAAAGACTGACAACCCTGCCCTCAAGGAGCTTACAATCCAATAGGAGAAGCTAACATACAAAAGAAAACTGATAGGGTGGAAGAGGGAAGGCATCCCAACACAAGGGGCATGGTGGAGAAGCCAAAGGCCAAAATGAATGCAGCCCATGGACAAGGACATTAGGACTTGGTGCCCTGTAGGCATGTCCAAAACAGAACTCATTCTTTCTCCTTAAACTCTTCTGTACTTTCCCATTTTTGTGGAAAGTACCACCACCCTTCTCCTCACCCAGAATTGTAACCACATCATTCTCAACTCCTTGTTCTTAGCCCACATATTCAATCAGTTACCAAGTCTTGTTGATTCTCCCTTCACAACATCTCTTCATTCATCGGTATCTCTCTATGCCCACCAAGGAGCCTAGTTGAGGTTCTCATCACCTCTCACATAGACTATGATAAATGTTCCCTAACTGGCTTCCATTTCTCAAATCCCTCTCCTCTCCTTTCATCTCCAACCTGTCCTTCACACAACTATCAAACTGATTTTGCTAAAGTAAAGCTCTGACCATGTCATCACCCTACTGAGTAACTTCCACTGCCCCCTCTATTACTCCAAGTATTAAAAACAAACTCTTGTCATTTAAGACTTTTCACAATCTCACTGCACCTTACATTTCTGTCAGTCAACAACCATCTATTAAGCATCAGTGTGACAGACACAATGTTAAGCTCTATGGATCAAAAGCTACATTCTATTGGGGGAGACGCAAGGTACATATATACGAATGTATAGACTAAATGCACAATGAATAGAAAGTAGTTTTGCTAGGGAGACATTAGGAGCTGGAGTGGCCAAGGCTTCTTGTAAGATGTGCCTTTGGATCTGAGCCTTGAAGGAAACCAGTGATTCCCAAAGGCAGCATCGAGGAGGGAGGGTATTCTGGGCAGAATGGGAAACTAGTGAAGAGACAGAGATGGGAGATGAACATCATAGGGTCAGAAGAGAAAACACTCAATATAGCTCTTTTCCAGTGGTTGGGGATTGAGTGACTTGTTTTAGCCAGAAACTTAAGTATTCCTTGGGAAGGAGGGGAGGCATCCTCCTGTGAGGGGATCCATTCTTTTCCCAGCTCCTCCCTTCAGGCATCCCCAACGACCAGGCTTTCCCTTAGTCTACATCATTTGGGGGATCCTTGAAATGGTACAATAGAAAGGAGATTTGCCTGAGGCCATTAAAGTCCAGTGAAGTGACTGAACTCTCTGTTTAAGGTACCTCCCAAGCTGAGCTGTTTCTTTGCCCAAGGGAATCTACAAAGATTCGGGTCACATTGTCTAATCTTTTTCCTGCTTCATAGAAATTATATTATTCTTTTTCAGTAAAATATCTTAAGTTGATTTTGCACCCCTTCCTAGGGAAACTTCCCCGTGAAAAGGAGAGCTTCCTTCACAGACTCTCTGTAACCTCTCTCTTAGCTGCCCTTGAGCAAATGAAATACATATGGACCGATAATGGCTGGAACTAACCACAGTTTTATCTTAATGTCAGCTCGTAGAGGCTGGGTGGACAGCAATGTCAAAAATCAACTCAGAAGGAGCAGAGAGAAGCTTTGGAACAGAAGAAACTTTCCCTGGGAAGAGAAGGGAGGATGATCAGCACCAGTGTTTTCAGCAAACAAAAAAAACCCGTGGTCTCCTCAGCCTTGATTTGTAGCAGCAGCAGTAGGAGCAGCAGCAGCAGCAGCAGCAGCAGCAGCAGCAGCTTTGAGTCCCAGAAGCTCCTTCCATTTTTGTTTCTTCATCGTTCTGTGGAGGAACTCAGACCTCTCCTAAGCATGTTGCTCTCTGTTCATTTCCGGAGAGATCTTAGCTCTCCCCCTTCCTTCTAGGTTGAAGGTGAGGAACTGCTGTTTTTTCAAGTATAGGAAACAATCCCATGGCTCCCAAAGGTTTGTCCCCATTTGGGGACCTTGTACCTGGCTGCAGACACTGGCTCCTAGACACATTATTCTTCCTACACCCTCTGGTTTGACCGAGATCGCCTTATTCCTGTTTCCCATAAATGACGCTCCACCTCCTTCCTATTCACTGGCTGTCCACCATTTCTGCTATGCTTTCCTACCTCTTCTCTACCTCTCAGAAGCCCTAGGTACCATCAAGACTCAACTCAAGTGCTACTTTCTTTAGTAAGACTTTCCTGATCTGTTCAGTGACTAGTTCCAGTAAAGGGACTCATTATATATCTTTTATATCACATATATGTGTATACACACACATGTATCTATTTAATAACAGACCTTCTACCTTGGCTTGGACTTGTGGCCTTGCTGGAGAGCCTATATCCCTAAAGTCCCTGATAGTTGTATTTCTTCCCAACTTGGGAAGAAAGGAAACTAATGTGAGATCAGGGTTGGAGTGGAGAGGTTTCCCCAAAAGCAGGAGGTTTAAGGGTCTCTAGAGAGGGTGAGATAGGACACACCAAGAGAACAGAGAGGCAATGCGTCCCTTCTCTTTCCTCCCCACCCCGACTGATGGAGATATTTGGAGTTCCTCTCCTCAAGTCCTTTTGGGACCCCAAAGAGGCAAAAGCTAAAGGAGCAAGGTGTAAGAGTCGTTCCCCTCCCCCACGTTCTTTTTTTTTTTTTTTTTTTAAATCTCAGGCATGTGTGTAGGTGGCTGGCTTGCCAAGAGGAAGAAGAAAACCAGATAGGAAGGAACTGGGGACGTTTCTCTCTTTTCACTGCCTTGCTTAAGATGGAAGTCACTGGCAACCATTTCTAGACCTTCTCCTTACTGTGAAACCTGTGACCAAACCTGTCCTTTCCATTGTCATGTGTCCCTTTGTGGCTTGAGAGCTTTGGGAGTCACATAGGAAGGAGTAATCTCTCTTGACACCAGACTGAGATACTGGCCACCAAGCCCATTTATAAGAGAGTTTTTCTTTCTCTGGCTGGAGGCATCATCAAAAATCATCCATAGGTTTCATAGCTACACTTCCAAAGAAAGGATTGCTACAACTTTATGTCTTTATATTTGCCCCCTCAGACCAGGGGCCTAAACCTGATATGGACCTATATATGTACCTGTTTGTCTACCCTAAAGAATGTAGGACTTCTGTCTTTGTAGCCTGGCACAGTTCTGGTGCATAATGGGCACTTAGAAAAAGCTCCGATTGGCTGATTAGAATATACTTCATCTTTATCTTTGTCTTTTATAATCCCTAGTTTGCTTGAAAGCTCTTTTCAGGTACTGCTTTCCATGGGAAGTCTACCTGGAACCTTCTAGCTATTTTTACCCTCTTGCAGAAATTGATTTTGTGTTGTGTATGTGTCCAGGTATTTACACAAACACCAAAAAATAACATATCTACACAAAGTAATGTATATTTTATTTTTTTAAATTAGGAACTTAACCATCAACAAATGCTAACATTTCATTTTACAAAAGGCAACAAAAATCATTATATATGAAATAGCGAATTTTTGCCATCTATTGTTGGTTTTTGTGAAAAAAAAAAGATATATTAATTTTAAAAAGTGTAGCACGACTTTTCTGATCCATCCACAGAAGCTTTGCCTTGGAGCATGGAAGTCAAGAAGCCTTCTGCTGATAGGTGGCTTGCCCCCATCATTCTCCACTGGGGGATCTTGGGTTAGACCAAGTTCTGATAGTCTTGGATTAGACCTGGGGACAGACTATCCAGAGGGTTGTTGGTCCTGTCTTAGAAGAAGCTTGTGGGGAGAGGAAGCAGGAAGTCATTACAAACAAACAGATGCCAGAGAACCTTTCCCAATTGAGAGAAGCAAGAGATTCCATCACAAGCTAGAGATACAACTGTAGAGTCATGGAAGACTTCCAAGAGATCTATCCAGTAGATGTGATGACTACAGAACTGAGGCAGTGAGGACCCCGCAAGTATGAATCATGACCCCAGCAAAATCTTTACTGCTTCTTGAGCAAGGCAAGGAAGAAAGATATTCTTCCCTTTCGTTTCCTTCTTTCTAGGGAGAAACAAAATGTTCCACCCCCACCACCCAGGTTATTTAAATGAATGAAATTTTTCAAAGTATTTATTGTTTATTATTTTTCAGGCACCACACTGAGCACTGGAGACATAAATGTAAGCCAGCAAGACAGTCCTTGCTCTCAAAGCCCTTACATTCTAATGGGGAAAGGCAAAACCTATCAATTAGCATTTATTAGGTGACTACTTTGTGCCAGGCACTGTACTATGCTTTTCCTAAAGGGAAACTGGAAAGAAGTGTGTGTTGGGTCCTACATGGTGGCATGGTCTGGAAATGACCTCAAATGGAGGTAGAAAGTTGGTTCTAGAAAAGATCAGGTGAAAGCTCACTGACCAGAACCCAGGGTACCAGAGGCAGAGAACAAGGTGTTCCTGGGGGAGGGACCTAAGGAGAACGAATGGCCAGAGTGTATGTAGCACAGTCTTGAAATGGCAGAGTCTTTGACTTTCTGGTTTCTCTGTTCTTCCTCAGGCTATTTGTAAAGGGCACCTAAAGATTTGAAAGAATTTTCCTTTCGCCTGAATAGTCATATTTGTTATAATTGTATTGGACAGCACAAAGCTGAGCTTTACTTATTCATCAGATCTAGAAATATAATAAGAGAGAATTGGTGGTGGATTTCCCTTTCTAGAGATAGAAGACAAGTAGTTCAATAGCAACTGAACTGGGGGCTAAGGCATTAAGGGAAAGTAGTAAACTTTGCATATCTGACAAAGAATCCAAGACCAAGGTATTCCTAGTTAAAAGAACATGAGCCATTTAAACTCCAAGAAGGCCAACGATAACAAAAAAGTCCCCATATATACCAAAATATTTATAGAAGCATTTTTTTATGATAGCCACAAAATGAAAACAAAGTAGATGCCCCTTAATCAGCAAATGGCTAAGCAAATTGTGGTAAATGAATATAATATTACTGTGGTGTAAGAAATGATGCATGGGATAATTCAGAGAAGTATGGAAAGATTTATATGAACTGATACAGAGTAAAGTAAGTAAAGTCAAGAAAACAATATACACAGTAAATACAACAGAAATGAAAAGGACAGTATGCCAAAAAATAAAAATAAATGCAACAAAATTGTAAAGATCAAGTGGGACTTGAATGAAGAAATAGGAGAAGATACCCCCAACCTACTCCTTTGTGGTGATAGTGGGTACTTCATGTTGCACATAATTTCAATTCATTTTATATATATGTATGTGTAATATATATTTTCATTATATATTTCATTATATACTATTCGATATATATTTCATTAATGAATTGTTAATTATATTGATTTCCCCCCTTTTTTTCTTTCCTTCTTTTTAAGAGTATTTTAAGAAATACTCTTTGTGAGATCATAAAAAAGGGGAAAGGACCCATATGGACAAAAATATTTATAGCAGTTCTTATTGCGGTGGTAAAGAATTGGAAATTGAAGGGATGCCCATCAATTAAGGAACAAGTTGTGGTATATGCATGTAATGGAATTCTACTGTTCCATAAGAAATTGTGAGCAGGCAGACCAGAAAAACATGTAAAGACTTGCATGAACTGATGCTGAGTGATGTGAGTGGAACCAGGAAAACACTGTACACAGTAAGAGCAACATTGTAACAGTAACAGCAACTGTTAGACTTATCTCTTCTGAGCCATGCAAAGATCTAAGATAATTCCAAAAGACTCATGCTATCCATATCCAGAGAAAGAACTAAGTAGTCTGATTGCAGATTAAATCACACTATTTTCTTTTTTTATTTGTTTTTCTTTCTCATGGTTTTCCCCTTTTGTTCTGATTCATTTTTTTAAAGCATGACTAATGTGGAAATACATTTAATATGATCATACATGTATGCTAGCTTGGGAAGGGAGAGTGGGAGGAGGGGGGAAATTTAGACCTTAAAATCTTATAAAAATGAATGTTGAAAATTAAAAATAAATTAATAAATAAATTTTTAAAAAAAGAAATACTCTTTGTTTTATGGAATGGTTTAGGAATGAGGATAAGCATAATGATGTAAAAAATCAATAAAACTTTTTTTAAAAAAAGATTATGAGCCAATATAATTCTAAAAATGAATATTTAAGGTGAGTAGCCATTTTTCTTTCCTTGGAAAGCAAAGTGCAAAGAGTTTAAAAGAAAAACTACATCCCCAAAAGGAAACGTATTACTGGGAAAACTCTACCTTCATGAAAAGAATGGGAAAAGAATTCTCTAGACCAGTGCAGTCTGATTTTCCAGGTTCAGGGATAATTTAGGCTGTCTTGCTTGCCAACAGTTGCCTAGTTTGTTTATATTCACTTCTAAACATTTTATTTTTCTGTTTCTTTCTGTGTATTTTTAAAATGGTTTCCTGCTCTTTTCCTCCTTTTTAAAAATACCCATTTATTTTGTTACCTACTAATTTATCCTTTCACTCCCAAATAGAAGTTGTCCCTTATAGTAAATATAGTCAAGTAAGTCATTTAACACATTGGCTATATCTGAAATTGTGTATTTCATTCTTCACCTGCTGCCTGTCACTTGTCTGTCAAGACACAGAAGGCATGCTTTGCCAAGAATCTTCTGAAGTTGTGGTTGATCAGAATTCTGATGTCTTTCAAAGCTGTGTTCCTCACAGCACATAGTCATCATATAAGATATTCTCCAGATTTTGGTCATTTCATTTTGCACCAGTTCATACAAGTCTTCTCAAATGTCTCTGAATTCTCACACACCATTTTTATGGCAGTGAAATATTCCATTTATATTCATATATTCATGTATTCATTTCTCAATTTATGAACACCAGCTTTAAAATTCTTTGCTAAAGTAATACTCCAATTTTTTTTTGTAGATATGAGTCCTTCATTTTTTTTTCAACCTATTTGAGATATTTGTCTGGTAATGGCGTTTCTAGGTCAGTGGGTGTGTATAGTCTGATGATTTTTGTGCATATAAGTCCAAAGTGTTTTCCAGAATGGTTGAACCATTTCACAGCTCCACCAGCAGTGCCTTAATGTATCTAACTCTTCTCTTATTCCCAGAATTCTTATTTTGTCTTTATTTGAATTTTTGATTTGTTGCTTTGTGAAATTTTTTATTGACTTGCTCAATTTATTGATCTCTTCTTTTTTTATTTTCTTGATGAATTGTTTCAAAGTATAATTTTACCCTAAAGATTGCTTTATCTATCTATCTATCTATCTATCTATCTATCTATCTATCTATCATCTATCCATCTATCTATCTATATATAGATAGATAACTTTTTAGAAAAAGTTTTGTTATATTTTTGTCTCAAGTTTATTTTTTTATTTGATATAGTTACTGCTTGTTTCTATAAATTGTTCTTTGATTCAGTCATTCTTTGGGAGTATATTACTTAGTCTCCATTTAAATCTGAATCCTTTATTAAATTCCCTGATTATAATTTTCATTGCTGTATATATCTTGTATGAACATTTTTTTTGTATGTTGTCTCCCCCATTAGTAGAATGTGAGCTCCTTATGGGAAAGGATTGTGTTTGTGCCCTTTTTTGCATACTCATGCTTAACACAATGCTTGGCACATAGTACGCACTTAATAAATTCTTATTGACTGTTTACTAACTGACTGCATTTTGGTGAATAAACAATTTTTTTAAAAAAAGATCTATGCTTTTCTGCATTTATACACAAGCAATTATATGCCAATATGTGATTAGTTTTTGTAAAGCTGTAATGGTTATAAAACGCCTTATAATTCACATTTAGTAGTCAGTTAATAAGCACTTATGAAGTGCCTACTATGTGCTATGCACTAAAATACAAAAAAAGGTAAGATACAGTCCCTGACCTCAAGGAACTTACAAGCTAGTGGATCAGCCATCAACAGAGGGCTATCTTATCCAGCTTTTCCAAAATTCTATTGAAATTCTCAACTTCTTTATATTTTTGTTAATTTTGTCTATGTCTGAAGGGGCAGCTAGATGGTGCAGCAGATAGAGCACCAGTGCAGGACTCAGGAGGACCTGAGTTCAAATCTCACCTCAAACACTTGATACTCATTAGCTGTGTGACCTTGGGCAAGTCACTTAACCCCAACTGCCTCATCCTGGGTCATCTCCAGTCATCCTGATGAATGGATTCAAATGGCTCAGGAGTAGAAGTCAGGTGGTGACCTGCACAGCCCTCCCTCCTTCAAAGTCAAGTGCAAGTTATGTCATTATTTCTCTGATGGCATGGTCTTCTTTGGCAATGAAGGACGAACACACACACATACACACACACACGCTCTACGTCTGAAAGGGACACATTGAAGTTTCTATGAATGATTGTTTTACTATTTCTCCCCATAGTTCAATTAGCTTTTTCTTTAGGTACTTACATGCTACATCATTCAGTGCATGTGTGTTTCATATTGATCCTGCTTCCTTACCTATGGTCCTTTCATACATAATGTTGTTTCGATGCTTTTTAAACTATGTATATTTTAATTGTTTCTTTGTTTGGAATTATGATTGCTAACCCTGCTTTTCTGGATTCTAGTCAACCTCTCATTTTTATGTTGTGTGAATCCTCATTTTTCAGGTGTATTTCTCACAAACAACATGTTGGCTTTCTAATCTATTCCTCCACATTTTTCCATTATATGAATTCTAGTCACATGCATGGTGATAATTATTAGGTTCCCCCCCACTCCATAATACCTTAACATTACGTTTCCTTACTTTGCCTCTATCTTTCTCTTTACAAAGAGAAAGAATGTGGGGGGAAATAAATTAAATCTCCCCAACAAAATTGTAGCGATAAGATCCTATTCCTTTGGAATTCCTCTTTGAACTTAGCCCAGATCCAAATCTCTAGACATTACACCCCTGCCCCCGTCTCTCTTGTCTCTTTCTGTCTCTGTCTTTGTCTATCTGTCTGTCTGTCTGTCTCTCTCCCCTTTCTTTTAATCCCCTCTTTGCGAGAATTAGCCTTCCGTAATTGAAGCTTGTCTCAGTTGTGACTATTTCCTCCCAAACAATACACTTCGTACGGAACTCTCTTCCTTCTTCTGTTTCTGCTGATTTCTCTGCTTACTTTAAAGTATCCCACCACCTACCACTGTGCCTCAAATATAGGAAGTACTTAAAAAGTCTTGAACTGAATTTGTTGAATTCACTATTGCTACTTCCTCTCCCCTTCAAATAAGTATGGGGTTTTATCTGGATGGTCAACCTCGTAGTTTCAGGGAAAAGCATAAGAAAGCACAGTAATACTAATATTGAGTATAAAAATACTCTTCTATTTTTCTAATAAGCTTCATTAAAAGAACTGTTAATACAGCCAATAACAGATATATGAGCTTGGAGAGACGATTGAAACATCATCATATGCTGTAATAATGTCCCAGGAGTTTAGTTATGATGTTGGAAATCAAGGGGAAAGGCTCAATGGACTTTACAAAGTATCTATTTACCATGCCAAATTGCAATACGAAAACATTCTCTGCAATGCTTTGGAAAGCCTTTTGGGTTTAGATAGTTTTCCAAATACATGGCTCCCTTTCACCTGTCAACAGATTCCACAACTGCATTGCATTTCTTCCCAGATCCTCGAAGTGTATGCAATTTATAAATCTGCTGAGAAATATATTTTTTCCCCTCAGAAACTTGATGAGTTCGAGACAAGCTGGCCAAAAGATGACTTGCTATTTTTCTGTTGAAACTTGCGTGTAAAATAAAACAGCTATACTTTTTAATGCAGTATAAACCTATATGAAAAGAGTAATGAGATCTGATGTGACCCAGAACCTCATTTCTAATATTCATTCAAGTATCAATTCTGTACAAAGTGACATCATCTCTAAGAGGAGGGAATGAACTGACTGATCTCTAAGAGCTCTTACATCCCTCCAAATCTTACAATTTGGCAATTTCTCTGCCTTTGGCATATAGATAAGCTCAGAGTTGCCAGGTGATGCTGTAAGGTTGTAAGACAGTGCCTAAGATCTTTGCAACTAAGCTCAGATGCTATAAATAGATTAGAGCTCTCACTGAGATTGTCATTTAATTTTATCTTTATTAATATTTAATAAAAACAACATGGTTGACGGAATTTAGATCTTCTTTAGCAACAACTAGAAATGGAAATAACATTTTTTACCCCTAACAGACCTACTAGGGAACTTGAGAAAACCAACCTTGAAGCAGAATTTGAGAATGTGAGCCATAAAAATGGTTTATGAATACTACAGAATATAAAAATTAATGGGGTTTGTCTAGACAGTAAGAGTCATAGTGTCAGGTCCTACCTGATCTCTGCCTCCTGGCTCTTTCGTGTTCCTTCAAATCTCAGGTAAAGTTCTACCCTCTGCCAAATGCCTTTCCCAGTCCTCTTTAATCATTTTGATTTAAGAGACAGTTTAATTGAGGTAGCTAAGTAGCAGAGTGACTAAAGTGCTGAACCTGGAGTCAGGAATACCTGAGTTCAAATTTAGCCATTTTGTAGCTATGTCAGGTCATTCAGAAGGAGAAGACGACCATCAACAGGACAGTGGCCCATGTATCCTTAACTGGACAGAAACTGGGAAGTTTGAGTGAGCTGCTCAGACAGTACATGGCTGAGGGGAAGATAAAATATGCCTGGTCAGCAGTCCTACAGAGCGTTTCATGCTTTGTTGTTTTAAGTAGCAAACTCCCTGGAGAATATCATAGGAGTGATGAGTTATTGCAACATGCTATATTTTGAACAGATGAGTGGTTTCCATTCAGTGCTGACACACTGGAAAAGATTGGGGCTCAGAGAATCCTAGATTTAGAGCTGGAGAAAATTGTAGAGACCAACTACTCCAACACTTTCATTTTTACAGATGCAGAAACTGAGACCAAAGAGGTTAAAGAACTTCACTAAGATTACATAGGAAGTAAGTAGCAGAACCAGAATTCAAGTTCATGTCTTCTGACTTTACAATCCAGCATACTTTGTCCTGCATGAGTACAGATGAGATGGACCCATAGGCAATTAGTGCTTACTCTTTTGGGGTTCTGGGATGACTTTTGCCTTCATTACTTGATGCTGATTGCATTTATTGCCTAAAGGAGCAAATATAAAATGATCTGTTTGGCATCCAGTCTTCCACAGGAAGCCTTTCCTCTTAATTGCACTGTTTTCCTTCTTTTAATTATTTCCTATGTATCCTATCTATAGCTTGTTTTGTCTATATTTGTTCTCATGTCGTTCCATTAGATTTCAAGCTTCCTGAGGGCAGGGATGTCTTTTGTCCCTTTCTGTATCCCCAGAACTCAGCATAATGTCTGGCACCCAGCAGGCACTTAATAAATGTTCATCTATTTATTTATTAATTTTTTTCTTTGGGAAACTGAAGCTGCCAGGAACATCTCTCCCAGGGCAGCTGCCACTGCCAGTAGAACCTAATGTGTTCATCAGGCTTGAAGAGTTTATCTTTCATCATGATCACTGTTAAATCTCCTGTGTTCAGGGAAAGACATATAAGGCAGAGGAGGCTTTTGGTCCTTGACATTCAGTTTCAGACTCACCTAGAAAGTTTAGGTACTCCTTGCTATGTATAAGTAGCTACTGTAGTTATGTATGTGTGTGAGGTGGGGAACCACTGGCAGTTCAAAGGAGAGGTTCAGATCAGACAGGAAAATAAGAGAAATCGATAGGAAAAGTGAATGTGCCCGAGGATGCAGTCACTCCTTTTAAAGTCTACCAAATGAGCCATTAATGGCTCATTGGCCAATCATTTCTGATGCAGCCCCCAGTTTCAAGAGGGGTGCACACATAGAGACTAATCTGAAGCCTCTGATTGCACAAGATCTTTATCAAAGGGCTCACTGGAAGGGATCAGGGTAAAGGTTCATCCTCTTCTCCATGGGATACTCCATGATGATACTCCACCACATTCCACGGAATAGTCACTTTTGCATTTAGTTAATTCAATTCAACAAATATTTCCTCGGTACATATTGTAGAAAAGGCATCATGGTGAGTGGTAGGGATATAAAGATTCCCCTCCACACCCCAAATCCTTTGAGGATACAACATGTAAAGAGATAAATCCATTTAGGTTTGAAGAGGAGAGCACCAAGAAATAGAGTGGGTTGAGAGGATATGGAAGTCCAAAAAAGCTTAATGAAGGAAATGGTCTCAGAGCTGAACCTTTAGAAATAGGTGAGGATGCCGAAGTAAAAACATGGGGAATAAGAAAAAAATTAATAAAGTGCTTTGCCATCTTTTGGCACTGTGTAAATGATGGCTATTGTTATTTCGTGTAGGACAGACAGCCTGTGGAAAGGCCTAGAAATGGGAGGTGGAATTCCAAATTTGGGAAACAGTAAGTAGGTTCATGTGGCTGGAATTAAAAGTGTATCAAGGGGAATAATGTGAAGTCAGTCTAAAAGATAGGAGAGAACCAGATTGTGAAGGGATTTACACGCTAAGGTGAGCAATTTGTTTATATTAGAGGCGGTGTCAGAGTGACAGAGCCAGAGCCGTGTCCTTAGGTTGAGTTTATTGGCAGCAAAGTGGAAGATGGATTAGTGAAGGGAAAAAGTAATGTGAAAGTCCAGTAGAGAGGCGATGGGGGCCTGAATGAGGGTGGTGGTTGAATATCATGGAGGTATAAGGTTCTGCAGCTGATTGGGATTGGCACGGACAATGACAGTGCAAGGAAGGGGGAGAGTCAATGGTGACACCAGAAGGTTGTGAACCTGGGGGACTCAACGGGTAGTGGTGACCTCTGGAGGAATAGAAATTTGGAGGGGAAAGATAATGAGTCTGCTTTACATGTGCTCAGTTTAAGATGTCTATTAGATATTCTAGGGAATTTGGTGGTATGGAACTGAAGTCTAAGGGAAGGATTGGGACTTGAGAGTCATGGGATCCTAGCTCAAAGACTGGAAGGGACCGTGGAGAACTCTGAGTCCAAATTTCTCATTCCACAGAGGAGGAGACAGAGGCCAAGGCTGATGAAGAGGTTGCCTAAGGTCACAGAGCCAATAAAGGTCACAAATGAAATCCGAAGCCAGGTTCTCCGACTTTAGGGCTAGAACCCACTGTGCTACACTGCTTTCATGAGTCATTTGTATAGATCATTAAACCCACAGGAGCTGACAAGATCACCTGGAAAAAGTGTATAGAGAGAGAACACTCAGAATCCTGATTAAATATATACTAACTGAATACTATCTTGACTGAGAATTATTCCCAGATATAATGGAAAGACTACTCAGGTTGAGGGTAATCATGTTCTAAGCCCAGATCTGTTACTGACTATGTGAGCAAGAGATGGCTGCTCTGTTCAGGATCACAGGGCTTCTTGGATATCTTCTAACGCTACAATTTTCCAGTTTTTAAAAAAGTAATTTAACTCTCCAGATTTTTAGTTTCCTTCTCTGTGAGATGATAATGACTTACACTTATACACTTATTTAAGGTTTATAAACCACTCTCCTTATAGCACAATTATTACTAGCTCAGGTTTACAGATGAGGAAAGAGACATGTCCAAAATCAAACCCAGCATTTGAGATGGGAGAGAAATCGAGGACTCTTGATTCTCAGTATAGGGCTTTTTTTCACTCCCTCATGCTCTTTAAAAAAAAAAAAAATTAATGGCATCTATTCTGTGCATTGATTAGACTTCTCATAGAATTAGAAAACAACAAAATATACTGAACTCTATAATTAATCCAAAAACAATTGAATCTTGAAATCTTGAAATTCTAGAAAAAAATTAAGATTTGTTTTTTTCTTGTTTAATAATTTCGGTTATGCCTGCTCCATGATTCTATCTGGGCTTTTCTTGGCAAAGATACTGGAGTGGTTTGACATTTCCTTCCCCAGCTCATCCTACAGATGAGGAAACTAAAGTACACAGGGTTAAATGACTTGCCCAGAGTCACATAGCTAATAAGAGTCTCAGATCAGATTTGAACTTAGAAAGGTAAGTCTAAGCCTGTCACTCTATCCACTGCACTACCTAACTGCTATAGTTAGTCCCAGAGGATGGAATCAGTAGCAATGAGAAAATCTAGAATAGATATGCGAAAAAAACTTCCTAACATGAGAGCTAAACACAAATGGAATGGGACACTTCTAGAGGTAGTGACTTCTTCCTCTTGTTCCAGGTATTCAAGGAAAAGCTGGATGATAACATGCCATGTATGCTGTGGAGGGTTTGTTTTGTTTTGGTTGCTCTTAGGTATAGGACTAGATGGCCCTAAGCTCTGAGTCTGTGATGGTCTTGAAGTTCAATGACTATGAACATAAAACACTAGGATTGGAAAGGTTCATTGTACCACTTGCAGGACATCCCAGGATGTTGCGCCTTGATCAATTTCTTCCCCACCCCTCTAATCTTGTATTATCATATCTACTGATTTCTTTCCTGTTCTATGTATTAACTAGGTGTAACTGTGTACTGCGTTGGATGATCAACAAAGTTGCTTATTTTCTCACTCCCTGCTTCCATCAGGAGCACACCTTTCTCCTCTCACTAGGTGGTACCAGGAGTATGACTTTCTCTAGGTCTGGCCTTCTTCCTCTCTTTCTCAAGTCAGACTTTGGAGATTTGTTTAAGGAACTGAGTTCTAGTGATTTGACTCTCTTGCCAGACTAGGGGCAAAATGTTGCTGTGGTCCCGGTGCATTCTCTGCCTGGAAATTGTTTCATGTAACAGGGCTATATCTTTAAACATGTTTCTCCTTTATCCTTAAAAAGCAAACAAACAACTCTTATTAGATCCTACTATCCCTACTAGCTCTAGCCCACATCTCACTTGCTTTTCTTGTCTAAATTCCCTTTAAAAAAAGCCATCTATACTAAGAGCTTCCATTTTTTCTTTTCTCATTCTTTCCAAACTAGCTTATCATTCAACTGACACTGCTCTCTCCAAAAACTACTAGCAATTTCTAATGGCTAAATCTAAAGGCTTTTCCTTTTCTCAATCTTCACCCTTCTTGACCTCTCTAAACCAATAAATATGACACATATAATTGGACCAAAGTTTCCCACAATTTCCTTTATTTCCTCTCATTTGTTATCATTTCTTCTTTTTCATTTTTCAAATTTTATTTCTTTTTTTCTCTGTCTCTGTTTCTTTCTGTCTGCCTGTCACGCTCGCATGCACACGCACACCCTCCCACACAAATCACATTAGCTAATGGTTTCGTCTCTATTTTTATAGTCTTAAAAAAGTCCTAGTTTTCTTTATTAATTCACTGGTTTTTTATTTTCAAAATCTGTATTTTATATTTTGGGGGCTAGGGGGTATTGATCTGTTGCTTTGGGTTTTTTTTAGTTGCATGCCCAGTTTGCTGATCTCTTGTTTCTCTCTTTTGTTAATGAAAGTATTTAGACATGTGAATTTTCCCTGTGGCCTGCTTTGATCACATAAGGTAAGTTTTGAATCTTTTCTCATTGTTTTCATTTTCTTTTATAAAATACATAGTCCTTATGCTTTGTTTTTTAATACACATGATTTTATAGGACTCATTTTTTCTTTTAAGTAGGAATCCTTTCTTCAAATTACCCTTACTGGGTAATTTGTGGTCAATAATAGATGTGTTTGATATCTCTGTCCATCCACATTTATTTATGATAGTCTGATGCCCTAGTGTAGAGTTAGTTTTTTTAAAGGTGCCATGCAAAGCTGATATATATATGTACTTTTTATGATTTCTATTCAATAGTCACCAAAATAATGACCAAAAGTCTGATATCCATAGGGAATAGGGACTGGACCTATGATTTAATTGCTATAGAGAACTTCTGGGTGAAGAAATTTCTCCTACTCATGCAGGTGATCACGTTGTGAGCACTGAGAAGTTAAGCACTTGCCCAGAATTTCATAGCCAATATGTGTTTGGAATGAGACTAAAGCTCAGGATTTCCTGGTTTTAAATCAGTCTGTCTCTCCCTCTTTCCTATTGCACATTGCTTCTCATAGATGCATTATCCTAGCTTTTCTAAAATTCTGTTTGGATCTTTAATACATTTCTTGCTCATCTTGTTGATAAATTCATCTAAATCTAAAAAGCATACATTAAAGTCCTTAAAAACCCATTTCTTTGCTCTCTATTTATCCCTGTAGTTAAATTATTTCCCCTCTGTTATTTAGGTGCTATGCTAATTGGTGCTTATAAATTTAGTATTGATATTACTTCATTATCTCTAGTGAACTTCAGTGCAGACCCTCATCACCTCACTCCTTGATTACTGCAGTAGCCTGCTGATGGGTCTGCCTGCTATAAGTTTCTCCCTACTCCAATACATTCACCACTCAGTCACTAAGGTGATTTTCTTAGAACTCAGATCTAAACATGTCACCCCTACTCAATAAGCTGTGGCTTCCTCTTGGCTCTAGGATCAAATCTGAAATGCTCCATTTGGCATTCAAAGCCCGTCATGACCTAGCTCCCTCCTACCTTTCCAGTCTTCTGACACATTACTTCCTGACATATCCTCTTTGATCTAGTGACACCGGTGTCCTTGCTAGTTCTCAAACAAGACACTTCATTACTTGACTCTGGGAATTTTCTCTAGCTGTCCCCCATGCCTGGGATGCTCTATTCCAACTACTGATCTTCCTGGGTTCCTTTAAGTCCCAGCTAAAATCCCACCTTCTACAGGAGACCTTCCCTAACCCCTCTTAAGTCCAGGGCTTCCCTGTTTTAATTATTTCCTGTTTATCCTATAATATAGCTTGCTTTGTATACAATTGTTTATATGTTGTCTTCCCCATATGATTATAAGCTCTTTGAGGGCAGGGACTGTCTTATGCCTCTTTTGGTATGCCCAGCACAGTGCCTGGCACGTAATACATTCTTAATTCATGTTTATTAAATTGAATTGAATTGGTTGGGTACATAGGAGGAGAACAGGAGAGCAGCAATGTATTTGACATCTTCATGGAAAATGGTTTTTCTCTTTAAAACATGCCACCAACATAATAAGGTCAAAAATATAAAATGTCATTTTTCAAGAACATAATTTAAGCCTATTATGGTTCTGTCTAGCCTTTTTCTATTATCATTAATCCTGAATAGAATGGAGTATGACTTCAAAAAATCATCTTTAGATGTTCACTATTACTTCAATAAAATTTTCTAGAATTTTGCCAGGAATTGAAGTTACATTTACTGACTTCAATTTTAAGCACAAACCCTAACTTCATTTAAAAACTTTCTTCCTTCTTAAAACAGTCTGGGCCATATTCCCTTGTTCAGCTTTTCAATAACTTTACCCTTCTCAATGATCATTCAAAAGAAGTCACTCATTACTATTACAGCTCATCTCTATTCTAAATTTGTTGTAACTGGTTTCCTGAATTTCTTATGTAGTTATTCTTTCTGAATAACTGGTTTGTAAAATAGTCCAGTTACAATGTTACTTCTGATCTTGTTCCTATTTATTTTCACCCAAATACTGCCTTTAATATTGTGGAACCAAATGACACGGAAGCTTTATCTTTCCTTGCATAAACAGGAGACAGATAAATAATTTGTCTTTGCTCAACTCCCAGAAGGAAATAAGCAAGAACTGAAAAATTTGTAGCTCTTATCCCCTGCCTGGGAGATGAGAAAAGCATGGGCAGGATGTGGAGAATGCGTGGAATGAATAGTCTATGATCGTCAATAATGCTTCTACTTTCACTGCCTATTTTTGAATCTGATTAAATGCTCTGTGCCATATGTGATTATAAATGACCTAGTAGGTAAGACACGTATGGGAAGAGTCACTGGGATGAGGACAAAATAAGCTATAATATTTAATTGGATGATTCAGACACAGTCCCAAAACTCATATAAGAAAGCAACATTATCCATACAGGGATAAAGCCAAGGAGTTAGTGACAGAAAGTTGCTCTGAGAGTTTCAAAGGGACCCAGGAAGCTTAACAGAAACGTCAGAGTGCCCACATAATTACTGACGGACTTCTCTTATTTTTTACTGTCAGATTTCTATACTTGGTTGTTGATATTACATGCTCTTTGTTCCACAATCAGAGGGATTTCAGGGGCAGAGAGTATTGATGACGTGTGACTACCAGGGCTGATGGGATCTTGCAGGATGGTGAGATGCCTGGGATCCAAAGGAGGGCAGCCAGATGGGAAATGGATGATGAAAACAAGATAGTGGTATTCTTTTTTGGAAATTATTTTTATTTATTTCATGAAGTATTTCCCAATGACATGTAAAAGAATTTTAAAAAATCATTTTCAAAAATCTTGAGTTCCAAATTCTCTCCTTCCCTTCTTGAGAAGGCAAGCACTTTGATTTCAGTTACAAGTGCAATGATATGCCAAATATATTTCCATATTATCCATGTTGCAAAAGAAAACACAAACAAAATAAAGCAATAAAAATAAAGAAAGCTTTAAAAAGTATGCCTAAATCTATAGTCAGACTTCCTCAATTCTCTCTCTAGAGGTGGACAGCATTTTTCCTCATGGGCTCTTTGAAATTGTCTTAGGTCATTATCTTGATCATAGTAGCTGAGTCTTTCACAGTTGATCATGCTTACAATATTACTGTAATGGTAAAATATTCTCCTGGTTTTGATCATTTCACTTTTCATGAATTTGCATAAATCTTCCCAGGTTTTTCTTTTTAATGTTTCTCTTGAGTCTTGTATTTGAAAGTCAAATTTTCTATTCAGTTCTGGTCTTATCATCAGGAATGCTAGAAAGTCCTCTATTTTATTAAATATCCATTTTTTTCCCTTGAAGGATTAAACTCAATTTGTTGGGTAGATTATACTTGATTGTGATTCCAGCTTTCCTGCCTTCTGGAACATCATATCTCAAGCCCTCTACTCCTAAGCATCTAAATATTGTGTGATCCTGACTGTGGCTCCATGATATTTGTATTATTTCTTTCTTACTGCTTTAAATATTTTCTCTTTGATCAGGGAGCTCTAAAATTTGGCTACTTATATTCCTGGGAATTTTCATTTGGGGATTTCTTACAGATGGTGATTAACAGATTCTTTCAATATCTATTTTACCCTCTGCTTCTAGATTTTGAGGCAGTTTTCCTTGTTAATTTCTTAATGGTGTAGCACCATCACATTTAAATGTCATAATATGTTCATCCATTTCTCATTTGATGGGCATCCCCTCTAATTCCTATTCTTTGCCATTTCAAAAGGAACTATAAATATTTTTATGCAGCCTTACCTTTTGTTTTGCTCAGGGTTAATCTCTCTCTTAATGTACTTTAGTTTCCCCTAACCCTTTCCCCACTCTCCCTTTTTCATTGTTGAGTTAAATATATTTTTCATTGTTGAGTTAAACATATTTCTGCACACACACAGTTGTAATATAGTATCTCTCTTTCTTTTGACCAGTTCAAATAAGGGTGAGGTTCAAGTGTTAGTTGCCCACCTCACCTCCTTTTCTCTATAGATATTTACTTGTATATCCTGATTATGCAAAATGATTTTCCCTAGCCTTCCTTTCCCTCCTTCCCCACCCCACATGTATCCCTCTTCTTCTCTTTCCATTCTTCTATTAAGATCATCAAGGCATAACAGAACCACTCGCAGGCATTGTCTAATTGGATTCTCTCTATGAAGCCTTATGATGATAGGGTTTGGAGGGTACTCATGTATTGTCTCACATATTGGAATGTAAGCAGTTTATTCCTGTTTGGTCCTTTATCTTTGCTCATTCCTGTTTACCTTTTTATGCCTCTCTTGACTTCTATGATTGTATTTTAAAGTTTCTCTGCAGCTCTGGTCTTTTCATCAGGAATGCTTGGGATTCCTCTATTTCATTAAAGGTCCATTTTCCCTCTGAAGCATTATGCTCAGTTTTGCTGGGTAAGTTATTCTTGGCTGTAAGCCCATATCCTTTGCTTTCTGAAATATCCTATTTCAAGTTCTCTGTCTCTTTGTAGTGATGGCTGTTAAAGTATGTGTGAGCCTTACTGTGGCTCCTTGATACTTGAATTCTTTCTTTCTGGCTGTTTTGCAGTATTTTTTCTTTGACCTGGAAACTCTAGATTTTGGCTACAGAATTTTCTGAGAGTTTTCACTTGGGGGTATCTTTCAAGAATTTATTGATGAATTTTTTCTATTTTCACCTTGCTCTCTGGTTCTAAAAGATCTAGACGGTTTTGTTTTAGCATTTCTTGAAATAGGATATCTAGAACTCTGATTAGAGTATTCAGCTATTTCAATGATTCTTAAATTTTCCCCCATGATTTGTTTTCCTTCTTGCTTTTGCTATGAGATACCTTATGTTTTCTTCTATTTTTTCAGCTTTTGGACTAGGTTTTAATATTTCTTGTTGCCTCATGGAGTCATTGACTTCTTCTTGGCTCATCTGAACTTTTAGGCAATTTGTTGCTTGAACAAGGTTTTATTCCTCCTGTGCCAGGCAAATAATATTCTTTCCAATTCTTTATTCCATAGGTCTCATTTATTTTCCATTTTTTTCCTTAAGCATTTTCATTTCTTTTATAAAAATATTTTAAAAAAAGTTTTGCTTATTTTCTTCCCAGAATTCTAGCTGAGTTTGTGTCCAATGTATGTTTTTCCCTGTGGGAATGCCAGTGGATGTTTTGGAGTTATTCTCCTGCATTTGTATCTTGAGTATCCCTGCCACCATAATGGCTCATTATGGTAGGGTTTTTTGCTCGGCCATTCTCCCAGTCTACTTCCTGATTTTGGACTTGATGTTGAGCTCTACTTCTAGAGGGAAAGTTCTTGGGACTATTGAATGTTATATTACTCCAGGATACTGGGGACAGTCTGGGGACTTGTAAGCTTTCAGGGCTCCCTAAATGACCTACAGTTACATCTAATTATTGTCTTTTTTGACTCCCCACCTCCATCCCTGTCTGAGCTCTATAAGTTCCTCACCTGAGTTTGAGTATGAGCAAGAGTAGACTGTTGCTGGACTCTGACCCATCAGTCAACTGGAAAACTCTGTTGGCTCAGAACAGCAGAATTGTAGACTGCCCTTTGGTATGGGATTCTCATCTGAATTATTCCTCTTAAGTCTAAGCTAGACATTGGAAATGAGACCCTGCTTTCTGCCTGAGGTCTGAATCACACCTCTACTGCCAATTCTGCTTTCTGAACTTCCTCCTAGAATCTCCACCTAGAAGTACCTAGAACCTTCCTTTCTAGGAATCCCATCATCTAGGAACCCCATCCCTTTTCACTCCACCCTGGATCTGTGACCTGGAACTGGGTAGCTAGTGACAAAGATGAAAATTGGCACCTGTCTTTGTTTCACTGTCCCCAGTGTGGGTCTGGGGGTGCCTTTTGTATGAGTCTGAGACCTACTCTTCCTGTGGTGTACATCTTCTCCCTGGGCTCTTCTTCAGACTAAACATTCTCGGTTCCTTCAGCCTCATAATGGCGTAGACTCAAGGCCCTTCACCATTCTAGTTGGCTTCCTTTGGATCTCTAGCTTATCAATGTCAAATGGCAGTGCCCAGAACTGAACGAAATACTCTAGATGTGGTTGGACAAGGGCACGATTCATTAAGACTATCATCAAAGTCTTGAAGAGTGATCATTTGAGATGAGGGAATAATAATAACAACTTTATTTATCACTTTGACATCTTCAAAGCACACAATATATGTTACTTTGATACTAGAGCTCTTTGTTGTATCATAAGATCTTAGGTATATAAATTGGTTCATTGGTCATCTAGCCAAACCCATACCTGAAAAAGCAGTCCCTCTATGATGTACCTAACAAGGGGACATTTAATCTTTACTTGATATTCAGTTAAAGGAAGCCAGTTTCCTCCCAAATTAGCCATCGTACTTCCAGATAACTTTCTTTGTTAGCATGCTTCTTCCTAGCACCTTGACGTACCTGGGAGTCTCATCTTCTTACTCAATTTTAATCATCTGTGTGCAGGTCCAGAGGCTCTACCTAGAAGAGGAAAATGACAGCAATTGGTGGGAGGAAAGGGGGGAAACTACTTTGCATGGTGAGATCCTAGAAATTGGTTGAGCATGACTGTTATCTTTAATGATGATGCCAAAAGTCAGGAGCCAAGTTTTGCGTTGCTCTGGGGCTATTCTCCCTACTCTCACTCAAACTGACGGACTGGGTTCCCAGAGAAAGACTAGGTAAGCCCTGAAGGATGAGGGAGTTGTCTTTTCTCATGCTATAGTTCACAAGCCCCCAGAAATGTGCTTTTCTTCATGTTTTTTTTTTTAATCTATGAGCCAGTCAGCCAGACTTAGCCTTTTAGAAACAAGTATTACCCATCCCAAATGTTCATATGGACTATTTGTGCCCAATCTGTGGTAGAACATTCTGAGCTCAGATGGGTATGATCAGCCACAGTCAGACACATCGAAATGTGACTCTAGAATAGTGATGTCACTTTATTCCTGTTTGAGAACAACCAACCAACAACCAATTACTGTATTTACTAGTAGTATAGTAAATACTACTAGTCGTATAGTAGTACACGACTAGTACTATAGTAAATATAGTACTAGTAGTGCACTGTACTGTAGTATACTGTAGTATAGTAAATATAGTACTAGTAGTGTACTGTACTGTAGTATACTATGGTATAGTAGTATAGTAAATATAGTACTATAGTACTACTATAGTACTATAGTAAATATAGTACTAGCAGTATACTGTAGTATAGCTGATACAAAGCATTCCCCTCTAAAAGTCTATAACACATTTGCTTACCAGCATAGACAGAATCTAGGGTTACTACAATGGTTTAGTCCAGAGTCCAGAGTATTTACTACAATGGTAGGAATGAACCAAAATACTAGACAACACTGAGACAGTGTTATAGATACAATGCTGTACTTGACATCAGAAGGAATGAATTCAAAACTAAACTCAGACATTTTCTAGCTTTGTGATCCTGGACAATGTATCTGTTTTTCTTACAACCTCTAGAATTTGTCATTTTCCTTTTTTTTTTGGTCAACTTTGTCAATTTGCCTTTTTTTTTGCTTCAGCTAAAGCATAATTGATTTTGCTCCCACTTTGTATTTTAACTATGTGTGCAGTTTTCTGTTTCTAGTGTGTTTCTTATATAGAACATATTATATTGTATTCTGTGTTCTAATACATTTTTCTCTGTTCTTCTGTTTTATGGGTGAGTTTTGCTACTCCCATTCACAGTTATCAATGTTAATTGGATATTTCTCTCCACCCTATTCTCTTATTCATTTCCTTCTCTTTGTTTCATGCCTATTCTTCATAAAGAAAAAGAGGACAATGAGAAACAAAGAGTGAGTTCAGTACTAATGCTATAGATCTGGTGTAATGTGCTTCTGTTCTCCTGCCCCTCTTCAGCTTTTCTCACTCAGAGTCCAATAACAAATTCTTATAATTTCTTTTAAGGCTTTCTTTCAATTCCACTCTCCTTACTTAGTTTTGTTTGTCTAATCATTCTCTTAAATTACCTTCCCTCTAATTCTCTCTTTTTCCTTCTCCCCTTACCTCATGTTTCCCTGTGTTAAATGTATTTCTATACTCCACTTTGTTTGTATATTTCTCCCTCTTTTGACCAGTGCAGATAAAAATAGGTTCAGGTGTCACTCATTCTTCTAACAACCTGTTCCCCCTTATATAGACTTTTATCTGTGTATCCAAATTATGTGAAATGATTTTTCCAGTCCTTCCTATCCCTTGTCCCTTTACCTTCAGTGTATTCCTCTTTCCTTTCCCTTCTACATTTCTTTTAAGCATAGCAGAATCACTGCCAGGGCCTCTGTCTAATTAGACACTCTCTATGACCCCTAATAATGATAGACATCTTAAAGGATACATGTATCATCTTCCCATATTAGAATGTGAATAGTTTATCTTTGTCTAGTCCCTCATGATGGCTTGCTCATTGCTCATGTCTGCCTTTATGTTTCTCTTGACTCCTATGTTTATATTTCAAAGTTTCCACTCAGCTCTGGTCTTTTTATCAGGAATGCTTGGCAGTCCTCTATTTCATAAAAAGTTCAATTTCCCTCCTTTGTGAAGGGTAATTGAATTTCTGTTGGTTAAGTTATTATTGGTTGTAAGCCTGACTAGGAATATTATATTCTTAGCTCTCTGCCACTTTATTGTGGTAGCCACTAAATTGAGTATGATCACTAAATGTGACTCCTTTGTACTAAAATTGTCTCAGACTCCTTGTGATACTTTTTCTTTGACCTTGAGGCTCTGGATTTTGGTTATTATATTACTGGAAGTTTTCATTTTGCATTTTTCTTCAGGAGATGGCCTAGTGGGTTCTCTCTATTTCTACTTTTCCCTCTAGTTCTGAGAGATCTGGGTAGTTTTATGATTTCTTGAAATGTGGCATCTAGGCTCTTCTTTGGTCATTTCTTTGTTTGTCCAATGCTTCTTAAATGATCTGTCTTTAATCTGCTTTCTAGGGCAATTGTTTTTGCTCTGACATACCTTAGATTTTTTTAAAATTTTTTTTCCAGCCCTTTGGCTTTGTTTTAATATTTCTTTGTGTTTCATGGCATATTTAGTTTCTATTTGGTTTATTTTAATTTTCAGGGAGTCATTTTTTTAAATAAGGTTTTATACCTCTTGTTCTAAACTGTTCTCTTCCTGAAACTTTCTTCCATAACACTCTTGCTTGATTTTCAAAATAATCTTTAATTCTTAAAAAACAAAAGCAAACAAACAAAAAATGTTTTATTTCATTTCTTCCAGAAATTCTAGTTAAACTTGTGTATAAACTTTTTTCCTTAGAGGTTTTACTTATGGATGTTTTGAAGTCATTCTCTTCCTTCCTTCCTTCCTTCCTTCCTTCTTTCCTTCCTTCCTTCCTTCCTTCCTTCCTTCCTTCCTTCCTTCCTTCCTTCCTTCCTTCCTTCCTTCCTTCCTTCCTTCCTTCCTTCCTTCCTTCCCTCCATCCTTCCTGTACTCTTCCCAAGGGGAATGCAAATTTTAATCTCTGAAACTTTTTTGTTTCATTTTTTTATATTAAAGATCACTCCAAATCACTCTGGTTCCAGACCAGAGTGGTCATTGTTTGGGTACTGATTGGCTCAAAATGAATGCAAATAACAATTATTTTTGTTTTTGCCAGAAACCCTGAGGGTCTTCCCCTCCTGTATTTTTTTTAAGAGATCATTCTTTGCTCCATTTTTATTAAGCCTTAATCACTGAATATGCCCTGCTTCAGTCAAACTGAGACCTGTTAAAGACCTTAACTTGAAAAAGTCAAGTTCCCTCACTGCATTCTGGGACATCTCCAGTTGTCCTGATCCATATCTGACCATTCCCTGACTACTTCTTAAGGGGCCTATTCACTCAATGGGCATTACCTCCCTCAAAGTAAGTCAAAAGGCCTAGCCTAAAAAGGCCTGTCTTTGCATCTTGGCCATCTCCAGTCATCCGGATGAAAATCTGGGTCACTGGATCCAGATGGCTCAGGAGGAGAACGTGAGGCTGGTGACCTTGCACAGCCCTCTCTCCCTCAAAACAAAGTCAAGTGCAGTCATGTCATCATTATATGACCTGATGTCATAGTCTTCGAATCTGGGTCACTGAACCCAGATGACTCCAGAGGAGAATGTGAGGCCGAGACTTTGCATAGCCCTCTCTCACTTAAATCCAATTCATTTGCATGTCATGGCATCCCTGATGTGATGGTCTTCTTTGAGAATGAAGGACACACAACAGCAGCAGAAATTCTGCCACCTGGGTACCTTTTATGATGAGTTTTTTTTGTGTGTATGTGTGTTTGCTAGCTCATCTTTCTAGCCTAATTCATGACTTTTGACTGTATGTTAGGGCCAAACCTTGTACACTTCTGAGGAGAATTCTGAGCTGAAGTTTTGTCCTCTTGAGTACTTCTGCTGCTTTCTTGGAGATGTTCAGTTTTGTATTATTCCAGGATCTCAGGAAGAACTTAGTCTGGGGACTTTCAAGTGTTCATGTGGTGTGATCCAGAGAAACATCTGATCACTGCTCTCCTGGTCTGAGTTCCGCAAATTCCTAACCTGGGTTTGGATCTGCTCAATACTTCTGTTGACTTGCTCCTGGTTAGATGTTTCAGTAGACTACTGCTAAAATCAGCTACTAACAGCCAGGCATATAATTTTATAGATTCAGAATGATGGAACTGCAGGTTTACACTTGATCTGGGATTCCTGCCCTTATTATTCTACTATAGGCATCAAATTGGGCTGGATGATAGAAGTGAGATACTTTGTAGCTCCTGGGTCAGAACAAAGGTACTTGTAAATTCTGCTTGTTCTTCACTCAGTATATCCCCCACTTCCCCCTCATTGCTTCTGACTCTGACACACCATTCCTAAATTCATGTTTTTTCCTCAGTCTTTCCTGGATCTGTGACATGGACTTGGGTGGTGAATGTACAAGGTCAGGGTTCATCTGTGGTGTCTTCTTGCTTTGCTTTGTCCTCTTTCAGTTCATATGTGCTGTAATGTTCTGTGGGTTAGCCTTTGGCCAAATCTCATACCAAGTGTCCACAGACCTTCTTTCTGTCTCCCTACCTTTACCAGTGCTGGAAAAATGATTCACTGTGATTTTTTTTATCTTAGATTTCCTGATTATGACTGTTTCTATATTTCCAAGGAGGGATTATGTTGTAGGGGCTCTATATTTCTTGCTCTTCTATCATCTTGGCTCCATGAGGGATTATCTTTGCAATAGCTTTCTACTTGTTTCCCCACTTAAAGTCTCCCTCCACTTCAATTTATCCTCTACTCAGCTGACAAAGTGATCTTTCTAAAGTATCATTTTGACTACATCACCTCCATGTTCAGTGCACCCAAGAGGACACATATCACCTATAGGAACAGGGATGAAGTCCTCTCTTTAGCATAAAACTTTCCAAAACCTATCCTTTTGCTACTTTTCCAGTCTTCTTATACTTAACTCCCATCTACACCCTCTTTGATCTAGCTATATGGTCTACTTGCTGCTCCTCACACAACATTCTCCATCTCCTGCTTCTATGACTTGGTCCCCATGCCTGGAATGTTCTCTCTTTTCATGTCCACCTCTTAGAATCACCGACTTCCTTCAAGCTTCAACCCAGACCCAAAGCCAGAGGCCTTTTCTAGTCTCCTCAGATGCTACTGCCTTTCCCCTTCAGATTACCTTCCATTCGCTGTGTATATATCCTGTATATACCTAGTTATTTATGTGTTGTCTTGCAATTACAATGTAAGCTCCTTGAAGACAGGCATTACTTTCTCCTTTATTTGTATCCCCAGCTCTTAGCAGGGTGCATGGCACAGAGTAAGTGATTATTATATGTTTATTGACTGACTCATTGACTTAATGGGTGAACAGTAATAGCCTGATTAAGAGTTTCTATATTCTCAGTGAAGTAGTAGGAGACCAGGTCCTCTCCTAAAAAGGAGGGTGAAGAGATGGTTTCGGTAACTTGAAAAAACCCCAAGATTTGGGAGAGCTTTAGGTAGTGTAAGAAATCATCTCATCCAACCAATCTTTACTTACAAGTAAAGACACTAGCCCAGAGAGAAGGTAGTTGCCCAAAGTCAGGTGGGTAATATCTAGAAGAACCAGGATCTAGTCATGTCCTTTGACTCTACCTCTTCTTTCTGTTAAAATATACTGCCATTTAATTATTCTTGGCTGTCTTCCTGAATGAATCACAACTCCTCTGAGGCTGATCTGTAATAGCTTGTTTTTTTTAATGCTTTTGAGAGGTAATTTTCCAGATGTTATTTTCTCAGAGAAATAACTTATCCTTTTCTTATTTGGGGTCCCCGTTTGTGTTTGAATAATGAGTCCAGTGTGAGAAAGGCATAGTGTAATTATCAGGACATTTGCATTCAAAAAGACCTATGTTGAATTCCTGCCTTTGACCTAAACTAACTGGGTGCTTCTGGCCAAAACACTTAAATTCTCAGTGCCCCAGGAACCCTCTAAGATTTTAAGTTGCAGACAAGTTGCAGAATCTGCAGAAATTAGCAGGAGTTCACCATTCTGATGAAATCACATGTCTAGATCAAAAGAAAAATGGTCCAGTGGTAAGACCCTTTGGGGGAAATGAGGGTGTGGGTCACTAACTTTTGTTGTACCAATGTTTCCTTTTCTTAATATGTTTTCTGCTTCTGTTATCCTCCCCATGGAAAATAATTGCAAAATATGGGGATTCACATTATTCTTTTCATGTCACTATTTTTCCTTGGCCAAAGTCCCACTTATTTTCCCACTTTAAAAATTACAACCCATGTTTCACAGATCCTTGGAAAAAGTAATGGATTACATGTTTCCTGACCATATTTTCATAAGTGACTGGTAAATGAATGAATGAGCACTTTAAAACATTCTGGCAGCCCTCTAATGAAAAGTGGTGTTGTAAATTAATGAACTATGCAAAGATAACTTAGTTGGGCAGAGATCTAAGTCTGGAAGTATGCTGATGTGCCAAAATTAGACAGGTAGGGCACACCCTACCTGCGAGGGGTAATGGTGCGCTCATACACTCAAGCTGGTGCTCATTATTCATTCATAATAATAAGAGCTGATATTGACATAACACTTTAAAGTTTGTAAAGTACTTTATGTACATCACTTTCTCACATCGGTCATGCAGTATAGATACTAAGGAAATAGTTTAGAAAGAAATGAAACAACTTGCTCACAGTAACTCTCAATCAGTAGCATCAGTCTTAATGGGTCTCACAGAATCTCAGACCTTAAAAATCATCTAGTACCAATCCCTTCTACAGCATTTCTGAAACATGGCCACCCATCCTCTCCCTGAAAACCTCCTGTGATAGGCACCTGCTGTCTACCCTGGCAACCCATCTCACTTGGAATAGCTCTTATTCCTAGGATTTTTCCTTATTTTTTTTTTTGGTTGTTTTTCAGTTGTGTCCAACTCTTTGTAACCCCATGGACGTTGTCCACGGGGTTCTCTTGGCAAAGATACTGTGGTGGTTTGCCATTTCCTTCTCCAGTGTCTCCCATTTTACAGATGAATTGAGGCAAATGAGGTGAAGTGACTTGCCCAAGGTCACACAACCAGTGTCTGAGGCCAGATTTGAACTTAGATCTTCCTGACTCCAGGCCCAGTGCTCTATCCACTGTACCACTTAGCTGCCCCTGTTTTTCCTTATATCATACCTAAATATGCCCTCTCCCATTGCTCCTGTTTCTTCCTTCTGGAGCTAAACAGAACAAGGCTTATCCTTCCTTTACATGAGAGTCCTTCAAATACAAGATGACATCTATCATAACCCTTATCCAAGTTAAACACCCCCAGTTCCTTCAATATGACCATTAATCTCTTTCCCATCCATGCTCCATTTTGTTCACATCCGTCCTTATTCAACCCTTTAATTTAAGTGCACAGAAGGGAGACTTCACTCCATCTGTGTCCCTCATATCCTTGATTTTGTTTTGTGGTAGCACCATTCACTAGATCTCACACCTACAGACCATACAGCATGCCACAGAGGGGATCCTCAAACCATGGACCATACTCAATACTTGGGGATCCAATAGATCCACACTCTCTCTGCCTCCTCACGTTACCTTGTATTTATCTGTGACTTGTGAACATGTTGCAGGCTTCCAATAGCATGCAAGTTCCTTGAGACATGAACTGTTCAGTTTTGGAGATAGTACATAGAGCACCAACACTGGTGTTAGGAAAACCTCAATTCAAATCTGGCCATTGACACACCCTAGTTATGTGGCTCTGGGAAGATCACTTAGCTTATGGGAACCCTGGGTAATTTTTTTTTCAGATTTTAAGTTACTAAACAGGAGTTTCTACATGAGGAGTTCCTTATATGGATGAAATCATAGGTTCAGACCGAAAAATCCCCAGTATGGAGTTCAGTAATTTACACATAGATTCATTTAAAAGTGTTTTTATAATGTATTAACTAATTTGAATTGTAGAGAGGTCAAAGGTGAAATAGTGAGTCTTCTCCTTTTAGGGTCCCTCTGTGTGGTTCTGAAGCCTCTCCTTTGCAGAGTGGAATCTCTTCCCTGCTTCAGCTTCTTTAGGGGACCCAGATGGCTGTGCTTGTGTATAAGAGAAGGAACTAAAGTTTCAAGAAACACCATCACTGCCATTTCAAGTATTTGGATGCTGCAGTGGGGACTCTGGTTTAAAATTAAGCTAAAATGTCCCTGTAGCTTTCTTCCAAAAAAAAGCATTCTTGGGAGGATGTGACTAGTATCTCTCAACCACCTGTTTGAATCGTGCATGTGGGGGTTACTAGTAACTCTGCTGTGGTTTGAAATAGCAGAAAGAGCTTAGAGCTTGGCACCAGAAGATGGGAGTTCGAATCTTAGCTCTACCATTTAATTGTGTGACCCTGGCTATGTTATTTAACCTCTCTGCACCTCAGTCTCCTCATTTCCAAAATATGAATAATATTTATACTTCATGAGCTTTGGGGGAAGAAATTTCTTCGTATATTTTATCAAGGAATAGTCAACCCCATATGGCCTCCTATTGTCTACATGTACCATCTCTGCATACCCACACAGGATATCTCTCCTAGAGGGTACTCATTTATCTCCTGGAAACTTTAGCTTTTTTCAAAACTCCACTAAGGAACTTAGTCCCACTAGAAGTCTTCCCTGATCCCTACAGCTGTTGCTCAAAAAGCATTTGTGAAGTATGTGCTATATGCCAGGCACTGTGCTGAGCTCTTGGGATACAAAGAAAGGCAAAAACATAGGTCTTACCATCACGGAACTTATATTCTAATAGAGATAACAAACGAATAACTATGTACATGTAAGATATGTACAGAGTAGATGGAAGGTACTCTCCAGGGGAGGCATTAGCACTTGGGGGACCAGGAAAGGGATCTTATAGAAGGAGAAATTTGAACTGAGTACTGAAGAAAGCCAGAGAAGCAAATGGGTGGCAGAGTATGAAGGGGGAGAGTATCCCAAGTATGGGAAGCAGCAAATGCAGAGGCTTTTATTTATATCCCCAGTGCTTAGCACAGGGCTTGACACCTACCATAGTAGGTGCTTAACAAATGCTTGTGGACTGGCTGATAAGATCAGGAGATAGAATGTCACCTGTGAGGAGTAGCAAATAGGATAGATAGCTGGTTCACAGAGTATGTGGAAAGGAGGAAAGCATTAAAGTATAAAAAGATTGGAAAGGTAGGAAGGGGCCAGGCTGTGAAGGGCTTTGAATGCTAAATGAAGGAATTTAAATTGGATCCTGGAAGTCAGAAGGAACCCCTGGAATGGATGGAGTTGTGAGGTGACCTGGTCAAACAGAAAAATCACTTTGGACACAGAAAGATGGATTGGCGTGGAGAGAGACTTCATCAACTAAAGAATCAGCTAGAAGGATCAACAAGGATATTGTTTAGATGAATACTGCAATGGTCCAGTCAGTGGATGATGACAGCCCACACTAGGATTGGGGCTGGTGAGCGAAGAGAAGGGGATGTGTAAAGGCATGTCATAAAGGTAGAAATGACAGTTTGACAACAGATTGGACTGTGAAGTGAGTGCAGGAAAGGAGTTGATGACATTGTCTAGGAGGATGGGGAGATAGTGGTGCCCTTGACAGTAATAGAGATGTTTGGAAGAGGGAAGGGTTTGTGGCGGGGGGGGGGGGGGGGGGGGGGGGGGGGGGGGGGAAGATAATGAAGTCTGTTTTGAACATGGTGAGTTTGAGATGCCTAAAGATATCCAATTCAAGTCAGCCAGTGCACAAGCATTTATTAAGTATCTACTAAGTGGCAGATGCTGTGCTAAGTGTGGGGTTACAAAAAAAAAAAAGGCAAAAAAGTCAGTACCTGGACTCGGTTGAGCTCTCATGTAGGAGACAGCATATAAGCTATGTACAAATGAAATAGAGACAGGATAAAGTAGAGATAATAACCAAAGGAAAGGGACTAGCATTGATGGGAGTCAGGAAAAACTTCCTGTAGAAGATGATATTCTAACTGAGACCTGAAGGAAGCTAGGGAAGCCAGGAGACCAAGCTAAGGAGAAAGAACACTCCAAGGATTGGGAACAGCAAGTGATAATGGATAAAGTATCTCGTTTGAGGAACAGAAAGGAGTCCAGTGTCACTGGGTCAAAGAGCTTGTGAGGGGGCAGAACAAAGTATAAGAAGACTGGAAAGGTGGGAAGGGACCAGGTTTAGGCAGGGCTTTGAATGCCAAACAAATAATTTTATATTAGATCCTGAAGGTGATAGGGAGCCACTGGATGTTCATTGAATAGGAGGGTGTGTGTGATATGATCAAGCCATTGCTTTAGGAAGATCACTGGCACCTGGGTGAAGGATGGACACTTGAAACAGGGATACCAATCAAACTTTTGCAACAGTCTAGGCATGAGGTCATAAGGACTTACACCAGAGCAAAAGAGAGTATGGGAAGGTACACAAGAGATGCCATGAAGGTAAAATCAACATGTCTTGGCAACAGATTGGATATTGGGGGTGAGAGAAAATGAAGAGTTGAGGATAAAACCAAGGTTTCAAGCCTGGCTGACTGAGAGGATGATGGTACCCTCACCAGTGATAGGAAGTCAGGAAGAGAGGAGGGTTTGCAGAGGAAAGAGAATTACCTCTTTTTTGGACATGGCAAGTTTGAGGACTCTACTGGACACCCAGTTTGAGATGTGAAAAAGACAGTTGGAAATGTGAATCTGGAGATTAGGACTAGGTAGGTAGATCTGAGAATCATGAGCATAGAAATGATAACTGAATCCATGGAATCTGATGAGATCATCAAGTGAAACAGCATATAGAGAGAAGAGGGTTCAGGAAAGAGCCCTGGGGGACATCCACGGTTAGCAAGCATGGCCTGAATGAACATCCAGCAGAGGAGACTGAGGAATTGTCAGAGAGGTAGGAGGAGAGACAGGAGACAGTGGTGTTCTGAAAACCTAGAGAGAAAGGAATATTAAGGAGAACATGGTGACTGATATTGTCAAAGGCTGCAGAGATGTCAAGAAGGATGAGCACTGAGAAAAGGCCATTACATTTGGCAATTAAGAAATCCTTGGTAACTCTGGGAAGAATGACTTCTGTTAAGTTGTGAAGTCAAAAGCCAGCCTGTTAGGAAAGGATGAGAAAAAATTAAATGGAGGTATCAATTGTAGATGGCCTTCTTAAGGAGCTTAGCTACATAAAAGGAACAAAGATATTGGGTGACAGGAGTTGAGCCACAAAAGGAAGTAAAAATATGGGGTGATAGTGGACATGGACAGATGAAGTGAGGGCTGTTTTTCTGAGAATTGTCCAAAAAGCAAGACTAGAGCTGAAAAAAAGACCCTAGAGTTGAGTGTGTAGATATGGAAATCAACTCAAAAGATAATTGAACCCTTTGGAGCTGATGAGAATAGTCAAGCAAAATATTATAGAGGAAGAAGAGAAGAGGCCTCAGTACAGAACTCAAGGTTAGTGGGTATGTGTTAGATGAGGATTCAACAAAGGAGAAGTTGGAGGGGTAGAAAAGCCAGGAGAGGGAAGTGTCCCAAAAGCTTGGAGAGAAGAGAATATCCAGGAGAGCAAGGTAATCCTCAGTGATGTATGAAGTAGAGTTCAAAAATGAGCAGTTAATCAGTCAATAAACATTTAATTAGTGCCTTCTATGTGTCAGGCATTGTGCTAAGCAGTGACGTTGAGAGAAGTCCATTAGATTTGGCAGTTAGGAAATCACTAGTAACTTTGGAAAGGCAGTTTTAGCTGAATGATGAAGCCCAAAGTCAGACTCTAGAGAATTTTAAAATGCTCATTTTGAAGTCAGTGAAAGGGATGAAAATGGTGGCCCCTATTGCAGATGGCCTTCTCAAGTAGTGTATTGTTCATGTATTTTTGCTTAATTTGAAGATCTTTGCCACCCATTAATAGGCCCATGTGGCCTGCTTAAATCACATGGAAACCTAAATCACATGGGGGGGGATGAGCTTGCTGAGTGGGTGGAGCAGGAAGGGTGGAGCAGAGCTGGGAGGAAGTTGATGTGAGCAGTTAGGGTGGAGGAGAGAGGGCTTAGCCTGGCACAGCTAGTGTTGTGAGTGTTTACTTGTGGGAAGGCCCTGGCAGGAGTAGGGGGAAGGCTTGGGAACGGTGTCCCCTGCAATGCTAATGTGTATTAGCTTCTTGGTTACTAGGATGGATTTGGCTCTCTGGTGTTGGGATCTGGCTTTCTGGTTTATGAATAAATGTTTTTCTTCTGCCTTCATTATGGAGAGTCTGTTATACTTTGTGATTTGGAACTATGCTGGCACACTCATGGTTGCCATCAGTGCTGTGACTATTGCCTTAGCGATACAAGCAGTTTAACCAAAAAGGGAAGAACTATGGGATGATAACCAGTGGGGATCATAGGATCAATGGAGGATGTATTTACATGGATATATTTATAGGGAGGATAAATGGAACCACTATATGGGAAGAGTTTGAAGATAAAAGAAAATGGGAATGATAGCAGGAGCAAACTGGTGAAGAAGGGAGAGAATGGAATGAAGGTTGCATATTGGGTTGTTGATGATCTCTTCCCTAAAATGACTCCTAATATTTATCTTATTTTCCTTTTATACTGTATATATCTTATTTACATGTTACACTGATGCATACCAAATAGAACCAAGAGAATGTTGTACACAGTAAGAGCAATATTGTTTGATGAAGAACTGTGAAGCAACACAATGATCCAATCCCAAAGGACTAATGATGAAGTATACTATCCACTCCCAGAGAAAAAACTGATATTGATTGAATATAGATGGAAGCATGCGATTTTTCACTTTTTTCCTTTTATTTGAGTCTTCTTGTATAAAATGACTAATATGGAAATGTTTTACGTAATTGCACATGTATAACCTATCTAAACGCTTTCCATCTCAGGAAGGAAGGTGGAGAGAAAGGGATACAACTTAAAACTCAAAACTTCAAATAAAAAATGTTAAAAAAAACTTGAAAGAGAACTAACAGATTATTGAAGTAATTCTCAAAGAAATAATGGAAAGTATCAACGATCACATGAAAAAAATGCTCTAAATGACTAATAATAAGGAAAATGCACCGAGGTTCTACTTCATAGCCATCAGATTGGCAGAGATGACAGAAAAAAACAAAATCTCAATTGTCAGAGGGGCTGCAGGAGCACAGACTCACTGATGCACAGTGCCTTTCTTCTCTTCATTATTTCCTATTTATTCTCTCTATAGCTTGTTAGTATATATTTGTCTGTTTATCGTCTCCCCCATTAAATCGAGAGCAGAAGCTATATTTTGCCTTTTAGTATTTCTAGACTTAGCACAATGGACACATAGCAAGTGATTAATAAATGTTTACTGACTGATTAATTACTTTAATATCCTAGTATATGTGTTACCTGGGATATGGGCACCTTGGAGAACTTCTCTCTTCTTCTTCGTTTATACAATTAACATCCTATCTCTCCGTCTAGTCTTCTGGCTCCAAATTTGCTGTAACAGAACACAAAATGTCTTTTAATTCCTCCATTTAATTTGTTGCACCATTGGTCTCTTCTATTCTTTCTTATGACATGAGTTATAGAGACCAAAATTCCATTTGGAACACCTATTTATGTGTTGTTTTTATGATTTTCTGTCAGTGACATGATTTTTCTTGTATGACATATATTTTTGGTTGGATTAAAGAAATCAGTGTTAAGTACAAGATCAGGATGGCATAGTAAGTGGAATCTTTCTGAAAAAATTCTGAGGATTTTAGTGGACAAGACAAAAGTGTGATATGGTATCCCCTAAACCTAAAGCTAGGTTGCATGAAGAGAGTGTCCAGAATTAGGGAGCTGATATTAACATCAAAAGTAAAGTAATCTTAGAGAACTGTAATTTAAGGACATTGAAAAGCTGTAGAAGAACCAAGCAAAAGCAATCAGGATGATAAAGGGCTTCAAGTTCCTGACCTATGAAAACTGATTGAAGGAAATATTGAGAAGAAAGGACTCAGTCAGGCTATGGTAGCTGTCCATGAATAACTGAAAGACTGCAATGTGGAAGAGGGGTCAGATTTGTTCAACTTGGCCCCAGGGAACACAACCAGAAGCAATGAGTGAAAATTGCAAAGGGTCAAATGTAAATTTCATTTAAGGGGGGGAGAATGGTTTAAGGAGAATGTTTTCCCTTCTAAGAAGTTTCTTTCTTTCCTGGAGGTCTTCATATGAATTCTAAATGACCGATTTTTCAGGTCTGTTCTAATGAGAATTTTTTTCCCCCATAGAGACTGAACTAGACGGACCTCTGAGGTCCCTTTCAGTTCCTAAGTTCTGTGCTTCTGCTGAATACTTGAGAAACAGGAAGACTCTGTGAACCACAGATTGCTATGATTCTGTGCAATGCCACTGACTCAAGATATTTGGATTTCAATAAGGCTTTTGATAAATTCACTCTTAGTATCCTTACGAAAAAGACAGACATGGGCAAGGTTAACTTAATTCTATAGAGTATGAACTGGTTGAACAAGTAGACCCAAACGGTGGATAATTAATGGATTGACGTTCTCTTGGAGCTAGGTCTATAGCAGAGTGTTATAAGGACTTGTCATTGGCTCACTTCTATCCAATTACTTGAATAAAGACTTGTATGAGTAGGATGAATGGTCATCAAATTTGTAAGTGACACAAATCTGGTGGACACCTAGAAGGGAGTTCCCATATTCCGTTGCCCTGAATTGTGACTCTCAGAGCCAGATGTGGTCTGACCAGTACAAATAACAGAACTTCGATCCAAAAAGATCTCAACAGGTTGGAATGATGAAGCTGAACCTAACACAATGATATTTTATTGGAACACATGTTCCTATAAACCCAACTACCCTTGGGTTCAAAAACTTTTAAGTTGTCCAGACGATATTTTGTATGACATAGACTTGGAGTTGTAATTGCCTGAGCTTCTGATCAAGATAGCTTCTTGGACAAAGGCAGACTTCCCAGTGCCCCCATCCCTACTCCAACAAAAATCTGATATTTGCATCAGGTTGAATAATGATCAAGAAATCCAACGAGAAACACAGTGACCACCTCCACTCCATAACTGCACCAAAGTCAGACAGAAACTGATGAGCAATATGACAGAGGGCTGCCAGGGCCAATGGAAACAAACTCACACCCTGTAGCCATGCAACAGCCCAGTGGAGATAAATATGACCTGCAAAGGTATATGTGCACAGACAAAGAGTGGAGGGAACCTGTGAGAAAGTCTCAGGATAGAAACTCACAGAGTGAACCTTGGAAGTAATAGGAAGCAGCAATGACCAGAGTGGATAAAGCATCACTCAGCCCAGAACCACTCTGGGTGGAGAGGGAGTAAACATTTATTAAGTGGCTACTATGTGCCAAGCAAATGTGCCAAGACATTTACAAATGTCTCCTTTGATCCTTTCATTAACCCTGCACAACAACCCTGGCAGGTAAGTGCAAATGTCTCTATTTTACAATTGAGAAAACCGAGTCAGAAGAGGTTAAATGATTTGCCTAGGGTCACATGGCTAGTAAGTCTCTGAGGCCAGTGAACTCAGGTCTTCCTAACTTTAAGCTCCATGTTCAATCCACTGCACCATATAAGTGGTACTAGGGACTATAGAGTCCTTAATACTCTGTCTTCAGACACCATTGAGTACCTTGAAAACCCATAACTCTGAACCTCAAAAATCCATGAAGGCACAACACCAGAAGGTTGAGATTACCACAGGAACTCATATGATATAGGCCAAGACCAAGCAGAACCTACCACGTCACTCCAAAGTGCAGCAGAGGGCAAAGTCTGATCCTGGAAAAGATTCATGAATGAAATCTGAAGGGATGAATCCACCAAAGAAGAAAACAACTTGTATAAAAAATTATTATAGATCTAGAGATCCCCCAAATTCCAACCTGGAAACTAAAATCTCTACTATATGAGAATCAATTGAAGGAATTGAGGAAGAAAACAAATGAAAACTGAAGGCAGAGAATCAGAGAGGAAAATGGAATTTCCACAAGAACTACATCAATACCTAGAAGAAATGAAGCAAGGAATTTTTTAATTTAAAGAAAAATGCTACAAGATAAAGGATGGAAAGGTTTGTAAATAACTTAAAATAGAAAGCACATATAGACACTCCCTGAAAACTAGCATGGATCATATTGCCATATTGCCATATCCAATGGCCTTTCTCAACCCCCATCCTTCTTGATCTCCCTGCAGTCTTTGGCAATGTCAGTCACCATGTTTGCCTTGATATTCTTTTCTCTCTAGTACTCTATCCTGGTTCTCTTTCTACTTCTCTGATGGCTCCTTCCCAGTCTCCTTTGCTGGATTTTCATCCAGTCCATGCTTGCTAACCATGGGTGTTCCCCATGGCTCTTTCCCGGACACTCTTCTCTTCTCTCTCTATACTATTTCACTTGATCTCATCAAGTTCCATGAATTCAATTATCATCTCTAAACTCATGGTTCTTTGATTTATTATCCAGTCCTAACCTCTTTCCTCACCTTCATATCCACATGTTCAATTGCCTATTGAACATTTCAAATTGGATGTCTTATAGATTTCTTAAATGCAACATGTCCAAAACACAACTCATTATCTTTCTCTTCAAACTCTCCTTTCTTCTTAACTTTCCTATTACTATTTTGCTTTTTGTTTTGGAGGCAATTGGGGGTAAGTGAAGTGCCCAGGATCTCAGGTCCTCCTGACTCCAGGCCCAGCGTTCTATTCATTGGGCCACTGGCTGTCCCTTCCCTATTACTATTGAAGACACCATCATCCCTTCCCTATCACTACTGAAAACACCACCATGCAACCTAGGTGTCCTCCCCAATTGCTCAATCTTTTCCCCCACCCTATCCAATCTGTTGCCAAAGTTGAATGATTTTACTTTCACAGTATCTCTTGTATGCATCTCCTTCTCTCTTCTGATACTTCCATTAGCCTGTTACTGGACATTATCTCCTCATATTGGAACTATTGATATCACCTGCTGATCAGTCTCCCCACTCCAGACCAATCTCCACTCAGCTGGCAAAAAGATCTTCTTAAGGCATATTTCTGATCAGTGGCTCCCATTTATATCAAGGATAAAATATTAAATCCTTTGGTATTTAAAGCACTTCACAACCTAGCTCTCTTCTCTCTCTGGGCATTTTCACTGACTTTTGCTATTGCCATTGCACAGAATGCTCTCTCTTCCTACTGGCTTCCCTGGTGCCAGTTAAAATCTCTTCCACAAGAAGCCTTTCCTAAGCCTCGTAATTCTAGTCCTATTCCTTCTGTTTCAAAATTATCTTTTATATATCTTGGTTGTCCATAGTTGTTTGCAAGTTGCTTCCCCCATTAGACTGTGGCTTCTTGAGAGCAGGAACTGTCTTTTACCTTTCTTCCTATTTTCAGTTCTTATCACTATACTTGGCACATAGTAGTAGACACTTAATCAATATTTACTGACTAACACGAGCCAGCAAGAAATAAAACAGAATCAATGATAAACTAGAAAAAAATGTAAGATGGCTGATTTCAAAAATAACAAACCTGGAAAACAGGTCCAGGGGAGAAAACTTAAGAAATATTAGGTTCCTGCAAAACCATAATAAAATTTCTTGATATATCAAGAACTCATACATGAAAATGATCTAGGTCTATTAGAACCAGATAACAAAAGGAAGATTGATCACTTCCTGAATGAAACCCCAAAAGGAAAAGCCCTGCAAATGTAATAGTCAATATCCAGAACTTCTATATTTAAAAAAATGATTACAAGAATTCAGAAAGAATTCAAGTACCAAGGAACCATAGTCAGTACCACACAAAACCTGGAAACTTCTCTTGTACATGAGGGGAAGAAAAGGGAGTAGACTTTTATATAGTATTTATGTGCCAGGGAGTGTACTAAGTACAACTTAGATTAAGTGACTTACCAGGGTCACATATATACTTAAATGTCTGAGGCCAAATTTCAACTTAAGTTTTCTGGATTCCAGGTCTAGTAATTTCTCCACTATACTACTTACCTGTCTCTGAGACAGTTTTTCCTCTATGAAGAGAGAGCTTGAAATGCAATATTCCAAATGGCAAAAGATAGATTTATTTATTTATAATCATTTAGGGGGGAAAATTGAATCTTTAATAGAATGGAGAACTTTCAAGCATTTTTAATGGAAAGATTGGAGCTGAGTAGGAACTTGGAAATACAAATTCAAGAGACAAAAGAAATCCAGGAAGGCAAATGTATTTGAGCAATTGCAGGTGAAGCTATATGTTGATATGGTGGTTACTTTCTAATATGGGGAGAAAAACATAAGTGTTGCATCAGAACCTTAATGCATTTGAATGGTATGGAAGGAACTAAAACCAGGTCTTAGTGGTGAATTGTTTCTACTTGGAGGGCTTTAAGAAGGGAAAAGAGAAGAAAGCTTAAAAGAAATACATTAGAGTAGAAATGAGGAAGAAGAGAGTGGAACTTGTTCCTTCTCATAATCAGAGCACGTGGGAAGAAAAGTAGACAAGTAATGGAGGCAAGGGTGGAAGGGGCATCAAATGAATTTCACTAAACTGAAATGGGCAAAGGAGGGCAGAGCACATATACACACAACAATTTGGTGGAGAAAATTTTCAAACTCATTAACAGCAGCAAGTCAGGATGGGGAGAGCAGGTAAAAGGCAATGAGTAGTCACAAGCAAAATAAAGATCATGATCCTGAAAAGGGAATTAAAATAATAAGAACTTAAGGGAGTGCCCATCCATCAGGGAATTACTGAACAAATTTTTGTATGTGAATGAAATGGAATATTATTGTGTCCTAAGAAAGGAAAAAGGAAAATTTCAGAGAATCTTGGGTAGTAGTATGAACTGATGCTGAGAGAAGTGAGCAGAATCAGAATCTGGGGGAAGATTTATATATACAAGGACAACATTGTAAAGAAAAGCAAATTAGAAAAATTTATGAACCTTGATCAGTACGATGACCAGCCATGTCTCCAAAGGAGCTATGATGAAGCATGTCCTGACATAGAAATGATAGTCTCAAGATACAGAGATATACATTTTTAGACATGACTCTGTGACTTCATTTTGCTTAACTATACTCATTTGTCAAATGCACTCTTTTCTCTTGATTTGTAAATGGGGGAACGGAGTTGGGGAGGAGAAAGAAGTTACCTTTGTTACCAATGGAAAAAAAGGGCTATTGAAACATTTTTAAAACGCACCAAAGAAAACAGCAAAAACATAGAAGGAAGCACAGACAAGTGGTACAACTTTGAAAATATCATGTAGAATTTATTATATCCTTTTTTTAAGGCAAGTAGTAAAAGCTGAAAAGTTATAGTTTCATATGCAATCTTTTTTTGTGTTCTACTTTGTGTACAGAAATACTCTTTTTTGATGTTTAAATTCATAATTAAAAAAAAATTAAAGTTGTTATGGTTTGTGAGTCACTAGAATGAGATATGATGATCCCAAAATAGAGAAATAATAAACTCATTGCTTTCTCCCCTTGTTAGGAATATTGTGTTCAATACCTACTGGACACTGACAATCTGGAGTGCATCCTGAAGACAGTAACCAAAATTGGAGGAAACTAGAAACCCTGCTATATGGAAATTGATTAAAGGAACTGAGTAAGAGAAGGCTGGAAAGAGAGAAGTAGGGGGGGAACTAGACATGAAAGCTGTCTTTAAACCTTTGAAAGCCTGTCTTACAGAAGAGGAATCAGCCTTGTTCTGGTTGGCCCCCGGGGAAAGAACTAGAAGCAGAGGGAGAAAGTTGCAAAAAGGCAAAAATTTTTTGGCTCCAAGTAAGGAAAATCTTAGTCATTGGACGGAGCCATCTCAAAGCAGAAAGAACTGCCTCAGAATGCAGGATGGAGGGTGTTCCCCATCACTAAAATTGAAGCAGGAGTTTTGCAGCAATGTTCTAAAGGTGATTTCATATTTAAGGTAAGGGTTGGAGTAGATGGCCAATGAGCACTCTTTCAGACAGGAAAATTTATAATTCTATTAATCTTAATATAAGTGACTGATTCTTTTGTTTTCTCAGAGAATAAAGTCTCCCACTGAATATTAATAAAATGAATAGTGTTGGCATTCTGATGGCATTTCCCCCCACCAAACTCTGTCTCCTGTTACTGTTCCATCACACACTACCATGCACTTGCTTATACCTCGCTTATTCTCTAGGTGTTTCAGGTGTAGAGGTCTTATCTCCTTGAGTAGGCTGTGGATCCTTGGGGCCAGGGATGTTCTATTCCATTTTATTTGTGTTTCCCACAGTGCTGTAATGCAACAGTACTTTAATTATCATTGAGTTAAATGCCCTTTCTTTCTGTGGCATCAGGTCATCCCTAATTTGTGCTACTTTGATCAATATTTATCCAAGTACACCCTTCATCTATATAGTTTAATAGAATTTTGAATAGCAGGAAAGAATCTTAGAGATAATCTAGTCTAAAACTCATTTTATAGATTTGTAAACTAAGGTCCAGGGAAATTAAATATTTGCCCAGTGTTACATAGGGAATAAGCAGTAGAGCTTGAATTTGGACCTTAGTTTGGGCTCAATTCTTTTTCCTGTACACTAAATTGCTTCTATGTATAAATTAATATCTTGTTGGATAATCAAAATTCCAGCAAATTTAAGTCAACAAATATTTATTTGATGATCTGCTAACCATACCCTCTAAAATGACTAAAAACTTCACTTGCCACATTTTCATCTTAAAAATAAAATGAAAGCTATTGTGTTCATCTTCCCTGAAGCTTTTCCTGATCCTCTCAGTCATTAATGATCTTTCCCTCCTCGAATCGACCAATAGAAGGACTGTGCTGGGGTTTTTCTAATTCTTGAAACCCCAGCACCTAGGACAGTGTCCAAAACTTATTGAATTAAAGTGAATATACATCCAAGAACCTTTACCCCAGACCATTTTAGACTTTAGAACTGTGAAGTCTAATAACCTCTCCTGGATCATACTTAGGAATTAGAAGTTTAAATTTTAACGAACTCCTTTTCCCAATGTATAATTCCTGTTAAAGTCTCCCTAAAGCAGATGAAGTATATAGAATATATACATACACATAAACATATATGTGTGAGTGTAAACAGGCAGCCCAACCCACTTAGAAAATTCTGTAACTCATTATTGTGAGGAGGTTGTACTTTGAGTTGGCTGGCATGAAAAATTATTTTCATAGCAAAAAAAATTTTTTACTATTGTTCAATTTGATTTCAACCCTGATTGTAATGCCAATACATAAAATATTATTACTTCTATCTCATTTTTTGAGGTAAAGCCATTTAGTGTATATGATGAATCCCTGCTACTTTATCACTGTAATATCCCCCAGGTTCTAGAACTCTTTTCTCCTGAGTTATATTTGCATCTAGTTGATTCACTAAATTGAATTACCTATAATTGCTAAAATTTCCAAATAGTACAGCATGTTTTCCAGTGATGAGTTTGATGGGAGAATTGAAACCTCAGCCCCAGAACTTGATTTTTATTTACACCACAATGCTAAACTGTGGCCCATCTTCTGGACATTATCACATTAGAATTTTTTCAGACACTCTATAACATAGATTCTGATCATAGTTAGAGTTCATATTATTTGGAAGAAAAGAATTAGAGATAATTAAAACTGGAAAGAATTTAATTCAACTCCCTCATTTTAACAGAAGAGGAAATGAGGCCCAAGGGATGTACAGTGACCTGTTCAAGGTCATTTTCATGGCCCCAGGGACTAGAGTCTGGCTTGGTAATTTCCCTTTCCTCATCAGCATGTAAGGTTTTGTTCTCAAAAGTCTTGAGAAGAAGATAGTAATCTTGCAAACTCCTGGCAAATTTCACACACATACATACATGCACATATAAATACACATGTGTATATATGTGTATTTATTACATACACATATACATATTAAATACTATATTTGTATATCTGGTCACTTCCTGCATTTTCAGTTTAATTGAGATGGTTCTCAAAGAAGACTTTTTTTTTTGGTCAAATGTCAAAATGTGAAATAGTCTCATTATTCTATGGGATGAGGTGTTTTTTAAACCTATATTTTGAGTTGATTTTTCCTGAAAGAGTCCATTATATGACTGGGCAAGAGTAGTCTCATGCTTAACCTTTTGTTTCACTTAAATATATTTAAACTCCAATTTACTTACACTGAGTATAAGAACTCTATCCTTGATAATCATTAAAATTAGCCTTACATCTTTCCTCAATTCATTTCTCTTATTAATAGATGAAAAATTATATCACTACCAAAAATTGCTAGATTTTCATCTTGGTATTTAGAGACAGAATATTTTCCTTAGAAAGCACTCATGTTTAAAATTATTTTTCCCTGCTGAAGAGCCAAAAGCTTCATTTACTGACTTACCCCGAGGGTATGGTGCAAGATCTTCCATCTTTCTGATGAACCGAAAGTACTTTGGTGGGGGGGTGGATTTTATTGTGAAACAATTACAATTTTTTTGCTACTTACTTTTAATGTAAGTACAATTTTTGCATTCTACTTGGAATAAATGCACCCAGAAGCCTTTTAGAAATAGATGCATTTTTTTGAAATTAAAAAATTAAAAGCTTCATAAATAAGGCAGTGATTGAAAAAATAAAACAAAACAAAACATTGAATCATATGGTGATCATTGACCTACAGCATAACTTGGTTTTACTGTTATTTTTCACTAGTTTTTGTTATTGCCATGTTTAGCTTTTGGCTGTAGTTTATTCATAGTATCCCTCTAGGTACAAGGAACAATTTTCTCCTCTTTTTGTTGCCTTAGTGCAAGGTCACGATTTTTTATTTTTTGTTTTTAGCAGAGACAGAAAAGTTTGGCCATCCATTGGCAGTTTACAGCTAGCACAGTGCTTTACTGATTGCCCTGGTCAGCCAGCCTATGATCCATTTTGTACTTATTGGCATCATGCCCACCCCAATCCTACATTTATCAGCCCTAAAGGTTAGTATCCAATGTGGCCACCCATCTCTCTGCCATCTGAACATGATTCTGAGTTAGTCACTGATATGTTGTAGGAGTATCTCCTATCTGCATATAAACTCTGTCATAAACACACTTTTCCCATATAACAATAAACAATCACTGGCTTTCATAACTGTTCCCTTAGCTGAAAATTAAAAATATACATTTATATATATCCAGATGAAAATGATAGAAAACTTCACTGAAAACTGCAAAATTAAAAATACCTAGAAATTAATTTTTAAATATTATTTCCTATCATTATATGATTAAAAAGATGTTAATTCCCTTCCCCACCTTTTTAAGGTTTTTGTGACTTGTTTTGTTCTTGTTTTTGGATTTCATTCACAATGGAAAATGACCCATGATGATTAATTAATATTAAAGGACATTTTATGCTAATATTAAACATCCCATGTGAAAAGATCCACTTTCCTTATTATTCTTATCACTGTAATTTTAAAAACTAAAATATTATTGCATTAAGTGGTCATTGCCTTTTACATATATTTCTCACAAGGAGGCTTTTGAAACAATAATCAGGCTAGAACTAGAAACACTGTCATGTCAGCTTATATTCTTATTCTGGTATATATTCTTTAATTCACATTACTTTCATTACCTTCTTCAGGGCTATTGGGAGACAAACACTTTTTTTTTTGATACAAAGGATTCTTAGATTTTTACTTTTCCTCTTTCACATTATTTTATGTCTCATTACTAACAATCTAGCATACCTCACAATTCAGTAGTTACAAAGTACCACACTATTCATATGTAATGTCTTCAATACTACCATGACATTTTTGCAAAAGCTTACAAATTATTATTCTTGTAATTACCATTATTTTTTTTAGCTTACCAAATTCTGAAGATTAGCTTGAAGATAGCTAGTGAGCCCCCTGCAATCTATTTTACTGAAAAGGCCAAGTGAAAAGTTTAGTAAATTGAAAAACATTAGCTTCTGACAGCAAGCAAGATGGGCTTCCAATAAAAATGGTTTCCTTATTTTCTTTGGGATTTCCAGTTGGAAAAGAGAGGAAAAAATTGTTATCTAAGAATTTATTGTACCTATATACACACAGACCATCTAGAAGAGCTTACACTACTTGGAAAAAATAGATAAAACAGCCTATCTAGCTAACACCATTGGAGCCCTTTAAATCAGTTTAGGTTCAAGAACCTGACAAAGTGAGGCAAATACTCTGTAAACCTTGAAGGGCTTTAGAAATGGAAATTATTCTTATCTATTACTTAATCTTCTTTACTTTGATCAGAAAGGAAAACTAACTTGTGGATGGGGAGAATAGTTTCTATCACTATAGCAAAAAACATAATTTGGCAGCTCAAAAGCAATGTTGAATTAAATTGTTAAATTTTAAAAATATATATATAATATATACATATACATAAATAATTATTTTGATCTTTGCTTGGATTTACCAAGGGAAAGGTTTTTTGTTTTTTTTTTAAGTGAATGAAAGAGCAGTAAATAGTGGTATTTTGTCTTCTGCTCACATCCATTGCCTACTTTTAGACTGAAGAGATACATGGGAGTTTTTGGACCTAGTGAGGGGAATTAGCACTTTAAAAATGGTCATCTGAAATACAGTTTCAATAAGAAAAGTATATTATAACAAATGTTCAACTTCAGAGGGGATGATTTGCTTTTAAAAAAATACATATGTATATAATATTGCTTTGGCTTTTATGGCATTTTCATCTGTTCTCATTTCTCTACAGATCTTAATCAATTAATTTTCTATTAGTCTTGTATGGCAAAAATTATAAATCATATCCTGATTTGAGAAGTTAATAAATAGCAACTGACTTTTCCAAAGATCAGAGATGAAATTTACTGTTCTTACCCCTATATCTAATCTTTTAGCATGTGTTATGCTCTTGAATATTTCAGAAAAATTTTGTTTAATTTATATTAAACATATTAGTTTGTGAGTTGCTATACTCCAAAGTTCATAGTGAATTTTCTCCTATATAATGTTTATGAAAATAACACCAGGCACTATGTACTTCCCTCTACCCCACATAGGCCCACTATAGAATTTAAACAAAAGTGATAATAACTACTTTTTCCCATAAATAAATATGCCTTTAAAATTAGAGTAATATTTATACATAATAGAAATTGATATCTATAGGGTCAAGAATTTTTTATAAAGCTGGAAAACATGCTTCCCTTAGGTATTTTGCTTGTTCATTACTTACAGTGTGGAGACAAGAAGATAGAGAATTATGATGACTCACATTAATCAGTAGTTTTTATGGTTATGTAGGGAGAGACAGAAGCAAAAAATAATTGATACTATAGAAGCTAAAATAATGTGCTATAAAATAATCATTATTTTATTTAAAATATATTAAATAACTGTACTTGCATTTTTTAAAAGATAAATTTCTTTGTGTCTTCGGCTGTGTTTTATCCTGTTAGCTATTATCTCTCATTTAAAATTTAGACACCATTGTATCCTGTATTTTTTACTTGAGTATTGATAAGTATTGTTAATCATTAATAAGTTACAGCTGCTTAATTTAATAATTTGTTCCCACGTGATAATATTGTTGTTATACTTGAGGTGATTTCATTGCATCTCAAAGCAGCAGAAAACCACAATATATTTATTCATTTTTAGGTTATTTCTTCTAGGCATGTCTGAGGCTAATAAGTTCCTTCCAACCTGCTCGGTGTTATGACAAAAATTGAAATGCATATTTTAAAAAATGTTTCAAATGGTCCTTTTGGGTGGTTTGGTTTGAAGTGGCTGAGTGGGCAGTGAGGACATTCGCAAAGATGCTGTTCGGGGAGCTGGGGCCCTTTTTCATACAAGTGCCTTAAGGCAAGGACCGCAGCCCATGAACTGGGCCCAAGTGGCTCTTGAAGCAGTTTGAGACCGTCACTCAGGGAGTCACTACTACAGTCTACACAGAAATGATCCAAAGGATGGGCTAATTCTCGCTGCACGCTCGTGTGAACTCCTTGGGCCGCTCCGAGGCCCCTCTCCCGGGGAGTGCCTGAGCTTAGGCTCTGGACAGTCCTGGTTGTCAGCCTGCTCCTTCGGGGGAGGGGAAGAGGGCGTGTTTTATTGTGAGCTCAGATGCAGAAGTTGGTTCAACATCTAAATTAAAATTTAAGCCTTGAAAAAGCTTGGCCTCATCACTAAGCAGATTACTGAAGTGGCAGAGAAGTCCCAGTGCTTGCTAAGGCTTCGAGGGGCAAAGGGGACTGCCTGTCCCCAAGGTTTCTCTTCCAAGTCCCTTGGGTGTTGACGGAACACTGGGGAAAGAAAGGACAGACTTGGCTCACCATCTGGCCTCCCCAGATCTATTCGGGAGAGTGGAATCTATTCTTCAAATGCCAATGTGTTAAGTGTTACGGGGCTTGGGGGATTAGCAGCATTTGAGTTAACTTTGTCAATGACATGCCTTAAAATCCTGGCTAATAATTTCTCCTCTGAAGCGATTTGACCAACAGTGCTAACGGAGCAGAGAAATGGAGCTGGAATAAGGACTGGCGGCTTGTACTTCCTCCCCCAAAGAACTGATATTTTTGGCTGACAGCGGGTTTTTAGGAGGTGGGGGCGGGCGAGGGCGGCCGGGGTGGGGGGTGGGGGCGGCTGTCGATGGAGTTGTTGCCCTGGCCTGTTAAAACTCCTGCTCGGGTGAGGCGGAGGGGCAAAAGAAGAACCTAAATGGATGCAAGGCACCAGGAGGGCCGAGGTGGCTTTGCTGACTCTCTCTCGCTCTTTGCCCGCAATCTGTCTGTCCCTCTGCACGCCTCAGAAGCCATTTTACACGCTGGGCTGCTCTGCGAGCTCCGCTTGGGCTTTCGCAGGTGCCGAGCCGGCTGTGGGGGCGGCGGCCGCCGCTGCCGTTCTCCCCGGCCCGGGAGATAGGGACGACGCCGCTGGGCAGAGGCTGGGAAGACGAGGGGAGCCCGGGAGCCCCCAGAGCCCGCTCCCCGGCACCTGAGGCTCGCAGCCCGGCCTGAGAAGTCGGCCCCGCCTGGTGCTCAGACCACGTCCAGCTCCGGGGTCAGCGTGCCTGCCTGGGGGAGCGTGGACGACTCATTCTTCATTTGGGGAGGGGGTCTTTTCGGATAGAAAACACCACTACTACCACCGCCCAAAGCACCGACAGACTTTCCCCTCCGTCCTCTGGCTCTGAGCTCCACGGATGCTCGGGACGGGCCTCTTCCACTCGACTCGACAAACATTTATTAAGCGCCACCGATTTGTCAGGCGCAGCCCGTGTGCCTACGCTTAAGCTAGGCGGTAGGGTGGGAAATGAGCCCCGGAGGCTGGCGCGGGGCAGCCCTGCCCAGGTGCCTTCCAGCAGTCGCCTTTCCTCGATCGCTGGCCCGTCGGTCCCTGGAGTTCCCGGGGACTGAGGGCACTGCGCGGCTCCCCGGGCTCGGCTCCGCGGGGTGAGCAGCTCCCTGCGACTGACCTCCTCCCCCGAGGTCCCTCCCCCTCCTATGGGCCAGCTCACCTCGACGGGGACCCGTGACAAGCCCGCCCTCCTGCCCCCCACCCCCCGTCGGCCCCGTCGCCTCTCTCGCTTCTCCCACGCTGCTCTGCAGCCTCCTTCAGCCCGGAGGCCCAAGGTCATAGCCACGATCCTGCTGGATCGCCGCCGGGCCGAGCCCCCTCCCATCCCGAGAACGAGGAGCCTGGCCCGGCAGGAGGGGCAGCTGGGGGGAGGTAGGGAGATGCTGGCCCCTGAAAGCCGGTCCCCGGGCGCCTGGCGGCCGCAGCCAGGAAACGCCTGCCCCGCTCTCGCCGCTCCCCCTCCCCCTGCCCCGCTCTCGCCGCTCCCCTCCCCCCGCCCCCCGCAGGCCCCGCACAGACTCACTGCGAGGGCGCCTCCAAGGTTACCGGGGGGTTGGGGGGAGAGGCTTCGGTCGCTCAGCCCCGCCGCCGCTGCCGCTGCTGGTGCTGGGGGATGAGACTGAGGGAGACCGGGGGTCCGAGTCGGGGGCAGAAAAGCAGAAGTCCCCGCGCAAAGGCAGCTCCCTCCAAAGGGCGGCGGGCTAAGAGGAGCCCCGAGACTGGGAACAGGGGAGGCCAGGCTGGGAAGGAGGGACGAAGGGAGCTAGCCGGGGGTGGGGGAAAAGGGGAGGAAGCCGCGGTCTCCCCCATCTCTGCCTCCTCCCGCTAGCCCAAGGCTCCCAGAGAGCCGGGGTCAGGCGAGGTCCCTGCAGGGGGGCCGGGGGGCGGGGGCGGGGGCAGAGGCAGCGCCTGTTGCCCCCCTCCCAGCCCCACGACCCGCGGGAGCCGGGCAGCGGGGACGGGGCGGGGGTGGGGGGAGACAAGCCTAGCAGGCAGCCCAGCCTTCGGAGGAAACTGAGTAAATTAAAGGAGCTGTTATTTCAGGCGCGGAAATTTAAAAATATTTGGACAGGAAGAGAAAAGAAAAGAAACCGTAGCAAGGAGGAGGAGGAGGAGGAGGAAAAAAAACAACCCTACCATAGCTAACGGTTTTGAAAGTCCTCCACACCCCCTCTTCTCCTCCTCTCTTCCCCTCTCTTCTCTCCCCCCCTCCCCCCTCCCCCCGCAAAGCAGGCTGCCTCTCTTCACCCGGAGGGAGGGGGGGAGAATTGAAGAGAAGGAGAGAGGCCGAGAGCCTGGGGAGGGAGAGGAGCTCCGGGCTCTCAAGTCGACCCTGCCTAAGCCCAGGCCTAGAAACGATTCCCAAGAAGGAAGCTCTTAGGCCCTGGGTTCGAATCCTGCCTTTGCCACTTGCTTTGACATTTACTAGCTGTTCGACCTCCGGGAAGTTCCTTCTGTCCTCTGGGCCTCAGTTTCCTTCTCTATAAAGAAAGCGTTTGGTTAGATTATCTCCAAAGTTCCTTACAACTCCAAGTCTATGATCTTCAACCAACCGGCATCTAGGAAAGGTCAAAGCCTGGGCTGGGCTCTGATTTAGGGGGAGAGGAGTGTGTCCCTTCCCCTGCCTAGCTTGAGAATTATTCTGACCTAGAACCAAGGGCTCCCCATGCTTCCTCCCTGGCCCCAGCTCTCCTCGGTCCTGGTCGTCCTCCTTCCATTCCGGGCAGCAAAGCAAGCTGTGGTTGCGGCTGATTATCCTCATTCAGCTCGGTGGTCAATCTTGTGGTGGATAATTTCTACCTGGTCTCAAAGATGAGGGAATCTCTCTGTGCTGGGAGAAGACAGAACCGACCTAGCTCCTTCCTGCTTCTGCCCCAGCAGGTTTATTTCGAACCGCATCGGGGAAATGGACAAGATCCCAAAGCTCATTCCTTCCTTCCCTCAGGACTCCTTCCCTGCGGCTTTCTACTTCTCCACCTCGTGCGCCGAATCTCCTTCGGAAATGAGGCTCCCAGGAGGGAATACCTGGGAGCTGAAGCGAACCTGTCCTCCTTGGGGTTTTGACCACTCTGGCCCAAGTGGTTAAAGGTAGCGGCTGTTTCCCACAGCTCAGCTCACGCACCCCTGGGTCCATTGGAGGGACCAGAGATGCTTTTGTGATTACCCCAGGCATATTCTGGCCCTGGAGGGATCTGAAGCCGAAAAGCCTTGTCTTTGGCTTCCTACATAGCTCTTCTCCGGATCCTTTCATTCATCTCACCCCCAGTCCCGGGTTATCATCCCCAGCCCCGGCCTCTGCCAGAGATCCAGCTGGCCCTCAAACGCTCCAGGCTGTCCCCTCCCTTCCAGTTCCATCCTGCAGCTCCGGGCAGTGGAGAGCAGCTGGATTCCCGCCCACCCTGCTCCCTCGGTACGATGTTCAGTCTTTCTTACACGTTGCAGTATTTTCACTGCCCGAATAATGCATCTTATCGTGTCTTCTGAACGATCGAATCATGGCTTCTCTTACTTCCTACAGAAGACCACACCAGTCATTTCTAAAATACTGAGATGAGCAAAGTGATTTCCGTACAAAGCAGCAGGGTAATGTAGCGATTTCAAATGTCAACTTCAGGCTGTTGAAGAAAAACAGTTCCCTTTACACTCCCCCCACCTTTCCAAACATTGAGTTTCCACCACCTGAATTCAATTCAGTGGCATGAGGACCCTTGGATGGGCCTAGTTGAAGCTTGGAAAATTTGCCTGGGAGTTATGTTTTGGATCTTTAAGAAGTGAGGGGGGGGGAAGGAGGAAATTTTACAGTATGAAAAACCTAGCTGCTGGAGGGGAAAACATCCAGAAAAATCCATTAATTTCTATTTTAAATTGAGAATGGTCCTTCATTACTAGATGATTACCTACTATAGGAAAGGCTTAGTTGGAATTCTTAACCATTTTCTTTAGCTTAGAAAATAAGTGGCTCATTCAGATGCTGTCAATTTGTTCAGATAGAAATAGTCCAAGAGAGTGTGATTTGTATTCTGGATATCTGTTCTTAAGAGCAAAGACCAATGAGGCTTTAGCCCTATAAAATCACGATCCAATTCCAATTCTGTGTTGGTCTGTTCATTTGAGGTGTGTGTGTGTGTGTGTGTGTGTGTGTGTGTGTGTGTGTGTGTGTGTGTAAGCTGGAAGTTACTATTATTTTAATTTAATTTGGTGGGGTATTAGAAGTGACCTACTTTGACTTGGCTGAGCATATAGAGAGTCGGATGGAGCCGATTGCTTTAAGACAGTGCCTTGGGTTGCTGGGTCAGAATGATTAAAAACTTTCTCCTTGTGATTTTTACACTCATGGATAATCAGTGACTCAGACCTGCTCTCAGCTCCAGCTATATTTAGGAAGCCATCTAGCAGAATAGTGATTGTGATTTATTGAAATTTAACATATTTTTCAGGGGAGAGGGAAGATGAACTTCATTCCACTGGGGGAAGGAGGGGAATTTTCCTCAAAAACCATCCTTCTGCTTAGGTGAATGCTCCTGCTAGGATCGGGACAATTTGGATCTAATAATGAGGAGCTTCACAGACAGCCCTTCTAAACTGCAGGGAGACTGAGAAGCCAACCCCAGGCAAACAAACATGCTCTGGCCAGCGGGATAAGTTTATTTCCTAAAGAAAAGTAGCCTTTGCTATCGGCCAGTTTCTTTCTTTAGCACAGAGCTGGGCACACAGAAAGTGCTTAATAAATGCTTGTTGTCTTGCCTTTTATGAAAACAAAACAGAAACCTCAGCACAAAGAGAGTGACATGTATGGAGTTCCCTCCATTTACAATTGCAATTAGAGAATAATTTTGAGAATGGTTTAGTATGTAGCTGAACTTCCTGCTAAAAGGCAGCATCTGGACACATGTATTCAGTGCTTATCCAACATTTTGAAGTTTGCTGAAACTGAGGACCAGCCGGGGCTGGCCTCTTTCTTAGTGGACATGCAGTGCAACCTTTGAAAACTAAACTCCTTGAAATCTATTTCACTCTGAGAAGTGATTTTTAACGTAAAAAAAAGAACAGACTGTAAAAACACTGCAGGGATTTTCTATAGCTACAATATATCTTTTTATCGTTCTTTGTATCAGAGACTCGTCCTTGACCCCATAACAACTAATTCTGTCTTGAAGAGAATCCCAGAAAAATTATCACAAACTTATGAGAAACAGTTTCGGGGGATTCTCCACTGGGGACAGTGGCCACCCCCCACGTTCTTTGGGGGGGAAAGGAGGAGGTTAGAAAGAAAGTGCTGAACTGGACATAGAATAGAGTGGTGGAAAGGGGTACAAACTGCATTCTAGAAGAAACCCAGGTTCGAGGATTCTGACTCTGCTTCCACCTGTCTCCTGATCAAATCACTTCTCCTCTTGGGGCTTCCCATTCTGCTTCTGTAAAAGGAGAATGAAGGCCTACACGACCTTCCAACTCAGAAACCCCTTCCAGCTGTAAACTCTATGTATAATGGACCACTGGACACTTCCCTGGGCCTCTCCTCATCTGTAAAATGAGAGGGTTGCACAGAAATCATTTATAAAGTCCTTGCCAGTTCTAGGGCCTGTGACTCTATTTGAACAGAATCCACCGAATAAACTCTCACAGTCTGAATAAAGCCTTTCTGGGTACAATCATAGCAGAGAGGAGAGGAAAGTGGGAATAGAGGAAGAAATCACCGAAAACATTTGTCCCATTTAAAAAGAGTTTTAATTAGGCAAAAGAAGCATCAGGATATAGATAGACTCTTTGAAAACGAAGTTGCGTTGTAGGGGGAATAGGCAAGGGGACCAGAGGGGTTAGGGAGGTGAGGGCTGAGGTGGGTTGAGTCTGGAAATTGAGGAAGAAGGAAATTCTACATTCCAGAGACCAAAGCAGTTTTGCAAGCAGATATTAGGTCTCTGGGGGCAGGAGGGAGGTGTTTGCAAGGCGAATTGGAAGCCTTTTTAAATATATTCATAAATCTTTCGTTAGAATCCCACCTCCGTAGTTTGAGGCTTTGACTATTTGCTTAAAAGGCAGTGGGAGAGCGCAGTAATCCCCAGCACGCACGCAAACAGTCAGACCGGGCAGCCGAACACAGAGGGAAGGTGCGGCGCGGGGGCAGCAGCCGGCCTGGCCTTGGGACTTCTAGGGCGGCTCGGTCGAGGCGGTTGGGGCCGAAGCGGCGGGCGCCGCGCCTCCTGGGACCGGGGCCGCGTCGTCGGGCCGGCCAGCCTCCAGAAGTCGTACCACGGCGTCCCGGCGGTAGAGACGGGCCACGTCGCAAGCGGTGTCGCCCTGGTGGTTCCGGTGGTCCACTCTGCAGGCTGTGTGTCGGAGCAGGAACTCCACGACTGGCAGGTGGCCCTCGCGGGCCGCCAGGTGCAACGGCAGGTTGCCCTCGCTGTCCTCCACGTTCACGTCGGCCTGGAACTCCAGTAGAGTCTGTAAGGTGTCCAGAAAGCCGGCCCGGGCAGCATCATGTAGGACGGCGAAGCCCGTGCGGTCCTTCAGGTCCGGATTGGCACCGCGCAATAGGAGCCTCCGCGCGATCTCAGGGTTTCCGAGCTTCATCACCTGGGAACGACAGAAAGACAGGCGGTGGGCTCCTTCAAGATTCCTGCCAAGCCACCGGTCTGGCTGGGCTCTCTTACTTCGCCCAAGGCGGTGGCTTTAGGTGATCAGGGCTACTGTTACCGAAAATACTGATGAGAATAACAAAGTGTCATTATGATTGCTGGCATGTGAGGGGTGGAAGGGTTGAAGAGAGGGAAAACTGAGCACGCGGGGAATTGAGTACTGCCAGGGGAAGGGAGAAAAATCGTGGGTGCTGGACTTTGGGGGGTTCCAAAGATTTTGCACCCCTAAATCCTACCATCCCAGTTCTGCGCTTTGACATTTCCTAGCTGGGGGACTTTCCATTTCTGAGCCTATTTTCTCGTCCGTAAAATGGACAGAACCATACTTGTATCACCTTATAGGGCCGTTGTGGGCTAAATGCTTCATAAATCTTCAAATGCCATTGAAATGGAAATTATTGTGATTAATATTATTTTGAAAAATCCTACAATTGAATGACTGATAGAACTTCAGCAGGCTGCAAATGCAAAAGCAAATTTATCACATCTAAAATCTTTGCAGCCTGGGCTGGGGACCAAAAATTAGCTGAATAATTTCAAGGAGAAATTATTTCTTGATTTTTAGAGAGGTGAATTAAAATACACCGATGGAATCTAGTATTAAAAACAGGATCCCTGAGAAATTCTGCACTAGAGGATGGCTAAGGTCCCTTCCAGCTCTCAATCCAGAATACTTAAGAATTGTGTAATTTCCATTTCATTAAGCTTACGAAATGAAAGAGATTGTGGGACTGATTATTGTAAGTAAAGAATGTCAATCTTTATTCTTGTTCAGGCTGAAAAAATTGCATCTGGTGATACACAAAAGGGGTGACATTTTCTGGGCCCCAGGAGTAAAAACAGCCATTTGGGTGACTTCCTTAAACAACAAAATAAGTGCTCACAGTATTAGGCTTCATTCCATCACCCAATATTAGAATATATTGGGTTTGTTGTTTCTTTAATCCAGAATGATCTAATTTTCTTAACCTCTAATTTCCAAAATAAAAGCATAGCTCAGAGAACAAGCAGTTTTGATTTCTTTTTCCATTTTATATCGACCAATCACTTTACAGTGAGTAAAAAGATGCATCTTATACTTAGAAACCTCCATTCCCAAAGAAAGTGTAAATGATGGTTGAGACATTCACTAATTTAGGAGGCTTCCTCCCTTTCGATTATATATACCAACTAAACCAAACCAAACTAAAACAGAGTCCGTGTGTGTTTGTGTTTGAGAGGAAACTACAGGCTGTCTGACCAATGTTCTTTTAAATAATACAAATACAGACATTCACTACTGGTCATTTTTACAAAGTGCTGCTTGTTTTCCAAATTTCTAACTGACCACTTGAGTTTCAAATGCGTGATTTGAAAAGAAAAGATGAGATTACTGTCTACTTTGACTCCCTATGTGCCTAGAACTATTGTTTTCTCTTCTTATATAATCACTTGGTGGTCCTTTCTCTGCTTTCCCTGAGCACTAATAGTCCAGGCATCTCAAATAGCTATTGTCAATTACTTCTAATGTTTTACATCAAAATTAAGGCTCAATAATTAGCATTTGCCCGCAAATGGCTCACTTTGCAAATTTCCACAGACATATGTTAGGTATCTATTGTTGTGTATGAACCTCCTCCACTGTTAAGAAGGCCTACATCCAGTGGCCCTCATTAGTAGTGTTCTAAAGTCACATCATGTTGGATTGCATCATACAAAATATAAAATATAGATTCTTGGTTCTAGAAAATAGAGTCTCTCACTGATAAGCTAGAAAATGTCAACATGTGAAAAAATCTTTATTACATTCAGGTAGACAAGTAAGTATTGCATTTCTATTTATAATCTGTTGAAAAACACCCCTGAAATTGATCCCCTTCTGAAAAGGAGCATTCCTTTGATTAGCAATAATCCCTAATTAACTAATGTTGGTAAAAATATATTAAAGATGCAAAATGTTAAGCCAGTGCTTACTGAAGAAAGTCTGCCATTAACCTTTTCCTTAACGCAACACTGTTGTCTGTTTTACTTTCTTCAGGAGGCAAAGATTAAAATCGGGCACAAGGCTATTGATTTTTTTTAAAAAAATAAGTTCTCTGAAATAACATTTTGAGTCATAAAACCTGACCTAACACCTTCTGGTGATCACGAGGGTATTTGAAGTTTGAGTCAGTGTTCAGAAGAGGAGACATGAGGAGACACAGACACCTTAGAGCTTTGAAGAGTAAATCTGCAATTCAGGCCTTGCCATTAATATCCCAATTTGGAAATCAACATTCAGAAGGGGGGAAAAGTTACTGCAATTAAATTAAGTTAATGTAATTGTGGAAGGAAATTTTCCATCTCCACTCAGCAAATAATAGTAATATTGGAAACTGCTGAGAGAAAGTTCTCTCGAGTTATATCACCACTCACCCTTTCAAGATTATACATACTGAAAACAAATCTACATTCTCTTCTCTTTCTCGAGTTTTTGTTTTGGGGTGGGAGTGTGTGTCATTAAATCGGTTAAGATTAAACTTCATCAAGTGAGCGTTAGTATCCTGATTAGTATGGTTAATGTAAACAACACTTTATGCTTATGTAAAAACTGACCCCAAAATAGGTCCCTGGAAGATTTAACAGTAAAATACACCCCGTTTTACTGTAAAGACCCAGAGTTTGGCTAGTCGTTTTTTGAATAAAATTCAAGCGCCCCTTTCCCTTCTAGATTTTCTATAATATTTAGATTTTCAACAGAAATCTTTTTAATCTATTCAGCGTGTGGCATTTTGAGGATCCTACCTTTCTGTGGAGCAGAATTAGAAGAAAAAAATCAGGACAATGGTATCTCCTTTCCCTCAATCTCTCTGAAATCACAAACAGGAAAAATTTTTCGTGTCCATGCATAAGCTCAGTGAAAACTAAGTATTTTTTGTAAGGTCCTGGATCCCGATTTTCAGCTTACATATATCCATGGACTCCATCTGCCAACAGCTATCTCCTGCCACTGAAATTCTTAATTTCTGTATCAGAAAGCAAACACTCCAAACCCCCAAAAGACTAGGGCTCAAGTGTAGCATTTCGGACCATAGATTGTTAGAACATCAGGAGAAATACAGGGACTATTTTAGAAAACGTTTATGCCTTTTGTCTCTTTTCATCCACATCGTGATATTGTTCAGGGAAGTGGAGGGGGAAAACTCCACCCCACCATTCTATCAGGTAGAACAAATAGTTGGCACTTGGGCGCATTTCGACTGTCCTCTGTAAATTTAAGGAACGGGCGGGCGCTCAGCCTCTGGCCGAGCGGCAAAGTCGCCTTTCCCCCCGGGTTGCCTTGTGAATGGGCGGGTGGCAGGCAGCTCGGCGGCGGCGGCGGCGGCGGCGGCGATTGCAGCCGCGTTAACTGTGAAATGGACATCGCACCCCAGGGCTGGGAGCCGGGGGCCGGGGGCTGCTGGGCGGGAGACGAAGCCCTCGCAGCTCCCCAAAGGGCAGTCTCCTAGAAGACAGGAGCCGAGAAAGTGGACCTGGGAGGCAGTTACTGGGGCAAAACAGACCAAATCACTCCTAACAGTGTGTTGACTTCAGATAATCATCATTGAGACGTGTTTACAGAACAGCTTCGAGCAACCTCAGCGCTGGAAGGACTCCTGGAGAGCACCCCCCAATCCCGACCCCCAAAAGCCCCCCGAAAACGAGGCGAGACCTGCCACCTCCCTGAGATCGACTAGGTTATTGGCTTTGGCGAGTTTATTCCAAGTACGTCATTGGGGGGAGTTGGATCGACTTAAAGTTGAGATCTAAAATATGGCAACCGGCTCCGTCTCAAAAAGAGTGGGATTGGGGACCCCGGCCAGCTCCCTGGCTGTAGCTCCCCCAGCCCGATTCCCGGAGGGACGCAGCCTCGGGGACCTGTTTCCCCCACCTCTCGGGATACCAACCTGCAGCGCCGTCCTTCCAAATCCATTTTCGGCATTGGCGCTCACATTATTTTGCAACAAATTAGTGAGTTGCTCTAGGTCGCCCCTGGCAGCTGCGGACGCCAGCTCGTTCCCCAAAGGCTCGGCCATTCTTTAGGGTCCTGACGATCGGGAAAAGATGCGTTAGTTGGGTTCCCCCACTGCTCCTAACCAGGCTGCATGATGGCATCGGAGCCTGACAGAAGGGCTGGGATGGTTAATCTTCGGGAGTGAGCTCGGTGTAGTAAATACTAGTAAGATCTGCCTGCCAAGAGCCCGCCCCTCGATTCACACGTGATTATTCAGCAAAACGGAGCTATTGGAGGGGGGCTTTGCTCCTCGCTCTCTCTCTCTCTTAACCCCTAGGAAGAATTCCGCGGATGTCGACCCAGAGACACCCAGGCACATTCAGCCTTGTGAGTTGCTGGCAACTGCGTGACTGGAAGCTAGGCGGGCAGCTGTCATACGTGTTCCATATATGTAGAGACATGGCCCAAAGCAGCTATGAGTCCGGAGACCCAGGGGTCTAGAGCAGAGCGGTAATCATCTGAGAACCGGAGAGGAAACTGAAAAGGAGACGGGGAGAGAAAGAAAGAGAGAAAGAAAAACATCAACAACCCACCCTTTTTCACAGCGACGACTTGAGCCTCAGAAGCTGCTTCGGCAGCTGCAGCGGCGGCGGCGGTTCGGGCTCCAACTCCTGCTCCAGGGCAAAGCGGCGGGACTGGCACTCCATCCATACGGGGCACCAAGCCCGGGCCGACGGGGGAGACCAGGCTGATGCCGAAGCGCTCACTCCCAAGGGGTTAATGCAAAGCAAGGTTGGAGGGGTCCGGGGCCAAGAGCCCGGCGGCCCCCAAGGCTTCCCTCCGGGGCTCGGTGCGTCCGTCCTTTGGCAGCCCGAGGGGGCTCCCGAGGCGCTAGGGGCAGGCTCCGCAGCCCGCCGAGAGTGCAGTCACAGTCCAGCCGAGCCTCCCGGGCTGGGGGCGTAGGGCGCCGCGCGGTACCCGGGGGCGCCCCGGCTGCCTTTCGCAGGGTCCCGGCCGCCTCATCGTGCCGGACTGGGGCGAAGGGCTGCGGGAGAGTCTCTCGTAGTCTTAGGCTGTTGGACGAATCTGGACGACAGAGGACAGGTTGGGACTTGGGCGCTGGAGCCTCGCAGCTTCCCTCCTCTAGAGCCCGGGCCGCCGGCCGCCACTTCCCGCCTACCGCCGGGCCCGCGAGCTCCCCGGCCTCCGAATGCTGAGGCCCATCGAGGCTTCCTCTGGCCGTCGAGGAGCCAGGAGACGCTGGGTACGTCCGGCTGGCACGCCCGCCTCCAACCCCGGTCGCAGCCCTGGTCCTTTGGCTCTCTCGGGGCCTGGGTGGCCTTTGGCTCCCTAGCTCCGGCTCTGACTGTAGCTCCGGCTCCAGCTCCCGCCTGGCTTGACTTGGCTCGGCTGAGCCCGACCCCAGGTCCGGGTCCCCGATACTTCTCCACTCGCGGTGACAGCTCGCTCCTGCTTCCCCCGGCCGGGACAGTTACTGCCGCTCCCCGGCGTGCGCTGTCCCCGCGCCCGGGTCCACTCGGCCCGGTCGGGCAGCTTCGCTCGGCTCCTTGCAGAAAGGAGCCGCGCTCAGCTTGCCCGCCGCCGCTGCCGCTGCTGCCTGCAGAGTCGGGGCCGGTTTCGTCTTTTTTTTTTCCGACCTCATCAGCTTTTTTTGAAATGAAAAAAAATTGAGCGCTTTTTGAGTTGAAAAACCCGCCCCCATTTTAACGGCACAGTTTTAAGGAGGCTCCACCGAGTTAGGGAGCCCCGGGAGCGGGAAGGCCCGGGCACCGCCCACGCCCCGCCCCCAGCTTGGGGCTCACCGCCCCCTTCCCTCCCGTCCTCCCAACCCCCCTCCCTTGGCCAGAGGCTGCCGCGTCGCCCTGCTGCCCCGCCGGCCCGGCGGCCAGGCCCCAGCTGGAAGCTGTGCTCGCCGTGCCGCTGTGCGGTGTGGAGCTGCGCGGGGTTGGGCAAGCGGAGCTGGGCCAGGCCAGGCCCAGCCGCGCTGGGCCGTGGAGGGATGGGCAGTTTGGACGGACAGCTCTGGGTTCTGCTGAGCCTGGCGGGGCAGGGCATGGGCGGCCCCGGCCCCCTCCTGCGGGCTCTCCAGCAGGACCCTGGCATCGCCCGAGCAGCCACGGGGGTGGGGTGGCGATGGAGAGGGATGACAAAGGGACCGGAAGAGTCCCGCGGGGCGCCAGAGGTCTTCGGCCCTGCGGCTGCGTTGGGGATGGCGGCCCGAGCGACCCGGTAGGCTTGGGCTGGAGCAGTAGGTTCAGCCGGCCCCTGGGCCCCCTGCCGCCCTCTCAAGCCTTCGAGGCAACCCGGGCTCCCCTGGGGAGAACGGCGGGCGGTGAAGGGATCAATCAAGGCTACCTCACTCCTCTTCCCAGAGGAGCTGGGCAGTGCCAGCCCAGCACCTGCCCCGACAGCTCGCAGGAGGGCAGCGAGAAAGCGGGATAGGATGGGCCAATAACGCGGGTTCCTAGTGAGACAAGCGCCCGGGAGAGGAGGCAGAGAGAGACCCCCCGCTGGCGAAAAGCAGGCTCTGGGATAGGGCCAAAGTGGAAGGGAACTGATGTATTAGCTCCGAAACCGTCATTTCTTGTGTCAAGGACCAGAAACCCTGCAAAGGGCTCAGGGGAGGCGGGGGAAGGGAGCAGGAGGATGGGGGAAGGGCGAGACCTAGTTCGTCTGGAGGCCGCTGATGGAGTTTTCCAGTAAGGCGCATTTTGCTGGAGTTGACAATCCTTCCTTTGAATTTCTGGTTCTTTCTTTTCCCTCTCCGTTCTGGAGGGAAAAATCTCTTCCTTAATGATTTCAGCTACCAGAGATGACAACTCTCTTGGGCTTTGGTTTGAGAATACAACAATACAGAGATTTTCTCTTTCAGATGGGTAAAGTAACTGACCTACTTACTGCTTTCTTTCGTTTTGTGGCCTTAGAACAGATACGTTTGTATGAAACAGCCCCTTGGTTAGAGGGATAACCTGTTAAAGAGAGAGAGAGAAAGAGAGAGAGAGAGAGAGAGAGAGAGAGAGAGAGAGAGAGAGAGAGAGAGAGAGAGAGAGACAGAGAGAGAGAGAGAGACAGACAGACAAGAGGTCTTGGCCTCCAAGCACCAAAATCATAGCCATAGGCCTCTGGCAACATCTGACTGTGTAACCTTGAGGTCTGCTGTCCCAACAAGAACAAAATTCACCAGAAATGATATCATGCTTCCAAAATAGTCTGTTTTACCTAGCAACAGGAGGACAGGTGGGTCCTCAGGGGGAGAGATTGTGTGGGGGAAGATTTCTTCACTCTCTGAATTATGAAAACAAAATGACCCAAAACTTTGTTCTTAGATAACAAAACTGAACTTGAATTGGGCATTCAGTTGGCTGTTTCAGAGGGGCTGAGTTTTTCTTTCATTTTTCCATTTACTTGAACTAAAGTATCTAGTTCAGATTTTTTTTAGCATGATGTCAGTTAATAAATAGGAATATATATGCAACAAGTCACAAGTCATGGGAATTTACAATATAATCTTTTACTGCAATTGAAGGATATGAATAATATTGCATTATTATGCACTGATAAGTAATTGACATTAATCCAATTAAAAGTTGCTTTGCCTAATGTAATAGGATTTCTTTGCTTAGGACAGGATGTTGTAACTTATCTAATGAGGAGGCATGCTAAATTATGTATACTGTATATGACCTGTTTACATATGTTCATCACATTTTCCATGTTGAATTAATTACTAAGGAAGTTTTATGGTTATGGAATCTACTCATAGAAGCTATTGTATTAACATACTATATGAGACTCAGTTAAAGGCCTTGGGAACAGGATCTTCCATATCTGTTATTGGGGGAAAGGCAGTAGATGGGTCTTCCCATGTGCCCACAAAGGACGGAATGAACACCAATGAGTGGAAGGCAGAGCTCAATTAAAATCATAGGTTTAGAATTTTCCTCATTTCATGGATCAGGGAGTTGAACTGAATCATATAAAAGTTAAGTGAGTTGGCCAAGGACACAGATGTCATGCACCAGAGCTGATTGGATTGAAGTGCTTTAAAGCTAAATGCAGCACCTTTCCTCCCTATCTCACTGTCCCTCTGAGGAAGAGCTTTCTAATCATTCAAGCTGTTCACAAATGGAAGGGTCTGTTTTATTTGGTAGTAAGCTTCCTCTCACAAGTACTCATTCAGAAGCTGGCTGACCACCTATCAGGAAGATCAGAGGGTAAACTCCTGCACTGATTAGGTGCGGCCTTATCTCAAGTCAAACATCATAAACTTACCTCTAAAGACAGAAAGCTGAAAATCCCAGTCATTAGGAGATTGATAACCTTTACTGTTTGATGGCCTTTTCCCCTCTTGCCTTTTCAAGTAGCCCCTATATCATGAGGCCCCTGGTAACTTTTGATATGGCCACGCAATACACTCTCCCAAGTGCTGAAAAGCATGTTCTGTATTGGAGACTAAATGCCAACCCAGCTGGAACCCTTCCTTGATTTTCTGAAAATTTTAACATTATATTGTTAGGAGGTTCTAGAAAGTTGCTGTAATAATTTCATTTTATGCTTTGTCCTTCCAGACTCAAGCCTGAACAACACTTTTGTTCATTAGTTGGTGTTTGCATTTCTTTCTCCTGTCCCAAGGCTTCTTCTGAGATGCCTTTCTAGATCCCCCAGAAAGGTATGTGGGCCCAGCTGGCCTTTTTTGTTTCTTAAACCCAAGCAGCTTCTCATTCTTTGGTGAGAAGACTGTTTTCTTACCAAAATGAAAATAAAAGTGTTCAATAAGCTGACCAGTGTCTTACAAATAACAGTGACTGATGTGTGTGATTTTTTAACAGCCTTTCTTTGTTTTTAAAACATTTTTGTGTCCATGATATCATCTAAACCTTAGAGTTTAAGCAGTGGAAATGATTATTTCTCTTTTACAGATAAGGAAATAGAGGCTTAAAAAAGGGAAATGACTTGTCCAAGGTTACAGAGCTGGAAAGTTGAAAATCTGGAACTAGAACTCAGGTCTTTTGACTAAGACTCCTAATTTTCAAATGTTCCCCCTCTTCTGCCCTCCCCTATTTCCTCAGCTGCCTTTCTGAATTGGAGGACTCCAGCTGAACAGCATATGACAAGATGAAGAATATTTTCAATTGGTCTATAGCTAAATAGCATATGACTTTGGTGTTAATATGCCTTACCTTTGTGAAAGGAGCATGAATTAGCTACAAAGGCAATGAATGTATGTGTATGGAGGAATGGTGGAAAGGGGAGGGAATACTTTTTAGAGAGGACCAGGAAAAGGTCAAAAACCATTCATGAGTTTCTTTTTATTTATTTTTAATTCTGACTTGATGAAGTTGTGTTAACATGATTTTTTTTTTGGTTATCAATAAGTGGGGCGTTGTGCAAAATGACTCCTCAGGTGTTTGTGGTCAGAAAACTGTGAGACAAATTCCTGTGAGAGATAGGAAGCCTGTGATTTCCTTTAGGGAGAAAGTCCTGGGAAAATGGCAACTACTCATTGCTTCTGATTTGGTCTTTACATACCTTTCCTTCATTTTTCCAGTGACTTCCATAAAGTCACTGTGGATCCTGGATTCCCAAACATTGATTATTAGGTCAGAGCGAAAGAACAATTCCATTTCAGAAGTTCACTGGACTTTGCCTCATAGATTCAGCTGAACTAGGGATCTACTTACCGAGTACTTTCTATATGGTGACCATGACTTTAGATACTGGAGGGATAGAACAAAGACATATATAACAAGTCACAAAGTACTTCTCATGTTATTGGAGATTTATATACATTGCACGGATGTGAGAAAACATGACAGTGTACAAAAAATTCTACATTTTATGGTATTAAGTACTATGGGGGATCAGAAAGAGGAGAGCTCAGTGGCTGTTCATTTATTCAAAAAGTGTTTATTAAGCACTTGTTATATGCCAGGAATTGTGTTAGGTGCTATGGCTACAAAGATAAGAACTTAAATTGTCCTAATCCTTAAGAAACTTACATTCTACCAAGCAAAAATATTTATACATATATATGTAATGTATTATATATACACATAGATATATGTAATATCTATCTATCTATAGAGAGAGAAGTAAATGCAAAGTACAGATCAATTAATTTTTGTAAGTGGAGGGTAAATGCACACTGATGGGGATCAGGCTAGGCCTTAAGTAGAAGGTGGTACTTAAGTGAAGGCTTTTGGGGAGCTCTGGATTCTAAGAGTTGGACATAAGGAAGCCTTCCAGGCTAGCTTAGGTCATGGTGCAGATTTAGGAAAGAGACAGAATGTTGTGGATTAACAATAAATAGGAAGAAGACAAGTATCTGGAATGTCGAGTGCATGAATAGGAGTCATGCATATTAAAAGTTAGCTAGAGCTAGAGTGTGAAGAGCTTTAAAAGACAAATAAGGGTTTATGTTTGTTTTATCCTCACTGAATGCTCATTGCCTCACTTTAAGTAAGTACCTGAAAAGGCCTTAGCCTAAAAGGTCAAGGTCTCCTGTTTCATCCGGGGTCATCTCCAGTCATCCTGATGAATATCTAGTCATTGCACCCAGATGGCTCAGGAAGAGAAAGTGAGGCTGGTGACCTTGCACAGCCCTCCCTCACTCAAAACAAAGTCAAGTGGAAGTCATCATCATTTCTCTGATGTCACGGTCCTCTTTGAAAACAAAGGATGAATATAACAATCCTAAAGGCAACAAGGAGCCACTGGAATATTTTTGATAGGAGTAACTGGTCAGGTCTGTGCTCAAGGAATTTGTATTTGTGCTTACTTTGTATTTTTCTTAAAAAATTTTTTTATTTTGTTTTGGTATCTTTTGTTTTCACATCATCTTCACTTATGAATTTAGTTATCCCCCCCTTCCTATCTAGCTATTTTTTATCTTTGAAACCAAAGAGGGGAAAAAAGGCAGTTCAGTAAAACTAGCACATCTACCAAGTTTGATAGTATATACATCGATGAGGGATATTACTGGCAGCTGTCTGGGGGATGGTTGGGACTGGGGTGGGGTGCAGAGATTGGAGGTAGAGAGGCCAATTAGGAAGCTACTGTTGCTTTCTAGGTGAGAGGTGATAACTTTTTTTGTGACACCTCAACTAGGTTGGTGGCTACTTGAGTGGAAGAAATGGGACAGAAGGCTAGATAGAGACGTATTGATAGAAATACGATATGAGTACTGATTGGATAAGAGGAGATAAAACAAAGTTTAGGGGGACTTCAGTTTTGCAGACCTGAGGCCTAGAAGGATGGTTGTGGAGGTAATGTAGACTTGAACCAGAGAAGCCTTGATTTTAATCCCAGAGATGCCATTCATAGATGGTGACTCTTAATCTTGTTACTCCAGTGAGCCTGTTTCCTCATGTAGGAAGTGAAGTCCCCAATACTCAAAGGGTTGTTGTGAGGAAAACCACTTTGTAACCCTTAAAGCCTTATAGAAACAAGGTATTGGATGACATTGTCAAGCACCAAATGCATGGGAGCCTTGGTTGGTTGTGGTGAGGAACTTATGGAGGAAATAGGCCTCAAGACACTGATAGACATGAAAAGGATGATAACTCAATGGTTGGAACCTTCCTGTCTTACAGAACATTTTACACTGATTTTCTCATGTGATCTTCACAACACTCCTGTGAGCTAGTTAGGGAAAGCCTTTTTTATCCCTATTTGACTGGTGATAAAACAAGTACAAAGAAGGAAAGTGATTCATTTGCTCAGAGCCTCCTGACTTATCCTTAGATTATTCTCATGAATGCCCCATGCAGGTTCCTCTTAGATAGGTGGTGGAGGAAAATTGTGTGTGTGTTAGGGGGTGATGGTGGTGGTTAGAGAGCACTGGGGTGTGGAGAACAGCATGAAACCTGGTCACTAAAGCACATCCAAGCCACCATAGAAGGGAAAAAAAGCTTTGGCGATGGCATTAACCTGACTACTTATAGGGGAACAGTTCTTCCATCTATCTTGTTCTGGGTATGACTTATTAGAGAAGGCACTTGATCCCACAGGAGCAGCATTGCAATTTAGGTTTTAGACGTATTAGTGTTTTTTCTTTCTTCTTGTAATTCATGTCCAATTACTTTATTTGGGTTCTACCCTTTCCTGGGTGCATATCCATCCCAAAAAAACAGTAAGCCAGTCAATCAAGCATTTTACATTAAATCAACAAAGGATTTCCCGTTTCAGGCAAATTAGACATTTCACAGGGAATTTCTTTATTTTGCAGCTTGAGACTCTGGCCTGCCAGGATCTGCCTGAGATTTCAAGTGGTGGCTGTACATACTCTCCCTAACTATGCAGCTAAGAAACTGCACAACTTAATTAGTTTGCAGGAGCTTACAAACTCTCAGTGGAGAGCAAATGTTCTTCCCTTCCAGGAAGCCAGTGGTTAGCAAAGTTAAATTTAAATCCATTCCAGGTCATCCTCTCCAAGTGTCTGCCGTAGAAGCCTTCAAGCTTCATCGCGCGTGGTCTTTGGCTTGCCTTGATCTCTGACCGTTTCTCCGATGCAGGGCGTCGGTCAATGATTGCTTCAGGGCCGGCTCTTTGCTAATCCCGAGCCATCGGGGAGAACCTGTGCAGCTGCGCGGGCTCAGGGCTCCCCTGGAAGCGGGGAGGTGTCAGTGCCCTCGGCAAGGACGGCAGGGCTGCGCGGCGGGGGAGGGAGGGGAGACTGGAACGGCCGCGTTATTCTGGCACTCGAGCCTCCGCTTCCCCTTTCGTAAAGAGAGGGAGGAGGACTGGGTGGTCCCAAGGTCCCCAGAGCCAGGATTCTCTTAGCAAAGGGGTCAGTGGTTCTTTTGCCCAGGACCCTGGCCTTCAGATGTTACAGACGGGGAAACTGAGGCACAGGAGAGGGCCCCGAGGCGTTCTGCCCCCAGGGCCTCAGGGAGAGACAACGCCGACGGGCGGCCCCTCTCGCTCGACCAGCGCGTAGGTTCTCGGGTCCTAGGCAGGGAACAGCCGCAGCAGGAGACCGGCGAAGCAACCCGGGCGGGCAGGGAGGGGACGTGCGCGCGCGCGTACGTACGTGCCTGCGTGCGCGCGACGCCGGCTTCTGCTCCGGCGGGGAGAGCGCCCGGCCCCGCCCCCTCTCCTCCGGATCCCGGAAAGACGTCGCCCCGCCCCTCGCGGCTGACGCTTGACAGGAGGCCGGTCACGTGGCAGCCGCAAAGCGACGCTTTGCGACCCCAATGACAGGCAAAATGTGCGACAGCGGCGGGGCCGGCCAACCAGGGGAGGAGGCGGCGGCGGCGGCGGCCGAGGAGGCTGAGGCAGGATCGGCTGAGGCAGCGGCGGGGACGGAGCCGGAGCCGGAGCCGGAGCCGGGCAGCCAGTGGAGCTAAGCGGGAGGACGCAGAGCCGGCGGCGGCGGCCGAGGAAGCGGCGGAGGAGCCGGAGCCGAGGCCGGGGCAGCGCCGGGGCCGCCGGGGAGGGGGCGCGGGGACGCCCGGCTTGCCTCAGCTTCGCGGCCCGCGGCGGGCCATGAGCTCCTAGGCCCCGGCCCCCTCCCGGAGACCCGGCCCGAGCAGCCACAGCCCGAGCAGCAGCTGCAGCGGCAGCAGCCGAGCCCGGGGCCGAGGGGCCGAGAAGGCGGCCATGGCGTCCAACATGGACCGGGAGATGATCCTGGCCGACTTTCAGGTGACGGACCTGGGAGGGAGGGCGCTGGACCCCCGCCCCTCGGCCCCTCTCCGTCCTCGCCCTCCTGCCCTCTCCTCTGTGCCCCCTTCCTCGGGTCCTCCCTCGGCGCCCTCCATTTCTCCTGCCCCCTTTGGGTTCTCTCCCCTCCCCCCTCCGGGTTCTTCTCTCCTCCCTGGGCCCTCCCTCCCCGCTCCCGGCCCCCTCCTCCCGGTCCCCGGCCCTCCCCGCTCCCGGCCCCCTCCTCCCGGTCCCCGGCCCTCCCCGCTCCCGGCCCCCTCCTCCTGGTCCCCGGCCCCCTCCTCCTGGTCCCCGGCCCTCCCCGCTCCCGGCCCCCTCCTCCTGGTCCCCGGCCCTCCCCGCTCCCGGCCCCCGGCCCTCCCCGCTCCAGGTGCCTCTTGCTTCCCCCTGTGCCCGTGTCTGCCCGGCCCCCCTCGTTTGTTCCCTCCTCCCCCTCCCCTCTCGTTGTGTCGTCTGAGGGGGAATGTGCCTGGGCCCGTGCTGTCCGCAGGGGCGAGGGAGGGGGCGAATGAGGAGCAGGCTCGAAGGGCGCTCGGGGGCCGCAGAGCGGGGCTTCTCCGGACCGGGTGCCGGACCGGCTGTAAGCACAGAAGTTTCTGGACAGTTAATTCACAAGCACGAGAACTCCTCCCTTTGTTCTTTGGTCCTTTCTTTACCCCAACCTCAGTTTTGAACTCTATTAGGAATTGGCAAATTGCTTCTAGACGTTTTCTTGGTTGGTATCCCTTTTCCAGGAATGTTACCATTGGGAACCCTTCTGTTTCTCTCCCTTTGTCTGGCAGTACTTTTCCAATCCTAAATACAGACAGTCAGGATGAACCAACCCGGAGGTCTTTATTGCCATTGATATAGCTCATCAAAGCCCTTTAAAAGCAGAAGCTGGCGTCCTCACCAGAGATAGGTCATTATTTTTGAAATTGCTTAGTGAAGCCTTGTGAACACTACTCTGTTTCTCAAAACTTAGTGACAGAGGGTGCTGAGAAGCTGTTTCACCCTTTTCTTCCCCTTTACTATATACACTGGAACGCCTTCCCTGTCAGAAACTTTATCCTTCCAGGTTATTTACCCCTGCTCTTGAACTCTGGCTCAGGCTTCTTCTTTGATGGAATTTTAAAGGCAATATCTACACAGTACTGATGTTTTCCCTCTTAAGTGCCTTCATATTTGCAGATGAATTCTGATAATATTTTATTCTCTACTTAATATTTATTCTCTAATATTTTGTGCTACACCATAAGGATAGGTTGGTTGAAAATTGTTAAAATAAAGCATTTCCTATGTTTTTGGTAGTGTGTTTAAAGTCAGCTTAAAAGTTGTTTCCCCAGCTCATTCTGTCATAATTTCCAACCCCCTCTGACACTCTCTCATTTAGCTTTTTATTTCTAGGGTAGGCAGTAGTATGAAAACTACACCCTGTATTTCTAGGCTTAGCCTTGAAATGGAATACTGTTATGAAATTGTTATAATCTCGGGGGAAACCATTCAGACAAAGAAATCTTAGTTTTGTCATTCAACTTTATGATCAATAACTCTTGTTTTAGCCTACCAAACTTCTTCTTTGTCATTTATTCATTATCTGCCTTGTGTTGACTAAGACAGACAGAGACAGAAAAGCCATGACACTTGTCTTGAATGAATTTTCATCCTAAAAATGAAAGGATTCTATTTGTAAGGTTTTTCTAATAGCATTTGTCATTTTAGTATGGAAATGAAGCTGCGTGGCAGTTTCTTTTCTTCTTGATGATAATTAATAATATTTAACAGCTTCTTGATATTGGTTGGTTTACAGGAGGCCATAACATCCTGTATTTACATTGTCTCATTTGATCTTAACAAGAAGACTGAAGAAAGGATCAAGTGTTATTATTCCCACTTCACAGATGAAGACACTGAGATTTGCTCTGGTCGGAGACTTCCCTCCTAAGTGGTGAAGCTCAGACTTGCACTTAGCAGTTCTGACTCTAAATCTGATATATTTTTTTACATAATATAATTAGCATTGGGAATACTGTGAAAAATAGTTGTTTGCGTCTTGGAAAAAGACAGAATACTTCATTGTTCTATGTTGTGGCCATTTTTATAGTGTCAAGGGAACATTATTAGTGAAGAAAAGTTATTAAAAAACTGAAAGTACATTCAACGTATAGCCTCTTTTTTACATTAGCAATTTTATATTCTCTTAATAAACTATCCATTACCAGAGTTAGGGAACTGGTTACTTCAAATCATAGTTTCTTTGGCCTTAGTTTTTTGTTTTTTTTTTATAGTAGTTGAATAGTTTTCCTATTTTAATATTGTATAAAGCCTTTGAGAGATAACACTGAGATTAGTTAGCTGCCAGTCCTGTTTTAAGAAATACTACTCTAGTTTTTTATAGGGTTTATAGACCATGACAGGTCATCTACTTTGGCTCTTTCTTTGTTGGGCAGTCTTGGTTCAAATGAACCACTTTCCCATTCCACAGTGATCATAAATGAATTAATTCCACTCGCACTGTAAGGCAGTTGTGAGAGCTAACATTCGCTTTTAGAGTTGAGGACTTCCTTTTAAGAGAGAAGCTTTGAAAATGTTAGAAGTGTTTAAATTCAAATCATGTTTATTATAAACACCAAATTTTGTTGGTTGTTGTATGATGGGGGTCAACAAAATGCAATTTCTATTTATGGGGAATCTTGTGGTTTAATTTCAGGTTCATTTACTATAGTCTCAATCCAGAATGTGAGCTCAGTGAGTTGGAAGGAAAATATTCAGCTTGGCATTTTCCTGATATAATCAGGACTTTGTCAGGCTGTGTGAGTGAAATCTTTTAAAATATCAGGGATCTTTAATTTGCTCTTTGTGGGTGCATTCTCCATGGAAGCCAGTTACCATGTACCTGCTGTGGCTGAGCAGTTCTTCACCCTGTAGCTAGTCAGGTGTGTTCCTCGACAGACTCAGCTGGACTGGTCTGTCTAGTTTGTGCTTGTGCTTTGTTGGCAGACTCTTAGTAGCACTAGTAGTAGCAGCAGCAGCAGCAGCAGCAGATGATGATGATCCAGTGGATGCAAAGTAGTTTGCAAACCTTAAGACACTACTGAAATGTGACTTACAGTTTGTAAAGTGCTTTACATCCGTTGTGTCACTTTGGGTCAGCTGTATCTTGAAGTTAAAGCAAAGCATTAGCGAAATCCTCATAGTAAAGGAAAATTATAAAAAATTGTTTTAAGAAGCTGGCAAAATCTTGAATGGAAAGATTGCCAACAAGTATTCCTTTTAACCTGTTATTTTAAATTCTGCTGTAAGCTCAATGCAGTTTCAATGTAACTAGAATTTGAAAAATTTTTCCAGGAATCAGCTTGGAGTCAGTAGTGTTAGTATAGTATATTTCTGGCAAAGAATTAAATAAATACAGTGGTATATTTTTAGGTCTGACAGTTAGGAGCCAGGATGGGGTAGAAAAGGTATTTCTTAGGTTTAAGAGGCCAGGCAAACATGAATGAGTCATAGGTTTTTTTCCTTAATACTTTTCTCTAACCAAGAGATGGATTCAACTGAAATCTCTGACTTTTGCTTGTTTTTCCTTGATTATGTTGAAATGTAGAATAAAGATGATCAGCAAATCAAAACATTTTGAGCTGTATATCTCTTCATCCGAGAATGGGAGGGGTAGGGATGGCTAGGGTTAGGGTGGGTGAGAGACTGGGCTTGGGATTTGATTGGCATAGGGAGCTTCTCAATGAGGAAACTCCCTCCACCTTTGCAGATCAGCACTTTCTCTGAAACTTTTAGTCTTAGGGAATCATCTAAGTTGTGAGAATTTAGATGACTCACCCAGGGTCACAGCCAGGATGGGTCACAGGAGGATGCCTCTTATGGTCTGAGAGTAGTAGCATAAAGACAGTTTTAAAGTTCTCAGTGACTAGTTGCCTCATTTGCTTATTAAAATAATGAGGTTAATGACAGATGAATTTTCTTATACTACCCTTCCCAGAGGGGTTTTTAGATGACCCATCATTGGGAGTGGATGAGATCTTTCTTTGGGAACATTACAGGTAGTTTTGCTTTTTAGATGGAGTCTCATGTGTACATTCTGCATTTTAGGGATAACTGTTCCTCTCTCTTCCCTTCTCTATGCTTCTTAGCCATTAAGAAGGGACAAAGAAAAGAAGAGACCTCTCACATGAAGTAAGGGAACAATTTTTACAAGCAATGACATTTTCCTCCAAACTGTCTCCCAAGAGGGAAGTCTTGATTGCTTCATTGAAAATTGGCCTTTTCTATCCCAAGTCTGTGGTGGCCCCACATCTGAGTTTTTCTCTGTGTGCCCATTGAGGCAGCCTTTTCAGCTGCTCCTCACAAAGGTCAGGTGTTGGGTTGGTCTGCATACTGCCCTTGGGACCAAGCCAAAACAGGAAGCATGCTTCTCTGTTAGTTTTACTCTGGATAACTTCTCATATGTGAGGATCTCCTCATGTCACTGTTGAAGTTTCCATCATCAGGGGAGTTCTTTTCTGAAGGGTGAGCTGACTTTTCTGTGATGCTGAGGCTCATTCCTCATCTGTTCATTAATTATATTTTATTCTTTCATGTTCATTCTCTGAGTCCATTCATCCCCTTCTTGACTGGTGCCTTTGTATAGGCCTTCCCTCAGCTCAGTCATCTAGCACAGTTCTCTCCTTTTCTGGAAGAAGAAGAACCTGAGGGCCAGAGAGGTTAAGCAGATTATCTAGAGTCACACAGGTAGCAAGTAGTGAACTCCGATCTGCTGATTCCAAATCCAGTATTCTTTCTACCTTCCTCCTGCTGCTTGTCTTCAAGGCTTAGCTCCATGGGACCTTTCCTGATGCCCTCTCCCCCCAGCTAAAAGTGTTCTCTCTTTTCCTAACTTTCTAAGAATACTTTGAATCTTCTCCTTGCCCCCTCTCACACCTCTTCTTCTTGTGGGATGTGTAGCAGTAACAGATCTACAGCTTGAGGTCTGTGTCTTTATCCATGACCTGTTGTCACAAGATGTAAAGCAAGGCCTTCAGTATGTCAAGGAGAGCTTTGAGTAATTTAAGACATACCTGGACAAAAACTGAATGAGAAGAGGAGGCTTTTGATCACCTTTGATGGGGAGGAGCTAGATCCATGGAATTGCAGTCATCTGACCTTAGTTGGTATGGGGGGGGGTATATGTATGTTAATAGAAAAAAATTAGAGCCACCCTCTGACATAGGTATGTGTGTTCCTTTGACACTTACTGGCTGTATGATCCAGGGGAAGGTGCTTTGCATTTTTAAACGTCACTTTTTCTCCTTTGCAAAATGAAAATAATCTTAGTACCTACCTCCTGTGGTTGTTGGGAGAATTAAAGGAATTGAAAGTGCTTTGCAAACCTGAAAGGGCTATGTAAATGCTAGTAAATGTTATTTATAATTTATATACATGTACTATTTTACTGATATATCATACACATCATAAAACATACACAAAAGTAGAATTAAAAAGGATGAAATAAAATGAATATTAAAAATGTGAAAAACATTTTGAGTACAAAAAGCCTTTTTTGCTCAGGCCAGGGTAAAGAATTAGGTGTTTGCATTGCTATTGATAGACCTGCTAGGGTCATAGTGCACAGAACCCTGGACCTGGAATTAGGGAGGCTTATCTTCCTGAGTTCAAATGTGACCTCAGACACTTGCTAGCTGTGTGACCCTGGCTGAGTCACTTAACCCTTAATTTGTCTTAGTTACCTCTCCAGTGTCTCTGCCAAAAACAACCCCAGTGGGGTCAGTAAGAGTTGAACTGGACTGAACAACAGGACATTGCCAGTTTTGGGTCCATGCCCAAGGTCCTGGTCTGGAATTTGTGGCAGTAATAACAGAATTGACTCTTAGAGAGGCAAACTGGTACCCAGTTGTTTCATACTCAGTTTTCCTTGAAACTACTTTGTATTTTTAGTGAAAGAGGGAAGAAAGCTTGCTTAGTGATCAGCTGGAGATAATAATAAAGAAAAAATATCCTTCCAAAAGAGTAATTTATGAGGAGATGAAATATTTGTTTAGACTCATTTCCAACTTCCCTCCTCTGCCCCAATGTCATTGGGGAATAAGGGTAGAGGAAGGTGATAGCAGAATTGAAAGGGACCTGAGGGGCCTTGAAGTTCAGTCCCTTTATTTTCCAGATGAGGGAATTAGGACACAGATTGGGGAAGAGATTTGCCTGAGGCTACTCAGGGAATAACAGCTGTACTTTGAACTCAGGTCCCTGGACTCCAAATGCATGGCTTTTTCCTTTCTATCACACTGCTTCGCAATAATAAAGATACTAAAATGAAGATAACCCCAGAATTTGTCATGATAGCATACAGATTTCCATTTAGGGAGTTGTTTTCATTAAGGTCAAATTTTAAGGTTAACTCAAAAAAGGTCAGTTATATTCTTGGAATAAGTATCTTTAAAAAACCATCAACTTTTCCTATTCTCAGATAAAGGTGGAAGTTCTTTCTCCAAGGGGCTTCCATGTACCAAATCTGAGTAATTGAAGGTCAGTGGTATTGGCGTAACAGTACTAGTGACTTTTTTTCCTTTTACCAATATTTTAACAAAATGGGAGACTGTTTTTAATACACATAAGGTGTATTCAGCAAAAAGAACAGGCAAAGTAGGTGATGTCTCTTTTCATTATATCTCTTGATGCAACATGTTCTCCCAGACAATTTTTTTTTAAGCTGACTTTGTTTTGCTGCTAGAACAGCATGTGCTAATCATAATGTTGAAAAATGTAGGCTGGCTGGCTCACTTTAAAGATTAGAAAGATACTGAGTAGGTTATTCATTTGCCCATTTACATATTCATGGTCAATACAGTAACATCAAAGTCTATATTATACTGACATGATATGTGTTTTTAGTGTTGAAGAATTTTGATAGATCAGAAATCTCTGCATCAGTTCTAGGGCTAAGTAAATGTGCCAAGGTGAGATTATTAATATTCCAAGATACAACCTCATCTTTTCCTGGCAATGCCTACTGGAAGTATTTTGATTTTCTTTTTAATACACTCAACACAGATAGCTTTTTGTGTATTGATCACTATACCATAGAGCCTGGCAGTTGCCCAGGATAGATTGTAGAGGTCCCTTGGCTCAATAAAGCAAAAAGTTGTCCTGTGGGATGAGAGGATCATGAATATTTGAAACCTGGAATCCTGAGTTGAGAAGGCTGGAAATGTCTGAGAAGATGGAGGTGTGGTGACAGGTCTCTTTTTATTGCTTATAGGCAAACTTCAGTCCTGGCTGTTGTGTCTTATGTTTAGAAAGTGTCAGTACCTCTGGTGTATATTTAATTCTGGTTTCTTCCCACTCCTTTGTTAGCTATCACCAAAATATTTCTATTCTGACCTTGTTGGAATCATAGTAGGGATGAAGCATGACAAAACAGGAGCAGCCAATCACTGAACAAGCATTTACTAGGTGCTTACTATGTACCAGCCACTCCAGTAAGCACTCAAGCTACAAAGTAAGGTTTTTTTCCCTTAAGGAGTTTGCTTTCAAACAAACTATAGGTGATCAGCTAGATATACACAAGCTATATCCAGAATAGTTAAGGTTAATCTGAAAGGGGAAGGCATTAGCAGCTGGGGATGGGAGTGGGATTGGTGATTGTGAGGGAGGGCAGGATAGGAAAGGCCTATGGAAGGTGAGGCCCAAGAAACTGGAAGGCAGATGTGAGGGGGCAGAGTATTCCAAGGGTGGGGGATAGCCAGTAGAGTCACAGAGACGAAAGATGGAATGTCTGTCACTGCTATGTTTTAGAACCTACAAGCAGGCCAGCGTAGCTGGATAGTAGAGATTGTGGAGTGGGGAGTGAGGTAGAGGAAGACTGGCAAGGTAGCAAAGGACCAGCTGGTGAAGGGCTTTATATTTTATTCCTGGATTTGATAAGAAGCACAGGGGCTCATGGAGCAGGAAAGTGATGTGTACATTCATCCTTCATTGCTGAAGAAGACCATGCCATCAGAGAAATGATGACATGACTTGCACTTGACTTTGCTTTGAGTGAGGGAGGGCTGTGCAGGTCACCAGCCTCACTTCTCCTCCAGAGCCATCTGAATCAGTGACCAGATATTCATCAGATTGACTGGAGATGACCCAGGATGAGGTAATTGGGGTTAAGTGACTTGCCCACGGTCACACAGCTAATGAGTGTCAAGTGTCTGAGGTGAGATTTGAACTCAGGTCCTCCTGACTCCTTCACTGGTGCTCTATCCACTGCACCACCTAGCTGCCCCAAGGAAAGTGACAAATTGGAGCAGGGAGGCAGGAAAACCAGTTAGAAGGCTGCTTCGTAGTCCTTGTGAGAGGGAATGACTTGACCTCGGTTTATGACTGTATGTGGAACGAATATATATGAGAGATGTGAAGGTAGAAACAACAAAATTTGTCAAAAGATTGGATGTGTGGGTGAGTCAGAGTGGAAATTGAGGATGACAGCAGGGTTGTGAGCCTGATTGTCCCCTTGATAGTCGTTGGGAAGTTAGGAAGGGGGAAAGGGGAGGAGTTGGAAAGAAAGGTGAGTTCTATTTTTAACAGATTTAGTTTGAGTTGCCTAGAAGATGTCCAGTTTCAGGTGTGTAAGAAGGAATCAGTGATAAGTGCTTGTATCTCCACAGAAAGACAGAGCTAGAGTGTATAAATCTGCATAGAAATAAGTAAGCTGTGGGAGGTGATGAGATAACTAAATACCCGTAGAGCAAAAAGAGAAGACAGGTTTCAAGGGAAAAGCCTCATGGCTAGTGGGCTTCACATGGATGAGGAACCAGCAGTGGAGACTGAGAACGAGCTGACTTGACAGGAAGAAAACCAGAAGAGTTCATTATTATAAAAATCTAGGGGCTGTCCAGGAGAAGAGGGTCATCAGTAGTGCTGATTGGAGAGGTGAGTGTAGATTAGGACTGAGAAAAGGCTATTGGATTTGGGAATTAAGAAATTGTATACATACACTCACAGACATACACATACATATTAGCTTTGAAGATCTTAAAATGATATATAAAATCAGCTATTAATGTAGTTTGCAGATGGACTTTTTTTTTCTTAACATGGTAAAGTGAATGAATGAAATGGTAGTACTTCGATTCAGTATTTAATAAAGATCTACCATCATTTATTCAGCAACTATTTGAGTGCCTTTTCTGCGGAGCATCAATCTGGGATACAGGGAAGTATTATTCAGTTTTATAAATATTAAGCTACTTCTCTGTGCAGAACAACACTATATTGAGTGTTAGGAAAAACCCATAGGAAGATATGGTCCTTGTTCTCATGAAGCTTATAAGCAGGGAGGATCACATATATAGGCCAATATCTTTTTTTAAAATTCATTTTTATTTTCAGTTCCAAATTCTCTCTCCCTTCCCTCTCCTCTAGTCATTGAGAAAGCAGGAAAAATAAAATCCATTAAATGACTTGCAAAAAATTTACATATTAGTCATGTAAAAAAAATAAAATATGAAGAAAAATGAGAAAATAGGTTTCCATCTGCCCTCTGAGTTTATCACTTCTTTTCCTGGGGGTGGATCGCATATTTCATCATGAGTCTTTTAGAGAGGTGGTTGGTTATTGTATTGATCAGTTACTACATCTTTCAGTGTTGGTTGTCTTTATGGCATTTCTACTTTGCATTTCTTGTATACATTGTTTTTCTTGTTCTCTTCCTTCCCTTTTCATCAGTTCATACAAATCTTAAGTTTTTCAGAGACCAATCCCATCATCATTTCTTATGTGGCATAAGAATATTCCATCACATTCATGTGCCATGATTTGCTCAGCCTCTCCGCAATTCATGGGCATCCTCTGAATTTCTAATTCTTTGCTATCTCATAACAAACTGCTAGAAATATTATTGTATATATGGACTCTTTTCCTCTTTTTGTGATTTCTTTGTAGCATGTACGTAGTAGTGGTATAACTAGGTCAGGGAGTATATATATATATATATATAGTTTACTAGTTTTTTTGATGTAATTCCAAATTGCTTTCCAGAATGTTTAGACACCAGTGCATTAGGGTGCCTGTTTTCCCATATTTCCCATAGCATTTATCATTTTCTTTTTTTTTTTTTTTTAGTCAAATCTTAACCAATCTTATGGGTATGAGGTAGTACCCCAGAGTAGCTGTAATTTGTATTTCTCTAATTTTTAGTGATTTAGAACATTTTCATATTTCTATTGATAGCTTTGATGTCTTCCCCTGAAAACTACCTTTAACTCAGTTGTAGAGTGGCTTTTACGCTTGTAAATTTGACTTACTTCCCTATGTATGTTAAAAATGAGACATTTATGAGAGAAACTTGCTACAAAGATTTTTTTCCTCAGGCATATCATCTTGTTCTATTTTGTTGAATTGTTAAATGCATAGAAAAAGGAAAGAAAAAGTATAACGAAGAGAAATAACTAGCACAATGCATGGTCCCTGCTTTCAGGAACCTTGTGGTCTAATTGGGGAGCTTAGATAGAGACCACAATTCCCCCCCTCATACTAGCGGCTTTGAAACATATTGATGTTATCTTAAATAATTTAATTTCCAGTTTTTCCTACTGTGAACTCCTCCTCTGTTTTACCTCAGTTGCATACAAGGTCACACACTTATTCTTACTGTCCACACAGATGTTCCACTTGTATGTTCAAGAGCTCTGAAGTTCTTTTATCTGCTTGTAATCTCTTACTATTCCATCTCTTCTTATGCTGTAATCTTCTCAAACCAATTCTTCATCTTCTTTATCTGCTCTGGCTTTGTTCTCCTTCCCTCCCTATCTCCACCTTCAGTGAACCAGTTCAACTCTACATGGTCTTCCACTCTCCAGTTACTTGCTCCTTTGTCCTATTGATGTATGTACCTTGCCAAATCCCACTTGAATTTTTCCACCATCCTCCTTCTCCTTCATTCCCATTGGTTATTGTTGTTCGTTCATTTCAGTTGTGTCTACTCTTCGCGACCCCATTTGGATTTTTCTTGGCAAAGATATTGGAGTGGTTTGCCATTTCTTTTTCCAGCTCATTTTACAGATGAGAAAACTGAAGTAAACAGGGATAAATGAATGACTCGCCCAGGGTTCCACAGCTAGTCAGTGTCTGAGCCTAGATTTGAACTCAGGAAGATGACTCAGGCCTAGAGCTAACACCCAGCTGCCCCTTTGCTACTACTGAGCAGAGCAGAGAGAGTCACGTCTACACATTCATGGTGTCTAATTGTGATTAGAGTCTTCACTGCAACCAAGTGCCCTTAATTAGGTTCTTCAGGGCACCAAAGCAATCTTCTACTCATCCCCAATTGATTTTTCTGTGTCACTCATCACAGCAATTATTCTAAATCTCTTTTCTCCTCAAACTTTTCAGAACACTCTCCCATTCACCTTCTTAACTAAGGACCTTTAATAAGCATTAATCTAGAAAATTGTATCCCTTTCATGTTAAGCTACCTCACTTCCCCTTCTCATGTCACATCCTTTCCTCCTGTCTCCTTTATTGCATTCTCTGATGAGGTAGCTCTTCTTGTCAAGGCCAACCCCTCTACATACAGCCTTGGTCCCTTTATCTCCCTTCAGCAGATTGTCTCCGCTGTCGTGTCCACCCTTTCTCTAATCTTTAATCTCTCCTTGTGAACTGATTCCTCCTGTTTTGCCTACAAACAAATCCAACTCTGCCACCCTTAAAAAACCTTCAGTAGATTTCCCTCTGATGTTACTTTCTATCTATATATCTTGTATGTATGCTAGCAGTGTGCTGGTAAATGTTTAACACTTGCCTTTTTTGGGGAAAAGGATGCAGGACACACTTAAGTTTAACCTGCATTACTAACGTTTTATCTGGATAGTCTACAAAGCAATCATTTGAGTCCTGATTTGTTGTGTTTGCTGATTTCCTAGGTGTAAATGCTCCCACTGAAAATTGAATAATCAACTCTTGGGATCCACTAAAGTATCTAGTTATTTTCATGTTTATCTCCCCTGTCAGAATGTGAGCTCTTTGAAGGCAGGGACTCTTTTTTGCCTTTCTTTGTAACCCCCATAGTTGGCATGGTGCCTGGTTTATAGTATGCTCATAAGAAGTGCTTGTCAATCATTTCCATACCTGCTGCTTCTCCTCTTTTTCTTCTCAGCTGAACTCCTTGGAATAACTATCAGCACTGGATGCCTTCATTTCCTCTCGTTCTCTTCCAAACTCTTTTCAGTGTCATCCTTCGATTGAAGCTGCTCTTTCCAGAGTTACCGGTGATTTCTTAATTGCCAATCCTCAGCCTTCTTAACTTCTTTGCTGCATTTGATCTTATTATACTTCTCCTTCTAGATACTCCCTTTCTCCTCTCCAGGCTTTCGTCTCTCTTGGTTCTCCTCCTGTCCTGACCAATCCTTCTTGGTCATCTCTTTGTATCCACTGACTGTGGGTATTATTTCAGGTTGTGTTTTTAGGCTTTCTTCCTCTCCACCGTCCTATACTCATCCTCTGACTTGTTGATGTCATTCACTTCCACGAGTTCAGTTATGATCGCTGTGTAGCTGATGACCAGATCTTTCCATCCAGCTTTAGCCTTTCTCCTGAGCTCCAGTCTCATATCACTGCCTGCTGGACATTTTGAGCTGATTGTCTTGTAGGCAACTGAAACTAAGTATGTACAAAGTAAACTTACTGCATTTTCTCTCAAATCCATCCCTGTTCTAAACTTCCCTGTTACTGTCAATGATTCCATCAACCTTCCAGTCACCACAACCTCTCAGTTATCCTTAGCATTGCCTCTGTTTCCTTTTGTCTGCTCACACATATGCCACCCTAGCTCAGGTCCTAATCTCCTTCCTTTTTGAGTATCATAATAGCTCCATATATTTATATAATTATATAATATATATTTATATAATCTTCTCCATATGACTGCCAAAGCAGTTTTCTTAAACTATATGCCTGACCATGGCATCTCCCTGCCCTTACTCAGTAAATTCTGGGGACTTCATATTATTTCTTTTTTGTTTATTTAAAGCTCTTTTCATTCCTTTTTATCCCTCCATTGTTCTTGCTGCTGTTTAGCCATATTGGCTTCCTTACAGATTATACTCGCAGTTTTTGCTCTATGCCTTTACTCTGGTTGTCCTTCATGTCTGGTGTGCTCTCTTCATTTACCTCCAGTCCTTACAGTCTCCAGCTTCCTTTCAGATTGCTCAAGCCTCACCTCTTACAGGAGGCCTTTCAGGGTCTCCCCCTACAGCTGCTGCCTTCCTCTCTAGGACTATCTTCTGTCAACTTCATGAGTTTGTAGGGTCCTATTTACATACTTGTTGCCTCTCCTGTTAGGATATAAGCTCTTTGTGGTCAGGGATGATTTTTGTTTTTTATTTGTGTTCTCATTTCTTAGCACAGTGCCTAGAACATTGCATATAATAAATGCTTTTATTGACATGAAAAGTTGAATAACAGTACAAGATAGCACTTTAATAATACTGTTGCTCATATTTACAGTGCTTCTAGATATATAAAGTGCCTTCCTCATAATGACCTTGTGGGATAGGTAATATTTGTATCTGTGTTATTCTTTTATAAATGAAGAGGCAGCTAGATGGCACTCAACGTGGAGTCAAGAAGGCCTGAGTTCAAATATTGCATCAGATCTTTATTAGCTGTGTGATTTGGGGGCCAGTCTCTGGCTCAGTTTCCTCATTTGCATAAAGGTGATAAAGGTGAATAGCACCTGTGTCTTGGAGTCATTGTGAGGATCAAATGGGATAATATGCAAAGCAGTTTGCAAACATTAAAGTGGTATGTAAAGGTTAATAATTGTTATCACTGTAATATTTTTAAGACCCAAAGAATTGGTTCAGCAACTTTTGGTCAGATAGAGAATGGCTGAATTGGGCTCAGATACAGGTGCCATAACTGAGTGATGTATGGATTGGAATGGGGAGAGACTTGATTGAGTCAGAGATAGCAATCAGAAAACTATAATAGTTTAGGTTAAAAAGATTGAGAGCCTGCATTGTATTGGTAGCAGTGTCACTGGAGAGAAAGGGATAGATACAAGAGAGGCTGCAAGAATAGAAGTAAAGGTCTTGGCAGTGACTGGAGATGAGAAGTGAGAGGGACAGAGGACCAGTGGAGTTCAACTCTGTATAAAGAACTTTTTTAAGGCTCAGGGCACATGCACATTGGGCAGCTAGGTGGCACCATAGCGCAGGAGTTGTTGGGCCTCAAGTTAGAAGACTCATTTCCCTGAGTTCCAATATGGCCTCAGATGCTTCCTAACTGTGTAACTCAGGGCAAGTCACTTAACCTTGTTTGCCTCAGATCCTTATCTGTAAAATGAGCTGGAGAAGAAATGGCAAACCATTCCAGTGTCTGCCAAGAAAGCCCCAGATGGGGTCACAGAGATTCAGACAACTGAAAAAAGATTGAACATCAACACATGAGCATTCTCCATATAGCTTTCCCTGATTTCTTTAGTTCAAAGTTATCTTTCCCTCCTCTGAGTACTTTGTTTATCTGCACAGCCTCATTGCTTCATACTTTGCATTGTATTATATTTATGTACAGGTTGTAATTAATTCATCCCAATAGAATATAAACTCCTTGAATTCAGAAAATGTTTCATTTCTGTCTTAGTGTCCCTAGCACCTTGTACAATGCATTGCATGTGGTAGGTACTTAAATGATGATTGAATTGGATTGAACTTCCTGACACTGAATAGATGTTAAAAAATGGAATGGGCTGTTCTGCAAGTGAAGAGAGCCTGTTCCTAGAGGCATTGAGGCTGAGGCTACACTTACTGGGTAAGTTGTGAAGGCATTTTATGCTTTGGTTACAGAATTGGACTGTATGATGCCTTCCAATTCTGAGATTCTGTGATGATCCTTAAAGGTTAAGGGACTTCCCAGAATCACACAGCCAGTGAGTCAAAGACCAGACTTGGAACTAGATCTGAGAGGAAAGAATTGGAGAAGTACTGGGCATGTCATTTCTTTTTTTCATTACCCTTTCATCTTCTGTCTTCTAGTAGAGGAGGTTTGGATTAATTAGTAGAGGCACTGAATTAACTTGGTGTTGCTTAGTGAGGTTTGTAGCCTTTCAAATTTATTAACTCAACTTATCCTCAGTTTTACTGCCCTGGGCAGCATTTGTCTGTCTGTCTGTCTATCTTTCTATCGATTCATCGCTTTTGTAAGGAAGCTCAGTGGTGTGTTGGGTAGCATGTTAGACTTGGAGTTAATAAGTCCTGAGTTCAAATGTTACGTTAGCCATAGCTCTGTGACCCTGGGCAAGTCACTTAGCTCCTCCCAACCTAAGTTTCCTCATCTGTAAAATAGGCACAATAATGGCATCTGCCCCACAGGGTTATTGTGAAGATCAAACAACACGGACTGTGCTTGCAGACCTGGGAGCGTGTGCCGGTAGGCCCTGCTGATCCTTTCCTGCTGCCTGCTCCCTTTAGACTCCCAAAGCAGTTATTCATGTTTTTCCTCTTCCTTAATCTTCATCTAAATGCTCTCTATTATGTAGTGTGGTATAATGTTTAGGACACTGGGTTTAGAGTTGGGTCCTTCCCCAGAGACTCACAGATTCAGGTATTTCAATACAAATGCATGTCTGTTTTCCTGCATTGTTTCTCTCCATCTCCCTTTAAATTGGAACCCTATTGTTTGAAGTCTTTGGTAGATATTCAGATTTTAAGTTGTGTTTCATTAAGTCTTGTTATTATTTTAAAATTAACTCTAGTTCCTGTTTGAGTTCAGCAATCTTTTCATTATACGGTATTTACTTCCTTGTTTTAAGATTTCAGTCAGTCAGTCATCAGACATTTATTAAACCCCTGCTGCAGGATCAGGTGGATGTTAATGAATGCTGAACAAAGTAGTTTTGGAAAAGACATTAGCATTGAGGGAATCACGAAATCTTTCCTGCAGAATGTGATGGTTGAGCTGAGTATTGAAGGAAGGCATATTCCAAGAGATAGAGTTGAGGAAGGAAAGCTTTCCAGGCATGGTGGTGAGGCCTGTGCAGTCACAGGAGACCAGAGGTAGTGTTATATGTATAAAACATCAAATTAGCCAATATGACTGGTACTCATGATGTGAATAGAAGGGAATAATATGTAAGAAAATTGGGAAGGTAGAAAGATTATGAAGAGCTTTAAATCCCAGAGGAACTGATATTTGACCTAGAGGTAATGGGGAGTCACTGCAATTTGTTATGAAGAATGACATGGTCAAACGAGCTTTGAAAGAATGACTTTGGCAACTGTGTGGGGGATAGATTGAAGCGGGGGGGGGGGGGGGTGGTGGATCTAGCTGCTGCAATTGGAGGCAGGGAGAACAGATAAAAGACTGATGGAGTGGTCCAAGAGAGTGACTGTGGGGTATATATGGAGGGAATATATATGAGAGAGGTTGTGGAGAAATGGCAAGATTTGGTAGCTGTTTGGATATGTGAAGAGAAAATGATCAGTTGAGCAATCAGTCAGTAAATATTAAGCACTAATACGTACCAGACACTGCCAAATACTGGGGATATATAAAAGGAGACAAAAGAGAATCCCCTACCCTCAGGGAGTTTACAGTCTTAACGGGGAAACAGCTTGCAATCAAACATAGACAAAGCAAGCTATAAACAGGATAAATAAGAAATCATTAAGAGAGGAAAGGCACTAGAACTAAGAGGGGTTAAGAAAACCTTCCAGGAAAAGATGGGATTTTAATTGGGTCTTAAAGGAATCCAGGGAGGTCAGTAGGTGGAATTGAGGAGGGAGAACATTCTAGGCATAGGGAACAAGATAAAGAATGCCCAGACTCATCCTAGATGTATTAATTTTATTTATGCAGAAGCTTTTCAGTTGCATTTAAGAAAAATTATGTTTTCCCTTGTATAATTGCCTTTGTGTCCCTTATTTGGTTAAGGATCTATAACTGTGAAAGATATATGGTCTAGTTCTTTTCTAATTTTTTATGGTTTGATCTTTTCAGGTCACATAACTCTTTAATTTACTGTTGAATATGGTTGAAGATGTAGTCTAAACTTAATTTCTGTCATTTTGACTTTCCACTTTTTCTAGCAATTCTTAACAAGTAGGATGTTCTATTTTAGATAATTTATATTTTGGGGGATTTACTGAATAATGGATTATTGAGTTCAGTATTTCTGATTCATTCTTTTCTAGTCACTTCTATTGATCTACCTTTCTGTTTCTTAACCAGTACCAAGTGGGTTGATGTTTTCTACTTTTTTAAGGTCTAAAAGCACTAACCTCTTTTACTACTACTTTTTTCCCATATTTTTCTTGATATTCAAGACCTTTTATTCCTACAAACAAATTTTATTACTTAACGGCAGTTATTTATTAAGTGATTACCATGTGCCAGGGACTGTGCTAAGCAGTGTGGATACAAAGAAAGGCAAAAAGCATTCCCTGTTCTCAAGAAACTCACAGGGGAGCAACAGGCAGAAAACTACAAACAAGCAAGATATGTACAAGGTAAGTTGGAGGTGATCACAGAAGAAAGACACAAGATTGAGAAGGAAAGACTTCCTGTAAGGCAGGACTTTAACTGGCTCTCGAAGGAAGCCAGGAGGGAGTGAGAAGGAGGGACAGAATTTCAGGTGTGAGTGATAGCTAGAGGAAGTGCCCAGAGTGAAGAGATGGAGGGATTTGTGCAGGGACAGATCTTGGGGATCATTCCTAATTATGGAACATTACCTGGATGGAGATATGGCAAGGAAACTGAGGAGCAGGTAGACAGGGAGGATGAGAGCCTGGAGAGAGCAAGAACATGTAGAAAAATGAGAGTCTCAAGGAAAAGTGATGGGTAGACTGTGTCAGAGGCTGCAGAGAAGTAAAGAAGAATGAAATTTGGAAAAAGGTCGTTAGTTTTGGCGGTTAAGGGCTCATTGGTAACTTCAGAGAAAGAGCAAGCCTTTATTGAACTCCTATGTGCCAGGCATTCTGCTAAGTGCTTTAAAAACAGTGATCTCTTTTAACCCTCACAATAACCCAGTGAAGTAAGAAGCAGACATCTTGCTGCTTTTAGAGAGTATATTTTCCTTTGAATGTTATGAATATGAGTGAAAAAAAAAGGAAGTAGATGGAAGCATCTATTGTAGATGGTCTTTTAAAGGAGTATATCCCACAAAGGGAGGAGAGATATAGAATGATAGCTAACAGTATGGGTTTTTTGAGGATGGGGGAGATATGGGTCAGTCAGTCATATGATTTTATTAAGTGCCTACTTAATGAATGTCAAGGCAGAAGGCAGTCCCTAGCATTGAGGAGCTCACAGTCTAATGGGGGAGAAAGCAAACAAGAAAACGAATATGTACAGATACATTATATACAGGTTAAATAGGAAATAATTAGCTGAGAAGACATTAGAATTAAGAGAGATTTGGAGGCGGAGCCAAGATGGCGGAGTAGAAGGACGCTCCGAAACCAAAGCCCATAGAATTAATGTAAAAAGGACACCCATAACTTCTGGGTCAATACAAGGTGTGCATAAACGGAGTGGAAGAGATTTCCGTTCCAGGGAGCCCTGGAGACCCGTCCCCAGGGTCTAGCGGGCCCTGGAAAGTGGACCCCACCCCCAACGCTGCCCTGGCCGCAGCCCCAGAGAAGCTGATCCGAGCAGGCTTCAAAGATGGAAGCTCCGGCAGCCGGGAAAGTCCCTCCGCCCACAGAAGCTACAGGTCAGTGAGAGAGAGAAGGCCGGGCTGGAGGAGAGGGGGAGCAGGGCGTTTCCGTGACTCAGGCGCGGAGGCGGCAGAGACGGGGGCAGGAAGCGGCGGAGGCAGAGGTGTGGGCGGTGGCTGAGGTGGCAGCAGACCGGGACTCAGGAATCCCCCAGCAGCAGGCAGGATCTTCATCACGGAAGATTCCCTCATAAAACCTGACGGAGCTGAGCCTGGGAGATGGCCCTGCCCCCACCCCGCTCTATTACTGAAGGCTTCTGCTCAAAACCCCCAAGGAAACTGAGATTGGGAGGCGGCCCCCCACCCTGCCCCCACCAGCTCCATTCCTGAAAGTCTCTGCATAAAGCCCCCGAGGGATCAGAGTCTGGGAGGCAGCCCTGCCCCCACCCCAGCACCTGAACTAAAGCTCACTGATTGACAGCCCGCAGGAGGAAAGCCCATTTAAATCTCAGAGGCCAAGCACTAGCTGGGCGGATCTAGGCGGGGGTGGACAGGAATCTCAGAAGTCAAGTAACTGGCTGGGAAAATGCCTAGAAAAGGGAAGAAAAATAAGACTATAGAGAGTTTTTTCCAACAAATGCAAATGATCCCGACTTTCGGATCTGATGACGAGGATGTATCCTTGCCATCAGGCAAAGACGTGGAGGGTGGGGCCTCAGTACCCCAGACACCCCAGGGGGGTGGCCGGTGGGCTCAGGCCCTGGAAGAGCTCAAAAAGGATTTTGAAAAGCAAGTTAGACAGGTGGAGGAAAAACTGGGAAGAGAAATGTCAGAGATGCAAGAAAAGTATGAAAAACGGGTCAATACCTTGGTAAAGGAGACCCAAAAAAATGCTGAGGAAATTAACACCTTGAAAAATAGGCTCACTCAATTGGCAAAGGAGGTTCAAAAAGCCAATGAGGAGAAGAATGCTTTCAAAAGCAGAATGAGCCAAATGGAAAAAGAGGCTCAAAAGCTCACTGAATTTAATAGTTCTCTCAAAATTAGAATGGAACAGATGGAGTCTAATGACTTTCTGAGAAACCAAGAAATCACCAAACAAAACCAAAAGAATGAAAAAATGGAAGAGAATGTGAAATATCTCATGGGAAAAACAACTGACCTGGAAAATAGATCCAGGAGAGATAATTTAAAAATTATGGGACTACCTGAAAGTCATGATCAAAAAAAGAGCCTAGACATCATCTTCCATGAAATTATCAAGGAAAACTGCCCTGACATTCTAGAACCAGAGGGCAAAATAAGTATTGAAAGAATCCATCGATCACCACCTGAAAGAGATCCAAAAAGAGAAACTCCTAGGAACATTGTGGCCAAATTCCAGAACTCCCAGCTCAAGGAGAAAATCTTGCAAGCAGCTAGAAAGAAACAATTCCAGTACTGTGGAAATACAATCAGGATAACCCAAGATCTAGCAGCTTCTACATTAAGGGATCGAAGGGCGTGGAATAGGATATTCCAGAAGGCAAAGGAACTAGGACTCAAACCAAGAATCACCTACCCAGCTAAACTGAGTATAATACTTCAAGGGAAAATATGGTCTTTCAATGAAACAGAGGACTTTCAATCATTCTTGATGAAAAGACCAGAGCTGAAAAGAAAATTTGACTTTCAAACACAAGAATGAGAAGAAGCATGAAAAAGGAAACAGCAAAGAGAAGTCTTAAGGGACTTACCAGAAGTGAACTGTTTACATTCATACAGGGAAAGACAATATTTGTAACTCTTAAAACTTTTCAGTATCTGGGTAGTTGGTGGGACCACACATACACATGTACACGCATGCACACATATACACACATGCACACACATACAGAGATAGAGAGCACAGAGTGAACTGAATAGGATGGGACCATACCTTGAAAGAAATTAGGGTAAATGGTGAGAGAGAAATGTAGGGGGAGGAAAGAGAGGGAAAGGGAAGGGGGTAACTATATGTCATTTAAGAGGCAGGTAGGAGTTTTTCTTAGTGGAGGGAAAAAGAGGAGAGCTGAGAAAAAAAAAAACCAAAAAAAAAACCAAGAAGTTTACCCTCATCACATTTGACTAAACGAAGGAGTGAAATGCACACTCATTTTGGTATGAAAACCTATCTTACAGTATAAGAAAGTGGGGGAGAAGGAGATATTGCAAGGGCGGGGATGATGGAGGGGAGGGCAAAGGGAGGAGGGAGCAATTTGAAGTCAACACTTGGGGAGGGACAGGATCAAGAGACAGGGGAGAAACAATGAGGGGCAGGTTAGGAGGGATGGTAATCCAGTTAGTCGTACACAACACGACTATCAGGGAGGTCATTTGCAAAGCTACACAGATATGGCCTATATTGAATTGCCTGCCGTCCCAAAGGGAATGGGTGGGGAGGGAGGGATGGGGAGAATTTGGAACTCAAAGTTTTAGGAACAACTGTTTAGTATTGTTGTTGCAACTAGGAAAGAAGACATACAGTTAATGAGGAATAGAAAGTCATCTGGCCCTACAGGAGAAAAGAGAAGATGGAGACAAGAGAAGGGAGAGATGACAGAAGAGAGGGCAGATTGGAGATAGGGAAAATTAGATTGCTTGGGGTATTGGGGTGGGGGGAGGGGATAAAAGGGGAGAAAATTTGGAACCCAAAAATTTGTGAAAATGAATGTAAAAAATTAAATAAATAAATTAAAAAAAAGAGAGAGATTTGAAAAAACTTGCTGTTGAAGGTAGAATTTTAGCTTGGATTTGAAAAAAGGCAGGAAGTCTAGAGGTGGTGATTAGGAGGGAGAACATTCCAGGCATGTGGATAGCCAGAGAAAATGCTTGGAGTTGGGAGATGGAGTGTCTTTGTGGAACAGTGTGGAGGTCTGTGTTATTGGATTGAAGAATATGTGGGAATGTTGGATGTAAGAATACTGAAAAGTTATGACTGGGAAATAGATTAAGTAGGTTTTTGAACACCAAAAAGTGGGCAAGGGACTTGAGAAGGCAACAGTGTAAGTTGATTTAGTTCACCAAGGGTGAAGATGGGGAGTGGCAAAGCATGTGGCTGGTGCTGGGGTGATGACCTGGGAAAGAACTGAAGGGTCAAGGGATTGAAGATTATGGGGAAAACGAAGGACATGACTTGCGATTATATGACACAGGGATAGGTAGAATTACAAGACGTTATAGCCAGGTAAAAGTTTTCCTGAGTTAAAGAACATGAAAATGGTTCTTTTGTGTGTTACAGCAAGATCAAGGGTATGATCTTAGTTCTGTGTAGCTGAGGTGTGGTAGTTCATAGGAAATGAACAAATTGGGGTTCTGAGAAGTTAAGGTGTTTGAGAGTATAGCAATATGTTATGTTGAAGTCTCCTAATATAAGGAAGGACAGGAAAGAAGGATTGTGAGCCAGACACTGAACTCATTGAAGAACCATGGATTGTGTTCTGGAATTTGGTAGGTAGCCACATCCAATATTTAGATTGAGCAATAATTACAGATTAAATGAGTGTTACAGGAGGAGATGTTAGTGAGTGTTAAGGGCAGAGGGCGAACCTGCAAATGGCAATGGGGAGCGTAGAATATTCTAACTCCCCCATTAAGACAGCGAAATCAGGTACATGATTGAAAATAAAACCAGTGCTAGAAAGGATGGTCAGGGAAGAGAATGTCAGAGAAGCCCTTGTAGGTAGTACTGGAAAGGCTGAAAGGTGTCCTCCTGGTCATTTGATGTGTGTGTATGACATTAAATTTGTAAATTTACAATGGTATTATTTTTATTTTATCTGTATGGTTCAGGTATGATTACTTAATATTCCTCCAGCTATTAAAGTTTATTTCTTTAAGGAATATTTTCCAATTGTATTTGTGCAAGTAGTATTGAGTTGGCTTTGGGAGATTAACTCCCATGTTTTATGTATTTTGTAGTTATTTTCAGTGGAACTTCCCTTTCTATTAGTGCTTTCAGCACTTTACTAATATTATATGGAAGTGCTGTTGATTTTTATGGATTTATTTTCTAGCTTGCAACTTTGCTGATTTTGTGTTGACTGATTTCTTTGCTAATCCATGGAGTTTTCTAAGTTAACTGTTATGTTCGGAAATAGGGAGAATTTTGTTTTCTCCTTTTTATCTTTTATCTTATCGTTTATCTTTATGCCTTTAATTTCTTTATCTCATCTTGTTGTAGTTACTAGCATTTCTAGAGTTTTATAAAATAATAGGGCAGAAAATACTTCTGTATTGTTTTGGAAAGCCTCAAGTGTTTCCTCACTGTATATAACACTTGCTTTTAGACAGATAACTTTTAAAAATCATTATAAAAGACCCCTCTCTGCCTATACTTTATCGATTTCTTTTCTTAAAGCACAGATAGGTGTTATACTTTATAAAGTATTTTTCTGCATTTTTTGAGGTAATCATTTGGTTTTGATACTAAATATGTTGTTTTCTTAATGTTGAACCATGATTGGATCTCTGGTGGAAAGCAAATTTCAGAAGGTTCAGAGGAAGGATAGGTAGCATGCTATGGTTGCATGAAAAGTTTTTAGATGGGCAAGTCAATCCAAAGGAGGTGATACTCAGTACTGTAATGAAATTCTGAAGACACAAAAGGGAACAATTCCTGTGAATAGAAAAAGGAGAACTGACTGAAGAAATTGATATGGATGTATAGGATGTACATCAACAAACTTAGATGTAAAAAGGGAATATACAAAAGATTGAAACAAGGCCAATTACTAAGAGCAGTGAATAGGAGTATCTCGCAGTTCTGCCAAAAGGTTAGCAGAGCACTGTGCACATATTATCTTTTTTGAACTTTACAATAACTGGGTGAGATAGGTGCTGTTATTATTGCCATTTTTGCAGATGAGGAAACAGGTTGAGAGAGGTTGATAGACCTGCCTGGGAATCACATGGGGAGTAAGTTTGAGTGAGGCAGGATTTAGTTTCAGATCTTCCTGACCCCATAGGTTTAGTACTTCATCTAGTATGCTTTGTCCTAAAGCCAGAACTAAATGAAGCTAGTGAGGGAAGCTAACAAAAACAGGTGCTTGGGTTTATTTATTTGTGTTTTTGGGTGGGTGGGTGGGGAGCAGGGAGGAAAAAGTAGGCTCCTAGAAAGGATAGGATTGTTGCTTAGGGTGAGTGGGGGACAACCTATACCACACCACAGAGAGACAGAACTATTCAGTTATTATTTTGCTTTTGTTTTCTTTGCCCAAAGAAAGTAACCTTTGAACTGATATGACAGAGCAGAAATGGCTACAGGGAGCTAATTCCCCAGGATAGTAAGAGAGCCCAGATGTCCTTGATGAATTCAGGTTATCTGGCCCAGAAGTACTATATCCTTTGGTAACAATAACTTCCATACTGAAAGAACTGACAGATGTGGTTGCTAAGTCATTGTTAATAATATTTGGAAGAATGTGGAAGGCAGGAGAAGTATCACAAGACTGTAGAAGGGTAATTTTTTTTTAAATACATTTTTATTGATATCTTTTGTTTTTACATCAGTTTTATTTCCTTAGTATATCCCTTACCCCCCCTCCTAAAGTGTTATCCTTTATAACAAATATTAAAGGAAAACCAAGAGTTTAAAACTGACCAGTACATTGGAACAAAATTTGATATAGTCTGTAATGTTCTATATCTATAGTTGTCACTTATGCAAAGAAAGGTGGAAGGTTCTTTTTGTGTCAATTCTTTAGGACATGATACTTTGACAGCATTCAGTTTTAGTTGTTGTTCTTTCGGTTTACATCATTTTGGTTGTTTTGTATGTTGTTTTTCTGGCACTGCTTAGTTTACTTTGCATCAGTTTGTGCAAATCTTTCCATGCTTCTCTGTATCGTATTTATTGTTTAAAAACTTTTTTTTATAGGACAGTAATATTCCATCTCATTCTTCTATCCTTGCTTTGTTAGCCAGTTTGTTTGCAGTATATGGGCATGTACTATGTGTCTAGGTTTTTGCTGCTGCACAAAGAGTTGTTGCAAAGAGGGCCTTTGTTTTAAGGATTGATCTCCTTGGGGTATATACCTACCTGTCGAATATCTACGTCAAAAGTGTAGGGTGTGTTCAGGGAGGACTAGTACCTTTGGTGTGATGGCTGCTGAGCCCTTTTTGGGGCTCTTTCCACCTTTGGTGTCCACCTGCTCCACCCAACTCTCACCTGTGGCTCCTAGAAACTGCAGCATGGACAGTGGCCACACCCTGGCAAACTGTTTTGTCAGATGGGCTGAACCAGGTTGAGGGTATCCAAGGGTTCTCACACCCATTGGTGAATTGGGGGGGTGTCTACCCCAGTGAAGACTTCCTCTGGTGGAATGGGTGGATGAGAACAATTTGTTCCAATGGCCACGAGGACAGATGAAGCAGGTGATGTGGAGCTCTTAAAGCTTGATTAGACACTGAAGATGCCAAGGTCATCCACTGTATCCTGAGCCATCACCAGCTGTCTGGACTCTGTCCTGCCACTGGACCAAGATGATTCAGGAGAAGAGAGTGAGGTTGATGACTTGGTCTAGCTCTGCCTCAGTCAAATCCAATTTATGCACAAATCAAAAGACAAAAAAAAAAGACAAAAAGGTCAAAGGTTATGGACATTTTAATCAATGCAGAGAAGGACAAATGTCCCATTTTCTAAAAATATAAACTAGATCAGTTGAGCTTGATTTAAATTCCTGGAATATTCTATAAATAATCATTAAAGAGAGGGTTAGTGAACTTCTAGAAACAGAAGTGAGAAGCAATCTAGCTTCATTCAGGACAGGCCATGTCAGATTTATCTTACTTATTTTGATAGGATTCTTACACTAGGAGATTAGGGATAGAGTTGACCTTGGTTTAGCAACGTGAGTTTTCTGTGTCACTCTTAAATCCAGCATTCACTGAAAGGAGGCAGTGCTTTGGGAAATTCTTGAAATTTTCGTGGGGTTCAAGGGCTCTTACTACCCCCAGTCCTACATGAAATGGCACAGTTTTGTAAGCACCCCTATAGTATGGCTATAGGTCAATTTATCAATCTCTTGTTTCATGAGACATACTTAGAAGCTTTCATGGAAGGGAGTATCATCACTCTTTATCCTCCCAAATGGTGCACAGAGCTCCATACCTCATCCCACCATTTGTGTAAGTCAGCTGCTGTGGCTGTCTTGATCCTCCTGTTCAGATTTCACCAGTTGGTCTCTTCATACTTGTATGATGATATGACAGGGGAGCCCTGTGGTTGAAGTCTGACTCCCATTTGAGTGATCGTCTTTCCAGAAAGTGAAATCTAATTGTTTGCCAAAGAAGCTGGTCATAGGGCATTGAGGAGGAAGGAGGATTGGTTGGGTGGCATAGAGCCATTCCACCAAGCCCATCTCTTAGTAATTTTACTCTCATCTTTCTTACCCACCTTATAGGTGAACCACCCATAAAAGGAACTTCTCTTTATTAGACCAGGTATAGGTACCTCCCTATCTTAGGCACCTAAAAGGGGCCAAAAGAGAGTGCCTATCTAGGGCCTCCAATTGCTTTACTTAGCTTTGCAAAAGTAGCTCTTCTGGTAGACCCCTAAATCAATGGAACTTTGCTAAGAGGAGTTCAGCTGTGGTCCTTAACCAACAATGGAATGAATCATTCCATGGAAAAGCACATATTAAGCATTTAATATATGTCAAGTACTGTTCTAAGTTTTGGCAGATATACATAAAAAAGGAAAGACAGACCAGCCTTCAAGAAACTTGGATTCTAATAGGTGAAAACAACGCATATAGGGTAATGGTGGTTAGAGAATAGCAGAATGATCTAAAAAGTTAAAGGAATGGTGAGTAGGCCTGGAGGAAATAGGAACTTAACTTCCCTGGGACCATGGGGCTTGGGGTTGGAAGAGTACTGGAGTGCGAAGGGCCTCTCCTCAGACACTAGCAGTGTGAGCTGGGGCGATTCTCTTAACCTCCTTCTCTTCTCTAGCCATAGCTGTCCTCATCCACTCCTTTGTTTTCAGTGATCTCTATGTAGATGACTCTTGGATGTGCACGTCCAGCTCTACCCTTTCTGCAGACATGCATTCTTGACTTTCCAATTATCTTTTAGCCATGTTGAACTAGATATCCTGTAGACATCTTAAACCCAATGTGTCCAAAATTAAATTAGTTATCTTTTACTCCCAACCTTACCCCTTTCCTAAGCTTCCCTCACCCCCCACACAATTCTTGCCAAGGGCCTGTAATTTCTCTTTTAGCAACATCTCTTGTGTACTGCCTTTTCTTTCCTCTGACACTGTCGCAGTCCTCCTGTAGGACCTCCTCACTTGTGGCCTGAACCTTGCAATAGTTGACTAGTTCTCTCTGCTACAGATTTCCATTCCAGTCCATCCTCCACTCATCTCTCCAGTGGGTCTTCCCAAAGTACAGCTCTGACCATGGCATCCTCTATTCAATGAGCTCCAGGGGTTCCCTTTCACTTCCATACCTCTTCCTCTTCCAGCTTGGCACTTCCCATCTCCTGCCATGTACTCTACACTTAGTGTCCCTGACCTCTCTGCGGTACCTGCCACAAGGTATTTCATCTCTGTATTCTGAGCATTTTCATTGGCTGTTTCCCATGCCTGGAAGTTTCTGTCAGGAGGCTTCCTCCAAATCTCAGGTAAAATCTTGCCTTCTTACAGGAAGCTTTTCCCTGTCCCCAGATTTTAGTGTCCTTCCTCTGAGATGGTCTCCATTGTACTCTGTATGTGTCTTGTTTGTTCATGGTTGTTTGCTTGTTGCCTCTCCTATTAGACTGTGAATTTATTGAGAACAGGTGCTGTTCCTTGCCTTTCTTTGTATCCTCAGGGACTTTTAGCACAGTTCTGGGCACATTGTGGTTATTTAATAAATGCTAGATGACTCATTGACTTAACTTTTGTCTGCCTCAGTTTCCTCATTTTAAAGATTAGAATAATAATAGCATCCGTCTCTCAAGGCTGTTGTAAGGATTAACTATGATAATATTTGTAAAAGTGCTGAATCCCTGGTACATAGTACGTGCTATGTAAGTCCAGCCTCCCTCTCTTCCTTCCTGTCTTCCATCCTGGTAATAATTTATTTTCCTTGTCAGCCTCTTTAAGCACTCAGTGGGCTATACCACCTAGTCAGTGAGGGCCCCCTTGCTGTCCCATGAGAAGACACTGAAGTAGGAGAGGCACAGGGTGCTTGGCTCCTTTTCCAGCTCACATGATCATCTTGGGCATCCCCTGTCTCTCCTTTGAGCTGTGAGGTCAGTGACATGGTGTTCCTGAATCAGTCCTCCTGCCTACACCAGATGTTCTGTGCTAGACTTGACGCAGACCATCCAGTTGTTTTGACTTGGAAGAAAATGAGAAAATAGAGACTTTATAATATTTGCCAAAATAAATTGCTGTTAGCATAATAGTATAGAAGTGGGTTTCCCGCAAAGGTACATTGTTGCCGTCTTTGTCCTCTGTATGTGCTGTAGTTTGACTCTACTGATGGGAATGATTTGTTGGCTCACATAGTAATGGGAACTCCTTCAGGGCTGAGAAGCCCTAGGCTTTTATGCCTTAAGTGGCTAGAAAGGAATCTCAAAGTTTTAAACCATTGTCCTCAGGACCTTACATGTTAAAGATGATTTCATTTTTATCCCTTTTAGGGAAAAAAAGCACCAAGCCTATGTGTTAGTTTTTAGCAGATAGTACCATAATGGGGAGGGAAGGAGGAGAGGAGGGGTTGAAGACCATCCCTAGATGTGGATGACATTTGTGGAAAGAAAAGACATGGCTCTCACCAGTGTGTAAGGGATGCCGTTTGGTTTGAAAGGAGTGGTAAAGGGTTGGAAAGCTGTTGAATAGAACCTTATTGCGAGTCAGACTTGGTAAGAGAGGAATAAAAAAATTTCATGTAGTAGTGTCCAGTGCAGTTTTAATTTGGATAGATTTGCTAGATTAGATCCATTAAGTGAAATTTAGTGACTTTTTTCTCTTCTGCAAAAGGCACCTTAGGAGTCCTACCACCACATGGTTTAGGCCCACTACAGATTCATGGGGATCCCATAAGAAAGCAGAGATTTAGAGATTCGGAATCTGCTTGTTTCTAAAACTTATTGGGGCATGGGAGACAGGAACATGTGTATGTCCCGTGAATAAATATAGGAATTTCAAAGCACAATGTGTTAAGTGGTTGCGCCCTCTTGTGGCTACAAATGAGAACAATGAATCTTTTTCCAGTTTTTGTGTTGGAAAAATATTCACAGCAGCTAATATAACCTTAAGGAACATTTTTCTCTTTGCCTGTGTTTGAATGAACCCATACAATTTTATTTTTTTTAAAAAACCTAGATAAACTAGGAAATTCTTACAAATCAGTATAAAAATACCATTTTTCTGAGTTTTCTGGTTTTCAGAAACCACTGGCAAGAAATCATGCAGGCTTTAAGACTTCTTTTTCTTGGTTTCTTTATCTCCTGTGCTTTTTAACTACCCTATTTTGTCCCCTTTAGAATGTAAGCTCCCTGAAGCAAGGACCTGTCTTTTTTGCCTGTATTTGTATCCCCAGTGCTTAGTACTGTACCTGGCACATGGTAAATGTTTAGATGGCTTTTGGCTTTCTCCCAAAGGGAATATTGAACTAGATGATCTTGAAGGTACATTCTGGTTCTAGCAATCTGGTTAAGTCTTTGGTCTCACCTAAGGGAAACCTGACACTTCTCTCCTTTCTCAAACCCTTTTAAACACACATATATGCACCCACCCACCACCCTACTTTATTTTGTTAGACAGCCAGTCTTCATTAAGCATTTACTGTGTGCCAGGTATGCCATCTACATAATATTGTTAATGTTGAAACGAAAAACGTGCTTTACTTCTGAAATTGTGTTCTGTGTTGCTGTTTTGTAACTTTGGAGTTGTTGGTCTTAATTGTAGTAATATCTGGTATTTTAAAAAAATGTTCATATGAACCAATAGAAAAAGAGAAATACAAAAGATTACAACTTATTAGCTTTATGTGTTTTCTTTGAAAATTTTTATTTTGAACTTAAAAATACCAAATGAGTTTTTCCATATATATATGCATGCATATATATAATAAATAGAACAGAAAAAGTTTGTCCATGAAACTGAATATCCAGCTTTTTTTAAAAGTATATATAAGTTCAACCTATAACTTTCAGAGATGCTGTCCTTGTCTGTGCTTTTTCTGAGTTTCTCTGCATTTTATTGTTTTTTTAAAAAAGATGACTGTGTTATCTTTTCTTTATTTCCTTTCATCCTCCTACCCCATCCTTAACCTCTTTCTTCCTCACCGTCCTCTCCCTCCCCTGAAAAAAAAGAAAGACAAAGATTTTGTGACATAGCATTGCTAAGAAAAACAAATTCCCACATTGACTGTGACTGTTTGTGTGCTTTTCTTTGAGTCTCTGACAAGGGTGGGTCGATGGTATGCTTCCTCGTCTGTGTGCTGTAGTTGTAGATGGTCATTGCATTGATTGGAATTCTCAAGTCTTTTAGAGCTGTTTTTCTTTATAATGTTGTTCTGTAGGTTATTCCCTTAGTTCCACTCATTTCACTGCTTCAGCTTATACAGGCATTTCCAGATTTCTTTGAAAGTCTATTAAATCATTTTTGTGATCCAATAATGTTGCGTTACATCCATACACTAGAATCTGTTTAGCCATTCTCTAATACGAAAATAAGCCTCGTATTGAGACATCGAGATCCGAGGGTATGTACGATTTAGTTGCTTTTGGGCAGAGCTGCCTGCTACTTTCAGATTAGCTGCAGAGATTCAGTTCCCCCAACAGCATATTATTTTGCCTGTTTTTCAGCAGTCCCAGCCAGCAGTTGTCATTTTCCTTTTATTGTCATCTTTGCCATCTGTTGGGTATGAAGTTGAATTTTGCTTGGTTCAATTTGTATTTTCCTCTTTTTTAGTGACTTGACATTTTTTTTAATATAGTGGTTGACTGCTTGGATTTCTTCCTTTGAAAACTGCCTCTTTGTATCCTTTGACCATTTATCTATTGGGGAACAGCTCTTGTTCTCATAGCTAAATTTGATTCGTTTCCTTATGTGTGTGTGCATGCATGTTTGTGTGCATACATGTGCATGTGTGTGCATACATGTGCATGTGTGTGCGTGTGTGTGCATGCTTTGGATATGAGAGTTTTTATCATAGAAACTTACTGCTTTGCTCACTTGTTCAACATGAATACAGTAGAATAGGTTTTTTGACAGGTGGAATCTCTTCATAGTTTAGGCCTAATGACTGGGCCATTGAAAAGGCACGAACCAAGCAGAGTACTAATATAATGGATTGTCCTTTCTGTACCTTTAAAAAAAGCTGCCTTTTGCTTAAGATAATAATATCTGACTCTCTTGGTAATGGAATTTGATCATGGGAGTTATCACATGATGTTCCTGGCCAGTTCCATTACCAGTTGCCAAGGCCTCATCTGATCTGAAAACAGGGTTATTGATTGATGCTTTAGTGTTCTGGCTGTTAGATTTGTATTTGATGCCCCTGAGCCTTCATGTGTGTATCTCAAAGAGTTGTTCGGTCATTTCATTCGTGTCCAATTCTCCGTAAGCCCATTTGGGGTTTTCTTGGCAAAGATCTTGGAGTGCTTTGTCATTTCCTTGTCCAGCTCATTTTACCAGTGGGGAACTGAGGCAAACAAGGTTAAGTGACTTGCTCATGGTCACACAGGAAGCATTTGAGATGGAATCTGAACTGAGGAAGAAGAGTCTTCCTGATTCTAAGCCCAGCACTCTATATCCACTGTGCCACCTTGCTCTACCTGTCTAGAAGAGAGGAAAAGATAAGCCTTCCCATCTTTATCTTCTGTAAGTTCTTCGTGTAATGTTTAGACCATTATAACTCATGATTGATTTTGAAGCCTGTTAGCTCTTAAGCAAGAGCAGTAAATACTAGGACTTCAGACTATGTTCATTGGAGTGTTTTTGCTTTTTGGTTCTCCCTTCTCCATACCTAAGTTTTTGTAGCTTAAGGATTGGAGATTTGGAGCTAGAAAACACCTTAGAGGAAGCCCATCTAGTTCAATCCTCTCATTTTACAAACGAGTAGACTAAAACCCAAAGATGAGATGTGACTTGTCCGAGGTCATACACAGGGTAGTTAAGTGACCAAGGCAGAATCTGATCTTGTGACTGCAATCTGGTGCCCTTTCTACTTTTTCCACATCTCTCCTCAAGAGAATATAGTACAAGGGTGAATGGAAATCACTTTTGCCTTTTAAAGGCAAAGGAATTTTCCACAGAGGCAGAGGAAGGAGGGTTTCCCCTCCATTTTTATAAATGTGTGTTATCAGAGGGTACCAAGAGAGATCAAGGAAGCCTCATCTGAAGTCCTAGCTCTGTGGCTTCCTCGTGTTAAGACCTTTATTGATGTTGTGAAGAAGAGGTCCTGTAAAGTCTTAGAGGCAAAAACCAGACGAGGCATAAGGATGTAGGGACAGCTGGCATAGACTATTGTTTGAATAGTTTGGAAGTGAAAGGAAAAAATAGAATTATGTTGTTTTCCTCAGTTTGAGGCAGAAGTTTAGTGTGGAAAGAACCCCAGAGATTCCCAAGAAGCTTGGGCCTAATCGTAATTTAATTTAGAAAAAAACTACAGGTAAATTGTAGGTCCTAAGAACTGCTGGAAAACAAAAAAATTGTTTGGTAGAAATTAGGTTTACATCAAAATTTTAGACCATATGCTAAGCTAAAAATGAAGACATGACATGAATATCGCAGCATAAGAAATTTATAAGCAAGATCATAAACCTGTTGCATCTGTGAACAGAGGATAAAATATTAACCAAACAGGAATGGCGATCGCTACAGAAAATAAAATAGGGAATTTTGATTACATGAAATGGATGTGTTTTTGCAGAAACAAAATTTAACATCTAGTCAGTCAGCAAGCATTTATTAAGTGGTTACTGTATGCCAGGCATAATGCTGAGCGTGGGGATTCAAAGGAAGGCAAAAAACAATCCATAACCTTAAGAATGGGGAAGATCATATGCAAATTACTATGTATGTAAAGAATATATACAGTACAAATGGGAGATAATATCAGAGGGAAGGCAAAAGCAGTGGGGACTTGAGGGCAAGGGGGAGTTGTGAAAGGCCTTGTGTGGAAGATAGAATTTCAGCAGAATGTTCAAGGAAACCAGATGGCAGAGGTGAGTGAGTAGGGAGAGCCAGTGAGAAGACCCAGAGTGGGGAGATGTGTGAGTAAGAGTGAGAAGTCATCCATCTCTGCTTTCCACGGCCTGTCTTGTTTCCTGTCTGCCTCTGATCCCTGGATTTCTTAGTTCTCCCCTACACTTGCTGCATTCTCCTTCTTTGTTGAATCTTGAATCCCTTAGTGAACCAGTTCAGCTCTACGCTGTCCTCTTCTCTTGAGTCTTTTCTCCCTTTATCATACTACCAATTATGCCCAGATCTGTTCCTGTTGCAACCACACATATGTTGCTGATTGAATTGGACAATTGTTCTTACTGGTCCATTACAAATTTATGTTACATAACCTCACTTGGGCCATCGCTGCTGCTAGACAATCATTCTGTACTTCCCTAGGCAGGTCCCCATCCTACTCTCTGTAGCAGCTCTTCCAGATGTTTTCATCCCTCCTCAAACCTTCCATGACTCCCTCTCTTCTCACTCTCTTAGCTGAGAACCTTGCCTCCTATTTTACTGAAAAAATTTGAGGTCATTTGTTGAAAACTCTCCTCTCCTCTTTCCTTTCCCCCTTTGTCTTTGTATTATATGCCCATGACAGACATGTTCATGTCCCCTTCATTCTCAAAAACCCCTCCCTTGATCCGACCACACCTGCTCACTGTTGTCCCATAGCTCTCCTCTCTTTTGTGGGTAAACTGTTTGAGAAGGCTGTCTCCCATAGAGGATGCTTGCACTTTGTCTTCTCTCAGTCTCATCTTAGCTCTTTGCAGTCTGGTTTCTGACCTCCTCATCCCACCAATACTGTTCTCTCCAGGGTTACCAAGTTGCCAAATCCCGTGACTTTTTCTTAATCCTTATTCTTTTTGATCTCTCTGTAGCCTGTGACTCCATTGATCACCCTCTTCTCCTTGATACTTGCTTCCCTGTAGGTTTTTGGGATACTGCTCTCTCCTGGTTTTCCTCTTATTTGGCCACTGGTCAGACTCTTTGCTGGATTTTTATCCAGATCTAGTTTGTTAACCATGTATGTCCCACAGGACTCTATCCTGAACTGTTTTCTCTTCTCATCATATACACTATTTCAGTGTGATCTCATCAGCTCACATTGATTCAGCCATCATCTCTCTGCTGGTGATTCCAATTTTCAGATTTACATATTCAGCCTAATCTTTTTGCTGACCTCAGTCTCTCATCTCCAGCAGCCTTTTAGACTTCTTGACTTGGCTGTCCTGTAGACACCTTAAACTCAACATGTCCAAAACTGAGCATAACATCTTTCCTCCCATACCCTCCCCCTTGAAACATTTCCATTGCTCGTCATCCAGGCTTGACATCTAGGTGTCATCCTTGACTCTTAAATCTGAACTCATTCCCCATATCCAATCTGTTGCCAAAACTTGTCAGTTTTACTTTGCAACATCTTTCAAAGACACCCTCTTCTCTCCTCTGCCAATGCTACTTTCCTGTTGCAGGTCCTCTTCTCCTCACTCCTGGACAATCACAGTAGCCTATTGGTTGCTCTGTCTGCCACAAGTTTTTCCCCACTTTGGACTACCTTCCAATCAGCTGCTAAATTGATTTTTCAAAAGCATATAGGATCATATCAGTCCTTTATTCAAGAAGTTTAGCTGAGTTACATAACAAAGGATGTTTAATATTGCCATTTAAACCCAGTGGCATTTTTTTCTGCTCTCATCCACCTTGACTCTTCTGTGGAATTTGACATTTTTGATCATTTTGTCCTTCTGAGTTCTCTCTTATCTGGGTTTTCATGATTTTGTCTAGTTCTTCTCCTGCCTATTAGCGATATTGTGAAGGCAGAACTAACAAAATTTGGCAGTGGATTGGATTTGTTGGGTCAGTGTGAGTGAGGAGTCAAGAATACAGATAAAGAAGCTAAGCCAGAGGTTAAGCAATTTGCCCAGGGTCACACGGTTAGTGGGTGTCTGAGCCTAGAGTAGAACTTGGGTCTTCCTGACTCCAGGCCACTCTGCCACCCACTTGACTTTAAACTCTAATTAATAAACCATTCCTTTATCCTGTGCAATCTTTCTCTAATATTATCAAAGTGCCGTTTGGACTTGATAAGTAAAATAAAGTCTCAATGTTTTGAGCTTGAGTTTAGAGATCACACTGGACCAATGTTTGAAGGTGAAAATTACAAATTCCTTGGTCTTCTGATAATACACATCAAATATAAATTATCAACGAGGAAGCTGGGCCCAAATCTGTTAAGAAACTAGCTTCCTTGAAATCAAAGCTCAGTGGGAAGACCACATGCAAAGCAATTAACACCTTTGCAGTACCAGTATTAATGTACATTTTTAAGAACTATAAAATGGACAATAACGGATTTGGAATATATCCCAACAAAAATGAGTATGATCTTAGTGGGGCACCTGACCTCAAAGCAGTAAGAGAAAGAGTAGCACTGATCCAAACTGCACTCTTTCAGAATGGAGAGGAATTGGGCATTTACTGATGTCTCAGCCTCTGAAGGTCTTTAGACTGAGGTTAGATGACCTTTTCTGCAGATGTAATATCCCAATACGTTTACGAAGAGAAGTTATTTTATCTGATTGTGTAATTGTCTGTGAAATACTGAATGTGAAAGAATAGCTCTGCCCCAGGACTTTTATATCCGAGTCCTGTTTTTCAAAAAAAGGAGATGATATTAAGGATTGTTTATTTTTAACCTTACAGAGCACATTCCTAGGAGATCCAGCAAATGCAGAAAGACTAATTACCATTGAGTGACCTCAAGCAATCATTTGGAATACTTTGACACTCCCACAGTTTCGTCTTTTCCTTTTGGGTCTTGCCTATATTAGAAAGGAGGAGAGGCCAGTAGTAGAAATACTTGACTCCCAGACAGACCTCAAGTCCATCCCAAAGGAAAGGAAAATCCCCTCCGAGGGCCTATTTCATATTGTTACTGTTGCCGCAGTTAATTCAGCGAAATGCATTTAAATACATGAATGATACTTTTACTAACACCATCAAGTTATTTTCAATAAACATCATTGTTTGATTAAAAAATTATTTTTCTTTTTGGGTGCAACATAACTAATATGGAAAGATATTTTGTATGACTTCTCGCTGTATAATAGCTATCATATTGTTTGCTTTTTCAGTGGGTGGGGGAGGAGTCTGAAGGAGGGAGAGAATGGGAACTCAAAATTTTGAAAAATAAATGATAAAAATAAAATACTATATGTTACAGGAGATAGCTCTCTGGGAAGGGGAAGGAGGGATACCGGAGGAAGTTATGATGATGTGAAAAAAAGAGACATCAGGAGTAAACTTATTTATATATATTTATAGGTGATCTAAAAACTGTGATGATTTGCATCCAGTGCCCACTCTTCCAGCCCTCTGCCACAATGACTATAGAAGTAGTTTAGGATTGATATTCTTATTTGTTTCATGGCTTGCTAAGGAGAAAGACTAGAAGTACATAATATATAACAATTACTTCCAGCTTAAAGAGAATATTGTTGAATACCCCCCACTCCTCACCCACCACCTCTGTGAGTGAACAGCTCACTTGTGGTATAGTCATGGAATAAATGGATATTCACAGCTGTCACTTTCTCCCTTCTTCCTCCTTATCCTAGAGATTTGTTTCTGTATTTGGAATTCAAGACAGGGAGATGGTTGTACATTTGTCCACCCCCAAAGCTTTGCATCTGAAGTGGAGTTTTGACATGTTGGTTTGAATTCGTGGAAAGAAGATGCTGCCAGTGTACCTGTGGCTGCCAGTGTCTGACACTCTTCTGACTTTGTTGAGCTGGGATAATCCTTCAAACATTTTGGGGTGCTTATTAGGGAGGTGGGGGAGAGAAGGAATCTTGAAGCTTTATAAATGGCCCTAATTAATGACTGTGCTTAATCTCTGCAATTTTGAATTGTGCTAATGCCTGGGGACCTTCAGCTCATTCATTTAAACATTCTGAGATTCAGTGACAGCATCAGCATTTGTATCCTTTATGGAAATGGCTTAGTCTTTTGCAGTTTTTGGATTCAGCTCCCCTCAATTCTTCATTGTTCTTGAATAATTTCTAGTATATTGATTGAAATCAGGTGGTCATTGTGAGGAAGATGATAATTTCAGTGTGCTCTGATGTGATTGAATCACATTTGGGATAAACCACATTTTAGGAAGGACACTGATAGCACGTCTATAGACGTGTTCCCCAAGCTGATGGAGTGGGGTGAAACAATTCACACCACATGAGGCTCAGGTGAAGGAGGTGGGGACATTTAGAATGACACAGAAAACCACTGAAGGGTTATGGTTGTGATGAGGTTTGTGTATATCTGGTGTATCTGTGGAAGAGGAATTAGATTTATTCTCTTTGGGTCAGGGAACAAAATTAGAATCACTGTATGAGAAAATGAAAGGAAGATGATTTCAGTTTAGTATAAAGGGATAACGTGCTAAGTGTTAAACTAGATTTTACTATTACACACATATCCCACTTCCATATTCAAAGGCTCTAATCAAAACCAGGGGGTAAATATTTAACAACCGGATCTCTTTCTCCAAAATTGTATGCAGGACAACCTTTTAAATTTGATCTGAATGATTAACATTACTCTCCATCATTTTCTAGCTTCTAGACAATCTACAGAACAAGTGAAGCCCTGATATGTAGCATTTGCTGATTTCTGAGGTGTAAATGCTCACACTGAAAGTGTGTGGACGGACTCCATCATGACCTTGATTACAGTCATCTATCATTCGGTCTTATCTGGTTTCTTAGCCTCTCCTAGATCTTCATCCAAAGCTTTCCATCATTTCCAGTTTCTTTTCTTCTCAGTACCTTCTCTGGCCATTGCCCTTGCTCTGATTTCACTTTCTCCCCTTTCCAGTCTTGATCCTTAGGTTGCTTAGTTCACACACTACTCTTGAATGCCCTTCCCTCCCCCTAGCCTCTTGCCATCCACGTCTTGCCAAATTTGTATTTTGGATTACTCCCACGCCTGTTCCACAGAACCAGAGTAAACCATTTAAGGGCACCACCATCTTCTCAGTTACCCAGATCTGTCATCTTAGTGTCATCTTCAGCTCATCAGTCTTATGTACTCCATATGTTTTATTTATCACTGGATCTTATGCTTTTTACCTCCATAATATCTCTTATGTTGGCTTTTCACCACTTATATAAACACCTAGTTCAAGCCCTCATCACCTCTGACCTGGACTGTTGAAATAATCTCCAGATGTTCCTTCATTCCTCAAGTCTCTCCTTATTTTAATCCATCTTCAAGATCTAACAGTGGTTTTCTCAAGGCTCACATCAGACTATTATTTTCCTTCTCAATAAACCCCATTTTTCCCTCTAGGATCAAATATAAATTTTTTTGTTTGGCATTTAGAGCCCATTACACTATGACTTCAACCTATCTTCCTAGCTTATTACTTATTATCCCCCTTTATGTACACAGTAGTCCAGTGAAACTGCCTTTTTTACTGTTCCTTATACATTGCACTCCATTTCCCTTCTTTGTTCCTTTGTATTGATTATTTGCTATATGTGGAATGCACAGTATCATCCTGACACCTCTTAGAATCTCTAATTCATTTCATGACTCAGTTTAAAGGTTACCTTGTACATGAAGGTTTTCCTGAGCCCTTTTCGGGCTGATCTCACACACACACACACACACACACAGAGGCACACACACACACACACAGGCACACACACACACACAGGCACACACACACACACACACACAGGCGCACACACACACACACACACACACACACACACACACACACACACACACACACACACACACACACACACACACACACACACACACACACACCTTGGCTCCCTGACTAGAATCGAAGCTCCTGAAGGGCAGGACCTGCTTTACGTTTCTCTGTGTATCTCCAGTGCCAAGCGCAAGGCGTGGCCTGTACAAGATATGTAGTACGTGCTTGTTGATGATATCCCTGTCAGGATATACTTTTCTGTTTAGCCTTTTCTGAGCTTTAAATAATCAACTTCTCTGTGGGTGACTGTGCCTCTGATGTCTCTTCTGTTTCTGAAATTCTTTGATTCCGTGTGGCAGTTGTGTAATATAAGCTCTTTGAGGGTAAGAGTTGTTATGTTTTTCTTTATATTTCCTGTACCTAGTGTATTTCTTAATATACAGGAGACATTTAATGAGTTTATGCTGAGTTGAAATAATCTTTGCTCTCACAGTTTGTATTTTTTCATTGATTTTTTTTGGAGAAAATATTTCAGAGAGTTCAGGAAAAGTATAGATGGGATCCATTGGATTTAAATTCCATTGGGCAAGTCTGCATGGAAGTGATAAAAATGGATTTCTCAAAATTCAAAGAGAAACGATTTCTACCAAGAGTGAAGGGGTCCCTGAAGCCTGCTCGGATCAGCTCCTTTGGGGCCGCCCAGCCAGGGCAGCGCTGGGGTGGGGTCCGCTTTCCGGGGCGCGACGGACCCTGGGGACGGCTCTCCAGGCCTCTCTGGAACGGAACTCTCTTCCACTGTGTTTCTGCACACCCTGCAGTGATCCAGAACTTGTGGGGAGCTCTTCTTACATTAAATCCATGGGCTGTGGGTTTGGAGCTAGCATACGTGAGTCTTTCTACTCCGCCATCTTGACTCTGCCCCCCAGGTTTCTTGTTTTATACAAGGCACACCAGTATTTCTTTAGCTATCCTTGTATCATAAGTTGCTGGTAACAGTTTGGTGAGGATGTGGCTGGGAAGAAATGACCCATTGTGAGAGACAGGCTGAGAGGCAGTAATAGAGGTGAGACAGTCCCTGGTACTGTTGAGGATATAAATTAGTTTAGCTGTCAGGAATCAGTAGCAACAATGGAAAGGAGGAATTAAAAAGAAAAACCCCAAATTAGGGCCAGGCTGTAGTAAAGAGAGGAGATGATGGAGGAAAAATGTATTAACATAATGTAGTCCCTAAGAATAACTTCAGAAGCACAAAAACACAATGTAAATTCAGGCTGTTGTGGGAAATTGGCAGGATTAAAATCAAACTATGGAGAAAATGAGTGGGGTCACAGAAGGGCTAGAACTTCAGGTCAGGGTGAATAGGACAATAGTAAAAGAATGGCAGAGCTTTTTGGCACTCACCTTGCTTCTGTTTTCTCTGCCAGCCTTCACAGAGGCCTACTCCAATGACTCATTGTGGCTTGGAGATGGCCCTGAGTTCTCATATTTGGTGAATGAATGCCAAGGTCATATATGGTGAGACTCACTAGGCATTTTGTGATGAATTCTTTATCCTTAACAATCTGTGAAACAAATAAAAGTATCAAGTGGCCCTCAGTTCAGTTTTTAGATCATCTATAAGCTTTTACTTGATTATTGGTACTTAAAATTTTTTCAAAAAGTTGTTATTGATGCCTTTTATTTTTACATCATCATAATTTCCCCCCAGTATCTCTCCTTCCTCTTCCCAGAGAGCTATCCCATGTAACAAATAGTATTTTATTTTAAATGTGTTCTGGATGCACCTATGCCCCTCCCTCTTACCTCCCTCCTGGTGTCACAGACCTCTCCTGCCAACCTCCTAAGCTTTCTTGTGCTGGAAATATGTTTCATCTTAACCTTTTGTTGAGTGTGCCACTGCAGAAATTGATTTGATGTTTGGCAGGGAGAGTTGGGAGAGTTTGGCTTGAATGCTGTCTCTATACAGAGAAGAAAAGGGGGAAGATCAGCACGGCGGATCAATGCGGTGTGCACTACCTGTGGGCCTCCTGTCTCTGTTCAGGTCATGATGAATTTTTATACTTTTGCTTCATTCACTTTTGGGTTTTTTTGGCGTGTTTGGTCTTTCTGTTTACATTGTCGGAGTCATTTTGTCTCATTTCTTTGGGTCTGCTTACTTCACTCTGCATAAGTTCATGTACATCTTTCCATCATTTCTTACAGCTCAGTAATATTCCATAACATTCCAATACCACAATTTGTTTGACTGCTCCCCAGTTGATGGGCATCTGTTTTGTTTCTAATTCCTTGCTATCCCCAAACGTCCTACTATATTTTGGTGTATTTGGGGAACTTTATTCCGATTTTTGGTTTCCTTGGGCACAAGTCCCATACTGGAGTCTCTGGTTCGCAGGGTATGGGCATTTTAGTGACTTTATTTGCCTAATTCTGCGTTGCTTTCCAAAGCGGTTGTACCGTCTCATAGCTCTGCCAGGTTGTTGATACTCTCAATTTGAGAATCTTATCCTGTGAGCAATGAGTCGACATGTTGGAGTAACTTAAATCTATCACTCCTAACATTGCAGTTATAAATCAAGTCAAGTCACTAAATCTTTGTTAAGACCATGCCAGGCACTGTACTAAGTACTGGGAATGTAAATATAACCGAGAAGAAAAGACAGTCCTTGCCCTTCAGGAGATTTCATTCTAAAGGGGTGAAGACTGAACATATAAAAGGGAACTGAAGGGAGGGGAGGCCATGGAAATGAATAAATAAGAAATAAGTGAAACATGAAGGAAGGCTCACAAGTAGTCCTTGGGAGGCACACAGAGGAACTGGCTGGGTTGGTTTTATTGTTCCACTGAAGGCAGCCAGAAATGTCATTTCATGGGTCATTTGGTCACCTTTTATTAAGAAGTTCAAGATGAATGCGTCATTTTCTGTAACAACATCTTTTGCAGAGGATTAGGGAAATTATAAAGTCTTGGTAAGACACTCCAGATTAAATCAATATATTTTAATACTTGTTTTCAATGAAAGGGTGGGAGCAGATGAGAATTATCACAAATATATTAGAAATCATAGATCAGGAATAAGGAATGAGAGAAGCCAGAGACTGATGTTTATACATCATGAATACTTATTTGAGAACAGAATTGATGAGGGCCAGACCTGGTGAGCACCAACTGACATCACAAAAAATGAAACTGATTATATTTTAATAGATAGGAAAAGGCATGTTGTTAGTTTGGGAGTCATTACTGAATCAACTGTCTGTACAGTCAGGATAAGGCTTGATCAAACAATGATAAAAAATAGTAAAACCAGAACAAGGATGATGAGAAAAGTTATTTCATGCAACTGAAACAAATCATTCCTCCCCTATTGAAAAAATCTATTAATAATGAAGGATGAGTAATGAATTGGGAAAAAAAGATATAGAAAAAGCTGTAACCATTTTATATTGAAATTGATTACTATAAATCAGTTATTACTCAAATAATTTATGATGAAGCATTTGCTTCAAAAAAGCCGTCTTGAAGGCTTTCTTCCAACAAGGTGTTCTCTATCCATAGGTCAGAATTATTCAAGATTTCTTGCATGATATGATGACAGAATGAAACTTGTTTAACTGTTGGTGCATAAACATCAGGCAAGGGATAAAGCAGGGAGAAGTATGCTCCTCAATTATGCTTGCCACTGTGATGGAGAGTTCAAGTTGAAGAGGTATTGCTGAAGGCTGTTGAGATATTTCAGATACATTTATTTGCAGATGACAATGCTATTTCATTGTGCTGTGAAACATAACAGAGCCTCCTAGAAAAGAATTTAGGAAAGGGTCCTCCCATCACCCATTAAAAATAGATGTGAAGGAAGAATTCCCTAGCCTGTTATATGGAGTTAAATGGGTTGAGCTCCTCAGGCAGAGCTTGAAAATGCTTAGGGCTGATAGGCAAGGCAAGGGTCATGGGCTAAGTACTCATGGCCGGTTTTCCACGTTGGACAATAGAGAGGGGCAGTGGAGGACAGAGGGACAAAAGAAGCTGAGGGACTTTGCCTATCATTAGAATGTCAGCCATTCTGGTCTTGGTCACTTAACTCATCAGGCAGAAAGGGTGGACGACCTCTAGTTAGCTTCTTGTGCTTAAGCAAGTGAGCTTACAGCCTGTAGTTTAAGTTCTGGAGCTTAATATCAGAAAGAATCTGTCTAAGCTTATCTGATTATCCTTAAATATAAGATATGTAAAATATGCACTAATATTAGTTGACTAGACTGACTAAATCTACATTAATAGCAAGTTTAACAGAAATATTTGTTACCACTAAACTGAATAATACTGATTGGAATAAAATAGGGGTTAAATTAAACTTTTGACATATCCTTCAGTTACTATATTTAGGATGTATAGTTCAGACTGTATAGTTCAGCATTTAACAAGAGGAAGAGAATGGACTGATTGCCTTCAGCAAATGTTGCAGACTTCTGAACTTTTCCAGAAACAAAGGCCCATGTTTTTACTACCAGTATTCTACCAGTGTGCATTGAGAGGCATAGTGTCTAGGATGAGGGTGAAGTGTCTGACCAGTGAGGGCATAGGTAGTTCTGATGTGATCAAACACCCCTTCATCATTATGTTTTAGAAACATACTGAAATGCCACTGAATTGAACATTCTTCAGAGGAGTTAACTTAGGTGGTGAAAGGCCTCAGTTCACACCATTAGAGTCTTGTTGGAAGGACTGGGCGTATTCTGCCTTGTGAAGAGAGGACTGAATAGACACATGATTGTCCTCTTCAAGCTCCAGAAGGACCTTTGTGTACAAGAAAGTGGGATTTTAGTTTGTCCTGAAGGACTGAACTCATTAGAATGGATAGAAATTTTGGGGAAGCAGATTTAGGATCAGTGGAAGGAAAAGCTTCCTGACGCCCAAATAGGAATAGCTGTTCAGAAGTAGAATGGGCTGCCCTCACAAGAAGTTTTTCCTTCTCATTGCTAGTTTTTCAGTAAAGGCTGAATGATGCCTTGCTGGGGATTTTCTTAGGGACATACTTGCCCAGGTATGATTTGTACTGTGTAGTTCCTGAGAGAGCTTGTGTTATGACTGAATCTTCAAGGCAAGTTTAAGTGCTATTTACTCAATCTTGCATGGTTTGTATGTAATATATTTTAGCTAGGTTTCTGTTAAAAGATTGGAGAATAATCAAAAATTTGGCTTTTTTCAGTTATCAGAAAAGTTCTTTTTGTACTATATTTATGTAGGCTTAGAGCTATTGCAAGACAACATTTTATTGTGTGAAATAATGTTTCACTTTTTCTCTCTTTTCAATCTTCTAAGATTTAGCTGCCAATTTTTATGACATCATACTTTTTTTTTTTTTTAAAGAGGAATAAAGGATAAAGGAAGCCTCTTGTCCTTTGTCCTTCACTTAGGTTATTTGGGGGAAGCTGGGCCAGAGTACCAGCCTTTCCAAGAGGTAGCATTATGGAGGATTGAGTTGGACCCTGAGTTTCCACAGTGGTCTAGAACCCCTATCCCTTTCTGTACCTCTCGCTACGCTACCTTCCTTCTGTGGTGACTTTGAAGAGAAGTGTGAGTACATGTGGAAGATGGACAGCACTTTCTGGCTCAGGTGTTTCCTCTGTTGGTAGGAATTTATTAGCCTTTTTTCAGTTTATCAAATTATCTCCTAATCCTAATTGACTTCCATGGAACCTTTCCTGAAATCTCATCCTGGCCTTCCTTTAGTGTTTGGTTCATAGAGCTATACCTGGGTGGCCTATCAGAGACCACCATTTTTCTTTGACAAATGAGGCAGAGACCAAGTGAGTTTAAGTGAGTTTCTCAAGGTCACACAATTTTGAGAGGCAGATTTTGAGTCCTAGTGCTCTCTCTGACTTCAGAGCTGGTGTTCCTTGCACTGTATCATGATTGTTGTGTTTTATATATTTATATACATATATATATATATTCATGGTATTTTGTTATTTACATATTTGTATGTCTTTAGCTTTGAATGTCTTCCTAGAAGGGATGTTTTATGGTTTTCTCCTTGCCTCTGTTAAGAGATCTTCCAGTGCAAGCAGGGTCTATTACAATAAGTCTTACTGATGTGTTGAGGCAGCTGGTGATGCAGTGGATCTCAGAGTCCTGGCCTGGAAGCAGAAAGACCTGAGTTCAAATCTAATCTTCCACACTTGCCAAGAGTATAACCCTGGGCAGCTGCAATGTGGATGGGAGGAAGGTATGCAAAATAATTTTACTGCTGGAATATTAATGAGGCATAGGTTGAATCAAGGAGGTTAAAAAGGCATTGAAATATTGTTTATTTTATGTGAGAATAGCACCATGGAAATTGTGGGCATATGTGTGTTACCAAGCTTTGAATAGTTATTACTGTTGTAATAGTGATTGGCATTGTAATAGGATCTCTGCCAGATTGGAGTTGTAGTAGTAAATTATTTAAAAAAACAAAAAGGTGACTGAGAGACTGACTAGTACTTCTTAATAAGAAACAACTGAGTATTTCATTTGAGGGGGAGGTGTCCACTTGAACCCTGCCACTTTTTGGAATCAGAAGGGTTAGCGTTAGAATCTTTCCAAGAAAGTAAACCATAGATAGCAATGTGTAGTTAGTCATGTAATTGACTTTTGAGTAGAGAGTTGATAACCATATTTCAATGTAATTGGTTTCCTTTGTAATCCTGTGCATTTTATTTTATTCATCTAAAAGCACTGTTTTGAAGAGAGGACCGTAGGCTTCACATATACACTGCCAAAGGGGTATGTGGTTAAAAAAAGCTTAAGAACCTCTCTTTCTAAAAGATAGGTATCATCAGTGGTAGGAAGTGGTGTGTTGCAATATAAATATAGTGGAATATTAGAGTTTTTCTTCCTCAGGTACGTGTTACCAACAGGAACATTTGTATACATTATTAATTAAAAGGTTTGTAATGATTAAGGAAAATTAGAGTAGGTATGTGGTATTATTTAAAAGTCCTTTAAAATGATAATTAAAAATCCTAAATGATGATTCTGTGTTTCACGTCTTTGTGACTCCCCCACTTCTAATTTGTCTATTGAATTTGGGATGCTAAGGAGGTCTTGAGTTAGGATAATCCTAATATTTATGAAGTCTTTTTTAATTCACTTACTTATCTGAATTGGATCGTGGTGCTACAGGCTTCCCTGGAGCCGGCATGCATTTCTGTAATTTCTAATTGTGTGGCACACATGCTGGATGCAAAATCTTCTTTTCACGTAGACATTAGCTGTGGCTTGACTTGAATGTAGTAGTTGTCATAGCTTTCTGTCGCTACTGATCTCCCATTGGCAGCGTTCACATGAGCTGTGGTGTAGCTAGGTCAACTACCACCAGCATTTGGTACTTTGAATTTAATTAAAATCCGGTCTGTATCCGGAGAAAAGAATCCGTGCATGCCCTTTATCACAGACAGCTGCCTCTGTCCCTGAGCAGACTGCGACAAGCCACCACTTGCTACCCATAGCTTTTCTAGACAATGAAGGATTTCTTTTTCTCCTCTTTTATTCACAGGTTTCCCAGAAGCCTCTGGTTCACTTTTCTTTTTAATTTTTGGACTTTTTTGATATAATAATCAATTTTACTTTTTTCTTTCCTTCTTTTCCCATTTCTTTTTTTTAATTTAAATTTATTGATTTAAGTTTTCAACATTCATTTCCACAAAATTTTAGGTTCCAAATTTTCTCCCCATTTCTCTCCTCCCTCCCCTCTAAAATGCTGAGCATTCTAATTACCCCTATCACCAATCTGCTCTCCCTTCTAACATCCCTCCTTCCCTTATCCCCATCTTCTCTTTTATCCTGTAGAGCAAAATAACTTTCTATACTCCATTACCTGTATTTCTCATTTCCTGGTTGTAAGCAAGAACAATACTCAACAGTTGTTCCTAAAACTTTGAGTTCAAACTTCTCTTCCTTCCTCCCTCCATACCCTTTGGAAAGGCAAGCAATTTATTATAGGCCATATTGTGTAGTTTTGCAGATGACTTCCATAATAGTCATGTTGTGTAAGACTAACTATATTTACCTCCATCCTATCCTGCCCCTCATTTCTTCTGCTCTCTCTTTTGACCCTGTCCCTCCCCAAGAGTGTTGATTTCTAATTGCTCCCTCCTCCCATTGCCCTCCCTTCCATCATCCCCCCAAGCCTGCTTATCCCCTTCTCCCCCACTCTGGTTCACTTCTTGATGCAACTTCAATTTTTATTTGGAATATTGGACAGTCCGTTATTTTTAAAATATAGTTTTTGCAGCTGCATAGAAAAGGATGCTTGATTATCACTGACAGACTGTTGTATAGGATGGAGTCAGCCATTCAAGTCAACAAATATTGAAGTGTACCTAATATGTGCTAAGCACTAAGGATACAAAGAAATATAAAAAATAATTCTTTATCTCAAGTAACTTAGCATTTAAAGGGGGAAGGGGAAACAATTTTTTTACAAATGAGATACAATCAGCAGCAGAAAGGCACTAGCATTAAGGGGATCAGGAAAGGCTTCTTGTGGAATATTAGTTGAGATTTGAAGGAAATCAAGGAAGTCAGAAGGCAGGAATGAGGAGGGAGATAATTCCAGGCAGGGAAACACTCTGAAAATGCTCAGGGTTGGGAGATATAACACTTTGTTAGAGGATTGGCAATGAGGCCATTGTCAGGGGATCTCCGAGAATGTTACGGGGAGCAAGGTGTAAGAAACCAGCCATATTATGACGAGCTTTGAATCCCAGACAGAGGTAACAAGTAACTAGTGAGGTTGGTTGAATGTGAGGTAGTATGGTTAGACCTGTGTTTGGGGAGTATTAGTTTGATAGCATAGTGGGGGTGTGTGTGCTAGGAGGCCTGAATCATGACTATGGCAGCCTCTCTGAGTGTCAGTTTCCTTTTCTGTAAAATTTGAATTACATCTATAATATTTAGAGCAAGTTTATTGTGAGACATTTTATATTACTCTTCCTCCCGCATTTCTTTGTTTTAGGAGAACTGGCCTATTTGTTGTTTTCATACACGATATTCTTTCTCCTATCTCAGTGGTTTTGTAGAGAGTATCCTCTGTGCTTATAATTTCTTCTCTCTTCCCTTATAACTCATAGAATCCTAGCTTCCTTCCAGGCTTAGCTTAAGAGTTACCTCCTTTAAGCAGTCCTATTCTGATCTCCTCAGTTACCTAGTACCCTTCCCATGGAAATTAGATCTATAATACATTGTAGATGTTTTCCAAATTATTATACACTGAATGAAATTAGATAATTTATGCTTGTGTGGGTGTGTGTGTATGTGTAATAGGGAAAATTGACTAGTATCTTGGGATTTGTACTTTAGAGGGGTGCAAGCATTTCCCCCTCACCTTTGACAGCCATTTGGAACTCTAGTGATCTTTGAGCCATAAGGTGGACTTGAGTTGTGCTCAAGAGTCATACATTCTGCAGAAGGAAGAATAATACAGCTCTGACCCTGGGATAGTAGGCAAAAAGAGAAAGAAAAAAAGCCGAGTTGGGGCAGAAAAAGGAGAGGCTGAAGCAGGCCCTTGCCCCTACAAACATCCCAGAAGATTGGCACTTGAATGAAGACATTCAAGAAAAGGTTTACTCCTCCCCTAGTTTTCTTTGTCCATTAACAGACACTGTAAACAATAATATTCCTTACTTAATGTTTTCAATAACCTTATTTTTTTCACCTTAATATTAAAGAAGGAAGAGGTTAACTAGAAAGAAACACAAATTCAAATTAGGAAAGATGGATAAATGTCTTCCTAAATGTTATGGATTTGTGTGGAGTAATGACTCAGACCAGGGATTTGCCTTGCTAACAGCAGTAGTAGAAAAAAGGCCATAGGTTACAGATAATGCAAAATGTTGAAAATGCTGGTATGGATCCTCGTTGATGACTGTGGTGCAGATCTTGGTCCTGTGGTCCTTGCCCATTCCAGTGTGTTTCTTTCACTATAAAATCAGATGAGATGATATGTATGTAAGATCCCTTTTGGCTCAAAACCCTATGATTCTATGGTACCATTGGCGCATTTCTGCCATATGCTGGCAGAGCTCTGTGCAAACATCGGTGAGGTCAGCAATCCATTCAAAGCAATTAGCTTGTGTCTAACAGTCAAGAATGAGTTTTTTTTTTTTAAATATATAATCATACAAGGTCTCGCTCTCAGAAAATTAATTGGCAATTGTATTGAAAAGACTCATCAGTGAAATCCATTATTATCAGTAAACTTTATCAAAAATTCAGCAAATGATGCAATAGCAAAAGCTTTTTGGAGTTCCACTGACTACTTAATGAGTCTTCGGATTGCATCAGCCCCACCCTGGGACTCTTTGGAAGCTGTTGAGCAATTGAAATGATCTTGGAATGCCACTTTGTGAGAAGATGCTTATGGGCCTCTTCTCTTACCCAGAATATGCATTTATAAAACTCTGAAATAAGACCCACTTTGCTGACTATAGCTGTTGGTTTTAATGAGGTTCACATTTTTGTTTTTTTTTTGGGGGGGAAACTGATGTAGTATGTTAAATCAGAAAAAAAAATTGAATTGACATAATTTATCCACCCCACCCCTCACCCTCATTTTTGAAAACAGCCTCTTTAGGTCCCTTTCTCTTTTGATGGCTTCTCTTGCTTCCTCCCCGCCCCCAAACCCTGTGGAAACAATAAATAGTAGCATTCTAATTATTTTGAACAGGATTGTTATTTCAGTAAGTAGCAGAATTAGAGGAACAAGATAGAGTTTATTTTCATACATATGTTTTTAATAAAAAACAGGGACTGAGAAATGTAATATGCATTCAGAAGAACTTTTTCACATTTTTCTATCCATTGATGTTTCAAGTTTTTAAATAATTCAGTATGATTATACTAAGAGCCAGTGTTGAAGATCCAGAACCATAGAGGGAGAGTGATTTCAGCAAGTTATGGATGACTTTAACAGCCAAACAAAGGACTTTATACTTAATCCTGGAGTTGATAGTGAACCACTGGAGTTTACTAAATACAAGGGTGACATGGTCAGATCTGTAATCTTTTGGCACCTGGGGGGAGGATAGACTTGAGTGGAGAGACCCAGGAGTCAGGGAGACCAACTAGCAGGCTGTTGCAACAGTCAGGGTATGATGTAATGGGGGTCTGCACCAGAGTGGGAGCAGTGTCACAGGAGAGAAAGCAATGTAATGTTACCAAGATATCTATTGAGATATGCAGTTCAAGATGTCTAATAGACAGTTGGAGATATGAGCACAGCTGAGGGTAAGCAGAGAGATTAGGGCTAGTAAACTGATTTGAGAATTGTCTGCATAAAGTCAGTGAGTAAATATTAAGCACCAACAATGTATGAGGCAAGGTTCTTAACTGAAGGGAAGGAGTATGTGTGTGAGGAGAGTCATGTGAAATTTCAGGTAGGGTTGTTGTTTTTCATTTTTTTTTTGCTTCCAAGCATTTTCTTAAATTTCTTTCTTTATTTAACTTTTTACATTCATTTTCACAAAATTTTGGGTTCTAAATTTTCTCCCCTTTTATCCCCTCCCCCCACCCCAATACCCCAAGCAATCTAATTTTCCCTATCTCCAATCTGCCCTCTCTTCTGTCATCCCTCCCTTCTCTTGTCTCCATCTTCTCTTTTCTCCTGTAGGGCCAGATGACTTTCTATTCCTCATTAACTGTATGTCTTCTTTCCTAGTTGCAACAACAATACTAAACAGTTGTTCCTAAAACTTTGAGTTCCAAATTCTCCCCATCCCTCCCTCCCTACTCATTCCCTTTGGGAAGGCAGGCAATTCAATATAGGCCATATCTGTGTAGTTTTGCAAATGACCTCCCTGATAGTCATGTTGTGTAAGAGTAACTGAATTACCCTCCGTCCTACCCTGCCCCTCATTGTTTCTCTTCTGTCTTTTGATCCTGTCCCTCCCCAAGTGTTGACTTCAAATTGCTCCCTCCTCCCTTTGCCCTCCCTTCCATCACCCCCCCCCTTGCTTATCTCCTTCTTCCCCACTTTCCTATACTGTAAGATAGGTTTTCATACCAAAATGAGTGTGCATTTTATTCCTTCCTTTAGTCAAATGTGATGAGGGTAAACTTCTTGTTTTGTTTTTTTTTTTCCTCAGCTCTCCTCTTTTTCCCTCTACTAAAAAGTCTCCTACTTGCCTCTAAAATGACATATAATTACCCCATTCCATTTCACCCTCTTTCCTCCCATTACATTTCTCTCTCACCATTTACCTTAATTTCTTTTAAGATATGGTCCCATCCTATTCAATTCAATCTGTGCTCTTTGTCTCTGTATGTGTGTGCATGTGTGTATGTGTGTGTGCATGCATGCGTGTACGTGTGTGTGTATGGACCCACCAACTACCCAGATACTGAAAAGTTTTAAGAGTTACAAATATTGTCTTTCTATGTAGGAATGTAAACAGTTCACTTCTGGTAAGTCCCTTAAGACTTCTCTTTGCTGTTTCCTTTTTCATGCTTCTTCTCATTCTTGTATTTGAAAGTCAGATTTTCTTTTCAGCTCTGGTCTTTTCATCAAGAATGCTTGAAAGTCCTCTGTTTCACTGAAAGACCACATTTTCCCCTGAAGTATTATACTCAGTTTAGCTGGGTAGGTGATTCTTGGTTTGAGTTCTAGTTCCTTTGACTTCTGGAATAGCCTATTCCACACCCTTCGATCCCTTAATGTAAAAGCTGCTAGATCTTGCGTTATCCTGATTGTATTTCCACAATACTGGAATTGTTTCTTTCTAGCTGCTTGCAAGATTTTCTCCTTGAGCTGGGAGTTCTGGAATTTGGCCACAATGTTCCTAGGAATTTCTCTTTTTGGATCTCTTTCAGGCGGTGATTGATGGATTCTTTCAATACTTATTTTGCCCTCTGGTTGTAGAATGTCAGGGCAGTTTTCCTTGATAATTTCATGGAAGATGATGTCTAGGCTCTTTTTTTGATCATGACTTTCAGGTAGTCCTATAATTTTTAAATTGTCTCTCCTGGATCTATTTTCCAGGTCAGTTGTTTTTCCCATGAGATATTTCACATTCTCTTCCATTTTTTCATTCTTTTGGTTTTGTTTGGTGGTTTCTTGGTTTCTCGTAAAGTCATTAGACTCCATCTGTTCCATTCTAATTTTGAGAGAACTATTAAATTCAGTGAGCTTTTGAACCTCTTTTTCCATTTGGCTGATTCTGCTTTTGAAAGCATTCTTCTCCTCATTGGCTTTTTGAAGCTCTTTTGCCAATTGAGTGAGCCTATTTTTCAAGGTGTTAATTTCCTCAGCATTTTTTTGGGTCTCCTTTACCAAGGTATTGACCCGTTTTTCATACTTTTCTTGCATCTCTCTTATTTCTCTTCCCAGTTTTTCCTCCACCTGTGTAACTTGCTTTTCAAAATCCTTTTTGAGCTCTTCCAAGGCCTGAGCCCACCCAACATCCCCCTGGGATGTCTGGGGTACCGAGGCCCCGCCCACCATGTCTTTCCCTGATGGCAAGAATATGTCCTCGTCATCAGATCCGAAAGTCGGGATCATTTGCATCTGTTCGAAAAAACTCTCTATAGTTTTATTTTTCTTCCCTTTTCTGGGCATTTTCCCAGCCAGTTACTTGACTTCTGAGATTCCTGTCCACCCCTGCCTAGACCTGCCCAGCTGGTGCTTGGGGTCTGAGATTCAAATGGGCTTTCCGCGCCGCTCGACTGCTAATCAATGTGAGCTTTAGTTCTGGTTCTGGGGTGGGGGCAGGGCCACCTCCCAGGCTCAGCTCCCTCAGGGGGTTTATGCAGAGACTCTTAGTAATGAAGATCCTGCCTGCTGCTGGAGGAGTCCCGGGCTGCAGCTGCTGCCTCCGCCCCTGCCTCTGCCTCCGTTGCTTCCTGCCCCTGTCTCTGCCGCTGCCACTTCCTCCCAAGGGGGCCCGAGTCATGGAGACACCCCGCTCCCTTCTTCCAGCCCAGCTGTCTCTCTCACTGACCTGTAGCTTCTGTGGGCGGAAGGACTTTCCCAGCTGCCGGAGCCTCCGTCCCTGAAGCTTGCTCGGATCAGCTTCTCTGGGGCCGCGCTGGGGGGGGGGGAGGTCCGCTTTCCGGGGCACGACGGACCCTGGGGACGGTTCTCCAGGGCTCTCTGGAACGGAAATCTCTTCCACTCTGTTTCTGCACACCTTTCAGAGATCCAGAACTTATGGGGATCTCTTTTTACATTAATTCTATGGGCTGTGGGTCCGGAGCTCTTAAACGTGCGTCTTTCTACTCCGCCATCTTGACTCCGCCCCCCGTTGTTTTTCATTTTTGAAGAGGACCATGATATCAGGGAAATGGTGACAGGACTTGCAGTTGACTTTGATTTGAGTGAGGGAGGGCTGTGCAAGGTCATCAGCCTCAGTTTCTCCTTCAGAACCCTCTGGGTCCAGTGGCCAGATGTTTATCAGGATGACTGGAGATGACCCAGGATGCAATGGAAGATCCTGACCATTTTAGGCTAAGGTCTTTTCCAGTACTCCCTAGAGTGAGGTAATGCCTATTCAGTGAATAGGCCTCTTCAAGAAGTGAGTCAAGGGATGACTTTTATTTGAAAAAAATAACTGTGCTAGCTGCTGGCACTGAAAAAACAAAAATGGGACCTAATCTGTTCCATTGTTTAGGTTTTCTATTTTATAACTAGTAACAAATAGTTTTGATGATTATTGCTTTATAATAGAGTTCAAGGTTTGTTAGTGTTTCTCCTTTATTCCTTCTATCGTTATTTAGCATGATATTCCAAATCTTTTTTTTTTCTCCAAATGAATTTTATTTTGTCTGGCTCATTAAAGTATATCCTTGTTAATTTGACGTAGCACTGAATCCATAAATTAATTTACATTGTATTATCTTTTGGGTTTTTTTTTGGTATAACTTAGTTTTGATCACTGAAAATTCCTCCAATTATTAAGCTCTTTATTTCTTTAAAGAGTAATTTTCTAATTGTATCTATACAGATGTTAAATATACATTAGTATCTTGAATCCTGGTTATTTTGTCCATTTTGTACTTCTTCCAAATGGTTTTTCCATTTCTTTCTTTAAGATTTTGTTATATATAAATGCTATTGATTTTTGTGGATTTATCTTTGCCAGTTTCATGGGTACAAGGTGGAACCTCAGTTACTTTAAATTTTAATTTCTCCACTTATTAGTCTTTTGAAACATTTTTATGTGACTATGGATGACTTCAGTTTTTCTCTATAAATTATTCATATCCTTTGACCATTTATTTATTGGGCATTGGCTCTTAAAAATTTGAGGCCCTTTCCTATATATACACTGTAAATGAGATCTTTATCAGAGAAGTTTGCTGCAAAGACTTTTCCTCAGTTACTAATTCCCTTATAATTTTAGCTGAATGGTTTATGTTTCTGCAAAAAGTTTTAACTTGGTATAATAAAAATTTCGCATCTTCTCTGGTCCTCATTTTTGTTTGGTCATGGATTCTTCCCCTATTTATAGATTTACCGTTTTCTCCTTTGCTTCTCTATTTTGAGATGTTATGTCATCTTAAGTCATTTTAATATCAACTTAGGATGTTATGCTTTTGGAACTTACCTTGTTTTTGTAGTGAGATGTTGATCAAAAAGCAGTTTTTGCCAAATTGCTTTTTGGGTTGCCCAGCAGTTTTTGTCAACTACTAGTGAGTTTTTTTCTTTTTAATTTATTTATTTTAAGTTTCAACATTCACTTCCACAGAATTTTGAATTTCAAATTTTTCCCCCATCTTTCCACTCTAGGATAACATTATTCTGATTACCCTTTCCTTCAGTCTGTCCTCCCTTCTATGACCCCTTCCCCCATTCCCTGCCCTTCTCTTTTCCTGTAGGGCAAGATAGATTTCTATACTCCATTGCCTATATATCTTTTTTCCTAATTGCATGTAAAAACAATTTTTAATATTCATTTTTAAAGCTTTGAATTCCACTTTCTCTACATTTCTCCCTCTCTACTCACCCTTATTGAGAAGGCAGACAATTTGATATAGGCTATACATGTGTAGTCATGCAAAACACTTCTATAAGTCATGTTGTGAAAGATTAACTATATTTCCCTCTATCCTGTCCCATCTTCCATTTATTCTATTCTCTCCTTTGACCTGTCTCTCTCCAAAAGTGTCTGCTTCCAATTACCCCTTACCCCAATCTGCTGTCCCTTCTATTATCCCCTCTCTCTTGTCCCCTTCCCCTCTGCTTTCCTGTAGGGTAAGAGAAACTTCCATACCCAATTGAGTGTGTATGTTATTCCCTCCTGAAGCCAAATCTAATGAAAGTAAGGCTCATTTATTTCCTCTCACCTTCGCCCTTTTATCCTTCACCATAAAAGCTCTTTCTTGCCTCTTCTATGTGAGATGATTTATTATATTCTACCCCTCCCTTTCCCTTTCTTCCAGCATATTGCTCTCAATACATAATTTTATTTTTTAGATATCATCTCTTCATATTCAGCTCATCCTGTGCCCTCTGTCTCTCTGTCTCTGATCCTCTATACACACACACACACACACACACACACATATACATACACATATGTATATATACACACACATTAATGTATACATGCATATATTCCCTCCAGCTACGCTAATACTGAGAAAGGTATCATGAATCACAAATATCATCTTTCCATATAGGAATATATACAGTTCAACTTTAATAAGTCTCTTATGGTTTCTCTTTCCTGTTTACTTTTTCATGTTTCTCTTGATTCTTGTATTTGAAAGTCATATATTTTCTATTTAGCTCTGGTCTTTTCAACAAGAATGCTTGGAAGTCCTTTATTTAACTGAAATTCCATTCCTGTGAAGTATTATACTCCGTTTTTCTGGGTAGGTGATTCTTGGTTTTAATCCTAGCTCCTTTGACTTCTGCAATATCATATTCCAAGCCTTCAGATCCCTTGTGTAGAAGCTGCTAAATCTTGTGTTATCCTAATTGTATTTCCATAATATTTGAATTGTTTCTTTCTGGCTGCTTGTAATGTTTTCTCCTTGACCTGGAAACTCTGGAATTTGGATACATTATTCCTAGAAGTTTTCCTTTTGGGATCTTTTTCAGGAGGTAATTGGTGGATTCTTTCTATGTCTGTTTTGCCCTCTGGCTCAAGAATATCAGGGCAGTTTTCCTTGATAGTTTCTTGAAAGATGATGTCTAGGCTCCTTTTTTGTTCATGGCTTTCAGGTAGTCCAGTAATTTTTAAATTCTCTCCTATATCCATTTTCCAAGTCAGTTGTTTTTTCAATAAGATACTTCCCATTGTTTTCTATTTTTTTCATTCCTTTGGCTTTGTTTTATAATTTCTTGATTTCTCATTAAGTCATTAGCTTTCATTTGCTCTTTTCTAATTTTGAAAGAATTATTTTCTTTCAGTATGCTTTTGGACTTCTTTTTCCATTAGACTCTTTCTACCTTTTAAGGCATTCTTCTCCTCATTGGCTTTTTGGACCTCTTTTGCCATTTGAGTTAGTTTAATTTTAAAGGTGTTATTTTCTTCAGCAAGCTGTTATTCACTTTTCCTGATTTTCTTGCATCACTCTCATTTCTCTTTCCAGTTTTTCCTCTACTTTTCTTACTTGATTTTCAAAGTCCTTTTTGAGCTCTTCATGGCCTGAGACCATATTTTTCTTGGGGGCTTTTGTTGTCTTCTTCTGGTTATATGTTTTGATTTTCTTCATCATCTATGACATAGGAACATACCTCTTCATCAAGAAAGAAAGAATCTATAGTCTGTTTCTTCCTCTTCCTCCCCCGTTTTGCTCATTTCCCCAGGCAATTACTTGACTTTTGAGCTGTTTGTTAAGTGGAAGGCTCCAGAAGCAGCTGCTGTTTTGGCAGTAGCTGCTGGGGCTGGGGCCTGGACTGGAGCCAGGGCCAGGACTGGACCATGCTCCCCTCTCAGCCAGGTGAGAGACTGATCCCACTGACTTTTGATACTGTCTTTGGCATTTATTGGTTGAGAAGTATGGAAACCAGTGAAGCTGTCAGCAGTTCAGTCCCCTGAGGCATGCTCCAGCTCTGTCAGCACCATCATGGCCCACACTGAACTTGTGCTCTGCTCTTAGCTTGGTGCAATATACCCTTCCTGTTGACCTTCTGGAATGTCTTGGACTGGGAATTTGTTTCATTCTGCTGCTCTAGAATTTTTTAAGAGTCATTTTTTACAGGTTTTTTGAGGGGTTTGGGGGAAGAGCTCAGGCAGGTCCCTGTTTCTACTCTGCCATCTTGGTTCCACTACTAGTGAGTTTTTACTCACATAACCAGGATATTTGGGCTATCAAACATTAGACTACCCATGCTGTACAGGCATCCACACTGACATACGCAGGATGACTGCTAGGACAAGTTCTTAGATCTGCTTTCCTAAGAAAGATAGCTGTTTCAGGGGTCAGCAGTCACTTTAATTAAACATATATATCTCATTCACTTAATTCAGGGGAAAAGTCAGCACCCTGAACTTCAGAGAAAATACAAACAGAAATTACAAGCAGAAATTACAGAGAAAAATAGCATAAAGACCAACTAACAGGACTTCTGACTGTCTGACCATAAACAATACATACATTGCAGATCAATAGACAGATCCAACAGTTTGATCATTACTTACATACTTAGTTCCCATAGAGAGAAGCACCAACATCTGGATTTTCAGAGTGGTGGGCTCTGTAACAGCTTAACCGGGAGGCTCATCTGGCCAAATCACAGAAACACTCTTCCAATGAGTGAGTCCCTAACCTCACTTCAGAGTATATACAGAGGCAGAAGGTGTCTCAACCCACGTGCTTCACTGCCTCCTTACCAAAGGTGTGAAAATCTTCAAGTAAGCAAGCTTCCCCTGAATAAGCTTCCTTTACTGGGACCTGAAGCCTGTTAAATGGAGTGAGACTATTAAATGGGTGGGGAAGATCTTAAATCCCATTAACAATACAAGTGCTTATTTGCTTGTACTTAATTGTCTTCACTGATCAACCTCTGTATTTCTTAACCAATACCAAATCATTTAGATCTATTCAAACCCAGGTCTTCCTGACTCCAAATCATAATCTATATCCATTGTGTTACTTAGCATATGTCTGCATAAACTGTCTGACTAAAACAAAAGGAATACCATATGTACACTGGAGAAACACCAGACGCTTTCCCTGTAAATACAAAACTAAGGCAGGAATTTTGGTTGCCTCCTTTCTTTGCTGTTATTTCACAATTTCACATAGTTCTGGAAATATTAGCAAAGTTGTACACAAAAGATGGAAAGGTAAACAATTGAGAAAATTCATTGCAACAAATTTCTCTGCTAAAGGTCTAATTTCCAAGAAATAAAGAAATTATTTGGATTTATAAGAACAGTAGCTACTTCTCAACTGATATATGGTCTAAGAGTGTGAGTAGACAATTTGGAAAGAAAGAAATCTAAGTTAACAACAGCCATGTGAACAGATGCCCCGAATCACTACGCAGAGAAATACAAACCAGAGCAGCCCTGAGGTTACGCTTCAGAGGTAGAGTGACCACAGTGGTGAATGGGGCAGCTCGCACATTAATTCCCAGGTGGGGGGGGCTGTGAATTGGTCTAGTCATTTTGGAGAGCTTTTGAGACGCACAGAGATCACTAAACTGCTTCTGCTTCGACCCACCAGCGCCCAGAGCAGGCCTTTACTCCAAAGAGAGCAAAGGGAGAGGAAAAGGACCACACATAAAAATATTTTAGCAGCTCTGTTTGTAGTGACAGAGAACTGGAAACCGTAGTTCTGGGGAATAGCTGAATAATGGCCTGCGAATGCCATGAATATCGTACCATCAGAAATGATGAACTAGGTTTTGGGAAAAAAGAACTGTACAGATGTGTCATCGATGCAGAGTTAAGTGAACAGAAATAGAACAATTTGTATAACGACCAGTAGCATTGTTAAAAAACACTAAAGTGGGGTTAACAGTTCCTTTTGTAAACAAGACTAGATTGTACAGGAGGGCAGCAAATCTAGCACAGGGTACAGCCTTCTTTGTTTCCCTGTTTCTTCTTTAGGCTTCATATATTTATTTTGAGGCAGCTAGGTGGTACAGTAGATAGAAAGTACTGGTATTGGAATTAGGAAGACCCACCTTCTTAAGTTCAAATCTGGTGTCAGACACTTACCAGCTGTGTGACCCTAGGCAAGTCACTTAACCTTGTTTGCCTCAGTTCCTCATCTGTAAAAATGAGCTGGAGAAAGAAATGGGAAGAACCCCAAAATGGGATCATGGAGAGTTGGACATGACTGAACACAGCAGCAACAATATTTTTATTTATTGGAAAAATGAGGTGTGTTTCTGCAGCACCCTTGAAGGTAGGCAGGGAAAACATGGCTTTGGATAAAACCATTCAACTTACTGCCTTTTTGGTAGCTGTGGGGTAATGGAAAGAAGATTGGATCTTGTCAGTAGATCTAAGTGGCCACAGCTTTACCTTTTTCTTAGCTTATTATACATTACTGTTTTTTACACACACAATTCAGCCAAAGTGACCAGCTTTGCCCTTCCTTATGACATTCTGCTTCTGGTACTATTTCCAGAATGTACTTTCTCATTACCGCCATATTTCAGAATGGCTAGTTTCCTTGAAAATACACTTTATGTGCTGCCTTCTCTCTGAGGCCTGTCCTGATACTCCCAGCTGCTGATCCCTGTGCCCGTTACCCAATATTTATTTTGTGTATACTTATGTGTACATGTCTCCCTTAAAGTCAAAGACTACTTTAATTATTTCTCTTGTTCCAGATACTATGCCTGGGTATGTTGTTGGGTACCTTTCCTTAATAAATGCTCTTTGGCTACCGAGAGACCTGTTGTGAGGAAAACACTTGATATGTCTTGACTGTGCTATGGAAATATAAAGTAGAAATGTTAGATCATTTTGTTGGCTAGATGGGTGACCCTGGACTAGTTATTTGCTCTCTCTAACCCTTAACTTCCCCATCCATAAAATGGAGATAATACCTGTATTACTTTACTTGAAAGGTGGTTATTAGAGGAATGATGTATACATTATAAAATACTTTATGAATGCTGGTTTTTTAATTACTCTAATTATCCTGTTCTCTGTTATCATTCAGTCAGCAAGCATGTATTAAATACTATGTGCCAGGTACATGCAATAACATGCCCCCCCTTAGGTGTTAGGATCAAATTACCAGGTGGAAGTAAAGGTTTAACAGATAGATGGAGAGAGGGTAAATTTATTAGCTAACATAAAGTCTTGGAAATATCTGTGGATCTTAATTAGCCAGGCTATCTTGTCTCCTTTGACAACATGGATTGGAGTTGGCTCAGGTTGCTCAGAAGTTGTGCCAAAATGATAATTTTTTTTTTTTCAAGTTGAATGAGCCAGATTAGTAATTTTCTCAGGTATCATACCTAGGGGGAAAAAAGTTGATTCCCTTTGTACTCAATTGGCCTCATTGTCCTGAATAAGGAGGAATTTTTGGTTTTCATATATTAAACTGTGGTAGGTAATTTCTTTGTCTTATCTGCTATGCTTGGAATGATAGGAAAAGAAACTGCCTGAGGAGAAGCCCAGAAGAAATGCCAGTATGTCTGTCTTTCTGAAATGCCTGTGAATTTTCTTACTTTGTACCAGTCCCCTAATGGGCTGCTTGGTCCTTCCCTACCTGCCTTGAGGATATTTATGCTGCTTCAAAGAATTTTAGTTGTGTAATTAACTTGAGCTCTTAGTCCTGGTTAAAAGATAATGCACAGTCTCTAAGTCCTTAGGCATGTCATTCAGTAAACTAATTATGAATTGACCTTGTACAGTCTTTAATGCAGGAATGATATGGGTGGTGTGGGATTATATGTTTTAGCATTAACAATGCTTCACATGCCTTTTGTCTTAAAAGATTTCTTACCATAGGTACATTATCTTAGAATAGCCTGCTAGGATAGTAGGAGTATCCAACAATAAGACTTGGGCTGAGGGTGGAGCAGGTGGGGGTAGCAGGAGAACACAGGACTTGCAAGGAGGGAGAATTTTGGCTCTGACAAGTAGGACTCCTGGAAAATGTACGGTTGCATATTGATATGAAAAGGGAATATTATAAAGCATGTGCTTAGCTTCACACTTTATATAATATGTAACAATTACAGTTCTATGGTGGGAAAGCCAAGAAAAATATCTTAACAGGTTTTATTTAGTTATATAAATGAATACTTATTTTGATGACCTGGTAATTTATCATGAAATGTCCTTCACTTTACTACACTATGCAAGGCCTCATTGAAGGGGCTGGGTATATGAAAAGAATTACAGATTCTGACCTCAGGAAGCTAATATTCTGCAGGAGAGCTAGTGGACAGTACTACTGAAACGATTGAAGAACAGCAAGGTCGTGTTTAATGGACATGTTTTATATCTCATGGCACTACGAAAAGTATGAATGTATATTTGGTTAGCGGAAGGTCGGTGAAGGTTTTATCACAAAGGGGCATCCTTACCTAAGTACTGGACTTGAATAAAGGGACAGAGGTGAAAGAGAGCAATGCAGAACAGAATCACATAATAGTCAAGTTTGGAACACACATTTTGTTTGAATTAGTCAAGCAGATTGGGGATAGATTTTGGCAGGGCTTGGAGATGAAGCCTGATTTGGCTGTGTGAAGCAGCTCAAAGCTTGTTTTAGTAGAGGAGTGATAATACTTATGGTATATTTGGAAAGTTCCTGAAGGCAGCTTGTGTAGAAGGTGATTGGATAGAAGAGGGATTAATGTCATTATATGGCTAGACCTAGTGTATTTTATAATCACAGGATTTCAGAGTTAGAAGGTGTCTCAGCTGTCATTTGGTGGAACCCACACCTGAAAAAGAATCCTGGCTATAATACATCTGACAAGTTATCATCAGCCTTAGAAGACCACTAGTAAGGGGAAACCCACTAAAAGAATAGCTGCCATTTATGTGGTAGTTCAGGGTCTGAAAACCACCCTACATAACATTTCCTCATTTGATTTAAAAAAAAAATCCTGTAAAGTTGTTCTTACATATCTATATATTCCCCTTTTATAAATGAAGAAATTGTACCATAGAGAATTTATGTGACTTGCCCAGGGTTGCATGGCTAGCTAGTAAGTGACCAGGCTGGATTTGAAGCCAAGCTTTCCTGACCTCAAGTCCAGTAACATTTACTAATTATCTTGAGTTTTCTAATTAAATTTCATGTCGTCAGAAGAAATGGATAGTTTTATATACTTTTTGTTGAAGTTTGTGTCTTTAATTTCTTTCTCTTGTCTTATTGTTACCACTAACATTTTAAAGCTTGTCAAATAACATTGATAATGACCCCCAACAATAGAGTGGATTTATTTTCAAGAACCAACAAAGCTGAATATGAAAAGTGAGCATTAATAAGGAGCTGTAAACTTGATGCATAATTTTGGTTTTGGCATGAAACACAGAGAAATACAAAATGCTCATCAGTCATGTGTGGTTCCTACTTGCTACTGCAGTGGTGGTGGCAAAGTATTGGGGGAAATGTGTTATATAATGGTAAGAATTTTTTAGTATTTTTTAAACCATCTATACATTTTAATTGACTATTGCTGTTTTAAATTTGAGATCCTTGTCAGATATTAATTATGACTGTATTGCTGAAGGAGCTGAAATGTCACATTCTTGATGACTTTTGCTATAAACAAAAACTAGAAAAAAGAAGGAACTTGAAGCTAAATGTAAGCATGGATTCATTACTCTTGGGAGAGGCAAAGGAAAGATTGGTGGATTGGATTTTAGCATTTGCCCAAAGGCAGCCACAAGAAATACTATTTGATCCTGTATTTGATGATTATATATAGAAGTACTTATGATAAGCACTTATGAAAAGTCCATCACAAAAATCATGGCAGCTCTGCACCAGCACTAGAAAGTCTGTGAAGAACTTGTGAGACTTAACATTTGATCAACATATGCTTTGATCCTTGACGGCTCTTCTGAAGGGAAGATTAAATGGGAAGCCTCACGGTGATGGTGACGGAGCAGAGGCGTGTTGGGCCGAGCAGTGCGTGCTTGTTTTGTTCTACTCTTCTTTCAAGGAATTTTTTGTTTGTTTTGGAGGGGAGAGGGAGTGGGAAAGTTAGTGAAGGTAGGAAAGGGGGAGTGAAAGTAATGCCTTTTTTTTTAGAAAAGAAAGAAGAAAATATTGAAAAGATCCTCAAGGAATCATTTTAAAAAAATAAACAAGAGAACAGAAAGAAGGTCAGAAGGGAACATAGACAATCAGGGCAGTGTTGAACTACCATGTTAAATTTGAAATGTGCAAAAAAATTTGTATGTAGTGGAGATTATTGACTTCATATACAATTCTCTTTCAGACTGTATAGGGAAATGTTCATATTTGATTTTTGTCAAGTTTATAATAATAAAAAGGAAAATTTACTAAAATTCATCTGTGTACTGTAACACCACTGATATATCAGAGCTTTGATTAGAATTAGTAAAAATCAAGAATGAATAATAATGAAAAAGATTTAACAGTTGAAAAAACTAAATTCTGAATGATTTAAGGAAGTAATTGGCAGTCAAAATGGGCACTGAATCACAGAAATATTGATGACCAAAGTCAATATTGATTTCCAAACAATACTTTCTCATCCTCAAATGCCTGAGATCTGTCTTTGGAACACTTAACCACTGCTGTGGCATTCTAAACATGGAATATCTCTCTTACGGCCTGTCCTCTTTTCACATTCATGAGTTCCTCCTGGAATCTCCATTTTGAAAATGGACCCAGACTGATCTTCATTTCCCTCCCAAACCTGTTTTGGCTTTTGTATTTCTAATCATGTCCCTAGACTGAGTGCCTTCTTTTTGCTCTCCTTCCCTCACCCTTTCCCTATTTCATACGGGCAGAAAATATCTGTCTTTTTGCTTATATTTATATTCCTAGTGCTTAGTACATAGTAAACATTTAATCAATCCTTCCTTCTGAAGGTGTAATCAAGATGGTAGAGGGATAGAAAGCAATACAGCAGGCTCCCTGCCACAAAACCCCTTCAAACAGATCAGAAAATGCACTAGCCTGAATCCTGATGGGGAAACACAGAAAAAAAAATCATAGTCAATTTGTGTAGTCCAGATTGGCATAAAGAGATACACACAGAGGTCTGCAGACACTTGGGGATGGGTTTGGGCCAGGAGTGTGCAAGCAATCCAATGCCTAGGAAGATGTTGTACACTAGCACAAGAAGAAGTTCTAGACCCATATACTGAGGCACTCCTCCCTGCTGCCGACCCATACTGAACACTGTGAGGGAATAGATATGAACTGCTAGCTTTGCTGCCTTTTACCCAGTTCTGGGGCATAAATTCAGAGAGCTGAGAAGGGGACTTGTGGCGATGTTCTTGGGTAGGGATGCCCTGGGCAGCGTATCAAGAAAGGAAGAAGTTCAGAAACCAGAAGCCCAGGTGCAGGACAGGGTTTCTTTTTTACTATCTTCTAGCCCAGCCTTCAGAGGAATAACCACAGCAGGAGTCCCAGACCAAAGGGGATCCTACAGTCTTGTCTGAACCAGCAGAGCTTTCCAGCTGGCTGACAAAGGCTGAATCCATTAGCAGTCTACTTTTGCTCAGAACCTGAAACCATGTCAAGAACTTGCAGAGCTCTAACAAAGATAGCAAGCAGACCATTTTGGGAATCCTGAAAACTCCCAACTTTTCCTTGAGATTCTGGAATAACGCAATACTTAATATGTCAAGAAAACAAAAATAGGACCAGCGTAGACTCCTTCCAGAAGGGTGGCAGATCTTAGCCCCAACATCAGCTAAGTCCGGTATCAGGATATAGGCTGGTAGAATGAGTGCCAGTGTGCTCATGTGCATGTACACACTCGTGTGTGTGCGAGTGCACAAACAGCCCCATGCAGAAACACCCACATTCCCATCTTACAGAATGTTATGTTGTTAGGGAAGCTAAAGGCACAAATCCAGAAGAAAATGACAATTAACATCTATAAGCAAAGCCTCAGAGAAAAGCACAGCCTGGGCACAAACCAGAATTTCTGCAAGATATCAAGCAAGAGTTTAAAAAAAAAGTTTCATTTTCAGGGTGAGGTGGGATGAGGCAAATACAATGAGAGCACTTAAGTTAAAAAAAATGGAACAGAAAAAAAGGCTAAGGAAGAAAGAATAGGAAAGTGAATGAACACTTGGCATAAGAGGGACAAAATCTTGCCCTAGCAACAAACTCCCTTATTATTAGCATGGATGAAATAGAAGCCAGTGACTTCTTGAGACAGCAAGAAATATAACAGTCAAAAGACTGAAAAAAAAAAGTAGGAAATGTGAACTGTCTATTTGTAAAACAACTGAACTGGAAAAGAGATTGGGGAGCAAAAATTAAGAGTTGTTGGATTATCTGATTGCCAAGACCAAAAAGAGTCCAGGCATCCTGTTTCGAGAAACCTTATTTTTTTGTTTAATTTTTTATGAAGCAAATAGTGTTAAGTGACTTGCCTAGCCACTAAATGTCTGAGGCTGGATTTGAATTTAGGAGGATTAATCTTCCTAACTTCAGGCCTGACCCTCTATATTCACTGTACCACCTTGCTACCTGTTTCAAGAAATCTTAAAACTGCCCAGATCTCTTGGAACCTGAGGGTAAAGTAGAAATAGAAGGAATCCAATGGTCGCTTCATGTAAGAAACCCCCAAATGAAAACTCCCAGGAACATCTTGGCCAAAATCCAGAATTTTCAGGCCAAAGAAAAAAATACTGCAAACAGCAAATTCCAGTACCCAGGAAACAGAGGGAGGATTACACATGAGCACACCCTCTCAAGAAGCAGGGCACTTGTAACGCAGTATTCCAGATGGCAAAGGATAGTAGCTTATAGCCAAGAATAACTCAGCCAGCAAAACTGAGCACAATGCTTCAGGGGAAAGAATGGATATTTAATGACATAAAGCACTTCCAAGCATTCCCAACTAAAAGGCCATTGTTGTGGAGACACTTTGAAGTATAAACACAGGCATGAAGAGAAATATAAGCAGATAAAAATGAAGAACAATGATAAAGAACTAAGGATAAATAGCTTTAAATTCAAATATTGGAGATGATACATGTGTCCCCTCTGAATCTTAACATCAGAAGTAAGAGAGGGAGTCCAACTGGACATGATCTGAGAGTGACTCTGTTACGTTTTGATGATGTGAAGGAAAGAATGGAAGGATAGAGGAAGAAGAATACACTAGGATGTAGGATCCAGGTTAGGAAAAATTATTTCATAATCAAGGTGTGCCAGGTATGGACAAGGAAGTGGGGTTGGGCATTGCTGCTGATACTTTGACCTCACTTTCCTGAACTGGTCAAAAGAAGGAAGAATATACGCGCGTGCGCGTGCGTGTGCGTGTGTATTTATATTTATGTAGATGTGTATATATGTCAGTACAGAAGTACATTACTATGCAACAGTGAAATAGGGAAAGAGGAGAAAGGGAAGAAGAATAGTGAAGATTGGAGAGAAGGTAGATTAAGGGAGGGATAGTTCCAAGCAAAACAAACATATAATGGTGTACAAAAACATAACTTTTTTAGGGGTGTCCATAAATTTGGGAACCAGTGAATAAATTATTATATATAAATGGGATGGAATATTATTCCCAGTGAAATTTATGACCATCATGCCACAGAACGAATGATGAAACTAGTGATGAAACCTGCCTCTTGATAGAAAGGTGAAAGACTCAGAATGGAGAATGAGACAGATTTTTTCTTCCTTTGGGCATGGCTAGTGTGAAAATTTGTTTTGATTGACTATATATGTTTGTAATGGGTTTTGTTTTTCTTGTGTTCTCAATTGGGGAGTGGGATGGGACATGAGAAGGTAGATTTTGGCTGACTGAAACAAAATATTTAAACGAGAATTTAATCCTTCCTTTCTTAGCCCTGAAATGAGCTAATATTTCTCAGATTTTTTGCAGATCATGTTTTAATAGCAACCTATTAGAGATGAAAAATTTGTGAGTTTCCATAGTACCAGACTTATATATAGTAGGCACTTAAAAGATATACAAAAGTTTTTCTCTCTGGTAGGTGGGATAGAATTCTGGACTTGGAGTTAGTAAAGTTCCTCAGTACTAGTCGTACTGAATGTTGCTTCGGACTTACTAGCTGTATAACCCAGGGCAAGTCTTTTTCTCATGCCTCGAGCTCACTTTTTCCTTCTATAAGGATGGGAAATAATCTCTGACCTCCTCATCACATGGGAGTGCAGTGAGTATCAAACTGAAATCAAGAAGCACTGAATTCAAATTTGACCTCAGAAACTCATTAGCTGTGTAACCTTGGGCAAGTCACTTACCCTCTGTGTGCTTCATTTTCCTGTTCTGTAGAGTGGGGATATTTATAGTACCAAATCTCTTAAGAATATTGTGATGATTAAAATGAGATGTTTGAAAAGTGCTTTGTAAACCTTAGAATGCCATGTAAATATTATTAAGATGAGATGATATTGAAAAATCATTTTATTCTTTGAAGCTTATATAAATGTCAGCTACATGATAAAGTTTACGTTGTTGCCACAAGAAGATCATTTTCCTTTTCTGTAAATGATCTTTCCTGTGTCTTCATTCATTGAATACTGGATTAACAGTGTAGAGATAGTGTGGTGCCATGAAAAGAGCCCTAGCTTCAAGGTGCCCTTCTGCCTTTGGCCCATTGTGTGACCTGCCAAACGCAGCTCCTTTACCTTAGAGGTCACAATTTCCCTTTTCCCACGGGGAGGATGAGAGATTGGGATATCCCCACCTCAGATTTAATAGTAACAGAAATAATAATAACAGCTAGCGTGTATTTATATGTCGCTTTAAGGTTTGCAAAGTACTTTACGTGTTGTTATATCATTTGATCCTCACTACAACTCTGCGAGATGGGCACTGTTATATAGATGGGAAAACTGAGGCAGAGAGAACCAAGGTGACTTGTCCATGTTCGTACAGCTAGTAAGTTTCTTTGTCTGGATTTGAACTCAAGTCTTCCTGACTCCAAGTCCACTGCTAGAATCACTGAGCTACCTAGCTGCCTACATTCTGTGCCGATGTTTCCTAAGTATCTTAACAGATCCATTCACTTAGATATGTTGGACAGTGGTTAGAATTGGCTATCTCATTGCTATGCATTAAAAGCTAATTTCTTGTCTCACCCACATCTAAATATTCTTTTTTATTTAATTTTCAGGCATGTACTGGCATTGAAAACATTGATGAAGCCATTACGTTGCTTGAACAGAATAACTGGGACTTGGTGGTAAGTGCTTCTACTGTTTCCAGAATGTCTTGGCAACACTTAGCTGTTAGGATCTTTTGACTGTCCCTCATATTTCCATTTCACAAGGGGATATGGGAATGTTTAGCATATTGTAAATTTAAAGAAATAAAAGCCCCCACAACACATTTTAGAGATTTGGATTCCTATATAGAGATGTAATACATCTTGGATTTATCCAGAAGCATACCCATGTGTTTTTAGCCAATGACTAAGCCAAGTGTGTAGATCGCAAGTTTTTATGAGTGTCTGATTTATAGCTTATTGTCCCTCAGATTAACCACCGGGGGATCCTGGGCTTTCTTCTGTCAGTTGCATATTTGTTACCATATTTAATGATGAAATCACCAGCTTCACCTAGGTGGCCATACTGTGTTGTTCTTGAGACCATAAACAAAGACTTCATTAGTCTGTCCTGGAGATTTAAAAAAAATTCATACAAAGCATAGTCATTCTTCTCCTGAAGGGCCTCACTGAAATGTGGAATGAAAGTTCTCTACTTCCTTTACATTCCCTTCCATTGTTGATCTAAAGCAGACACCGAACCGTGTATCCTTATAGACCTCAATTTTTGTGAATGAAAGTCAAAGCTTATTTCTGTTAATTTTGTTGAACATTGCACTTCTCCTGCAAAGGTAGTGTAGTCTTCCAGGCTAAACTTTTTGATGCATCCATTTTAATTTCTCTGCTCATTCAAAGCTATTTAAATGACATCTTTATTTCTCAAAAGTTTTTATCCTCTCATTGTTGGATTCTTGCAGCAGACACCTGTCTTGGCAGGATGAAGAGGGTATCTTTGCTAAGTTGGTCATGTGTGTATACACAGACAAATGTGTGCATATGTGCCCATGTGTATATGTGTGCAAACACATAACCATACCAACACCCTCCAACAACTCTCCTTGTTAATCCGAAACCATGTGCCTGCCTCGTGTGGTAGATTGAGACCTACACGAGTTCTAACCCTGTCTGTCCTCTTCACTGCCTTGGTGGGCATTGGGAATGTTCCTTCTTCCTGGCCTTCACTTTCTCCACTAGACACTGAAGGGCGGTTTTGTTTTCTTTCCCTGCTAACCTCATTCTACTCATGCTATTTTGAAATGTGTTCTGTCACTTATTTTCCTTGGTGTTTAGTAGTTTTTTAGAGAGAATAAGAACAAGAAAAGATTCAGGAAAATCCTGCTTAATTGGCCAACTTACTTGCCACAAGAAAACTTACTAATAGAAAAAGCAACCATTTGAATTTTCTTTATGTAGCCTTTTGTTTTGAACAAGAACCAGGTTGTAACAGTGGATATCATAAAATGAGCATTTAGAGCTCGATGAGACCTTAGAAATCAAGTAGTTTAACTATCTCCTTCAGTTTAGAGATGAGTAACCTGAGACAGACTTAGAGAGCAGAGGGGACTCTGTCCAAGGCAATAATGTCTGTTTTTATAGTACTTGAAAGTTTACAGAGTTCTTCCCTTCACACAGCCATGTGAATTTGATGATATAAGTACCGTTATCCTCATTTCACAGATAATAAACTGAGGTTCAGTCGTTGGACTTGCCTAAGACCCCACAGCTAAGAAGTAACAGACCTCAACTCTGAATCCAAAGTAGTTCTCTTTTCTCTCCATGTTGCTGCCGTACAAAGCATACCCTTTTCCCTGCAAGGGGTTTCTAAATTCTAAAAAAAGAAAGCAAAGTTAACATGAGCTCAGTGCAAGTTTTGTCTAGTGTTTTGGTAGCTGTGTGACAGTGAAATGAGGCTTGGGCTGGGTGACTTGCCTCTTCTAGTAAGTAGCTCCTCTGTGTGTAGCTTGGTTAAGCGTATGTTTATTTCCACATTGTCTTCAGTAGAGTGTAATCTCCCTGGGGTCAACTACTGTTTTGCTTTTCTTTTATATTCTTACGGCGATTGATAGAAAGTGCTTAGTAAAGGCTGTTTTATTGATTAAAAGTGTTCCCTTCACTGTGACTTACTCCCTCTTCTGTCAAATGAGGTGTTGAGACATGATTATTTTTAGTTCCCTTCCAGATGTAAAATTTTATGACTTGGAACATAATTTTTCTATTCGAAATGTTTATGGACATAGTTTGTACTCTTATTTTTTGTTACATATCATTAATCATATCTGTGATTTATTTGATGCCATGTGCTTGGTGTGGGGTGAATACAATTATAACACTTCTCTGGGAAAATGGAATCTATGTTCTCATTATGGACGTGGCTTTCAAGAGCACATTGTGGCAAAGTGAGAATTGCTTATGTTTATATGATGATGTTGGGGCAAAAACTAAACTTGGAGCCTTGAATTTTTTTAATATTATTTTCTCCCTTTCACCTCCCTCTACCTAAAGGAAAAAAAAGGAAAGAAAGAAATACATAATTCCTGTATCACTTAAGCATACTTGAGCCAAATATATGCCCTTATTGATTGTGTCCAAAAACACATTTCTTACGCTTCATGTTAGTCCACATAACTGTTTACGAATGACCATTGTTTCCAAACGTCCTTGATATGTAGCTCTCAGAAATCATCTGCTCCAGCTTCCTAGTCTAACAGATGAGGAAAGTGAGGCCTGGACATGTGAGATGACCTGCCAGAAAGCTTTATTGTTGTTCATTTATTTCCGTTGTGCCCACCTCTCTGTGCCCCATTGGGGCTTTCCTTGGCAAAGATACTTGAGTGAGTCGCCATTCTTTCTCCAGCTCCTTTAACAGATGAGGAAACTGAGGCAGACAGGGTAGAATGACTTGCTCAGAGTCACACAGCCAGTAAGTATTTGAGGCTGCATTTGAACTTAGGAATATGAGAATTCCTTTCTCCAGGCCTGACAACTCTGTGCACTATGGTACCACCTAGCTGCCCCCAAAGTTAGCCAAATGATAAAAGGCAGAGTCTGAATTCTAATTATTTCCTCTGATTCTAACTCTATTTCGCTTTCAACTATATCCTTCTGCCTCTTTTTCTTTGACCCTTATTTTTAGAAGCTTTCTACGACTGAACAATTAGAATCTCTCCTATGTGAAGTCATGGAACCTAGGCCAGGTACTGGAGAAACTACCTTGTCCAGCTCAGATTTCGGTAGAATTCCTATTATAGACATCTGACAAAAAAAGTGATCCTTCCGATTTGGAAACATCTAATGTGGGAGAACTAATGAAGGGGAACTCCCTCTTTACTGAGGCAGCTCATACTACTTTGGGATATCTCTAATTGTTAGGAAATGCCTCAAGCCTAGATTTCCTTCATTGTTACATCCATCTTTTGTTCCTTGTTCTGCACTTGGATCCAAGGATAACTCTAGTCCCTTATGCATATGACAGATTTTCAGATTCTTGAAGCTCTGTATATTATGAAAATGTAGTCATGTGACAGAATCAGAATTCAGTGGAGGAACTGTGGTGTTCTGCACTTTGAAAGGAGGATCACTCCTTTTGCTTAGGCTTCACCTTTTGCAAATTTTAATGTCTCTGTCCTTCGGGACTTTCTTAGCCACTTACCCTGCTTTGCCTTCCCTTCTTTTCACTTCTCTCTTCCCAATTTTGATCTAGTCGTTAAATAGTTCATTTCTACGTTGATTTCTGCCTTAAAATCCCTCACTGAGTTTTCCTGTCACCACTCAGCCCTTAGGAAATCCCAACCCTGGATTATTCCCACCAGTGCATGATATGAGGTACTTAATAAATGGTCATTGATTAATTAAATATAGATTAAAAATGGAACTGAAATTGTCATTAGAGTATACCACTGACCATCTCCATATAGTTCTTCAGAAAAAACCCAACATATCAAAAAACAAATATGTGCCTATTTCATAAAGAAGGGGAAGGGATGTGCCTTTCATGCTTTTTTTGGGGAGGTAAACATCATCATTGTAATATTCAGTAGTGCTTCAGTTATTTTGTTCTTTCCATTTACATTTTTGTAATCATTGCATATATTATTTGCCAGTTCTTATGTAATTTTGCATCAGTTCATTTAAGAATTTCCCTGCTTTTCTGTTGCATAATATTCCTTACTTCTTACAGTACAGTATAGTATAATTACATTCATGTACCATTTCCCGATCATTGATATTTTGTTTACACATTTTGCTGCCAGAAAAAGTGCTGTTGTAAGATTTCTTGGTATATATGAGGGCCCTTTTTTTTTTTTTTTTTTTTTTTTCTTTGGTCTTTGGGACTTTGTAGGTGACTCTGACCTCCTTACTGTTCCTCAAATAAAGACACTCCATCTCCCAGTTTTGGGCATTTTCACTGGCTGTTTCTATTCCTGGAATACTTTCTTCCTTCAAATCTCAGCTAAAATCCCAGCATGTGCAGAAAGCCTTACCTGATCCCTCATAATTCTAGTGCCTTCCCTCTGTTAATTATCTACAATTTATTCTGTGTAAAGCTCATTTGTACATGGTTATTTGTATGTTGTCTCCCACATTAGACTAGGAACTCCTTAAGAGGAGGAATCATTATTTGCCTTTCTTTATATTCCAGACACATAGTATAATGCTTTGAACGTAGTAGGAGGGCTTAGTAAGTGTTTATTAGCAGAATAATTTATTTTTAAATTAAAAAATATTTAAATCAGTGAAGATCCACCTTGAAAAAGAAAGAAAAATAAAATGCTTGTTAAAAACATGTGTAGTCAAATAAAACAAATTTCTGCATTGGCTACATACAAAAAAATGATGTCTCCTCCTACACTGAGCCTTTCCTCTGTAACAAGGTGGTTTGCAGGTTTCATCATAAGCTCTCTGGAATCACGGTTGGTCATTACACTGATCAGAATTGCTAAGTCTTCAAAATTGTTTGTCATTGTTGTTTTGTATGTTGTTTTTGTGGTTCTGATCATTTATCCGCATCAATACGTGTAAGTCTTTATGGTGTTCAGTTGTTTCAGTCAAGGCCAATTCTTTGTGACCTTACTTGGGATTTTCTTGGCAAAGATACTGGAGTGATTTGCTGTTTCCTTCTTCAGCTCATTCTACAGATGGGGAAACTGAGGCAAATAGAGTTAAGTGACTTGGCCAGAGTACATAGCTAGTAAATGTCCGAGTCCAGATTTGAACTCATGAAGATGAGTCTTCCTGACTCCAGGCCCAGCACTATTTACTGTGCCACCTACCTGCCCCATACAAGTTTTATATATATATATATATATATATATATATATATATATATATATATATATATATATATATATATATATATATATATATATATATATATATAACATCTTTGGACCACTTACTTTCACAAATTGTAGTTTGTGTCTTCTCAGAGCTTTTCATTTAAGACTGGCTTGATCTTTATAATTTTGTTGCATTTGTTTCTCATTTTTTTGTTGTGTAGTTGTTTCTATTTATGCTACTGCATAAAATGGTTTTTTTGGGCTCTGTTTTACTTGACTATATCAGCTCATGTAGATTTTTTTATGAATTTACCACACATTTCTTACAGCATAATATTTCTTGTTGTATATCACAGTTTTTTGTTTTTTTTTTTTTCACTATTTCCCAGTTGATGGGCATCTACTTTGTTTCCTGTTCTTAATTATCACAAAATTTGCTACTGTAAATGTTTTGGCATATTTTGGGACTTTGCTCTTATCTCTGGCTTCCACTGAGTATGAATCTAGTAATAAGAGTCTTTGGTTCACCAGGGTATGGCATTTTAGTCATTTTCATTAACACAATTCCAAACTCTATCAACAATCTGTTAGTTTGCCTGTCCTTCTACAACTCCTCCAACAATGACTATTGCCATTTAATGTCGTTTTTGCCAGTTTTCAGGGTGTGAAGTGTTTGAAACCTCAGAGTTGCTTGAATTTGCATTTCTCTTATTTTTTAGCTACTTGTGGCATTTTTTTCGACATGGCTATGAATATTTTATAATTCTTTTGAGAATTATTTGTTCATATCCTTTGACCATCTAGCTATGTGTGGGGAATGGCGCTCTCTCTCTCTCTCTCTCTCTCTCTCTCTCTGTCTCTGTCTCACACACACACACACACACGCATGCAAGCACGCACACACACACACAGTTTATGTATCTTGGATACCAAACCAAATCAGAGAAATTTTGATATAAAGATTTTTTTCCTCAGTTGACTACTTTCCTTTTTATCCTAGATGCATTAATGTTGTCTTTGCATAAAGATTTCAAAGTTAACAATTTTAGCTTTTGCAGTTCACTGTGTGTCATGTTTGGTTAAGACTACAACTCCTGCCTGTGGCTGTAGAAGATTTATGATATATATATCTTCTAATTTTTTTAAATAGAATGATCTGTAATATTAAGGTCATATATTCAATTAGAAGGTATTGTGGAGTGTAGTGTAAACTATTGGTCTAATCCTTATTTCTGCCAGACTGGGGTGTAGGGTGTGTTCAGGGAGGACCAGTACCTTTGGTGTAGTGGCTGCTGAGCCCTTTTCAGGGATCTTCCCACCTTTGGTGTCCATCTGTTCTGCCTAACTCTCATCTGTGGCTCCAAGAAGCTGCAGTATGTGCAGTGACCACACTGGCAGACGGGCCAAACCAGGTTGAGGGTAACCAAGGGTTCTCAAACCCATTGGTGAGTTAGGGGGTGTCTACCCTAAGCATGTGAAGACTTCATCTGGTGGAATGGGTGGATGAGAGGAGTTTGTTCCAACGGCCTCTAAGGCAGATGAAGCAGGCGATATAGAGCGCTTAGAGCTTGGTTAGACACTGAAGACACCAAGGTCATTCACTACATCCTGAGCCATCGCCAGCTGTCTGGACTCTGTCCTGCCACTGGACTATGGTGACTCAGGAGGAGAGAGTGAGGCTGACAACTTTGTGCAACGCTGCCTCATTTAAATCCAATTTATGCATGAATCGAAAGACATCGTCCTTATCATTTCACTCTTGTGCCTTAAAGACCTGACAGGCAGGTGATGAAGCAGCAGCCGCAGATACATTGGGAGCTGTAGTCACGACCCTGTAAGCAGGCAGCCCAGGCCATAGGGTCATTTTTCAGTGGAAGCAGCAGTGGGACTTGGCAGCCCCCTGGGTGTCTGAGCAGCCTTTTAAGTATCACACCACTCATACCTCCTGGTGTGAGGAAGGGGGCTAGAAAAGATGCCCTAAACATTGCCTGCTTACCCAACTGTGGCCTGATTATCGCGACAGGTAGGGAATCCCACCATGTGGTACGAAAAGTATATGAAAACATCTGCAAAGGTGATTCCACTTATGTTGGCACATGGAACGTGCGCACACTAATAGACAGCACAAAATCCAGTAGATCTGAAAGAACTGCTCTTATTGCAAGAGAACTCAACAGGTATCACATCCAAATAGCAGCCCTGAGTGAAATAAGGTTGGCAGATGAAGGTCAGCTTACTGATGTAGGAGCTGGATACACCTTTTTTGGAGTGGGCACAGTAAAGGTAAGCACTGTGAAGTTGGCATGGGTTTTGCAATCAAAACTAATATAATCAGTAAGCTGGTATGCCTGCCAAAAGGAGTGAATGACAGGTTCATGACAATGCTATTGCCACTTGTAGGAAAACACCATGCCACCATCATCAGTACCTATGCACCCACCATGACGAATCCTGATGAAGTCAAAGAAAAATTTTATGAAGACCTAGAGACCCTTATCGTCAGTGTGCCAAAAGGGGACAAGCTTATAATTCTGGGCTACTTTAATCCTAGAGTAGGCTCAGACTACCAGACTTGGCAGGAGTCCTAGGGAGGAATGGAGTTGGAAATAGCAACAGCAGTGGTCATTTACTGCTGAAGACTTGTGCATCACATGACCTCATCACCAACACTGTCTTCTATTTACCTAAATGCAATAAAACTTCATGGATGCACCCTTGCAGCAAACACTGACATCTAATAGATTATATGATTGTAAGGAGAAGAGACAGACTAGATGTGAGAGTGACAGAGGCAATATGTGGTGCAGAGTGCTGGACTGATCATAGACTTATCCTTTCCAAACTAGACTTATCCTTTCCAAACTAATTATTCATATTCAGCAAAAGCGCCACCCCCAAGGCAAAACGACTACGAGAAGAAGTAATGTCAACAAATTAGAGCTCTTCTCTGAGCATGAACAGTTTGCTGCTGACTTGGAGGGAAAGTTGAACCAACATAACAGTTAGCAACAGCGGAGCAGAAAAGGAGTGGGCAGCTCTCAGACATTTGGTGTACAGCACTGCATTTACTCATCTGGGTCAGAACACTCGCAAACACTAAGACTGGTTTGATGAAAATGATGGGGAAATTCAGAAGCTGCTAAATGAAAAATGTGAACTCCACAGGATTTACCAGTAGGATAGTTCATCCACCTCTTAAGAAGGCAGCATTTAATTCCATTCAAAGCAAAGTACTAGCAAAGCTTAGAGAGATGCAGGATTCCTGGCTCAGTAAGAAGGCAGATGAAATTCGGTTTTATGCTGATAGTAACAATCCAGAGCACTTTTATGATTCCCTGAAAGCTATTTATGGACCAAAAACGGTACATCATAACTACTCAGTGCTGATGGAGTCATATTGATTAGTGATAAGGACATGATCCTAGAGGGATGGGCTGAACACTTCCATAGTGTTCTCAACAGACCATCATCAATCAATGCTGAGGGCAATTGACCTTTTCCCTCAGGTTGAAGTCAATTCCCCCTTAGCTGAACTTCCAACTGAAGAAGAGGTTTTGAGGGCTATTAGGGTCCTTTAATCTGGTAAAGCACCTGATGCTAATTCTGTTCTAGCTGAGTTGCTCATACAAAAGCTGACTGAAATTTTCCAGGTTATATGGCAAGAGGAGGTTATTCCTTCAGGAGTCCAAGGATGCCTTCGTTGTCCATCTCTATAAGGGTAAAGGGAATAGACTGTCCTGTGACAATCACAGAGGGATCTCTCTCTCTTAGTTATTGCTGGCACAATTCTTGCTAGAGTTCTCCTTAATAGGCTGATCCTTCACCTGGAAGACAGGCATATACCTGAGAGCCAGTGTAGCTTCAGAAAGGGCCGAGTAACAGTCGATATGGTGTTTGCTGCTCAACAACTCCAGGAGAAATTCCAGGAGCAGAACAGAGGTCTGTACACAATGATTATAGATCTGACCAAGGCCTTTGCCACTGTTAGTTGTGAGGGCTTATGGAAAATTATGTCAAAATTTGGTTGCCTGGAGAAGTTCATCAGTATTGTACATCAGTTTCATGATGGCATGTTTGCCCAGGTTCTGGATAATGGACAAAGCTCTTGTGCCTTCCCAGTCACCACTGAAGTGAAACAGGGCTGTGTGCTTGCTCCCATGCTTTTTAGCATGATGTTTTCAGCCATGTTGACAGATGCTTTCAATGAAGATGAACATGGCATCAAAGTCAACTACCGTACTGATGGCAAGTTCTTCAATTTGAAAAGGTTACAAGCTAAGACCAAAGTGGAGGGAGTGTTGGTGCATGATTTTCTGTTTGCAGATGATTGTGCACTCAGTGCAGCCTCTGAAGCTGAGATGCAACAAAGTATGGATCAATTCTCTGCTGCCTGTGCTCATTTTGGCCCAATAATTAAGACACAGTCGGTACTTAAATGATGGTTGCCTGATTGATTATTCCTATCTATTTCCTCTTTTTTTTTAATAGTAGGAGTCTCATGGGTCTCTTACTTTTCTCTTCCCTTTCTATCTCTCTCTGAATTAAATTGTTTCATGCACATATGGAAGTAGTTGATAGAAGGGCCTGTCAGGTAGTGAGCATCTCAGTCTACTTTTCCCATCTGTGAAAGCATAATAGAAAACTTGCCAGAGATCCTAGGAGTTAGCAGGTCACTCATTCCATGGTCTGGGTTTTGAACCAAGGTTGTTTCTGGCTCCAATTACAGTGTTCTTTTCCCTAGTCAAATCGGGGTCTTTGATTATCAAAATCTGACTTGTGAGGGTCTGTACATTTCCTCATACCTTCCAAGAAGTAACTTTAATTATTTTTGTTCAACTTTGCTTTAAGTCAACATTGGGAGTATGATGCAGTGGCAACAGCTTTGGGTTGACTTGAGAACCCTGGATTTTCAGAGCAGTAGCGTTGGAGTCTGTGAGGCCCTAGGCAAGTTCTTTCCCCTCTCTGGGCCTTAGTTTTCTTAATTGGGAAACAACAGGATTTGAGTAGATGATCCCTGTGAGGTTTTGGAGCACATCTCATGATTGTATGAACCTTTGTTGAAGCCTTTAAAAGCACTTCCCACCCAAAGAAGCACTCCACGAAATAGCTGTTGTTGTAAATATCAACTAACACCGAAGTCTAGGCATGTCAGACTTTGAGATTTGAGTTTTTGAGGAGTATATGAACTTGATTGTGTGGCCTGCTTGCCTGCCGTCGGTGGGATGTTTAGTTAGTGTGGGTGTCAATATTATAAACTATTGTAAGCAATGTGTGTCTCCTAGGTATGCAGCAGGATGTTTTTTCTATCTTGTTTACAAAAAGAATAGTTTGAATTTGATTACTACAGAAATGAACTTATTTCATTCTGTTTTCCTTGTGTGATGGCCAAGCAGAAATGCCTGCTTACCCCACAGCAGGCTAACCAATGCAGATTCCTTTCGATGAAGTGCCCCCTCTTTCTCACCACCAAGAGGTCTTTGTACATTAAGTGTCCTCCAGATCAGCAGTTGTGGTGATTGGATGGCCTAGTAGCCTGGTAGAGGTAGAGAAACTTGTTTTTCCTTACCTGGTGTTTTTATCAGGAGCCTTTACCTCTATGAGGGGAAATGCCATTAGGCCTTTAAATTCAAATTCTCAGACAAATGGGTCGGTTTAAGACAGGAACGTAAAATAAGGCTTGGAAACTTTAAAAATGAAGTAATTTCAAAGCTTTAACAAGAGCTGATATGTTGGAACCCACACTTGAAATCTTTAGAAAGAGAACTGTTAAACTTACTAATTCTTTGGCCTTGGTCAAGTTACTTCCCCACTCCAATCTGAATGAATGAAAGAGCATTTATTAAGGGCTTACAGCGTATTACGTCCACAGAGGCTCTGAATACAAACACTAATACGTGCTGTGACCTGCAGAGATCCTTATATATGATTTAGGGGCCTTGTTTCTGTTTGCGTTTGACATCTCTACTCTATAGGATATTTTGTGCCTTTATGTAGTCTGATAATCACAGTCAGTTTCTGTGTTGATATAGATTATGGTCCCTCATGATTTAGTGAGGTTATCTTTAGGAGGCACTAGGACTAAGAAATTCATTACCCATTGGTCAGAGTTTTTATGATGAATGGTGCTTATCCTTGGTCAAGAAATATGCAGAGCCCATTTACCTGGACCTTACAGAGAGCCTCAGCTCAATAGGAATTACCCATTTACACTCTTGACATAGCCTTTGCAAGTCCAGGATTACTCTTGCATATTAAGGATTCAGAGTGGAATTTTAGGGAGAGTAACTATAAATTTTCATTTACTCTTTCATGATTCTGGCAGTTTGGGGGAACTTGTAGTTCCCCTTCTATGCTGATCATCAGTTCTTCCGTAATTTATATAGTTTTTTAAGTGACATGGAGGTACTAGCAGCAAGACTTGAGCCTATGTATTCTTGACTTCCAGTCTGGCTTTTGAAACACTTTGCCCCGTGCCATTCTCCTCTTCCTTCTACCTCCTCTTTTCTCTCCCCTCCCTTCCCTTCTTTGCTCTTATTGCCCTTCCTCCTGCCCCACTGTCTTCTCCTCCTTCCCTTTTCCTAACTCTTCTTACTTTCCTCTCCCCCCTTATATTCCAGGCCAGCCTTCTTCCCACTTTCCCTTCCCTCCTGAAAACATTTTTGTGACAGTTATCTTTGGAGATAATGGGAATAATATGCTCATCTTCCAATATTAATTCCCCACCCCCAGCCCCAGGTCCTTACTTCAAAAAAATATATATTTCACATGTTTTTGGAGGCCATTAGTTTTTGCCATGGTGACACCTATTCAGATCACATTATTAAAATTTAAGAATTGCATGATGAGGAGCAACAGTTTTACGATAATGGCATGATTCTAGTACAAGTTCATTTGGTGAATTATCAATACTATTTTAAAGGGGCTTATATTTGTGGTATGGGGCTTTGTTGTGTATTTATGAAGGATAATTCTGAACACTTGATTATCTTTCCAACTATTCAGTAGGGACTATTTTTTCCAGCCTTCAGTGATGTCTTGTAAAGCTGTGTTGTTGTTGTTTTCTTGCATAATCTAAACTTGATCAACAAGTGCAGGATCCTTAATGTTAACTTTTCTATATTTCTGGTGGCAGTGACTCAATTCTAGATTACTCTTATAAATTTTTCTCTTTTTTTCCCCCAGGATTCAGTATCCATACGACCAAGTCATTTGTTCACTTCTTTGTTGGACTCTATTGTTGCTTGAGTTTATGTAGATGTTATTTTTATTATCTTAATAAAATACATGATAAAAATGTTTTTATAATTTTTATAATTTGTTTTGTAGATTATAAAACCCTGTGAAGGGAGCATAGTACAGGGATTTCCTCCATTTTATAGACAAAGAAACTGAAGCTCAGAGATTAATGTGCTTGCCCTACCCCCCAAGAAAAAAGGTAGTATCAGAGGTGAGATTTCCCCTCTGTTCTGTGTTCAGCAGGCAACAATGCCACTTAACCCAGGCACATGACTTCACTTCTTGAGGTGTCAGTTTCTTTATCTGGAAAAATCTGAGCTAAAGGGCATTGGACTATAGAACATCTCTTCATTTCTCTTACAGCACTAATGTTCTATCCTATTCTCCTTGATCTGTATAAATTAGATTTTTAAAGAGCTGAATACTTCCTTTCCTAATGGAGTTCTAGAAGTCCACAAGCCTTTGTTAATATATTATTATGTGCTGGGTACTGTGCTGAGCATTGAGGAAAGAAAGGAAGAAAATAGCCCCTGCCAGGAAAAGTTCACAATGTCATGGGGAAACAACATGCCAAAAATATGTACAAACAAGACATATACAGGATAAATTAGAGACTGTATTATTGGGAAGGCACTAAGATTAAAGAGGACTGGGAAAATCTTGTAGAGATTAAGAACTGAAGGAATCCAGGGAAGCCAGGAGGTGGAGAGGAGAGTCACAGATATTACTGTTGGCTAAAGGGTCAGCACTACAAGGTATGTATATATCCTCATTAGCTGGTTTTCAGGCCATCCATTTCTGATGTCTGACTTCCTTGTCAAAATTAAAAGGTCATTGGCCAGCAGTTTGCAAACTCAGTTCCCTTTTCTGTGATAGGTCACATGTTGTCACCAACATTGGTCACATCTGGTTCTGGGCAATAAGTCAGAGAAATAAGAAAAAGCCTGACTCCTTCATTTACTCTGACTCTCACTGCATTGTCCTGTGCTGTCCTGATTGAAGAGTGCTTCTCATGGCTGACTCTTTCCAAGTCTGGAAACTAGAGTCCAATCCATCCTGCCAGAGTTTCTGGGAAGGACTTATCTAGTAACTCTCCTGTGTTGGTAGTCACTAGCCCTCCCACACCAGGGGGCTCCTTCCTGGTCATTCCTTCACTGTATGTGTTGTCACTACCTCAGGTGACATAACCTGGCTCTGTCTACAGGAACATAAGACCCTGGAGGGAAGAGACTGTCTTAGGCAGTTCTTGACTCTGTTAGCACTTAACAAAGGCTTTCTTTTCGTTCATTAATTCTCTTTATTCATTTCTACTAGGTAGTACAGTGTAAGTGATGGAGCACTGTGCCTTGAGTCAGAAAGACCTGAATTCAGATCCAGCCTTAGACATTTACTAGCTGTGTCACCCTGGGCAGGTCACTGACTGCCTGCTTGTCTCAGTTTCCTAGCTGTGTCACCCTGGGCAGGTCACTGACTGCCTGCCTGCCTCAGTTTCCTAGCTGTGTCACCCTGGGCAGGTCACTGACTGTCTGCCTCAGTTTTCTAGCTGTGTCACCCTGGGCAGGTCACTGCCTGCCTGCCTGAGTTTCCTTAACTGTAAACTTAGGATGACAATAATGACAGTTAACTGTGAAGATCAAATAAGGTAATGTTTGATAGGTAAGATGTATGATGCTTAGCGCAGTGCCTAGGACAGTGCTGTGCACTGAACAAGTGGCTGTCCCCACACTCCCCTGCGTGTGTCCATCTCTTTAATACCAGAGGCTGTCTTTCTTGTCCAGGGCAGTTACATGTTTTTACTCTCTTCATAATCATATTGAGTATTAGGTCCATGGAGCATCTTCTTTCATGTTTTCAGAATATGAATTCTTCAGAGTTTCTCATCTCCCTGCTTTGACTTCATCTCTAGAATTCTTCAGTGGAATTCTATCTGTTGTACCTCTGGATCCTTTGAAATCCATTTTCTCCCCATCTAGGCTCCATGTTAGATTAAATCTGGCTTTTCTATTACAAATTCTAAGATGAAGCCCTCCCTTTCCCCAAAGCTTCCCATCATTTCCACCCCAGCAACTGGCTTCTTGTTTAGAACCAGATCCAGAACAAAATCTCTCCTTGGTTTCTTGACCTCTTGAAGGATGAAACTCTGACAGAACCTGTCAAGGAGTTGTCTACATTTCTACTTGTGTCAGATTTCTGGGTTGCAAAGCCCCATTGCATTTTGTATGTACCCAGTTATTTGCATGTTGTCTTCCTCTTTAGAACGTGAGGGGACTTCTCCCTCCTCTTTTGTATCCATAGCTCTTTCACCGTATCATCTGGCACCGAGTAATCAACAAGCATTGAATATGCCCCTCCTAAGTTCCAGGCCTCATGCTAGTGCTGTGGATACAAAAAGAGGCAAAAGATAGCCCCTGCCCCTCAAGAGGAGGAGAACAAATACAGAGAAACAAGCTACGTAAAGGGTAAATAAGGAGTAATTAATAAAGGGAAGGCATTAGAATAAGAGGGCTTGAGAAAGGCTTCCTGTAGAATTTTCAAATTAAAATTTAAAATCCTGTAGGATTTTAATTGAGATGTGAAAGAACCCAGAAAAGGCACTAAAGAGAACAGTCCATGAATGGGGACAACTACGGAAACTGCCCAGACCTGGGACATGGAGGATCTCATTTGGGAAACCAGATGGTTGGTGTCACTGGATCTAAAAGTACTGGGGTGGGGAAAAGGTTTAAGGAGACTGGAAAGGGAGGGGCAGTGGGAGGCACTAGGTTATAAAGGGCTTTGAAAGTCAAACTGAGCATTTTTGTATTTAACCCTGGAGGTGATAGGGAACCACTGGAGTTTATTGAGTAGGGGGTGACATGGAAAATCACTTTGGTAACTGAATGGAGGATGAATTGGTATGGAGAGAGAAACTTGACAGACACACCAGCAGCTACTAAAGTAGTCCAGGCTTGAGGTAATGAGGGCCTGCACTAGGGTGGTGGCAGTGTTAGAGGAGAGAAGGGCCGTATTTGTAGAGATGTTGCGAAAGTAAATGTGACAGGCTTATATTGGATGTGGGGAGATGAAAGATAGTGAGTTCAGGGACTGGGGGATGGTGGTATCCTAGACACTGATGGGGAAATTTGGAAGTGGAGAGGGTTTACAGGGACATATAAGTAGGCCAGTTTTGCATAAAGTCTATGGCCCAGTCAGTTGGTTCAGAAACTGATACGATTTTATGAGTGGAAATAAAATTAAAGAAGAGGCATTACTTACAGTCTAGCTGCTTTGCTGGTGCATCCTAAGAACTATGGGATGTTTCCATCTGACTTCTATCTGAAACTTTTGATCACATGTGTGATCACATTTGTCTTCCGAATTGGAAGGTGAGCTTCTTGAGAGCTGGCTTTTTTTTTTTTTTTTCTATTTGTATCTCCAGAACTTAGCTAGATGCTTTGCTCCTTCATCCATCGATTCCATTGAATTTCATCCCAAGTGCTCCTCTGTCTTGCCTCCTCCCTCTTCTTGGATTTCCTCACAAGTATCCCTTATTAGTAGTTATTACTTTTCCTACTCCTACCACATTCTACTTTTTCAATCTATTCTGTTTCTTTTATGTATACATATCCTGAACTGCATTCTTGTGATGGGTCTCATCCCACCAGATCTCAGTGATCCTTTGAGGTTAGATTTTCTTTCTTAATTGAGACTTCTATTATAGCTTCTACTTCTTGTCTCTTGAATGTGTCAGATCAACAAACGTTTATTGAAGCCTTACTATTTTCCAGTTATTGTGTTAAGTTCTGGGGATAAAAGTACAAGTAAAAAGAAAGACATTCCCTGTTCTCAAGGCCTTTACATTCTAATGGGGGAAGATATCTCATCAGGATCAGGAAAGAGAGATGGGGGTGGGGTGGGAGAGTGGGGAGGCAGGGGGAATGGTGGCCAGTCTACTTGGATGACTTTGAAGAATGAAGATGGCTGGCCTCAGACCTTTCGCATTGTGAAAACCTTTTAGTACGGTGCCTGGCATGTAGGAGGCACTATACAAATGCTCACTCCCTTTCCTCCTCATCTCCTTAACTTCTGCCTGCTTTTCTCTTGTCTGTAAGCGGGCTCAGGTCTCTAGTCCTTAATAAAAACCATGCCTGTGACCCTACCATCCCCTCAAGTTACCCTCCTATTTCTCTGTCATTCATTTGGCATTTAATAAGTGTTCTAAACACTAAGCTAACTAAGCACTGGAGATTTAAGAAAAAAAAGCAAAAAAAAAAAAAGGTTACTCCCTCCACGGAACTGACATCCCAGAAGGAGAAACAGCTTTTTCATAGCCAGACTGAGAAACTGGGATCTCATTGCCTCAGCTTCTTGACTCAGCTTTTTCATCTCTTTTCTAGCTTCTCTTCAGTTCCTTGTGATCTTGTTTATAAAGCCAGTAATTCAATGAAACTGCTCCCTCCAAGTTTACCAATGTTCTTTTAATTGTTCTTGATACGTAGTAAATGCTTAATCAATGTTCGTTGACTGACTGACTGAAATACATTTACTTTTTCTTGGTCCTCAACTTTTTTGACCTCTTTGCAACTCTTTTGAAAACCTTACTTCCTAGATTCTTAATTTTTCCCCTTTCCCCCCTGAACTTTCAAACTTACCTGAAGTGCCCACCCCTGAAAGCACCAACATCCTCCTTGTTTGTTACTCAGCTTTGAGACCTTGAATTTGTCCTTGAATTTCCCTCACCTGCCAGTTGGGAAATCTTGTCAGCTCTGCCCTCATCATATCTCTCACATTTGTTATTTTATTTTATTTTATTTTATTTTTTACACTCATTGCACTCAATAGCCAGTTTTGCCCTTTGGGTCATTCCCTAGGCCTAGTGTGTTTTCTAAGTCATATCTGCAAGCATTTCCCAAGTGCCTGTTATGTGCAGATGCACTGTGCCAGCCCCTAGGGAAAGGGTAGGCAAGAAAAAACTCCACAAAATGAGAAAGCTCCCTCTCCTCAAGGAATTTGCATTCCACTGGAGGGAAGCAAGATGTGCCAAGATAGATAAAAGTCTGGTTGGGGAGGGAGAACTTGATACCTGAGAGAGGAAAGGGATGTGTTTAGGAAAGACTTCCTCTAGAAGAATTGAACCTTGAAGGAAGTTCAGGGTTATAACAGGTGAGGTGAGAGAAGAATGAATTCCAAGGGTTGGGGATAGGGTGGAGGCCAAGGCAGATCAGTGTGCCCTTGGCAGAAGTACATTTTGTAGTTTGGCCCTTAGCTTGTGTCAAAGGAAGTTATATGAGATAAATATGGCAAGGTGGGCTATGGCCAGATTGTGAGTGACATACAGTATTGTGCTAATGAGATTGCAGTTCATTCTGGAGGCAACAGGAAATTATCTGAGTTTTTGGAGCCAGGGAGAAGTGTGCTCAGTGCTTTCCTTGGGGAAGATTTTTGACAGCTGTGTGTGTAAAATTATGTGGAGAGTAAGGAGCCTGGGAGGAGGGAATGCATTAATCAGAAAGGTTGTGAGTGACCATTATGTGATATAAAGAGAAATATTAGCCTTTGAACATATCTAGTATGGAATAGGTTTTTTACTGTCTCACCTACAGTAAGTGAAAAAGGAGACAGCATCTGGGTAGTCTCTTTTTACCTGCAATTTCTTTGAGCAGACCATGATCTTGTAGACCTTGAATGGCAGTGGAGAAGGCTAGAGGCTTTTATACAGCTCTGTTTTTCCTTGTTGGGTATTTCATATGGGCACTAAGTACATCATGGAATCATAGGATCCTCTTCACAAGTCCTAGTTTTGTATCCCACCTTTGACCCGTACTGACTGTGTGACATGGGGCAAATCATTTAACCTCTGTGTACCAATATCTGAGAGTACAAGTTTTAGGTCCGTGGCTGGTCTCTGTTGGTCAAGGGAACGTTTTTACTTGGAGTACTCTATGCTAATGAAATCGCAGGTGTCTCTATGCCCTCCTCCTCTGCCTCCCATGAGTGTGTGTATGTATATGTATAATGAGTGATTTGCAAGTAATCAGAACGAGAAGTGGTTAAGAGGCAGGGTATGTTCCTCCAAGAATCATGGCATTCCAGTCCATAGACACCATATTTCTGGATGGTATTTGACAAGACTTCTAATGAGAGCCACAGAAGGTGTGAGACCTAGCAGGACCCTGAGAGAATGCCTTGTTTGGGCCTATGATTTCTTCTATGTAGTGAGGTCAGACAGAGGGATATAAGTTTATTAAGCAACTGAGATGTATGGGTATTCAGGGAAGGCTGGTATTTCTGATGTGAGTGCTTCTGAAGCCTTTTCAAGGCTGCTTTCCACCTACCACCCAACTCTCACCTGTGCCTCCAAGAAGCTATAGCACACATAATGGCCACACCCTGGTAAACTGTTTAGATAGATGGACTAAACCAGTTTGAGGGTATTTGAGGGGCCTCAAAACATTGATGAGTTTGGGGGGTGTCTACCCAAAGCATATGAAGACTTCCCAGGTGAAAGGCAGAGGCTAGGAAAGCCAGTGTAGCTTCAGAAAAGGCCAAGTAGGGTGTTTGCTTCCCAACAACTCCAAGAGAAATTCTAGGAGCAGAAACAGAGTTCTGAACACATTTGTAGAACTGACCAGGGCCTTTGGTACCATCAGTTGTGAAGACTTGTGAAAGATCATGACAAAATTTGGTTACCTGGAATTGTATGCCAGGTTCACGATGGCATGCTTGCACATGACAATGCTCTCATGTGTTCCCAGTCATGAGTGGAGTGAAGCAGGGCTGTGTTCTTGCTCCCATGCTTTTTAGCATGATGTTTTCAGTGATGTTGTTGGACATCTTCAGCAAGGATAGAAGTGGCACCAGGGTCAGCTACTGTACATTATTTAACTTGAAAAGGCTACAGAATAAGACAAGAGTGGAGAAGAGTTGGTGTGTGATTTTTTTGTTTGCAGATGATTGTGCACTCAGTGTAGCCTCTGAGATGCAACGGAGTATGGATTGATTCTCTGTTGCTTATGCTAATTTTGCCTTAACAATTAACACTAAGAAAACACAGGTTCTCCACCTGCAAGCACCACGCCATCCAAATATGGAACCATCAGTTACAGCAAATGGAGAAATTGTGTATAAATTTACTAACATTGGCAGTATATACTTGGCAGGGATGTAGACATAGATGATGTTATTGATGCATGCATTACCAGAGTTAGCTCAGTGTTGGGAGGCTCTGAAGGAAAGTGTTGGAGAGAAGAGATATTAGGCTATCTACCAAACTGAAAGTCTATAGAGCTGCTGTACTGACCTCATTGTATGCCTGTAAAACCTGCCTACCAGCATCATGCCAGAAAGCTGAATCACTTCCATTTGAATTGTCTTGGGAAGATTCTGCAGATCACCTGGCAAGATAAGGTCTAGGACACAGAGGTCCTTTCTTGTGCTGAACTACCAGACACTCACACTCTACTGCAGGGAGTGCAATTCCAGTGAGCTGGCCACATTGTTCAAATGCCAAATGTATGTTTACCTAAAAGACTATTTTATGGAGAACTCACACATAGCAAGTACTCACACAGAGGGCAGAAAAAACAATATAAGGACATTCTGAAGGTTTCTCTGAAGAACTTTGGAATTGATTGTGTGACATGGGAGACATTGGCTCAGGAGTGCTCAGCATGGTGTGCCCACATCAAAGAAGATGCTGTGCTCTGTGAGCAAAGCTGAACCGAAGTAGCTCAAAAGAAACACATACATACACTTAGAGCCACCTCCACTCCATATGTCCACATGGACTGTTGGTGCCTGACCTGTGACAGAGCCTTCCAAGCTTGTGTTGGTCAGGTAAGCTGCAGTCTGACCCCTCTGTACTTTGACCCTTCCATTGGGATGCCATTTTGGTCCTCTTTGAGAATAGAGAACAACTATTAAGCAAATCCTCTGTGCCAGACACTATACTGAGTGCTGGAGATTCAAGGAAAGGAAAGAAACATTGTTCTTACTCTCAAGGTGCTTACAGTCTAATTGGGAAAAATGGCAAGCAAAGAACTATGTGCCAAAAGGTTGTGTACAGGACAGATTGGAGGTAATCACAGAGGGAAGGTGCTAGGACTAAGGGGTTAGGGAAACGTGTCCTGCAGAGAGTGAGATTTTAGCTACAACTTAAAGCAAGTTAGGAAAGCCAAGAGAGTGGAGGTGAAGAGGGAGAGAATTCTAGGCATGGGGGTGGGGTGGGGCGGGGGGGGCAGGGCAGGATAGCTAGCAAAGATACAGTGAGTTAGGATATGTGTATTGTGTGAGGAACAACAGTAAGGAACTCATTGTAACTGGATCGCAGAGGACATAGCCAATTGAGTAAGATACAAGAAGCCTGGAAAGGTGGTATGGGCCAGGTGATACAGGGTTTGAATGCTAAGTAGTATTTTATATTTGATAATGGAGGTGAGTGGGAGCCACTGTGGTTTACTGAGTACGAGGTGATATGGGTAAATATTTGGAAGATCACTTTGGCAGCTGGGTGGAAGATGTACTGGAATGGGGAGAGATGCAACAATGTTCAGTCTGGCAATGTCAGTACTCTAGATGTGAGAGGATGAGGGCCTGCACTAGTATGGTGGCAGTGTCAGAAGAGAGAAGCAGGCCTACGGACCTTACGTTAATAAGGTAAAAACAGCAAACGTTGGCAACAGATTGGATATTAGAGGGATGAGAGTGAGGAGTTGGATAACACCTGTATGTTGTAGGGAAAGATTTTGCAACATTTACTTTGAGATGTCAGATAGGCAATTTGAAATGTTTGCCTGGAGTTCAGGATACAGATTAGAGCTGGACAAGAGAGGTCCTAGAATCATCTCCATAGAGATAATTAGATCCATTGGAACTTATGAGATCAGCAAGTGAAATAGTATCTGGGGATCATCCTGTTTAGTGGGTGTGATCTGGATGAAGTAGATAATGAGTGATCAGATCAATATACTGGGTAACCAGTATAGAGAAGTGTCACAAAAGCAGAGAGAGAGAAAAGATCCAGAAGAGAGTGATAGATAATCTCAAAAACTGTAGAGAAATCTAGGAGGAGAACTGAGGAAAGGACGCTAGACCTGACATTTAAGAGGTCTTGGAGAGAACAGTTTCAGTTCAGTCAAAAAATTCAGTTAAGGAAGAGTTAAGAAAGGAAGTGGAGTCATGTAATTAACTATCATTCAGCACCTACTGTGTGCCAGCTCTGTGGTCAGCTTTGGGGATTTAAAGATGAAAAATGAAAGTCCCCTCATTGTCTCTTAGAGGGAGACATTCTGTAAATGTGTGAGGTTAGCACTCTGGACTCCTCACAACAGGCTGCCCTCAGTTACTCTGTGAGTGGCCACTTCCCCCACTTTTGCCCCTGAGCCCTTATCAGTATGTCTACCATCATTGATCAGGCTGTAGACACAAGGAGTTCTTAAGAAAGGTTTTTACTGAGGTGAGATTGTGAAAACAGGAGCTGCAAATCATTCTTTCTATAAACCTGAGGTATTCTGTCCCACAAATATTGTTTGTACTTGGTTTTTCAGGAGGATCTCAGTGATATCACAGGTAATGTCTTGACTTATGTGTGAATTGGATTTAAGTGAGACCAAGCTACACAAAGTTGTCAGCCTCTCTCTCCCAGTCATTTGAGTCCAGTGGCAAGACAGAAGTCAAGATCACTGGCAATGGCCCAGGATGCAGTATGTGACCTTGGCATTTTTAATGCTTGCCCAAGCTCTCAGCCCTCCATAGTACCCGCTTCAGCTGCCTTCATGGCTATTGGAATAAATTGTTATCATCTACCCTTTCCACACAGGGGCAAATCTTCACATGCTTGGAATAGACCTCCCCCTAACTCAGCAATAGGTCTGAGGCCATCTGTTCCCCTCAACCTGGGTTAGCCATTGCCAAGATAGTCTTACTAGGGTATGGCTGTTGCATGTGCTATAGCTTCTTGGAGCCACAGGTGAGAGTTGAATGAAGGTAGACGCCAAAGGTGGATGAGTAGCCTGAACAGGGTTTAGCAGCTCTCACAGCAGAGGTAGTAGTTCTCCTTAGCACCCCATACATCCTATTCTCCCATAAACTCCAGAATTTTCATGGAAAGAGTGGACACAAATTAGAATGCAGTCATACAGAGTTAGGCGCACACCTAGCAAATGGGTGTGTCAAAGGCAGCTCACAACTTCTGATCCTGCCAAAGTTAGATGTCCTTTCTTCCTTCTATAGCCCTCATGCAGCCTCACTCCAAGCTCGGTGTTTTGCCTGGGATGTTGCTCAGCTGCTGTCTTGATTATCGCTACTGTCTCTTGGATCTTTTCTTTTAGAGCTCCCATTCCCTGAAGTTGCTTTTTCCCTCAAGTGGCTACCTCTGTATCTATATCCTGTAGGGAGGGCACTCCTGTTTCTCTTTACATTCTACTGCATATACTACCTCTCACTGGTCAAATAGCCACCCTTCACAGCCATACGGCCCATCAGGAGCCAGGGATTCCCTCTTTCCCGCACTTCTCACTTCCCTCAGACAATTCCTGGGAATTGCTCTCCTCAAACTGCTCATCTATTTAAAGTTCGGTAGATGTCTTCATTTTTCTATTATCTTTAGATAATTCCGAGTAAAATGTCACACTTCGCAAAGGGGTCTTGGGGTAGTCACCTGTTAACCTGTTAGCCCCTCCTTTCCTTTGTTATCTGCTCTTTTTTTAGGGGCAGCTAGGTGGTACAGTGGATAGAGCACCAGTGCAGGAGTCAGGAGGACCTGAGTTCAAATCTCACCTCAGACACTTGACACTCACTGGCTGTTTGACCTTGGGCAAGTCACTTAACCCCAATTGCCTCATCCTGGGTCATCTCCAGTCATCCGGATGAATATCTGGTCACTGGATTCAGGTGGCTCTGGAGGAGAAGTGAGGCTGGTGACCAGCACAGCCCTCCCTCACTCAGAACAAAGTCAAGTGCAAGTCATGTCATGATCTCTCTGATGGCATGGTCTTCTTTGGCAACAAAGGACGAACGCACTGCTCTTTATCTATTTTATCTATTACTGTACTGTGTACACTTCCCTTATGGAAGTTACAAAAGAAATACTAGTTAAATACAGATAGTTAAGGAAGGGGCTGGATGATAATAATAACAGCTACCATTTATATATAGCACTTCAAGTTTTAAAAACGGCTTTGCTCGTTATTTTGCTTAATTTTTCCCATAACCTTCTGAAGTAGGTGCTGTTATTTCTCAGTATATGCCTAAATTTTGAAGGGGAAGACACTGAGGCCCAGAGGTACAGTGATTCAACAAGTTACCCTGTGCAGGGGCAGGGTAGGGGGGCAGTTAAATGAATGAGGTAAGATCTGGACTCCACTTATCTGACCCTACTTGTCTGGAAATTTGCATATATACCAAGTCTTAAAGAAGGTGAGGGATTCTCTGATAAGGAGAGGGGCATTCCTGGTGGGCCTGTTATGGGGATATAGCTCAGAGCCAGTTTGACCATACACTGAGTTTCCCTGCTTCTCAAACTTGTCCACAGCAGTAGATTAAACAAGCTTGCTGATAGCAGAATGGGTACAAGTGTTCCAGGCCTGGGCTTTGATCATTCTGTCTGTGCAAGGATATTGGAAAGTAGAAGGCGATCTTATTTGATTTGGTATCTGTCACATTTCAGGTCTACCAGCATTCCTGTGGGAAGCTTACTTTTCATGTGTGATATCTATCAACCCCCCAGTTGATGACCAGCCCCTTCCCCACTGCCATCCAGGATTTGTTCTGTCTGGATTCAGAAGTAAAGGCAGGGTAGAAGACTCCACCTCTGGCAAATGTTATTTGCCAGGTTGGTAGTTTAGAGGGAAGCAGGCATAGTTTGGCTGTAGCTGTTGGTTTCAACAAACCTGCAGTCTGGTCTGGCCTGCTTTTGGTGCCAGGCAGTGGTAGGATACTTGACTTTCAGTCAGAAAACTTGAGATTTTGCTTTATGGCTTTGTGAGTGTAAGCAGATCCTTTCTGTCTCAGGGCCTCATTTTTTTTCATCCGTAAAATGTGGGAGTTGTTTTAGATAATCTTTCAGTTCCCTCCTAGTTCCAAGTCTTATGATAAAGCCTTCAGGGTCTTACATCACGCTAGTACTATACAGCTCCCATACTAGTCGCACTTACTGCTGTGGCTCTCTTGAGAGACTCTTGTTCCCCATGTAGTCTCCTGCCGGCCTTGTATTTGAGCTGTTATTATCCAGTTTGCATAAATAAATTTAGAATCCGTTGTGCCATCAATCAAGGAGAGTATAAAATGCCTTCTATGTCAGCAGCAGGGCTGGGAGCTATGTAGTGGTAAGAGCTGGGAGCTTTGAGCTAAGCCTATTTCCTCCTTAGAATACGCTCATCATCCCCTTGTAGAGTTGTTAAAGGCCTGGTTTCAAGTGTCCATTCTTCTAGTTAGTTCCCTTGTGCCTCTGGGCTACTGCTTTTCCCTATGTTGAATTTCAGTTTCCTCTGATATAAAGTGAAGGGGTTGGGCACCTCTTTGTCTACTCATGTTTGACTTTTCTTGTGTTGTTTACGGTTTGGTTTCTCTACTCATTTCTCTTCAGCAAATTTTGAGGGAGGGAAGTCAGGTTTAAAGAAAACTTCTTTTTTAATCCTCCAGTTGAACTTGATCACATAGCCTAACACTTCCTGGTCAGTACAGATTTTGCCTAAATGAGGACACTAGAATTGAGCCTTTTATGACTGGAGATTTGGAGCTACCACATTTCAGGTTCCTGGTTTTTGTCTACAGAGAAGAGCGGTTTGTAATAGAAAAGTCAGAGAAGTATCAGTAACTGGTTTCTTGCTTAAATAAGTTCCATCCAAACATGCTGATTTCCCTTCGTGATATTTTATCTTTAGGATATTGTGGCTATTCTTTTAAATGAATGTTTGTGTCTTTTGTTCACAGGCAGCTATCAATGGTGTAATCCCACAAGAAAATGGCATTCTCCAAAGGTATGTAAGAATATGACCAATGGCAAGACGGTATGATTTTCCTTCGGGAAGTTAGAAGAGTCAATTCTATTTCTGACCTTTACAAATGACAAGATACTGATTTCTGGTGAGCACTTTAATGATAGTATTCTGCTGGTCCCCTAGATGAGAACAGTTCCTCCCCCTTACCCCCTCCCCCCACCTTTATCTCCCACCCTGCCTTTCGAAGATGCTTCCTTTCTTTAAGGGCTAACTCATAAAATATTTATGCAGGTGCTACCTGCCCCTTCTCCCTGCTTCCCTGCTGTAGTGTATTCTCGCTCCTCTCTCTTTATGTCTCTTTCTCTATCTCTCAGCCTTTCTCTGTCTTTCCCCCAGCCTCCCTCCTATTTATCCTGACACTTTTCCTGCCTCTCCTTTGCCTCTGTCACATACAGTGGTAGAATAGGAAGTGATACAGTATCAAGTACATACAGAAACAGTTGCAAGGTTGGAGCAGCTAGGTGGTGCCATAGTGCACACAGTGTTGGGCCTAGAGTCAGGAAAGACTCATCTTCCTGAATGTGTCTGGCCCCAGACACTTCCTAGCTGGGTGACCCTGGGTGAGTCTCTTAACCCTGTTTGCCTTAGTTTACTCATCCAGTATCGTTGCCAAGAAAATCCAGTTGGGGTCATGAAGACTTGCCCATGGTTGCAATGACAGAACAACAACAAAGCAGGCAAGTGTGGTCAGTGCCGTGGCCGCAGTTCAGACCTGGACCCCTGGTGCCAAGTCTAGTGTTCTATTTGCTCCTTTCATACATTCCCATGTCTTGGAATCTTTTTGGGTATTTTCCTAGTTTGGCAAAAACAAGCTTGTGGAGGGTAGAGCCCATTGCTTATGTTTCCTTGCATTTCCTACAGCATCCATCTATCACATGGGAAACTTGATCTAAATATTAGTTAAGATATAAAAAAAGTCAGTTTTTTTCCATGCTATTCAGATCCCCAGAATTCCCATAAGTGCTCGACACCTGGTGGGTGCTCAGTAAATCTGAGGAGGTGATGGAGCAGTTTGCTAAAAAAGCCTTCACTCTGTTGTAGAAGACCAACTTCCAGCAAGATTCATTGAGGTTGAGTAAATTTCAGCCACCTATTAGCAAGGCCAGCAGTTCCCATCCCCCAGTACTGGGTTGTTCCTTGTAGCATGCTTTTTTGCACATGTGCGTATTTCATCCTTTTATCCCTCACCATCAGCAGAATGCCTTGTATATATTAAGTACTTAAGGAATGCTTGTTGACTGTGGGGAATTATCATAGAGCATTTGTTATTCATCAGAATCTGCTTCTTGGCAGGCATTATTGTTCATTGTACCAGGGTCCTTCAGCACATCTGTAGCCTGGATTGGCACAACAGTTTTTCTCCCTCGTGGATAGCAGCTTCTGGAGGCTTTTCCCATTCAAGTCAACAAGCATCTATTAAACATTTTCTCTGTACCAGAAACTGGATAAATGCTAGGAATTACCCCCTACCCTCTCAACAAACAAACAAAACAAAAAACATTCCAAAATAGCTCCTGCTCTCAAGGAGATCCCAGTCTAATGGGGATGGTAATATGTAAACAACCATGAACAAACAAACTGTATTCAGAATAAATTGGAAATAATCAACAGAGAGAAGGCATTAGAATTAAGGGGGTTTGGTAAAGACTTCCTATAGAGGGTAGGATTTTAGTGGAGATTTGAAAAAAAAGCCAGGAGGGATAGATGAGGAGGCAGAGAATTTCAGGCTTGGGAAACAGCCAGGGGAAATCTCCAAAAATCAGGAAAGGAAGTGTCTTATGAAAGAGTCAGTAAGGAGGACAGTGTTAGTTAAGAGGAAAGAGGAAGTGGGAGATGTGGGAGTATAAGAGAGAGAAAAAGACAGAGAATTTATGCAGCTCTTATCATATGCCAGGAAGTATTTTAAGCTTGGGGGACACACAGAGAGAATGGGTACCTCTGAGGGCCAGCCTGCTAGTGTGAAGGAGAGGCAGATTGATAGTGACTGAGAGAGAAGGGCTTTGAGAAGAGCAGAAAAAGTTTCGAATATCTTCTGTGGGAAAATGAGGTCAGGAATGACTTAGAGAGGAATAAGAAGATTGCCTTGCTGCAGTGAGGACCCATTTGAGATTAAAGAACATAAATTTGTAGTGAACTTCTTCAGCTTGGTTATGTGATTTCTTCTCCTTTTTTTAGCAGCTCATAAGTAGGTTTGGAGGAAGAAGATGGCATGAGAAGTTGAGGAATGGGGTTTGACAGGGCATGAGCAGCCACAGGGAAAGGAAAGAAGGGACTGAAGAGTAGATGATAGTGTGGAATCAAAGTAGTATAGAAAGGGTTCAGATTGGGAAGGGAGGAAAGTGAAGCAAGAAGAAAGACTATGGTCTGGGAAAGTTCTGATGGGTAGAGTGATTGCAGATCACAGTAAAGGTGAAGAAGAGATGGGAGATGAAATGACAATGGGCAAGCAGAATGGATGCAGAGGAACACTAACCTTGGTACTGAGCTCCTTGAGAAAGGGAGGAAAGATGTAGGACCAGTAAATAACAGTCATCAGTATTTGGAGGGGGTGATAAATTTGGGTAGAGTGAAGCCCAAAGGAGAGGGTGTTGCTGAATGATGACAACAGTGGGAAAATCTGGAAGGTACAGAGAACAAGGACTATTCTGACTCCCTCTGTAAGAAGAGATGTCAAACACTTGGCCTGCTGGTCAAATGTGGCCTAAAATAGATGAAAATATAGTTGAGAAATATTTAACAAAGTAAATAAAAGTATAAGAAAACATAGATAATGTTAATATGTGGTTTTATAAGTTACTATATAGTCTGCAGAGATCCTTATGTTTGGTTTAGTGACCCCTGCTTCTATTTGAGTTTGATACTGGTCTGTTGGATTAGTGTGTTGGGGATAGATATAAGAGAAAGTTCAGCCAGTAATGGAAAGGAGGTCCCAGTGAGTGTCAGGAGATAAAACATGGATGTGAAGCAAAGGTCTAAAGTGAAGGAAGTTTACTAATTATGGAATAGGAATTCCAGAGGGCAAATATATACAAGTATTTGAAGGGCTGTAACATGGGAGAGGGGTTAGAATTGTCCTGTCCTGCCCTGGTAGGCGATAACTTTTGGAGTATTAGAGGAAGGTTGCGAGACACAGATTTTGGCTTGATGAGAATACCTCCTGACAGTCAGAGGTTAGTGGAATGGGCTGTATTGAGAAGGGGTGGGTTCCCCTCACCCCCACCCCGAGATTTTCAAGCAAAGGTGGGATGACCATTTGATGAATACATTTCATGGAGATTCTTGTTTGGACTGCACACCTCCAAGGCCCTCCTAGCCCTGACTCTGTGGAATTCTGTTCACAGTTCCATGGTTGCACAGATTCTTCAGCGTGGCATGGGGTCTTGATAAAAGTGGGTCGCCTTGTTAGTTGATTGGCCAAAATAACCCTATTGACCATTTAATTTATTAGAAGAAGACACTGAGGCCCAACAAGAAAGGACACTGACTTATTCAGGGTCATGCAGCCTGATGAGGGATGGAGCCAGGAAGGCCTCCCAGACTGGGCTCTGTGCAGTTGTACCTTGTGCTCTTTATGGTCCAGGGGTGCATTCAGTTCTGGAGAGGTTGGAGGAGATGGAAAGAGAGAGCCTCAGGAGCTCAGACTAACTTAACTGCTGAGCTTGAAGCCTTCACTCAAGCCGGAGAAGACATTCGTTCTCTTCTTTCCTTCGCGAGTGGGTGAAAGCACCCCCATTTTCAAGAGTTGGTTACTGATGCATTCCTCCCTCGCTGACCTCTCCTTTCCACTTTTCTGGGGTTTTAGGATTTTGAAATCCCTCAGGCCTGAGCTGCTAAGTGCAGAAGAGACAAACAGAAACAACCCTGTAAGAATTAGCTTGTTTTGGACAAGCAGGAAAGTGCCAAAACATCCTCAGACTCACCAGGCTTTCAAAAGTGTTTAGTACCCTATGGAGAGAAAGCAGATTTATGAGGGGAGCAAAGTGTTGTTTTGTACCTTGCAGCCTGACTCTGGGATGGAAATTAAATGGTCAACAGATTCAGACCCTTTTTCTGTCCCCTCCCCCAGTCAGAAGTAGTTTTGTCCCAAGGAAATGGGCACATTTTCCAAGTCCAGCACCAACGTTTTTCTTTGGTTCAAAAGGGATTTAATTCTAATGAAGGCCTTGTTTCAGAAGCAAACCAGATGCTCACAGGAACTTGCTTCAGAATTAGCTTTGCCCCCTCCTCTTAAAAAGTTAAATTTAAAGAGACTGCTAAATATGGTTGCAGGCTGACAGAGTTCCAGGATAAATGTTATTGGCTCTTCTCATGCCAGAATCTGGGCTGCATGAAACCCTGGTGTGTTTGGCTGCTCTCTGCTGAGTCTGTCCTGGAGAGAAATGTCTTCTAATCCCTGTCCTTTTTTCTGGGTACCCAGGCTGCCGAGAAAGAAGAGCCATCTTGCCTATTTTAGACAATGTAATTTTGTTCAATGAATTTCATGACAGAGCCCATCTTTCCTTAAGAGCCAGACTCTCTCCACAATCTTGGGCCAGAAGGTGGTATTGCTTGTTCATGATTATGGTGTGACCTCTACTGTCACATTTGGGACTCCACTTTAACCAAACAGTCACTTGTTTATGTTTTTAATAATTGAACAAGTTGTTTGTTCAGCCCCACGCCAGAAAGTCAGTTGTTTTCAGGAATGTTGTTCTTTTGTGCCCCCGACTTGCTGCCCTGAGCTAAACAGATTCATTCTGTGCTTTGGAGCCCTGAAGCCCCTGTGGCTTTGACATAACAGCAAATTCTTCTCATGAGTCTGCTGACTGGAGGCAAGTTAGAGAGGCACTTTTGTGCCATCAGAAAAGCTTAGTGCTTTCAATTTTGTTTCAGAGTGGGAAGAAAATGCAAGGAATGGCATATACAGGCAGGAAGGAGGACATTTCTTACTTATGTGTTTGATTTTTCAGGGAGATATGTCTCTGTGTGTATAGTGATAGACTCCATTAGTCAACTGATACCATCAGCATGAAAAGAAACCCAGAATTTTCATAAAGCTATTGAATTATCCAGTCTTACTACCAGGAAAAAACGTCATTGGAGAACAGAGATGTCAGCAGTGTTGTGTAGGCCTTGTTCATGGTGACAATGGGTAGATGGAACTAGACAGAACACTGGTCTTGAGGTAAAGATGCTGAGTTTGAGTGTGAGCCCCGACACTTAAAATTTTTTTGGGGGCCTCAGTTTTCTCATCTCTTAAATGGGGAAAATAATAGTAATTATTGACAGAACTCTGTTAATTGTTCTAATGTTGAACTGTTCTTGTGTCCCTGGTATTCAGCCTGCTCATTATAAACTGTTATTTAGATAAATTGCTATAGTCTATTTGGAATTTTATTTAAAATTTTTAATTTCACTGTTCATTAATGATATAGGTCGGAAGTTCTCTGCTTTAGCTTCTTTGGCATTAGTTATTAGGACTCTATTTTTCTTACAAAAGGAGTATTATAGAGTGCTTTCTCAATTTTTGAGAATGATTTTTGTAGTATGATTAGTTTTCCTTTAAAAGTTTGATATATTTTCCTATAAATCTGTTAAGATCAGGATTTTTTTTTATCCTTGTTAGTTCTTTCATAGCTAGTCACATTTCCTTTTCTGAGATTTGATTTTGATTGGTGTTCTCTTAGTTTGTGTATTTTATGTATTTGAAGGATTTTTTTTACCTATGTTATCTCATATGAGGCTCACAACAACCCTTTGAATTAGGTATTAAAAGTATTAATGTCCCCAATTTATGAAGAAACAAGAGTCTCGGGAGATATGGGGAATTGCCTACATATACCTAGGTGGGAATTTTCAGAAGTAGGATTTGAACCTATATCTTCCTGGGGTCTGTGTGTTGCACTGTTTCTGCTCTGCATTGTTCCTTGCACTCATCTCCAGAGTTATTGGAAAGACTATTTTCAATATTATAAAATACTCTAGAAGTACGAATTTTTATTCCTTTGCCTACAGGTTATTACTACTCTAGGGTTCCCCAAATGTCAGTGGAGGAACCACTCTTAGCACAATAACCATGCCCTTTACTTTAGTACAGAAACAGATCTCTGCCAACAGAGACAACTAAAAGGAGAGTTATTTTTTTAGATGGAATGAAGAGCCAGTAACTTGATCCTTTACAGTTTCTCTTATTGTGTGAATTCTGAATATCAGAGATAGGATAAATGTGAATCTAATAGGCAGAAATTAGTATTAATCTTTAACTTATGCATTAAAAAACCCCCAGATACCCCCAATATATTTAACCTTAGCATCCCTCCAAAAAACCAAGCAACTGACTCATCCTTTGTAGTAGTTTTCTTTTCTTGCATCATTGTATTCATCTTGATACTACAAAATCAGTAAACTCAGCAGTTGTTATGCCCATTTTACAGGTGGAGTACTTGAGGTACAAAGTTACTTACATATCTAGGACCAGAATGAATAATTAAGTCCTGCCCCTTCATTTAATAAATGAGAAAAACAAGCAGAGAAGTCTAGGAGATCAGAGGAGCCAAATTCTCGCTCTGTCCTCAGCTTACTGTGTGACCTTGGGCAGGATCTCCTCTTAGGCATAATTTTCTTACCTGTAAAAAGAGGGTACGGAGTAGGTCACTTAGGCAACAAGCATTCATTAAGTTCTTCCTATGTGTTGGGCCTGGTGCTAGTAGTTGTAGAAACAAAGCCAAAGAAGGAAACAGTCGCTGTCCTGGAGGCACTTAACATTCTATGAGAAGAAGGAGCATTATGTGCTCAATCATTAAATAATTTAAAGAGGACCAGGTAAGTGACACCATTCCTGACAAGTCAGGAAGCCTCATCTTTTTGAATTAAAGTCACCTAACCCTGTTTTACTCAGTTTCCTCAACTGTAAAGTGATAAGGAGAAGGAGATGGCAAACCACTTCAGTGGGTCAAGAAATCCTCAAAAGAGGTCACAAAGAGTCAGACATGACTGAAAATGACTGAACAAATATCTTGGATACCAAACTCACAGAGAAATTAGATACCAATTTCTTTTTCCATGCAAATGCTTCCTTTTTTATTTTAGTTACATTAATTTCATTTGTGCAGAAACTGTTCAGTTTCATGTAATTAAAGTTAAATATTTTTTGGGGGCGGAGCCAAGATGGCAGAGTAGAAGGACGCACGTTTACGAGCTCCAACCCACAGCCCATAGAATTAACGTAAAAAGAGACCCCCATAACTTCTGGACCACTGAAAGGGGTACAGAAACGGAGTGAAAGAGATTTCCGTTCCAGAGAGCCCTGGAGAGCCATCCCCAGAGTCCGTCGCGCCCCGGAAAGCAGACCCCACCCCAGCGCTGCCCTGGCCGCAGCCCCAGAGAAGCTGACCCGAGCAGGCTTCAGGGACGGAGGCTCCGGCAGCAGGGAAAGTCCCTCCGCTCACAGAAGCTACAGGTCAGTGAGAGAGACAGCTGACTGGCTGAGGGGAGTGGGGTGTCTCCGTGACTCGGGCCTCCTCGGGAGGAAGCGGTGGCGGCAGAGATGGGGGCAGGAAGCGGCGGAGGCAGAGGCGTGGGCGGCAGCAGAGACAGCAGCAGCGGCGGCCCAGGACTTCCCCAGCAGCAGGCAGGATCTTCATTACTGAAAGTCTCTGCATAAACAACCTGAGGGAGCTGAGCCTGGGAGACGGCCTTGCCCCACCCCGCTCTATCACTGAAGGCGTCTGCATAAAGCCCCTGAGGGAGCTGAGCCTGGGAGGCCCCCCCCCCCCCACCCGCTCCGTTCCTGAAAGTCTCTGCATAAAGCCCCTGAGGAAGCCGAGCCTGGAAGGCGGCCCTGCCCCCACCCCAGCACCAGCACATTGATTAGCAGCTGGGCGGCATGGAAAGCCCATTTGAATCTCAGACCCCAAGCACTAGCTGGGTGGATCTAGGCGGGGGTGGACAGGAATCTAAGAAGTCAAGTAATTGGCTGGGAAAATGCCTAGAAAAGGGAAGAAAAATAAGACTATAGAGAGTTTTTTCCAACAAATGCAAATGATCCCGACATTCGGATCTGATGATGAGGACATATTCTTGCCATCAGGGAAAGACGTGGAGGGCGGGGCCTCGGTACCCCAGACACCCCAGGGGGATGTCAGGTGGGCTCAGGCCTTGGAAGAGCTCAAAAAGGATTTTGAAAAGCAAGTTAGACAGGTGGAGGAAAAACTGGGAAGAGAAATGAGAGAGATGCAAGAAAAGTATGAAAAACGGGTCAATACCTTGGTTAAGGAGACCCAAAAAAATGCTGAAGAAAATAACACCTTGAAGAATAGGCTCACTCAATTGGCAAAGGAGGTTCAAAAAGCCAATGAGGAGAAGAATGCTTTCAAAAGCAGAATTAGCCAAATGGAAAAAGAGGTTCAAAAGCTCACTGAATTTAATAGTTCTCTCAAAATTAGAATGGAACAGATGGAGTCTAATGACTTTCTGAGAAACCAAGAAACCACCAAACAAAACCAAAAGAATGAAAAAATGGAAGAGAATGTGAAATATCTCATGGGAAAAACAACTGACCTGGAAAACAGATACAGGAGAGACAATTTAAAAATATGGGACTACCTGAAAGTCATGATCAAAAAAAGAGCCTAGACATCAAGTTTCATGAAATTATCAAGGAAAACTGCCCTGATATTCTAGAACCAGAGGGCAAAATAAATACTGAAGGAATCCATCGATCACCACCTGAAAGAGATCCAAAAGGAGAAACTCCTAGGAACATTGTGGCCAAATTCCAGAACTCCCAGGTCGAGGAGAAAATCTTGCAAGCAGCTAGAAAGAAACAATTCCAGTATTGTGGAAATACAATCAGGATAACGCAAGATCTAGCAGCTTCTACATTAAGGGATCGAAGGGCGTGGAATAGGATATTCCAGAAGTCAAAGGAACTAGGACTCAAACCAAGAATCACCTACCCAGCTAAACTGAGTATAACACTTCAGGGGAAAATATGGTCTTTCAGTGAAACAGAGGACTTTCAAGCATTCTTGATGAAAAGACCAGAGCTGAAAAGAAAATTTGACTTTCAAACACAAGAATGAGAAGAAGCATGAAAAAGGAAACAGCAAAGAGAAGTCTTAAGGGACTTACCAGAAGTGAACTGTTTACATTCCTACATGGAAAGACAATATTTGTAACTCTTAAAACTTTTCAGTATCTGGGTAGTTGGTGGGACCACACACACACATGTACACACATGCATGCACACACACATACACACATGCACACACACACAGAGACAGAGAGCACAGATTGAATTGAATAGGATGGGACCATATCTTAAAAGAAATTAAGGTAAATGGTGAGAGAGAAATGTAGTGGGAGGAAAGAGGGTGAAATGGAATGGGGTAATTATATGTCATTTAAGAGGCAAGTAGGAGACTTTTTAGTGGAGGGAAAAAGAGGAGAGCTGAGAAAAAAAAAAACACAAACAATTAGTTTACCCTCATCACATTTGACTAAAGGAAGGAATAAAATGCACACTCATTTTGGAATGAAAACCTATCTTACAGTATAGGAAAGTGGGGGAGAAGGAGATAAGCAGGGTGGGGGGGATGATGGAAGGGAGGGCAAAGGGAGGAGGGAGCAATTTGAAGTCAGTACTTGGGGAGGGACAGGATCAAAAGACAGAAGAGAAACAATGAAGGGCAGGGTAGGATGGAGGGTAATTCAGTTAGTCTTACACAACATGACTATCAGGGAAGTCATTTGCAAAATTACACAGATATGGCCTATATTGAGTTGCCTGCCTTCCCAAAGGGAATGGGTGGGGAGGGAGGGATGGGGAGAATTTGGAACTCAAAGTTTTAGGAACAATTGTTTAGTATTGCTGTTGCTACTAGGAAAGCAGACATACAGTTAATGAGGAATAGAAAGTCATCTGGCCCTACAGGAGAAAAAGAGAAGATGGAGACAAGAGAAGGGAGGGATGACAGAAGAGAGAGGGCAGATTGGAGACAGGGAAAATTAGATGCTTGGGGTATTGGGGTGGGGGGAGGGGATAAAAAAAGGGGAGAAAATTTAGAACCCAAAATTTTGTGAAAATGAATGTAAAAAGCTAAATAAATAAATAAATAAATAAATTAAAGAGAAAAGAGAAAAAAAAATGAGATCAAAAAAAAGTTAAATATTTTTATCTTTTGTAATTGCCTCTATCCTTTCTTCAGTTAAGAATACATCTCTTACCCATTGCTGTGAACACATACTTCTCTTTTGATTCTTCTTAGCAGTATGATATTTAATATTAAGATTCTTCATTTAGGGTGTATTGTAGAATATGGCATAAGGTGTTAGTCCAGGATTGGGGGGAACCTGTGACCTCAAGGCCACATGTGGCCCTCCAGATCTCGAGTGCACCCCTTTGATTGAATTCAAACTTTACAAAACAAATCCCCTTGATAAAAAGATTTGTTCTGTAAAAGTTGAACTCAGTCAAAAGGTCACAGCCAAGGACCTAGAAGAACACATGTGGCCTTGAGGTCTCAGGTTTCCCATCCCTTGACTCTAAGCCCAACTTTTCACTAGGCTGCTTTCCAATTTTTTTTTTTGACTATTTTATTTTATTTTATTTTAATTTATTTATTTAACTTTTTACATTGATTTTCACAAAATTTTGAGTTTCAAATTTTCTCCCCTTTTATCCCCTCCCCCCACCCCAATACACCGAGCATTCTAATTTTCCCTATTACCAATCTGCCCTCTCTTCTATCATCCCTCCCTTCTCTTGTCCCCATCTTCTCTTTTGTCCTGTAGGGCCAGATGACTTTCTATTCCCCATTAACTGTATTTCTTATTTCCTAGTAGCAAGAACAATACTAAACAGTTGTTCCTAAAACTTTAAGTTCCAAATTCTCCCCATCCCTCCCTCCCCACCCATTCCCTTTGGGAAGGCAGGCAATTCAATATAGGCCATATCTGTGTAGTTTTGCAAATGACTTCCATAATAGTTGTGTTGTGTAAGACTAACTATATTTCCCTCCATCCTGTCCTGCTCTCCATTGTTTCTATTCTGTCTTTTGATCCTGTCCCTCCCCTAGAGTGTTGACTTCAAATTGCTCCCTCCTCCCATTGCCCTCCCTTCCATCATCCCCCTCCCCACCGTGCTTATCTCCTTCTCCCCCACTTTCCTGTATTGTAAGATAGGTTTTCATACCAAAATGAGTGTGCATTTTATTCCTTCCTTTAGTTGAATGTGATGAGGGTAAACTTCATGTTTTTTTCTCTCCTCTTTTTCCCTACACTAAAGAGTCTCCTGCTTGCCTCTTGAATGAGAGATAATTTACCCCATTCAGTTTCACCCTTTCTGCTCCCTCTAAATTTCACTCTGACCGTTTACCTTAATTTCTTTTAAGATATGGTCCCATCCTATTCAATTCACTCTGTGCTCTCTGTCTCTGTATGTGAGTGCACGCACGCGTATACATGTGTGTGCGTGTGTATGTGTGTGTGCGGTCCCACCAACTACCCAGATACTGAAAAGTTTTAAGAGTTACAAATATTGTCTTTCCATGTAGGAATGTAAACAGTTCACCTTTGGTAAGTCCCTTATGACTTCTCTTTGCTGTTTGCTTTTTCATGCTTCTTCTCATTCTTGTGTTTGAAAATCAGGTTTTCTTTTCAGCTCTGGTCTTTTCATCAAGAATGCTTGAAAGTCCTCTATTTCATGGAAAGACCATATTTTCCCCTGAAGTGTTATACTCAGTTTAGCTGGGTAGGTGATTCTTGGTTTGAGTCCTAGTTCCTTTGACTTCTGGAATATCCTATTCCATGCCCTTCGATCCCTTAATGTAGAAGCTGCTAGATCTTGCGTTATCCTGATTGTATTTCCACAATACTGGAATTGTTTCTTTCTAGCTGCTTGCAAGATTTTCTCCTCGACCTGGGAGTTCTGGAATTTGGCCACAATGTTCCTAGGAGTTTCTCCTTTTGGATCTCTTTCAGGTGGTGATCGATGGATTCCTTCAGTATTTATTTTGCCCTCTGGTTCTAGAATATCAGGGCAGTTTTCCTTGATAATTTCATGAAACTTGATGTCTAGGCTCTTTTTTTGATCATGACTTTCAGGTAGTCCCATAATTTTTAAATTGTCTCTCCTGTATCTGTTTTCCAGGTCTGTTGTTTTTCCAGTGAGATATTTTACATTCTCTTCCATTTTTTCATTCTTTTGGTTTTGTTTGGTGATTTCTTGGTTTCTCATCAAGTCCTTAGCCTCCATCTGTTCCATTCTAATTTTGAGAGAACTATTAAATTCAGTGAGCTTTTGAGCCTCTTTTTCCATTTGGCTAATTCTGCTTTTGAAAGCATTCTTCTCCTCATTGGCTTTTTGAACCTCTTTTGCCAGTTGAGTTAGACTGTTTTTCAAGGTGTTATTTTCTTCAGCATTTTTTGGGGTCTCCTTTAGCAAGATATTGACCCGTTTTTCATGCTTTTCTTGCATCTCTCTCATTTCTCTTCCCAGTTTTTCCTCCACCTGTCTAACTTGATTTTCAAAATCCTTTTTGAGCTCTTCCATGGCCTGAGCCCACTGAACATTCACCTGGGATGTCTGGGATACAGAGGCCCCGACCTCCACATCTTTCCCTGATGGCAAGCATTGTACTTCCTCATCAGAAATGAAAAGAGAAAGAAACCTCTCTTCCCCAAGAAAGTAGCTTTCTATGGTCTTATTTTTCTTCCCTTTTCTGGGCATTTTCCCAGCCAGTTACTTGACTTCTGAGATTCCTCTCCATCCCTGCCTCACCAGTGCTTGGGGTCTGAGATTCAAATGCTGCTCCCCAGCCTCAGGGCTTTCAGCGGGGCGGGAGCGGCTGCTATTCAATGTGAGCTTAAGTTCTGGTGTTCAGGTGGGGGCCAGGCTGCCTCCCAGGCTCAGTTCCCTCAGGGGGTTTATGCAGAGGCCTTCTGTAATGGAGCGGAGCTCCTGCCTGCTCCGGGAGTGCCTGGCTGCCACTGCCTCTGCCGCTGTCTCCTGAGGGGGCCCGAGCCATGGAGACACCCCATTCCCCTCTCGGCCAGCCCAGGAGTCTCTCTCACTGACCTGGAGCGCCTGTGGGTGGAGGGACCTTTGCGGTCGCCGGAGGTTCAATCCCTGAAGCCTGCTCGGATCCGCTCGTCTCGGGCTGCGCTGGCAGGGCAGCACAGGGGTGGGCTTTGCGTCCCGCGCGATGGTCCCCTGGGGACGGCTTTCCAGGGCTCTCTGGAACGGAAATCTCTACCACTGTGTTTCTGCGTGGGTTGTACTGCTCCAGAATTTGTGGGGAGTTCTTTTTACAGGAAATTTATGGGCTGCGGGTTCGGAGCTAGCTACAGTGAGTCTTTCTACTCCGCCATCTTGGCTCCTCCCCTGCTTTCTAATTTTCCCAGAAATTTTTGTCAAATAGGAATTTCTTTCCTATATTCTAATGTGGGAAACAGTAATATACAACTATAATCGTATAAACATCATAAATATAAAATGAATAGGTACAAATATATTCAAAGTAGGTAGGAAGGAAGGATTTACTCATTAATAAACAAAATCAACTTGCCAAATATGTATTAAATACTTGAGCACTGGACCTGGGATCAGGAACACTAATCTTCATGAGTTCAAATCTGGTCTTAGACAATTACCAGCTTTGTGACCCTGGGCAAGTCACTTCACCCCCGTGTGCTTCAGTTCCCTCAACTGTAAAACAGGGAGAATACCTATTGTATTGTTGTGCGGATCAAATCAGATAACATTTGTAAGGTACCTGGCACATAGTAAGTGCTTAGTAAATGCTTATTTTCCTCCTCAGTAGTAGTCAGATGAGATTATGTAGCAGTTGTGAAAGATAAATGAGGTAATTGATTACATGAAATGGAAAGCTTGGTAAATATAAAGCTCTGCACAGAAGCCTTGGTCATTCCTGCTCAGCTTTATGTGCTGAAATGCCAGGGATGGTGGTGAGGGACAAGGAATGTGGGATATGAATCCTATGTTTGAATTTGCTCTGATAACCTCTTTAAGTCTTTGCTTTCTCATCTGTCAAATGAGAGTCGTCATTCTTGTTCTCCCCAATGTAGAAAGTTGTTATAAGGAAGGTCATTGCTGTCTGTCTGACACGTTGGGTTTTTGTTTCTACATTTTTAACAAGTGCTCACTTCACAAGGCTAAAGCAGAATATAATTTGGTCTTAATTTATCCATACTTACAAATCTCATTGGAAAAGTACTTCTCCTTTTCTCTCCACAGTTACCAAATGTACCAGCTGCACTGTTCTGGTTTAGAAAATTCTTTTTGTAGTACCTTTATTTAACAGGGGTTAGGGGCTTCTGAGAAGTTGTGAAAAACTTGTTCTAGATATGAAATATTAGTAGCTTTCTTCCAGCATAGATCCAGAATACTATAACATTGAGTATTTAAGCTAGAAGAATCACTGTCAATTAGTCAGACCTTTATCTTAAGTCCTTGCTGTGTGCCAGGCACTGTGCTAAACACTGAGGGCCAGGAAGGGGACACCAGTCACTACTGTGACAAGAATCATGAAAATGAAATAGTTCTTGTCCTCAGACGTCTCCTGTTAAAACCATTAATAACCTGATCCCTTGCTACACTTTCAGTCTTCTACTTCACTCCATCCTTGAACACTGTGATCCAGTGACACAAGCTTCTTTCTTGTTCCTCCCATAGGACAGACACTCCTTTGGCCATCTCTCATGGCTGTCCCCCATACCTGAAATGTTCTCTTAACTCCACCTCCTAGTTTCACTAGCTTACATCAAGAGTCTGTTAACGTCCCACTTTGTACAGAAAACGTTTTTGAGTCCTCCTCAATCAAAATTTGGAGTTGTACATTCTATCCTTCCCTCCCTCCTCTCCACACTCCTTGAGGCAGTGAGCAGTCTGATCAGGTAAAACATGCAGGGACTCTTTTTGGCCTTTCTTTCTAGTTCATCATTTAACATTGGGCTTGGCACATCATAGGCACTTAGTAAATGTTAGTTAGCTTGACGTTCTTTCTAACAGGTACATACACCATCTTACCATACAGTAAGGTGTCCAAGATGCTCTTGGAGGGGGGAGGCATTAGGAGCTAGAGAGATTAGGAAAGACATTATACTGAAGGTGATGCTTGTGTTGAGTCCAGAAGGAAACCAGGGCTTTTAAAAGGCTGATATGAGGAGGGAAAGTATTGCAGCCATGGAAAACAATCAGTGTAGATGTGGAGCACCTTGTGGGAAGAACGACTGAATGGTGGAGAAATCTCTCTGGAAAAGTAGAGTGGGCTTAGCTGTGATAGATTTAATTGATAAACAGAACAGTTTGGTTGGACTCCAACAGTGGGACAAAGCCGAGGAACTGACTGAGTAGGGGGTGGTTTATAAGCAAAGGCTCAGTGCTCTGTCATTGGGTACATTGGAGACTTCTGGGGGATCAAAGTTCAAACCCCATGGTTTCTGAGGCCCTCCTAGCACTGAGATTGTAAATCTGACTCAGTCCACAGACTTCATAGCATATATATAGTGTTAGAGCTGGAAGGGATCTTAGCCCATGGGATGTAGAAATTATTAAATACAGGACCTTTTCTTAGTCTAAGCTCATTCTTCTTGATCTTGAGGAAGCTTTTTACTCTCTTGACTACCCTCTCCTGGATAGTCTCTCCTTTCTGGGTTTTCATGACACTGCCCTTTCTCGTTTGTCCTCCCATCACTGACTTTTTCTCCTCAGTTTCCTTTGATAAGATTGTCAGCATCAATTCCCCCCCCCCCACTCCCTTTTTTTTTTGTGGGTATACTTCAGGGCTTTCTAGAGGGCCTTCTTTTCTTCTCTGTAGCCACTCTATAATCTTACCAACATCCATAGGTTCAGTGATGATATCTATGGGGAGAGTTATCAGATTTACATATAGATAGTCTTTTGGAGCTTTAGTCACACACACACACATATACACACATATATAAAATCATATATATACACACACACTCACATACACATATATGTATACATCTACCTTGATCTTACAAAATTATCTCAAACTCCACATGTTCAAAATAAAGTTTGCTGCCAGTCCCCTATCCCGCTTCTTTATTCCCTCTGAGGGGAGAGTCATCGTCATTCTTCTCGTTCCCCAGGTTCACAGTCCCTACGTGATCCTCACTTCTTCCCTCTCTTCCATTCAGTCAGTTGCCAAATCTTGTGGAGTCTGCCTTAACAACATTCTTTGTGTCTGCCACCTTCGGTATACTGGCATGACCACTACTCTAGTATAATGTGTCAGACAATTAATTTAGCCCCTATTTTATTCCAGTTAGTATTATTTCGTTTAGTATGATGCCATCGGGGCAGTGATTATTTCTGTTATACTTATCTATTAATATATATTTTAGTCAGTTGCTTTTATAATCAGTTAGTAACCTGTCATTTAAAGTTCTGCTTTTATATTAGGCCTCAGAGTTTTAACCTAGGGAGTATATAAGTTCACTTGCTTAATCATAAAAAGCTACTTAGAGGACCTCCACCCTTTTTCTTGATGACCAAACCCAGTGCAGCTCATATATCTTAATGATATGGAAAGTCCCCCAGCTTCTTTCTGTCTCTCCATCCTTTATCATTCCTCCTATAGCCCAGTATGGGGAAACTGTCATGAACTCTAGGCCAGTGGGTGACTCTTGCCTTGCCTATCCTGTGACCATCAGTCATACCCATTTTTTGGCTTTAAGTTGATGTTTTCTCCTGGCCCTTCGTGGTGTAGGTCTGTCAACCAATGAAACCCTGTATTTTATATCATCTGTATCATCTTGCCAAACACTATAAAACCGTAGCCTGTCATGAGGAAGATATGAGGTCCTCTTCATTAAAGGGGCTCAAGTCTTTAATAAATGGTTATTGACTTCGGGCTCCACCTCAGTTGCTTTTATTACAGATTAATATTTTTGGGCCCGTAGTAGGACCTCATCACTTCTTGCCTGGATTAATTCAGTTGGCTCTTAATAGATCTCCCTGCATCTAGAATATTACCTTTTCAGTTTACCAAATCTTCTTTCCTGGCTTATCCATATCTTGTGCTGAAAATGTGAGTGTTCCTCAGGGCTATATCATGAACTCTGTCCTCTCTCTACATTTTTTTCATTTGGTGACCTCATTGGTTTAATCATTGTTTTCTAGATGATTCCCGAATCTATGTGTCCTGTTCTAATCGCTCCCATGAGTTTCAGTTCTATGACATCAACTGTTCATTGGATATAGTACAGAATAGGAAACATTTTGTTTGATGCATGTTCAAACAAGAATCCATGTTCTTCTTCCCCCCGTCCTAACTCCTTCCCATTTCCAGATTTTCCCTGTTACTGTCAGACACCACCATTCTTTTCTAGTCTCCCAGGTTTATAACCCATGACATTGTTCTCAGCTCCTTACTCTGCCTCATTCTCTATATACAGTTGGTTGCCAAGTCTTGACCTTGCCTTGTCCATCTGTCACCTACTTACAAAACCACCACTGTAGTTCAGGCCCCCAGCATCCCTTACCTGAGTTATTGTAGTGGCCTCCTCTCTTCTACCTTTTCCTTGATCCCCACCTCGTCCTCTACATTGCTGAGTGATTCTATTGAAGTGCAGATCTGACCATGAGATTCTCTTATTCAGTTGATACCAGTGACTCTCTCTTGCATTTGATCTCAAGTATAACCTCCCAGTTGTCATTTAAAATGCTTGCTCCTCTTTCTACATCACACAAATCCCCTTTGTACACTCTACATTCCGAATGCACCTGCATGTACAGCTTTCCATCTCTCCCCTCCATGCCTTTGTAGCTCCTCTTTGCTTCTGCTTTTAGGATACCTAGGTTCCTTCAAAGCCTCTCCTGATCCTACCTCATTTCCCTCTCCACTAAAAGTTATTGAGATACTTTATATTGATTTTTCTGTGTCTCTCTGGATCCCTTCCCCGCCCCCCCAAAACTCTTAAGTTCTTCAAATGCAGAATCTGTTTCATTGTTGTATCTGTTTCCTCAGTGCCTTGCCCATTGACTGTCACATAAATGGTGCTTGGTGAATTCTTGCTGAATGAATCAGTTTTCAGGAAATGAGAGCATTTTTGTAAAGTTTTTTAAGTTAGGAAAGTGCCTGGGACATTGTTGTTAAATTCTGTGGATTGATTGTCATTGACTTTTCTTTATGTTTTCCTTCCAGTGAATACGGAGGGGAAACTGGACAAGGACCAGCATATGGACCTGCTAGTCATTCTGCAGCTTCTGCTTCGGCACCTTCTTCTTCAGCATTTCGACCAGTGGTGCCGTCCAGACAGATTGTGGAGAGGCAGCCAAGGATGTTAGACTTCAGAGTGGAGTACAGAGATCGCCATGTAGATGTGGTCCTGGAAGATAGCTGTACTGTTGGTAAGGCCTTCTCTACTATCAGGGTATAATGAGTGGTGGTAGGGATTGGAGGAGCGCCATTTCTAAGTATTGGCCATTTTGGATGTTCTTTTCCTCATGAAGTGAGTTGCTTTTCACATCTGATTTTGCATTCCTGGACAGAACTAGAGTCCCACATAACCTAAAGTTAGAATTGATACAATGGTGCTGAACAATTTTTCATGATTTTTTTTTTCCATTTTCTTTCAAGATACTTAAAGTGTGTGGTAGAATATTCAAACCACTCATATCAGTGATCCTTACATAACAGCAGAATAAAACTTTTTATGGGGCCCCTGCTGTTCTTAAGACAAAAGAACAGTTAGAATGGATGAGGTTTTTTTCCCCCAAGATGTCCCTTAAAGTCTGTGTTGGAATACTTGTTGGAATTAGCAAGTGGTCATTTTCTGTAGTAGAATCATCAGACTAATCCTTGCTAACCATTGTCACTTCTGAACTAATTTAGCAACATTCCTCCTTTGAGTTTCATGCTGTCCAGATTTATCACTCAACCTAGAAACCTGATGACTGTTATCTTTTTATCTCCAGATGGCATTTTTTCTTCCTCAGTGAGATAAGTGTTTAGCTCACATTCTAACTCCTTCTCTCAGGAGTCTTTAGCATACATATTAAGATTTCCACAAATAACCTAACTTCTAGTTTCTCTGTTCAGCTTCTATAACCTATTTTCCACTTTAGCTTACACAGAGAGCTGGTCATACCTTCTATCTTAGAAACCTGCCAACAATACCCCGTCTCCTTTAAAAACTCCTGTTTGATCCTACAATCCCTATTAATTATCAGTCATCCCTTTCTAGTATAAAAATCCTGAGTAAAATGTCTCTATGAGGTGCCTCCACTTAATCTCTCAGTCTCTTTTTAGCCCTCTGCTTTCTTAATCTAATTATTCAACTGAAACAGCTGTCTCCAAAATCACCAGTATTCTTTTTTTAAATAGGTATTTTTATTAATCTTTTTTTTCCTTATTACCATAAATTCTTCCAGTGTCCTTAAGTGTCTGCTCTCCCAGAGAATCCTCACATATAAAACATAATATTTTTAAAGGGGGAAAAAAAGTACAGTGGAAAAAAATTTTAAAAACTGATCAATACATTGAAAAATTTATGCATTGTACCAGGCTTTTAGACTTCCCAGCTCTGCAAGGGGGTGGGATGGAGGTTTCTTCTAGTGTTTCTTCTTTGGGGTCAAGCTTATTCTTTCTAATTTTGCAAAATTTACTTCTGTTTGGCAGTTTTCTTTCTGTTTATACTGTTGTAGTCATTGTATATATTGTTTTCTTGGTTCTGCTTACTTGACTCTGCGCCAATTCTTATAGCTCTTTCCGTTATTCTTTGTATTCACCATATTTGTCATTTCTTATAGCATAGCAATATTCCATTCCATTTATGTACCACAATCTGTTCCCCACTCATAGGGAATCTAGTCTGGTTTCTAATTCTTAGCTGTTACAAAAAGTGTGACTGTCAATGGGAACTTTCTCCTATTACTGCCTTCACTGGGCATTCACCCCATATATCTAATCTGTTACCCAATCTTGTCCATTCTACTTTCATATCTCTTGAATGCTTCTCTTTTAACTCACACAGCCCCCAGTGTGGTGTAGTCCTCTCACCTTGATGATTTCAGTTGTCTTCTGATTAGTCTCTCTCCCTCCCTCAGAGTTCTCCTTGCTCCCATCCACCCTCTGCTCACCTGGTAAAATGATTTTCCTAACTTTTTTGCCTTATTAGACTCTACTGCCCTCTGTGAACTCAAGGATCCAGCTGTCCTAGCTTCCTTGTATGTGCCATTCCAGTTCCCAGCTCTTTGCCTTGTCATTGGCTGTCCCCTTGGCTTGGGATGCTCTCCACCCTTGCCTCTGCCACCTGGTTTTCTTGTTGTCAAAGCTCCATTTAGCATCCCCTCTTTCAGTCCCTACCTCCCCTGTACCTGCCATTCATGCCTTCCTTATTTCTGCTCTGTATGTATCTGGTTTTTACATAGTCGTTTGCATGTTGTTTACCCATTAGCCTGTGAGCTCCTGGAGACCAGAGCCTGTGTATTTGCTTTTCTTTGTATTCCCAGTACTCCATTCAGTGCATGGCACACAGGAAGCACGTGGTAAATACTTGCTGAATGATAGACTTCAATATATTTGGGGCCTTTTTTTTGTTAACCTTTCTGATTATATTTTAAGTAGGGGAATCCCTGGCCAAAAGGTCATTAATAGTTTTAATGACTTTAATTCAACCATTTAAAGTTGTTTTCTAATGCATTTAGACCAATTTTCAACTCTTCCCATTGTGAGTTAGTGTGTCTGTTCATGCGCTAACCTTTACCATTTTCACCTTTTGTCATATTTGTCAACTTGATCCTTGTGAGGTGGAACTTCAGAGTTGTTTTAATTTGTATTTCTTTTTGTGACTGGGAGCATTTTTAATATGGTATTGATCACTAGGATTTCTTTCAAAAATTGTTCATGTCTTTTGATCACTTATCTCTTAAAGAATGTCCAGTCATATATATGTTTATGTCAGTTCTAGATACATCTTGGATACTAAACTTTTATTAGAGGCATTTCATGCATTTTTTTTTTTTTTTACTGTTGGGCTCTTAAGTATTTATTGGTTTGTTTAGGTAACATTTTTCATATTTATATAATTGAAATTTTTCATTTTTGATTACCTTTCTCCCTTGCTTTGGCTAAATATTTTCCCTAAAACCATATATCTGAAAGTTATACCTTTTGACTAGCCTTCAGTTTTTTTATGATGTGATTTTTAATGTTTTGATATCACCTCCATTTGGACTTTGTGGTGGTATATGGTGTAAAATGTGGATGTAAGGCTATTTAAATCAATGCTCAGCTTTCTCGACTTTGATTATTGTGGAGCTGTCACCATGACATTTTTTGGGAAGAGTTGATTTTCCTCTTTTCCTATGAACTTGATTCTCCCTGAGCTTATTTTAGGGAAAAACAAAAGCACTGGAACCCAAGAAACTTGCCTCCATGATCCATGATTTCTGCCATAGGAAAAAATTTCTTTAGTTTATTTGGTTCTGTTCTGACTTGGGGCCTTGCCTTGGAAGCTCTTGACCTTCTGCTCAGGACTTAGCACTGTCATAAATGCTTAGTGCTGGGGCACAAATTCACTGGGCTCTGTGGTTCATTACTGTCACGCTGAACTCTTCTCTTAAAATATCTTGCCCCAGAGAAGTTCATGCCTTGCCAAATCCTGACCCTGCATTACTTACCTCCACTTTTGAATTCCAAACAGATTGCTAAGCAGTTGCCAAAATTATTGACATATTCAAAGACAGCTGCTCCACCTCTACCTTTTTTCGAATGAAAACCAAGCGCATGTTAGTCTAAGCAAAAGGAAGACAAGCCCAGTGAATTCCCTCTCACTGAGCATGAATCCAGTTCAGCTACTATTTAATATGCACAAATGAGATCAAGTTTCAATTGTTGTATATCAGATCTGAATGCAGAAATGATCCACACAGTGTCAGAATCAGCAGGCTTGCGCTCATGACTCAAAGGAGTTGTGTATCATTGCTCCGCTTATGCTTTGAAGTTGAAATAGGTCAATTGGAAGTTAAACGATCTTTGCATGGAAGTTTAAAAAGTATCATAATATTTCTTTTTCATTGTCATTTATTTTCTTAAATGGATATATTTATATATAAATGAATATACAATATACAACTGACTTCACCTCAGACTGCTACTTAAAAATGAAATAATGAGAAAAATAGTAGTTTAAAATTTTTAAAATTAAAATTCAGTTGAATTCAAATATAATTGTCCTAAACATATCTGTTTAAAAGTGAAATAATATCCTTTGTGATAAATTAATACATTACCAGTTTGAAGGAAATAGTGAAATCTAATAAAAGCAAAGGCAACAGAGACAGTTTAATATATAAGTACAATATGAATACAGAAATATATAAATACAAAGTAAAAAACTATATCCAGAAATATATCATTAACATTTTCAGGTATTACTTAACAGGGAAGAAAAACTGCTCTGTTTGTTTTGTACGAATGCTTTTTAACTGCAATAGCAAGAAACCTGGTGAATTGAAGCAGCATTTTGAAAGTGTACTTGCAGAATACTTTGACAAGACAAAATAATTTAGAAAGCAACTAATTTTCTCATTTTCAAGAACAAGTTTTTCTTTAAAATCTTTAAAATGCATACCTTTACAGCCATATAAATTTACTTTCAGAATTGATAAATTCTGATAAAAGCCTCATTTGAGAAATATTTGGTGCTATGTACATAGTTAATGATACATTTGAAAAGATGCATGGAAAATCATATACAAAGCAGCTTCAAAGAGATCTATTTGCAGACAGTACAGTGGGAGAGAGAACTGCCTGTATGTCTGAAGGGCTTTCTGGTTAATTAGCTTGAATAGCTAGAATCGTTCAATGTTCATAGCAAGTGGATGAACTAGTAAGTGTAGTCAAAGATGCTTATTTAATTCCATATTCATGAAATGTTGAAACTTGTGTTAGAAAAGATTTATTCCTTTGCAGACTATTCATAACAATGCCACATCAGGAAAAATAACATAATTAATAGATTTTTAAAAGTGCAAACAGAATAATGGGGGAACATATATTGACCTCAGCAGTGATGGAGCTCATTTGATGCCAGCGGGAAACACAGGTTTGCAAAGTCCTAGTTTAAATGTAGTCCTTTCTGCATTATCTGCGTGCTATGTAGGTGGTCACTTGGGTGAAGAAATGGGAGAGAAGAGCTACATACAGATTTTAAGATATTTATAATTGACTTTTTGAAAATTGACCTTATGAAAAAATTTCATGAAAAGGGAGTGTCTGAGTGTCTTTGGAAGAATTGTATTTTGATAGGAGGCAGAGCAAGGTTAATTCTGTATTAGTGTAAAACATGCTGGTTTTCTTGTGCTGAAGTATTTGGAAGGTTAGTTGATCTAAAAGTTACATTTTTTTTTAGTGATTATAATAGATGAAGAAAATATATTTTAGAACAAAAGTTTCCTCCTGGAACTTAAGTTTTTGGTGGATAACTTTGAGAAAATTAATTCATGTTATAAATAATTAGAAAGTCCTCATATTCACATTCTGATTAAGAATGGTGAAGTGACAATATTTATGAAAAAAACTGTACAAAATCAATTTGTAAAATAGTATTTGATATTTTTTATCTATTTTAAAAAATATATGCCCTTCAAAGGAATGAGGTGGAAATAAAAACCTGCTTGTTAATCACTTGATCAGTTTACAGAAGCCATTCTTTATTAATGTTAAAGACCTTGATATTTCTAAATGTGAATTGGTAAGGTCATTTTCCTTTGACTCATATAATACTCTTGGTATTAAACCAAGTCCTTTTTGCAAGTCAGTAAGCACCAGCTATGTGTCTTGAACTGTGCTAATAATAAGCTCAGAGGATGCAAAAAAAGGCAAAAAACAGTCCCTTCTGTCAAGAGTTCACATTTTAATAGGCAAGACAACATGTATATAACTAACACTTAACTGAAATTTCGCATTTCTTCTCATTATTTTAAAATATTATTTCATGAAGGGATTTTGTAATTGTTACCAGATTGCTAAAGGAAAAAAGATGGTTAAGATCCCCTTTTTCTTAATACTTCTACATATCAACTTGCCAAATACTTGAAGACAACCTATTTGACACTGAAAAATGACAGTGTCCTAGTATGAAAAAGATTCCAGATCCCCTTAAGACATGGCATCAGGAATTTATATACCTTTAGCTGTACCTTTTCAAAAGTTTACTATGTATTGAAGCATAGACATCATTAAAAGTAGAAATTCTAAATACATCTTTTACTTATCATTATGTAGTACAAATGATATTCAATAAAAGACTGTAAAAACTGGGCATAGACCAATGCCTGGCACCACATAGAAGAATAAAATCCAAATGGATACATGATCTGGGTATAAAGATTGAGAGTACAAACAAATTAGGGGAGCAAGGAATAGTGTATATGTCAGATTTATGGAGAATGGAAAAATTTTTGATGAAACGAGATAAAGAACATTGTGGAGTGCAAAGTGGGTAACTTTGATTATATTAAATTGAAAAGTTTTTGCACAAGCAAACCCAATGCAACTAAGATTAGGAGGGAAGTAGAAAACTGGGAAACAGTTTTTGCAACTAGTGTCCGTGATAAAGGCCTCATTTCTAAAATATATATAGATTTGAACCAAATTTACAAGACTACAAATCATTGCCCAGTTGACAAATGGTCAAAGGATATGAACAGGCAGTTTACAGAGGAAGAAATTAAAGCTATCTATAGTCATATGAAAAAATGCTTTAAATCACTATTGATTAGAGAGATGCAAATCAAAACAACTCTGAGGTACCACATCACACCTATAAGATTGGCAAACACAACAAAATGGGAAGATGATAAATGTTGGAGAAGATGTGGGAGAGTTGGAACAGTAATTCATTGTTGGTGGAGCTGTGAGCTGATCCAACCATTCTGGAGAGCAATTTGGAATTATGCCCAAAGGGGGCTACAAAAATACACATACTTTTAGACCCAGCAATATTGCTTCTAGGACTGTATCCCAAAGAGATTATAAAAATGGGGAAAGGTCCCACATGTACAAAGATATTTATAGCAGCTCTCTTTGTGGTGGCCAAAAACTGGAAATTAAGGGAATGCCCATCAATTGGGGAATGGCTGAACAAGTTGTGGTATATGAATGTCATGGAACACTATTGTGCTGTAAGAAATGATGAACAGGAAGACTTCAGAGAGGACTGGAAGGACGTATATGAACTGATGTTGAGTGAAAGGAGCAGAATCAGGAGAACTATGAACAGCAACAACCATAGTGTGTGAGGAATTTTTCTGGTATACTTAGTACTTCATAGCAATGCAAGGACCTAAAAAATTCCCAAAGGACTCTTGAGGCAAAATGCCTTCCACATCCAGAGAAAGAACTATGGACTTGGATTGCAGAGTGAGGCAGACCATTTTCTCTTGTATTAATGTTTCTTTCTTTTTTTTTATGGTTTCTCCCATTCATTTTAATTCTTCTATGCCACAAGACTAAGGTGAAAATGTATTTAATAGGAATATGTGTGTAGAATAAGATTACACGCTGTCTCGGGGAGGGAGTGAAGAGGGAGAGGGAAAGGAAGTAGAGGGAGGGGAAAAGAATCTAAGATATATGGCAGTGATTGTAGAACACTGAAAATAAATAAAATTTTTTTTTTTAAAAAGATTGTAAAGAAAGAATGTAAAAATAATTGAATAGTAAATAACAATTCTAAAGAACTGGTGGGTCAAAGAACATATTATAAAAACAACAGAAAATCTCATCAAAGAAAGTGACAATAATGAGGCAGTATACCAAAACTTAGGGGAAACTGCTAAATTAGTTCTGAGGAGAAAATTTGTCTCTAAATGTTTTCTTCAATAAAAGAAGGAGCAGCTCCAAGATAGCAGAGAGGAGGCAGGGACTCACCTGACTTCTTTGCCAAACTCCTCCAAATACCTTTAAATAGTGTTTCCAAAGAAATTCTAGAGTGGCAGGTCCCACAAAAGGACAGAATGAAACAATTTTCCAGCCCCAGATGGCTTAGAAAGTTGGCAAGAAAGGTCTGTTGCATCAGGGTAAGAGTGAAGCACAGTCCACTGCAGACTAGTCCCCAGCAAACCAGTCGTTGGAGCTGGAAACTGATTTTGCAGTTTCCAGATCTCTCAGCCCACAGATGGTAAGGGTTGGGACAGCTGGTTAGAAGGAGATTACAGGGATCCTTTTGCTGGTAGTGGACATGACTCTGTTACATTGCCCATACCTGCATCTGGGTAACAGTTCTGAGTCTCAGTCCCAAGGAGAAGCATGGGCACACCAGAGCTTGCAGCCAAAGGGTAATGGGGGATCCTGATCACAGTTCCAGTTTGGAAAAGAGTGTTTATGTTTACTCATACATCAGTGCACAGTACAGGAGAGTAGTAAACACACCTTTCCCTAGATTATATCACCTTGGAAGAACTAAAAACTTACAGGTCCCCAGGATTACCTCTGAAAGCAGCTGCACAAAAGACCTGAATCTTGGGATGATGTTCCCTCCATCCTGGAAGCAGGACCCCAACTTTAGCATAGAGTTAAGTCAAGAAATATGTTGGAAAATGAGCAAACAATAGGAAAAGGTCCTGACTATAGAAAGTTACTATGGTGACAGGGTAAATCAAAGCCCAAACTCAGAAGATGACGAAGTCAAAACTCCTATATCCAAACCCTCAAAGAAAAATATGAATTGGTCCCAGGCCATGGAAGAACTCAAAAAGGAATTTTAAAACCAAGCAAGAGAAATAGAGGAAAAATTAGGAAGAGAAATGAGAGTGATGTCAGAAAATCATGAAAAAATGACAACAATTTGGTAAGGAAAACTTAACACCTTAAAAAACAGAATACTCCAAATAAAAAAAAGGCACAAAAATCTAATGAAGAGAAAAATTCCTTGAAAAGCAGAATTGGCCAAATGGAAAAAGATATACAAAAATCCATTGAAGAAAAGAACTCCTTAAAAACCCGAATTGGGAGGGGACAGCCAAGATGGCAGAGTGAAAGCAGAGATGAACTTGAACTCTTCTACAGACTCAGATACCTCTAAAAAGTGAATCTGAACAAATTTTAGAGTAGAATCCACTCAGACAGAATGTGGCAGATTTCCCTCCCCAGATAGCCTGGCAGGTCTATAGGAGGGCTCTGTTAGCACACGGGGCAGGGGCGGGGGTGCACAGCACTCACTGAGCCATAGCGGGGCAGGAACGACTCTGAGCAGACGGAATCGGAAGCAGCAGTGAGCATTCTCAACCCTCTCAGCACAGGACAGGAGTCGTAGAACTGACTAAGAGAGAACCCTGGGACACTCCTGAGGCTATCAGCACGCAGACTGAATGTTTGAAAGTCACCTCCTTGAACTCCTAGGAGCCGGGATGGAGGAATAAGCAGTAAGTGCTATCACTCTCCCTTTGTTGACCTTGGAAAAGACCCAGAGAATATTTCCCCAGGAGAAATTCTGGAGTAGTGGAGCCAGAAGAAGGGGAACAGCAGTTTTTCAGTTCAGGAGGCTAGGGAGATTGACAGGAAGAGTACCTGTTGTTGTGTTTGAAGGACACCAGTGTAGGACCAGGAGGAGATCCTGAGACCCAGGGGCATGGAGCCAGTAAGTGGCAATACCCGGACCCCAGCTCTGACTTAGCACAGCCAAGGGAATTGGGCAGACACCAGCACAGATTGGAATTCATCAACTACTGAACCTGCCAGTGCTGTCACTTAGCCCTAGGGGAGGAGGAGACCTCCTGCAGCCAGGCAACCCCTCTCCCACACCTTATGCCCTGAGCTTCGGTGGAACCTTGGGGAAACTCAGAAAGACTTCGCCTGGCCTCAGTCTTGGCACACATCAGCCAGCTCAGGTCAGATAAGCTGCAGCATTATATAATTTCTAGCTGAAAGAAACAAAGGCCACAACACAAAGGCCACAAGATCCACAAAGGGAATCGGTGGTCAAAGCCAGTAAATGTGCCTCAAGCTCCCAGAACAAGAAAGGTGAGACAGAGTCTCCTGTGTCTCAGAAGGAGAGACCCACTTTAAAAGCAAGAAAAAAGGCACTCATCATGAGCGAGAAGCAAATCAGAAAAGCAAAGACCATAGAATGTTACTATGGGGAAAGATCAAAATATGAATTCAGAATAAGATAACACTGATAGTGTACCCACATCTGAAACCTCAAAACGGAATATGAACTGGTCTCAAGCCCAAAAAGCATTCTTAGAAGAGCTCATGAAGGATTTAAAAAGCCAAATTAGAGAGGCAGAAGAAAAATCGGTCAATGACTTTAAAAATACAGTTGACAAAATGAAAAAAAATTCACTGAAGAGAACAGTTAACTCCTTAAAAAGTAAAATTGGTCAAATGGATAAGGAGGTACAAAACCTAACTGGGAAAACTGGACAAATGGAAAAGGAGGCACAAAAGCTAACTGAAGAAAGCAATTTGTTAAAAATTAGAATTGAGCAAATAGGAGTTGATGACTTTTTGAGACATCAGGAATCAGTCAAACAAAATCTAAAAATGAGAAAATAGAAAAAGATCCAGAGGACAAAATTGTCATCGAAAGAATCCACTGATCACCTCCTGAAAGAGATCCCAAACGCCAAGGAATAATGTTGCCAAATTTCAGAATTATCAGGTCCAGGAGAAAATATTGCAAGTAGGCAGAAGGAAACAATTCAGATATTGAGGAACTACAGTCAGGATCACACAGGACCTTGCGGCGTCTGCATTAAAAGATTGGAGAAATTAGAATATGATATTCCATAAGGCAAAGGAGCTTGGTCTACAACCAAGAATACAACCCAGCAAAATTGAGCATAATCTTTCAGTCAAGGAGATGGACATTCAGTGATAAAAGGGATTTCCACACCTTCCTGAGGAAAAGACCAGAGCTCAGTAGAAAATTTGATCTTTAAATACAAGATGGAAGAGAGGCTTAAAAAGATAAATGGGTCAAAAAAAGAAAGAAAAAAACCTTGTAATTCAATATGAGTAAACTTTGAACATCCCTTTATAGGAAGATGATACTTGTTAATCTTGAGAAATGAATACTTTTTATGACATTTAAAAGGGATCTACATAGACAGAGGCAATGGGTATAAATTAACTGATTTGATGATAAAAAAACGTATTTAAAGGGGGTGAGGGGATTGTAATGGAAAAAGAGGAAAGGAGGAGGCAGAAAAAGGTAAATTACACCACAGGAAGACGCACAAAATGGTATTATAATAGAGGGAAAGAAGGGAGGGAGATGAGCATTGTTTGACCTTTACTCTTATCAAATTTGATTCAAGGAGGGAACAACATAGTTAAGTATAGAAAACTACCTTGTCCTGCAGACAGTAGGAGGGGAAAGGGGAAAGAAAAGGAAGGGAGTAATTAGAAGGGAGGGAAGAGTGAGGGAGGTGGTGGTCAAAAGTAAAACTTTTGAGGAGGGTAAGGGAGGAGGGATAAATAAAATCATATGGGAAAGGGGGAGATATAGGACAGAAAGAGACAGATAGTAGTGATAACTGTGAATGTGAATGGGATGAACTCTCCAATAAAAAAGGAGGTGGATAGCAGAATGGATTAAAAAGCATAATCCTACAATATGTCATTTACAAGAAACACATTTAAAATGGGTGCACACAGGTGAAGGTAAAAGTTGGGAGTAGAATATATTATGCTTCAGCTAATGTAAAGAAAGCAGCAGTAGTAATCCTAATCTCAGACAAAGCAAAAATGGATCTAATCTACAGAGATAAGGAAGGAAACTATATCTTGCTAAAAGGCACCATAGACAATGAAGTAATATCATTACAAAACATATATGCCACAAGTGGTGTAGCATCCAAATTCTTAGAGGAGAAGTTAAGGGAGTTACAGGAAGAAATAGACAGCAAAACTATACTAGTAAGGGATCGCAGCTTCTCCCTCTCTGAACTGGATAAATCTAACCTCAAAATAAGGAAGAAAGAAGTTAAGGAGGTAAATAGAATCCTGGATAAAGGAGATATGATAGACCTCTGGAGAAAACTGAATGAGAATAGAAAGGAATATATCTTTTTCTCAGTGGTACATGGCACATATATGAAAATTGACCATGTTCTAGGGCATAAAAACCTCACAATCCAGTGCAGAATGGCAGAGAAAGGCAATGCATTATTTTCAGATTATGATGCAATAAAAATTACATGTCATAAAGGGCCATGGAAAGATAGACCAAAAATTCATTGGAAACTAATCTAATCCTAAAGAATGAGTGGGTCAGACAAATCATAGAAACAATCCGTAACTTCATTCAAGAGAATTGCAATAATGAGACAACCTACCAAAATTTATGGGATGCAGTGAAAGCAGTTCTTAGGGGAAGTTTTTTCTTTAAATGCTTACATGAGTAAAATAGAGAAAGAGGAGAACAATGAATAGGACATGTAATTGAAAAAAAAAACTAGAAAAAGAGCAAATTGAAAATCTCCAGTGAAATACCAAATTAGAAATACTGAAAACCAAAGGAAGGATTAATAAAATTGAAATTAAGAAAACTATCAAATTAATAAATAAAACTAAGAACTGGTTTTATGAAAAAACAATAAACTCGAGAAACCAATTTGATTTTTAAAAAAAGAACAAAACCAAATTACTGGTATCAAAAATGAAAAGGGTTAACTTACCTCTAATGAAGAGGAAATTAAAACAGTAATTAGAAATTGCTTTGCCCAACTATGCCCATAAATTTGACAATTTAAGTGAGATGAATGAATATTTACAAAAATATAGATTACCCAGATTAACCGAAGAGGAAATAAAATACTTAAATAACCTCAACTCAGAAAAAGAAATTAAAAAAGAAAAAGAAACCATCAGTGAACTCCTTAGGGAAAAATCTCCAGGGCCAGATGGATTTACAAGCAAATTCTATCAAACATTTAAAGAACAATTAATTCCAATACTACATAGACTATTTGGGAAAATTGGTGAAGAAGAAGTTCTACCAAATTCTTTTTATGATACAAATGTGATTCTGATACCTAAACTGGGAAGAGCCAAAACAAAGAAAGAAAATTATAGACCAGTTTCCCTAATGAATAGAGATGCAAAAATTTTAAATAAAATATTAGCAAAAAGATCTAATACATTATGATCAGGTAGGATTTATACCAGGAGTGCAAGTCTGGTTCAATATTGGGAAAACTGTCAGCATTATTGATAGCATCAACAACAAGACTAACAGAAACCATACGATTATCTCACTAGATGAAGAAAAAGCTTTTGACAAAATACAACCCCCATTTGTATTGGAAACACTGGTAAGCATAGGGATAAATGTAGCCTTTCTTAAAATAATAAGTAGTATCTACCTAAAACTATCAGCAAGCATTATATGTAAGGGGGATAAGCTAGATGCATTTCCAGTAAAATTGGGGGTGAAACAAGGATGTCCATTATCACCACTGTTATTTAATATGGTACTAGAAATGTTAGCTTTAGCAATAAGAGAAGAAAAAGAAATTGAAAGAATTAGAATAGGAAAAGAAGAAATTAATGTTATCACTCTTTGCAGATGATACGATGATACACTTAGAGAATCCTAGAAAATCAAGTGAAAAACTACTTGGAAATAATAAATAACTTTGGCAAACTTGTAGGATATAAAATAAACCCACATAAATCACCTGCATTTCTATATATTACTAACAAAGCCTGATAGAGAAATTCCATTTAAAGTTACAGTGGACACGATAAAATATTTAGAGGTCTACCTGCCAAAACAAATGTAGAGACTATATGAACACCATTATAAAACAACTTCACACAAATAAAGCCATCTAAATTAGTGGAAAAGCATCAGTTGTTTGTGGGTAGGCCGAGCTAATATAATGAAAATGACAGTTCTACCTAAATTAATTTACTTACTCAGTGCCATACCAAACTACCAAAAGATTATTTTATAGAGCTATAAAAAATTAATACCAATTCATCTGGAAGAGAAAAAGGTCCAGAATGTCAAGGAAATAAATGAAAAGAAATGCTAGGGAAGGTGGCTGAGCTCTACCAGATCTCAAGTTGTATTATAAAGTAGTAATCATCAAAACCACTTGGTACTGGGTGAGAAATAGAGGGTTATATCAGGTTAATAGGTTAGGTACACAAGATACAGTAGTCAGTGATTACCATTATGAAATGCAAAATGGAGAACTTTGATTATATTAAATTGAAAAGTTTTTGCACAAACAAACCCAGTGCAATCAAAGTTAGGAGGGAAGCAGAAAACTCAGAAAGAACTTTTGCAGCTAGTGTTTGTGATGAAGTCCTCATTTCTAAAATATATGGAGAACTGAGTCAGATTTACAAGAATACAAGTCATTCCTCAACTGATAAATGGTCAAAGGATATGAACAAGCACTTTTCAGAGGAAGCAGTTAAGACCATCTATAGTCATATGAAAAAATGCTCCAAATCACTATTGATTAGAGAGATGCAAATCAAAACAACTCTGAGATACCACATCACACCTATCAGATTGGGCAACTTGACAGAACCGGAAAATGATAAATGTAGGAGAGTTGGAACACTAATTCATTGTTGGTGGAGCTGTGAGCTTAACCAGCCATTCTTGAGAGCAGTTTGGAACTATAAAACTTTGGTTGTAAAACTTTGACTCTGCTTTTATGGCTGTTTTCCAAAGAGAACATAAAAATGGGAAAAGATCCCACATGTACAAAAAAAAGCTTGTTTTGTAGTGGCTAAGAACTGGGAATCAGGGGGATGCCCATCAAATGGGGAATGGCTGAACAAGTTGTGGTATATGAATGTAATGGAATGCTATTGTGCTATAAGAAACATCGAACAGGTAGACTTTAGAAAAACCTGGAAAGATTTATATGAACTGATGCTGAGTGAAAGGAGCAGAACCAGAAGAACATTATACACAGTAACAGCCACAATGTGCAAGAACTGTGTTTCAGATAGACTTGGCCTTCACAGCAATTCAGTACCTAAAACATTTCCAAAGGGTTCTTGATGCAAAATGTCATCCACACCCAGAGAATTAACTATGGAGTTGGAATGCTGAATGAAGCAGATTATTTTCTCTTTTGTTATGTTTTGTTTTTTTCTCATGGTTTCTTCCATTTGTTTTAATTCTGTGCAACATGACTAATATGAAAATGTGTTTGATAAGAATGTGTGTGTAGAACCCATATAAGATTGCATACTGTCTTGGGGAAGGAGAAGGGAGGGGGGATGATTTAAAATTTATGGAAGCGATTGTTGAAAACTGAAAACAAATCAATAAATTTAACAAAAAAACCCTCTTTATATGTAATTAGAAAAAAATTTTTTTTTAAAAGAAACGAGCCCAGAATTCACCAGATAGAAAAAGAGGTACAAAAAACCACTTGTGAAAAGAATTACTTAACAAGCAAAATTGGCCAAATGGAAAAGGAGGTATAAAAAGTTATTGAAAAAATAATTCCTTAAAACTTAGAATTGGGGAAGTGGAAACTAGTGGCTTTATGAGACATCAAGAAACAATAAAAGAAAATTAAAAGAATAAAAAAGAGCAAAACAATGAATTGCGTGTGCAAACCAAAAAACCGCTTGAACAGCAAGTTGGATATCCTCAACTATATAGTAATGTAGAATTTTGAAAATTAAGAAAGCAATTATAGAATTGAAAGCAAGGAAGACCATTGCATTGATTAAAAAAAAAGTTGGGGTTGATTTTTTTTTTTCAGAGAAAAAAGCTAAAAAATAAATTAGATGAATAGCTCACCTGACAAGGAAGGGGAAGACCAAATTATTGGTATGATAAATGGAAAAGAACATATCAAAATTGTGGTGACAATAAAGGATATTATCAGAAATGATTTTGCCTAAATATATACTAACAGAGCTGATAACTTAGAGAAAATAGTTGAATGCTTCTCATTACTGAGTTTTGTTCAACTCTTTGGGACCTCATTTGGGTTTTTTTGGCAGAGATACTGGAATGTTTGCCATTTCCTTCTCCAGCTCATTTTACAGCTGAAGAAATCAAGGCAAACAGATTAGATGACTTGCCTAGGGTCACACAGCTAAGAATTGTGAGGTCAGAATTGAACCCAGGTTTTCCTGACTTTGAACTTGATAATCCATACACTGTGTCACCTGGCGGCCTCAGTTGAATGCTTACGAAAACATAAACTACCCATATTAGTAGAAGAAATAGACTATTTAAATAATGTACTATCAGAAAAGGAATTAAATGTGGCACAAATGAACTTCAAAATAAAAATCAACCTACCAGAACCAGATGAATTCTAGAATGAATTTCTACAAATGAATTCTAGCAAAAATTTAAGGAAAAATTAGTTCCAAAACTACATAAACTCATTATAATAAGAAGAAAAGGATACTTTCCACTCTTTTTATTTACCCTATGTGATATATATATGATTTTGTTAGCTAATCCTTGTAACAACAAAACAGAGGAAAAAAAATCTACACACCAATATTCCTAATGAATATTGACTCAAAAATTTAATTAAAATATTACCAGCTAGACTAACATAACATATCAGAAAGACTATACACTATGACCATGTTGGCTTTATAACAAGAGTATGGTGTTGCTTTAGCCTAAGAATGACTGTAAATATAGTTAACCATGTTAATAATAAATTTAACAAAAGCATAGGATTATAGCAATAGATGAAAAAAACTTTTGAAAAAATCCAGCACATTTCTCTTAAAAACTGTTGAAATCACAGGAATAAATGGACATCTCCTTAATATAATAAGTAGTATTTATCTAAATCAAGAGCAAATAATAAATAATGGAGAAAAGTTAAGAGACTTTTACAATAACATCATAGATAAAGCAAGGACACTTATCTAATGTGATATTAAAAATGCTAGATATAGCAATAAGACATGAAAGAAATTAAGGGAATAAGGATAGGCAAAGAGAAAACAAAATTATCATTTTTTGGTAGATGATATGATGGTTTACTTAGTGAGAGAATTAAAAATTGAAACAACTTCAGCAAAATTGAAATATATATGACAAATCAGCATAAATCTTCAAAATTCCTGTATATAATTAGCATACTCAGCAAGAATTGAAAAGTGAAATTCTGTTCAAAATAACTACAGAAGCTACAAAATATTTAGACATTATCTTCTGAAATTCATTCAAAGATTATATGAATCTAATCATAATATCCTCTTTGCAGAAGTTGACTGACCTAATTGGTTAGAAAAATATTAATTGCTCGTTTGGATGTCAAGTCTATATAATAAAAATGACAGTGTTGTTCAGTCATTTCTGTAATATCCAATTTTTTGTGACCCCATTTGAGGTTTCCTTTGCAGAGATCCTGGAATGTTTGCCATTTCCTTCTCCAGCTCATTTTACAGAAGAGTATACTGAGGCAAACAGGGTTAAGTGACTTGCCTAGAGTCACACAGTTAAGTGTCTGAAGTCCAGATTTAAACTGAGGTCTTGACCCCAGGTTCAGCATTTTATTCACTGTTTCACATAGCTGCAAAAAATGACAGTACCACTCAAACTAATTTACTTATTCAATATTATATTGCTGAAACTTCAAAAAGAATATTTTTTTTTAGCTAGAAAAATAATAATAAAGTTCATATGGAGGAACAGAAGACCAGAAACCTCAAGGATAACAGTTAAAAGAAAGTGAGAAGGAAGCAAATCTGTTGGTACCAGATCTCAAACAGTACTACAAAGCTGTAGTCATGAAACCAGTTTGGTACTGGTTAAAAAAGAGGTGACTCAGTGGCACAGACTAGGCATACAACATACAGAAGCAAACACATAAACATAGTATTTGATAAAACTAAAGACCCCATTTGCTGGCGGAAAGACTCAATATTTGAAAAAAGCTGATGGGAAAACTGTATAGCAGTCTGGAGGAATTTAGTTTAGACTACCACCTTGAACCATTTAAGTACTGGTTTAAGTTCCAAATGGGTGCATGACTTAGATTTTTTAAATGACTCATTAAAAAAATTAGAGTATCAAGAAAAATGTCTTTTGAATTTGTGGATAGGGGAAAGATTGATGACTAGAGAAATGAGAGGATCACAGAAGATTAAATGGACAATTTTAATCATATAGAATTTAACAATTTTTATGGCCAGTAAGGCTATAATTATGGTATATGAATGTAATATAATATTATTCTATAAGAAATGAGAACATGGATAATTTTAGAGGAAATTGTAAAAAACTCTATCAATTAATGCGAGTTGAGGTGAGCAACATAAGAACATGTTAAACAATGATAACTTTATAGAGAAAAGCAACTTTGAAATCCTTTAGAATTCAGGTTAATGCTATGATGAACCAGGAGGCCAAAACAATAAAGATGAAACATGGCACTGACCTCTTGACACAGAAGCAACTAACTTACAGTGGTGAGAGACATACAATTTCATACATACCTAATACAGGAATTTATTTTGCCAGACTGTGTAGATAAATATCCATTGATGGATTTGTTTTTGCTAGTAGGTTTGGTGTTTTTGTTTTGTTTTGTTTTTGGCTAAATGGAGATCAGGAGACAGAAATGTGAGGAAAAGATTAATTTTTTAAAAATAATTTGGTACTTGGAGGGGAAAGATGGTATAATTGTCCCTGCTTGAATTTATATGTGCACAGAAATCATGGCATTATCTTAGTCAGTTTCTTTCCTTCGTCATCCCCTGAGTCATTTGCCAAGTATGTTCAGTTCTGTCTCTGCGGCATTTCTAATGTTTCTTCTCTAACCACCCCCTCTCCCCTTTTTAAAAAAGTAAGTTTAAATATTTTTTTTCCATTTAAACATTCTTTAAAAGTAAAATTGAGTTCCAAATTATTTCCTCCTCTTTCTCAGTGAGAAGGCAAGTAATTTCATATATATATATATATATATATATATATATATATGTACATATACACACATACATATGTGCAGTCATGCCAAAAAACCAAAACTTCTCATGTTAGTCATGTTGTTGAAAGAAAACACAAACCAAGAAAAATAAAGTAAACAAAAAGCATGCTTTGATCTGCATTCATACTCTGTAGTTCTTTTTCTGCATGTGGATAACATTTTTCATAAGTCTTTCGATTATGTTGGATCATTGTATTGCTGGTCACCACACAATGTTGCTGTTTCTGTGTGCAGTCTTCTCCAGGTTCTGCTCATTTCACTTTGCATCAGTTCACGTATGTCCAGGTTTTTCTGAAAGCATCCTGCTCATCATTTTTTATAGCACAATGGTATTCCATCACAATCATTAATCATAACTTCTTTAGTCATTCCCAACTGATGGACATCCACTCATTTTCCAGTTCTTCACCACTACAAAGAGTTGCTATAAATATTTTTGTATATATAGGTCCTTTTTGGATTGTCTTTTTTTTCTCTCTCTCTTTGTATTACAAACCTGCAGATCTGGTAATGATATTACTGGGCCAAAGTTTTACAGTGTTTCTGAACATAGTTCTGTGTATTGCTTTCCTGAATGGTTGGATGAGTTCACAGTTCTACCAGTAGCATATTAGTGTCCCAATTTTCCCATATTCCCTCCAGCATTTGTCATTGACTTCCCCACTACCCCCACACTCAGTAAACTCCTGTGGCTTCTTATTGCCTCCAGGCTCAATTTACAAAATGCTGTCTTTGGCATCTTGTGACATTGGCCTCCTGATTTTTCCTTGAGTAAGACACCTCATATCCAGGCACTTTCTTCTTTTGTTCCCATTATTTGTGCTGCCTACCAACTCTCTGGCCTCCTTTAAGTCTCAACTCAAATCTCATCTTTTACTGGAAACCTTCCCAGCTCTTCTTAGTTCTGGTGCCTTCCCTGTTAATTATTTCCCATTTAGCCTATATACAGCCTGTTTGTACATATTTTGTACATTGTCTCCCCATTACATTGTAAGCTTCTTGAGGGTTGAGTCTTCTTTCCTTTTTGTGTCCCCAGTTCTTAGCACAGTCCCTGGCACATAGCAGGTACTTAATAAATTTTTATTAACTGATTGGATCCCATTTTGTAATCACAGTACATTTTGTCATCTTCACTCAAAACTGGTGTGTGACCAAAGGCAATAAACATTCATTTTATTTGAAAACAAATACAATGAAATCAGTAAGAAGCATGTTGCCATTAGTATCTTGTCTCCAATCTGGCTGTTGGACTGGAACAGAGCTGCACAAATCCTACCCTACCCCCACCCCCAAGGCAAGTCAACAAGCATTTATGTAACTGCTTACTGTGTGCCAGGCATTGTACTGAAGGCTACAGATCTAAAGAAAGGGGAAAGTGGTCCTGTATGCCTGGTTTCATTATATTAATTCTTGAATATATTTTCTCTTCATTGTGAATCAAATCACTCAAAAGAGCAATGTAAAGGCCCTTTTCTTGGTTTCTGTGGTGTCTGAATGGAATAGTCGCTTCTGAGAAGTGAGTATAAAATTAGGAAGTGTTTTTCAGAGTATGAAGGCAGCATCTTCTTAGGAATTTTGTCCTTTCTAATTATCAGTCATAGGTATTTGAATGGACAGGTCCCTTTGAGAAAATCTAGCTAATTCTCCACATTTAACAGATGAAGAAGCAGTCCGGGAGAGGGTGTGACTTGTCCAAGGTTGCATAGGTAGTCTTGGAATAGTGGAGATTTGAATTGAGTCTTTTAATTACAAACCTTGGGTTCTGATTACCATACCATACTTTAGATGTTAGATTTTCTACTAGAGTTGATGAGAAGTGTTGAAATGAGAAAAAAAGGATATCACAGTAAGAAGTTCAAATTAAATTTTCTTTGTTTTCTTAAGATAACCTCTTCTTAAATAGTAACTTCTGTACATGGCCAAATTTAAAAAGATACTGAGTAAAGAAAATATATCCACATACTTCCTCACGGTGACAACAGAACTGGTCTCAAATTTTATATAAACTATCATAGAGTGACACCTAGTGGCTTGTGCTTGTACTAAGTTTTCAGGGTACAAATATTTATTCTGTCTTCTTTTTCAAGAGAGCTTTTAAATGGTTCACTACACACCAATCTTCCCAGTTTGCTTAAAATGGTTTCCTGTACATAGGAAGCAGTATCACATCATACCAGGCTCTTCAAAAGATTCTTGAGTTATAGGAAATTATTTAGAGACAAGAGCCAGAGGCTCAGACTTCTCTATGGCTTAATGCTTGTGAAATCAAGGTCCTTTCCCTTTGGAAGGTCTCAATTTCTTACTCTTTCAAATCTGAGTATTAAATTGGATTGTTTCTGTGTTTGCCTTCTAACTGTAAGTCCTATGATCCTTTTTATTTTCATAGTTGTTAAAAACCAAAAGGTTTGATCAGCATATATTTAGTTTCATTCTTGACATTTTGTGAAAATAGATTATCTTAGACGAACTGGCTCCTATATTCTCCATGTATCTAGTTGGCTTCCTTCATATAACTTCCAGTTCTGGAACCCAGAGGTCTTGAGTGGTGTCAGAACAAATGCAATTCAAGCTACTTAGCCCACTATGTTTTTCTGTGCTGCAAAACATACTTCACTTCCACTTTCCATCTAATCATCCACCCCAACTAACGCACCATTTGTCCATTGCCACTGCCAATTTGGATCAATATCCTCTGTACTAAACTTTTATATTCTACACTTTGAACTTACAGCTGTCTATAATCCATGGGATGAGTGGGAAGGTTAATCCACTGATATTTAGAACTCTTCTCCTGGGACATAGTCATCTTACTTGCTGGTGGTGCTGGTGGTGGTGGTTGTATGAGGTATATGGGGTGTTAAGGGAGGACTAGCACTTGTGGTGTAAGGGCTTATTGAACTCTTCTTAGGGATTCTCATCTACCTTTGGTGTCTTAATGAGGTAGTTGACTCTCACTTGTAAGAACTTCTAAGAACCTGTAACATGCACAGTGGCCACATCCTAGTAAAATAGTTTTAGCAGATGGGCTAAACCAGGTTAAGGGTGCTTGGTTGTCTAAGTTAAGAAGGTGTCTGCCCCAGGCAGTGTGTGGAGGAGAACAGTTTGTTCCAGTGGCCATGAATGCAGCTGAAGCAGGTCTGTGGAGTTTTAGAGCTTGGTCAGACATCAGAGACGCCAAGGTCATCCGCTGCATCCCAGACCATCACTAGTCTACATCTTGACTTTGTCTTGCCACTGGACTACAGTGACTCATGAAGAGAGATTGAGAAGGATGACTTTGTCCATCTCTGCCTCACTTAGTCTCACTTAAATCAATTCACATGCAAGTCAAGACATCCTCCCGTGGTGCCATTGGTCCCATTCGAGCAGAAAGGTCAAACAACCACAGTAATACAATTGACTTTCCTCTGTCTCTCCACCTGTATATTGCTGTATGTATCTTTCTCCTCCCTGCTTTTCATCTCTTATTCTGAGCACTGTAATCAAATAATTGTATCATTGCTTCTGGGTAAAGGCATCGAAGGCCCACCTGTGATTCCTCATGCTCAGAATCCCTTTCTTCCCATTGGGATGCAAACTCTTTGTGGGCAAGGACCAGCTCTCTTTGTTTCTGTTTCCCCAGCACTTAGTCCTATGCCCAGTGCATAATAAGCACTCAATAAAATACTTATTCATTCAATTAAGTCCTTGAATGTTGGCCTAGCTGCATGGAAGAAAGGTTTGAGAATTGGGAAATCCAGATTTTAGTCTTGACTCTCTGTATTGGTTGGTTGGCTGTTGTCCTTCGTTCTCAAAGAGGACCAGAATGACATCACTGTGCTGGAGTCAAGTTTCAACGTGTCCAGCTGTGACTGATCAGACCAATTACAAGTTCGGAATGTTCTACCACAGGTCTGGCACAAATAGTCTGTGTGAACATTTGAGGTGAATATTCTAAATTTGTGCATCTTGCATTTCCTTTGAGCTGTTTCAGTTCTACTTTGCTCACAGAGCACAACACCTTCTCTGATGTGGGCATGCTATGCTGGGTGGTCCTGTTACAGTGTCTCCCATATCACACAATCAGTTCCAGAGTTCTTAAGTGAGATCTTGAGAGTGGCCTTGTATCACTTTTTCTGACCACCATGTGAACAATTTCCTTGTGTGAGTTCTCCATAAAACAGTCTTTTTGGTAAGCATACATTTTGCATTCGCACAATATGGCTCTCTGGATAACATAAATTTGTACATCTACATTTCCTTCTTTCTCTGGGTCCCATTTTCTTAATCTATGAATGATAAAAGTTGGGATAGGTTATCTTTAAGGTTGTTTTCAGATCCAAAATTCTGTGGATTAACATCATGACAGAAGACAGCTGGTAGCAGAATAGAGTGAGGCCTGCCTTTAAAATCTTTGTTGAGACACCCATCTTTGAGTCGTAGCTTCTTCATCTTCAAAACAAGAAGCTCACCATCTCCCATGCCTACCTTCCAGGGTTATTGTAAAGATCAGAGGAAGTGATGGCTCTCAAGGCCTTCTTGCCCTGTCCAGCTGCAGACCTAGAGGTAGATGGCAAGACTTCATTAGGTTTGTGATTTCATTTGGTCAAGAACTCCTTGCACTGTGGTGCATTTACAGCCTTTCTACATCTTAACTCTTGGCTATTATTTTCTATGTTGTATAAATTTTCTGTAAAGTACTTAGCCAGTATTCTAGAAGCCTTTCTCTGGTGGATATATTTATATTAACTTTATGGGTCACTGTGACCTAGGCATTCATTTCTCAGCTGCCAACCTCATGGTGATGAGTTTCTGTACTGAACTAAGCAGGCTTCTCGACCTACAGTCTGCTACTAGCTAGGCCTGCACTTGAAGCCTTTCCAGCTATGTGCCAGAGCTTGGGTTATGCTGGCCTACCCTTGGAGAACCCATTATCATTTTTACATCATGATGAAGCATCAAGTATAAATACTGTATAGCACTAGTAATGGCAGCAGAAAAAAAAAAATCAGCCTAGGAAAAGTAGTGTAGTGCAGTGTAGTCAAGAGAACCTGGGTTCAAATCATATCTCTCATGATCAAATATCTAGAGCTAGAAGGGGCTTCCTAGGCTATCAAATCTAAGCTCATCATTCAGCAGATAATAAGGAATATTCTTTGTGACCCTGGGACCTGGGCTTCCCTCTCTGAGCCAGTTTCTGCTTCTAAACCCATCATCGTAAACTGAGGATGTTGGGACTACCGACTCTAAGTCTTCTTAGACATCTAGGTCTTTAACTCGATGATCTGATGATCCAAAGTAGAATATTTAGCTCACACATCATGTATCTGAAAAATCTTTGACTCTGTGACTCAGATCTGTGGCTTTCTTCATATGAGTAATCTACTATACTTGTTTATTTGATGGCCTCTGGTAGTTGTCATCCTACAGCTAACCTAGTAATGAACCTCTCAGCTTGACTAGGGCTTGTGATCCTATGGTATTCATTATGTTGTATGTATTGTACATTGTACAGTCATGAATTAGAATGTAATATTAAGGTAAGGGCTTATGACCTAGATTCTAGAGTTTTGACTTTGCCATTGATTGATGGTATAACCTTAGGCAAATATTAAAATGTCTTTGATTACTTTCCCCTCCTAGCTCTGTTTCTAGATTTTACCCCCATTCCTTAGCTATCATCTCACTCTGGATCTCCCTTTAGTACCTGGGGCCTTGTCACAGTGCAATAACCATCAGGCCTTATGACTCTGCCATGTTGGCCCACTTTTCCCGTTGTTCCTTTTGAGGGAGGGACTAGGTCTGCCATTCTTCATTCCTCTCCTCCTGCTTCGGATCATCTGGACTTTGAAACTACAGCAAACATCCCCCTTTCAGCTTACTTCTTTGTGCCATAGTCCCCCATTAGAATATATCCTTGAATGCAGTGGATAGAGCACTGAACTGGAATCAGGAAGACCTGAATTCAAATCCTTCCTCAGACATTTACTGTGTGACTCCAGGAAAGTCATTTAACTTCTGTTTGTCTCAGTTTCCTCATCTGTAAAATGGAGATAGTAATTGCACCTACCTTGAAGGGTTATTGTGAAGATTAAATCACTTGTCATTTGTGAAATGCTTTGCAAACTTTAAAACACTATTGAAATGCTATTATTACTATTATTGTTAGCAGCAGCAGCAGCAGCAGTAGTCATAGTTGTAGTAGTAGTGGTGGTAATGACTTTCTTTTGCTTAAATTTGTTTCACAAGTGCTTAGCACTGCCTTGTCTTGCTTTGCCTTCCCTATCACTGTGAAGGTTGTTAATGAAAACTTTGAGGGATGTAGAGATTTAAATTAAATGGTCCATGGGAAAACCCTTCTTGGTCTGAGGAAAAAGATCCTTCCATTTCAAGGCCGAAGGATGACAGTGATTGAGGCACACCAACTGACAGCATCTCTCTTGGTAGTCTTTCATGTCATCTCAACACGCACCCCTCACTCTGTTACCCCCAAATAAATAAGTCCTACAAACTTTTTTGTAGCTTGAATATGTCAACAATGTGTGTCAAGTTTGGGCCATGACTTTTTTTTTTAAATATCTTTGCTTCTTTCTCTCTTACTTATTTTCTGTTTTCCATTAGACTACTTCCATCATGTCATTCTGTTCGCTTGTTCCCACCTTGAACTTCGTCTGACTGGTGAGGATCAATGGTCTAGACCCTCTGCCACGGGATTTGTCTATCAGCGATGGAGTTGGGCTAGATGTCCTCCCTGACATCTCTTCCAGGATACCTGCTTATGCTTCTATGACTTCCCCTTTCTGTTCCTTCTTTTTTCTCTACAACAACAACAGAAACTAGAGAATCGGCCCGTCTCCTGTTGTTACGCATCATATTATTTTATTATTTCCTCATTATAACAGTGATGATGTTGTTGGTGACTGCTGTCCTCATGGTGAGCCACTCATACAATCTAAGCAGGCTCCAGGCATTTTTCACTTTACTCCCTGGTCTTTTCTGCTGTGTGTATCCTCACGTCCTCTTCTCTATCTTCTCCTTCTAGTTTTTGGAACTCTAATCAAATTATTAATGGCTTTTCTAATTGAAATAGTTTTTCATCTTCCTCCTATGGCTCCACTCCTCATCCTTGTTACTTTCTAAACCACGACTTTCTTATTGGAGTAGGTTTCCCTCATTAGAATGAAAGCTCCTTGAGGGCAGGGACTACTTTTCCTACTATTGTTTTATTACTAGTTCTTCACATAGTGTTTGCCACATACCAAACACATTCATTCATTCATTCATTCATTCATTCATTCATAGTAATAGTAATTGTTCTTTCTTTACAAAAATGTTACAAAGTACATAATATTGGAGTTCCATACTTTGTTGGAACCATAATCTCATTGGTATGAAGACAAATATAGTGGAATTCCAATAAAAGGGAAAAGGGCCTATTTGTACAAAAATATTTATAGAAGTTTTTTTCATGGTGGCTAAGAATCAGAAATCAAAGGGATGCCCATTAAATAAGCTGTGGTATACAATTGTAATGGAATATTATTATGCTATAAGAAATGACAAGCAGGATGATTTCAGAAAATGCTGGAAAGACTTATATGAACTGATGCACAGTGAAGTGAACAGAACCAGGAGAATGTACACAGTAACAGCAATACTGTTCAATGAAGAACTGTGAGTGACTTAGCTATTCTCAGCAATACAATGATCCAAAACAATCCCAAAGGACTAATGATGAATCATACCATGTGCCTCCAGGGAAAGACCTGCTATTCTTTGAATACAGACTGAAGCATGTTATTTTTCAGTTTCTTTTCTTTTTTGCTTTTATTCAAATCTTCTTGTACAAAATGACTAATGTGGAAACGTTTTATGTAATTGCACATATATAACCTGTATCTGATTGCTTACCATCTCAGGGAAGGAGGAGAGGAGGGAGGGATAGATTGGAATTCAAAACTTTAAATAAAATGTTTAAAAATTTTACAAGCATATGTAGTGGAATTTTAGCTTGTAGTAGTATTCAAAGGTTAACATCATGTTAATTTTCCATCACTGATGATTACAGCTGCTTGTGTTAGACTTTGGCCTCATCTTGTGCAGTTCTTTTGAGTTTTCCCATGTACCTTACTGCTGCTGAAATCTCTTATGTGTATGTTTTTTTTCCTTGACTCTATAGTTTGAGCTCCATGTGAACAGAGACCTTGTTTTCTTCATTTGTATTCCTAGCACTTAGCACAGTATTTGGCCCGTAAGAAGGGATTAATGGGTTTTCGACCATTCACTTGTTCTTTTCTCTGTTTTCCTTCGTACATTTCTCCCCAATGCCTGGAGGTCTTGGACATTCACAAATAGATGGAATTCACTTAATGTTTGCTGGTGACTAGCACAGTATTCAGGCCTCTTCCCCTATTACCCCTTCATAGTTACACTGATGGTGTCTTTTGTTAAAGTCATCTTTGGGGGTAGATGTGTTACCACTTACTTTCATTCAACTCAACCAGACATTTATTAGGTGCCTTCTGTGTAAAAGGTACTGTACTTGGCATCAGGGATGCAAAGAGGAAAAGGGCCCTTCCTTTGCTCTAATGGAGCTTACCTTTTACTGGAGGAATTTGACAGCATCTCAGCACCTCAGGCACTTGATACACTTACTGGTGACCTTGGGCAAGTCACTTAACCCCAATTGCCTTGCCCTTCCCCCTCCACAAGAAAAAAAAAAGGGGTAAAGGAAGAAGGGATTGTTTGAGGCTGAGGTGAGAACAGAGGGTAGTCCAGGCATAAGGACTGGTGCCTGCAAAGGTGTGGAGACTGGAGATGAAGTGCCACATGTGAATGTAAGGAGAGGAATAATATCTAGTGATGCCAAAGAGTGAGGTAGGAACTGGTTGTAAAGGGTTTTAAACATCAGATAGAAGAGTTTGTCAGCTGGACTGAACTGGCCTCTAAACTGTGTGTAGCCTGGAGCTGGACAGAGTGGGCTAGAGGCAGAAGAAGAAGGAATCAAACTGAAGTTTCATTTCAGAGTGAGGGAGATGGCTTACGAGCAAGGAGGTAAATGAGACACGTGCCAGGGTGCTGCCGCTCGTAGGGGGACTTGCTTTAGTGTAGGTAGATTTCAGCACTTATACTAGTGTCTGCAGTGAACTACAGCCCAAACAATGTGACTGATTTGATTTATAGCAGGGCTTCCTGACCAGAACTTGTCCAAGCTTGTCCAGTGCTTGTCTAAGCTCCGTTAGAGCAATACGATGGTTATGTGACTTTTGCCGGAGGGTGAGATCATCCAGAGTGTGAGCGCAAAGAATTGTTGTTATGCCAAGCTAAGGGCACAGCTTGCTTAGCTCTGGAAAATAGGATGTCTCCTAATAGCTTGACTAGTTTGTATTTGATCCTAGAGGCAATAGGGATCTACTGGAGTTTATTGTGGGTGACATAATCAGACCATCACTATATATGTATATATATAACGGATGGTTTGGAGTAAGGAGGTACTTAAAGCAGGTTAATCAATTAAGCTATTTTTGTAGTCTAGGTGAGGAGGGATAATGGCCTGAACCAAGCTGTTATTTGTGTAAATAGAGAGAAAAGGTCAGATGTAAAAGATGATCTGAGTGTGGAAATGATGGGAGACCCAAAGGGTCTGAAGGTGAATAAGAGTGATGAATTACAAAACTTGGAAGATAATTCAAACAATAGTAGGCAAAATGACTGGGGGGAGTAATCATTTTTAGCTGGGAAGGAGGAAAAAAATTTTGCTTTGAAAAAAATTAGAGATTCTAAAATTTTGCAGATGAAGGATGTTTTGGGCATGGGAGACAGCCTTTGCAAAGGCACAGAGATGGGAAATGGAGTGTCATGTGTGAGGTTCAGCAAGAGGACCAGTTTGCCTGGCTTATTGAATATTTGAAGGGGAACAATATACATACATACACACACACATACATACACACATACAGACTGGAGTGTTAGATTGAAACCAGGTTAAACTTTAAATAGCCTTCCCCTTCACTGGAATATGGAGAGGGCAAAGGGATCAGTGTCAGAAATGGAGGTCAGGTCAGCAAAACTAACTGCTTTGTTGTGGTCAGTGAAGGAGAAGGAAATGTCAAAGATGACTGAGGTCTTCAACCTGAATGATGGGGTAATTTACACCCATAAAATGTCTGGTAGTATCCGTGAAACAGTAGGTATTATCCAGTTTTATAGATGAATAGATTGTATAGGAAATGCAGTAACTTGTCCCTTGTCACACGACTAGTTAGTATTAGCCTCAAGTTGAACACTGGCTTCCTGGCTCCTAGACTAGTTTTGTTTCACCTACAACAGATGCTTTTTCCTTAGTCCTCAAACCTCGTTCCTGCAAAGAGCCCTCAACACTTATTTTGAAGGATCTCTCTTTACTTGAATGGAGAAAGTTAAATAGTGGCTCCATTGTTTGATCCAGTCACTTCCCCATTGCTTTCATTGCCTGACTCTAATCAACTCTTTTTTGTGGAATTGAATGATAGGCATCGGTGGCCATTGAATTCTCTCCAGACATTTTGGTAGGCACTTTTGCCTATCTACCAATATTGTTGTCTTTTAAAAAATTCAGTGGCACTAAATGTTAAGACGGTAACAATGATAATGATAAAAGAATTAGCAAGTTTGTCAGTTAGCAAACACCTATTCATTCAATGTCTACTCTGTGTTAGGCACTGTGGTAAGTGCTGTGGATATAAAGAAATTGGTACTTGGTATCAAGGAGTTCATATTCTAATGGGATAGACAACATGTACATAGAAGATATACACAAAGTAGGTGGAAGATTCTCTCAGAGGGAGGTCATGAGCAGCAGGTGGAAGAGGTGGGTTGAGGGTGCTGGGAAACACCTCCTCTGAAAGTGAAGTTTGAATTGTCTTCAAGAAGTCAAGGAAATCAGAAGGCAGAAGTGAAGATAGAGTGTGGAGGCCAGCCAGTGGAAATACAATTCGGGAAGATGGAATGTCACATGCAGGGAACAGTTAGCAGGGCAGGCCGGCTAGATCGTAGAACGTGAGGAAGGAAGCAGGGCATAGGAAGATTAAAAAGATTGCAGAACGGTTGTGAGAAGCTATAAATGCCAAACAGAAGGTTTTATGTTTGATCCGGGAAGTCATAGGGATGGTCAGTACGACATGGTCAGTCACTTTGGCCCCTAAGTGGAGGTTAGATGGGAGTGGGAAAAGACCTGTGGAAGGGAGTCTAATATGTCAGGTGAGACAGTTCAGGTGAGAGATGATTGAGACCTCAACTAGGATGGTACTTACATAAGTGAAGAGAATAGGGCATAAATGAAAGGTATTATGAAGGTAGACTGTAAAACATTTGATAATACATTAGACAGGTGAGGTGAGGAGTAAAAGATGTCACCAGTGTTGTGGGTCACTGGAAGGATGGTGGTGCCCTAAACAATAAAAGTTAAGTTGAAATATCAGGAAGTATTGGGGGGAAATGAGTTCAGTTTCAGACATGTTGATTTTGAGATACCTATGGGATATCCAGTTTGAGATATGGAGTAGGGTTAGACTTCAAAGGAGTAAGATTATGGCTTCATATATAGTTTTGGGAATCATCTGCAGAGAGATCATAATTGAATTCATTGAAGTTTATGAGATCAAGCAAAATAGAGAAAAAAGAGAAGTGACCGAAGACAGCCTTGGGGGGCTGCCGGGGTCAGTGGTTATAATTTGAATGAAAATTCAGAGAAAGGAGACTGACAATGACTCTCTCTTATAAGCAGCCCCCTAATGAGGATCTAGAGAGGAAAGCTTGGTTAATCCCTAGGAGATGAAATAAATGATAAGGAGGTATGACTAACTCATTGGCATTACCCTGTGTTCATGTGTCTTTTTTTTTTAAGTGAGCAAACAGAATCTTAGGGAAGTTCAGTTTGGTTTTGGGAGGAGCTTTAGGGGACCTCCAGTTTCACTCTTCTCTGGCCCCATTCTTGAGTTTATCATGTCTTTACTAGATCATGGTGAACTGAACAGAATACATTACTTCAGATGACCTTGAAAAAGGTCACAGTACCATGAGATTAATCATCTCTTCATTCCTGGAAGCTGTGCCCCTCTTAACCCAGTCCAAGAACCCAGTAGCTTTTTTTGTCTTCCAGATCACACTGCTTGCTCACATTGAGTTTGGGGTCTGTGAATACCCTCACGTCCTTTTCAGATAAAGTGCTATTTCTCCCATATTTTGTAATTGTGAAGTTGATTCTTTTGTACCCAAGTGTAAGACTTGAAAATTCACTAGCCATAAATGTAATCTTATTTTGTCCAGCCCTTCAAGATCTTTTTGGATCTTGATTTTGTAATCCTCTGTTAGCTATCCCTCATAGGTCTGACTAATATGTAAATTTGAGGAGGGTCCCATTTATGTTGTTCAGTTGTTTTTCAGTCTTGTTTGACTCTTTGTGACCCCATTTGGGTTCTCTTGGCAAATATACTGGAGTGGTTCTCCATTTCCTTCTCCAGCTCATTTGCTAGATCAGGAAACTGAGGCAAACAGGGTTAAGTAACTTGCCCACACAATCACTAAATTTGTCACACAGTCACTGGTCATACAGTTACTGAGTATGTGAGACCAGATTTGAACTCATGAAGATGAATCTTCTTGACTCCAGGCCCAGCACTCTATCCCTTGTGCCACCTAGCTACCTCATTTATGCCTTTATCTAAATCACTGATAAAAATGTTAATTAGCTCAAGTATCTGCTTTGTCACTTATTATCTAGGTGTCCCTGGGCCATGCAGGCTTTCTGGGTCTTAGTTCTTCATCTCTAAAATGAAAATATTGGACTAGATGATGACCCTTGAGATACCTTTCAACTCTGAATCTGAAAAATAACAGCAACTCAAATTACATAAAGTTTGATAACTGGCAAAGTACTTTTACTCAGAGAAAACTCATTAGGTTAATGTGAGTTTTGTCACTGTCATTTTACCCATTAAAAAGCAGAGATGCCTAGAGCATCGATTTTGATTAATTGATCCATGCTTATTGTGCATCCCTCAAAACATACACACACACACATGCACATGTACACATATATATGATATGAAGATTCTGTAGTATGTTAGATTGTTACATGTCACTCATCATTTCTGTCCTACAGTTTTTAGAGCAAAATGACAAAGGAAATTTTCTATTTTTCACATCTAAGTGACTTCAGAGGTCTTCTAATTCAAAATGTATCAGGAGCAGAAGCCCTTCTACTAATGAATTTGATCCTCTGTCCTCTTCACAAAGATGGAATTCCTCCTTGTCTTCTGAGGCAGTCCAGTATACTTCTGGATAGCTTTATGCCTTAGGAAATTTTTCCTAACACTTGGCCCAAATGCCTACCTTTCATACCCTGTTTTGGCCACAGTGATCCAATAAATGCTTTCATTGGTCACAGGCTCAGCAATATGGAAGGCTAGTCATTTTCTCTAGTCCCTACCAATCCTCAAAAATATTCCCAAAGAGAAATTGTACACCAGAAGTAGAATAATTGAAGCTAATCTACTGGATAATAAAGCAAGAAGTCTAGCAAGACTATGCCTTATGAACTTTAAGTCTTAAGGTGCTTGCTCAGAAATTTTTCCCTATTAGCTTCCATGATCTGATAGGGTACATGAACTGATTTACCATCTTATGGCAGGGGCTCCCAGTCCACCCCATTCCATGTCTGTCACCTTCCCCTTGGAAATAAATTACAGATGTTGGCGGGGATTGGCTACTTATTGGACTTCTTTATGCTTTGGTTGGTGCCTACCTTACACACGGAAACACACACACTAAATGTATGTAATAAAAGGCAAGCATCATATGCAATGGACACATATTTGAAGTATTCCGAGTAAATACAGGAATAAAGCAAGGGTGGCCTTTTTATTCGTTGTTATTTGATATGGTTCTAGAAATGTGAGCAATAGCATATGGTGAAAAAGCAATTAAAAGTGTAAAGACAAAGAAGAATCATAACTGTCACTATTAAGTAGAGATTATATTCAATAATGCAAGCTTTTTGAGACTAGGGATTCCTTTTTTTTTTTAACTGCCTACTAGAGTGTCTAACAAATAGTAAGTATTTATAATGATTGTTGAAGTCTGACGTCAAAGAAGAGATATATGAATATACCTTCTGCCATGCCTTTGCAGACATGGGAGGGTCTGCAGGTGTATTGAGTTGCATATAGTGTCAGACTTCTTTTCCACTATACTGATTGATTTTGTTGATTTTTTTTTCTTTTAAAAATTTTGTTTTAAGGCATAAATTGGGATGGGGTGGGTGAGGTTGGAGTACAGGAAGAAATCTAAATGAAAAAGCAAAAGATGTCAATAAATATATATTAAAAATAAACCATGATTATAGAAGGAGAGACCAGGGCAGCAAGTAAAGAAGACTAGGACAGTATGCCCAACCTCTCACAAATACACAGTAGCTTTCACATGGAAAACAAAAATAGTGCTCACCTGAAATCCAGACACAGTTGTTAACACCTCCATAGCTGTTTACAGAAGTTCAACGAGAGGATACAACTAAGGATGTTGCTAAAGAGCCTTGGGCCTAATGTTCCTCAGACTGGGCCTAAAGGAAGGAGTCTACAATAATCCTGCCAGAAGCAGTTTCCAGGAATTGGCTTATCCTAGTCTGTTTTAGTTTATTGGGTGGGATCCTGGGGTCTGTCATCGCTCTGTGAATCATGGCAGCTTGGAGAAGCTGAAAGAGCCAGATGTTTGATTGGATGGAGTTAGATTTCCTATCTCCGATCTCATAGACAGAGACATGTTAATTGACAAGGAAGCTGCAAGTTTTTTAGCTTCCAAGGTACTAGACAAGGAAGAGTTTAGACATGAGGGAATTCCCGAAAAGGGACTGAGCAGGAAGGAAGAGATACCAGGTAGGAGAAGAGGAAATGGTTAGGGTAGAAACAGCCTGTTTAAGAAAGATTGATTGAAATAAATGTTTTTTTCTACTCTAAGATATCACCTAAATCTTTTTCTAAGAGTGTATCACCCTCCCCAGTAAAATATTTTATTCTAAAAGTAGATCAAAGTGGATGTTCTGTAAATGACTTATTTTCATAGTAATGGATTCCTGAAGCTATGATGTTATGGAAAAATGTTGAGTAGCATGTAATCTGATTAATATTTGTTTTTTTCTCTCTTTGACAGGAGAGATCAAACAGATTCTAGAAAATGAACTCCAGATTCCTGTATCTAAAATGCTATTAAAAGGCTGGAAGACTGGAGATGTAGAAGACAGTGTAAGTTTCCTTACTTTATAGAAATAAAAGAATATTGCATATGCCTATTGATTAAGCAGTGGGCAACAAGTAGGTTTTTACAGACTTCATGAATCAGATTTTCCAAGTGTTCAAAGGGTCAAGTAACTGAAGCGTTTTGGTCACCAAAGTATTCAGATAATGTCTGAAAGGAATGAGTTTTTCATATAATTTAAATTTCTTGGCCACCTTCTTTTGCAGTTTCATCAACTCATGGGATATCACAGAGTTCGAAGGAACCTTAATGATCATCTAATACTAGCTCTTCATTTTACAAATGAGGTGACTGAGAGCCAGAGAGGGGATAGGACAGCCAGTTAATTGTAGCGGTGAGAACAGAAATTACATCTCCTGATTGAATTCAGTTCAGCAGACATTTAGTAGAGTCTCCTATTCTGTAGCTCTGTGCTAGCTGCTGGAGACATAAAGAAAAAAATGGAAAAGACCCTGTTGTCAAAGAGTTTGCATTCCACATCAATTTTATATTTCTTTCTCCCCAATTAATAGATTTTCTTTTGCTTTCCAAAGGCAGTTATAAATTCAATTTTGTTCACTGTCCTCCTTCTCTTCCTCCCTCCATCCATACATGCAAACACACAAAGAAGTATAAAATAAATGCAGTAGATAGCTGGAGTGAAATAAAGTGTCTATATAGATATGAAATACAAAATATGCCACAACTTCATAACCTGGTGCTCTTATTTTTTCTTGGGAGAAAATTCAGACTGCTATTTGGGACTTGGAAATCCTGGTGTTCATACCTCTTATTTTCTAGAGAAAGAAATAGAAACCTTGAGAGGGGAACAATTTTCTAGTGATAATGCAGCTGTTCAGTACTAGAACATGGACCCAAACTAGTATCTTGTGAGTCCCAGAATCATCTTTAATAGTCATGACCTGCCTTGGAGGACATTTCATGCGTGTAATTCTTGGAGAGCCCAAGCCCAGCTAGAGCCTTCCTAGCCATGGCTGGTGCTCTGTTTGTGTAGCCCCGGAGCATCCTGTATTTTGTAGTCATGCATGAGAAGAGGATTGGAGTAGAGTTAGTCATATTGTTTGACAGTATCACCAGACTCTCTGAGTATCCATTTGGTTAGAAACATGGTGCCCAAAGGATCATGAATGACAGTAGAAAAACAGCATGGAAATTGTATGTGTGCTTCGCTCACTTCTGTGCTTTTTTGGAAATTGGATCCTTTGTCAGCCCTGAAGAGTTTAATTTCAGCTTCCCAAATTTTCTTCTAGCTCAGAGAGACTGATTTTGTGCAGTGAGTGATGTAGTCTTTGGCTTAGAGACACACCCTATATACGGCCCTCAGAGAATGAAGCTGAGGTGGGGTGCCACGGTAGCTTCATCATCAGAGGGATTCTGCCATTTGCTGGCCATGTGATCCTTTAACCTCAGTGCCCCAGCAACTTGGAGACTAGATCTTTAGTAGGACCTAAGCTAAGTTCTCAGACTTCTCAGTGTTGTCCAAAGGGACTTTAAGGCATTTCTGAGCTTTATGGGCTTCTTAGGATTCAACCCCTTATTGCTGGAAAAGTCCTGCTTTCTCCCCTGCTGTTAGACTGTGAGCTTTGGGGGTACCTGTTTCCATGAGTATTGATTTAGCCCTCCCTTGGTTCAGAGAATTATGCTTGAACCCCACTAATGCCTGCTCCGTGCTTGCACTTGGTGTACTTATTGTCTAGGAGGAGTCAGGCTGGCTGTTTTCCTCACAGCTGGCAGTGCAAGGCCTCTTACTTGGTAGGTGCTGAGTAAATATATGCCAAATTTATGAAAATAGTACAATGTAGCTACTGCCAAAACGACTGCTTCCAAAGTGTTGGCATTACCCAGAAACAGTCATGGTTTTCTCTTTCTTTCAGACGGTCTTAAAAACTCTACACTTGCCAAAAAACAACAGTCTTTATGTGCTCACACCTGACTTGCCACCACCTTCTTCGAGTCATGCTGGGTAAGGTCTTCATTTTCCTGGGAGCATGAATTGAAAGGTTTTGTTATTTAGCGGGGCCTCTGCATTTCATACTTCTGATTTGGTTTATATTTGCATTTGAACTTCAGAATCAAAGAAGCAATCACTAAATCATCGGTTGACAGTCCTTAGGGCTAGAATTTTCCTTTCCCTTGAATGTTCTTTTCCCTTAGAATAGAAATAGAATAGAATAGAAAAACTCACTTCCCTTCTGATTTCCATGGTCAGGTCTTGCTTATGGGATTATATTTAGTTCACCTAAGGCAAATATATTATTGTCTTTGACAGCCTGGAAAGGCCTGGCTCTCAGATCATTGCGTGGGGCCCCAAAGCAGCCACTGTAGCTTAACCATCCCTTGTGTCAGGAGTACTCTTCCCAGAGGAAGGCCCTGGGTAGGACCTGTTTGCTGTGCTAGCTACCACTGTCGATAATAATAATGCTGTCAGTATTGTCATCATCCTTGCTGTTATTGTTGATGGGTTTTCCTGGTATATCCTTGGCCTTTATGCCCATTAAAAACCTTAGTAACTTTGGGAAGCTGCCTGGGGACCTGGGACATAGTGAAAAAGGCCTTGACTCCAGAGTCAGAGGGCAAGGCTCAGTTCTAGGCCCTGGCATTCTCTAGCTTTATGTTCCCAGGCAGGCCACATTCCATAAAGAAGTCCGTGTCTAGTCAGCTGGAACATTCCTTGGTGGGTTAGTTATAATGTCATCCCTGTCCTCACTCATGTAATCCACCTAATTAAAGTCGGGCAGGGGATATGAGGGTGTATGAACCACTAGGAGTGAATTTAAAGAGATTCACCCACATGTCTACCTGGGCTCATGGAAAAGTTCCTTGCTCTCCAATATTACTGTCAGTCTAAGTGCTCCTCCCTGGGTACCACAGCCTCCTGAGACCTACAGAGAAGCTGGGTCTGTGAGTTTGAGCCTCCTATGAGTGATAATGACAGTCATGTTCCATTTCATCTTGAGTAGTTCACAAATTCATTCCCATTTAGTATACAATTATTAAACATTTAGTGTGTACTTGGCACCATGGGTAATATAAAGATTAAGTTCAGCCTGATTTCTGCCTGCATGGAACTTACAGTAACACATGTACAGATAGTTCCAGTGTAAAATGAACCTCAGACTTAGGTGCAAGTCAAGTGTTGTGCAGAGTCAAGGGAAAGAGAAGACAGAAGGGGCATTAGCAGCTTTGGGGAGTAGCAGTGGTTTCTGAGAGGAAGTGGCTTTGAGTTGAGCCTTAAAGGATGTATAGAATTTAGTAGATAGAGAATGGTATTAGTGGAATTGATTATAGGCATAGTAAAGTGTGAGCTAAGGAAGGGAGCTCGGACAATGGGAGGAGGTCTGTGGGGGGGTGCTCAGGTGACCCAGTCTAGCTGGAGCACAGAGCATCTGGAAAAGAAAGGTAGAATAAAACTAGAGGGGAAGGGTAGCACCAGACCATGGGGGCCTTGAATGCCAAGTAACTGTAGACTTATGAGTGGTTTTCTGGATTAACATTTATCAAACTTTCATGATGCCTGGTTCTTATGGATTGAATCACAGAAGGAAAAAAGAAATTAAAAATAGTTCATAATCAAATACCTGGAAGTTTCTGGATGGAAAGAGTAATGTGAATGATTACCAGGCTAATATGAGAGTCATAAGTTTTAACACAACATCCTTCTAAAGTTAAAAATTGTTTATTGTGTTGAAATGGAATAAGCCTTTATTAAGTGCCTACTGTGTACCAGGCACTTTGCTAAGCACTTTACAAATATTATTTTATTTAATTGTTCTGTTCAGATACTATGTCTTCCTGTCACATCTCAAAAAGTTTTGCTTTTGGGATAATGTATGTTACCCATTTTATATTTTCAGTGCAAATTCCATAGAACAAAATGACAGTTTGGGAGCCTTCTGGGCTTTTTAAGTTCACATCAAAAATTATAATATGTATATATTTTTCATTTTTCATTCAAGCTTCAGTCTTTTTATTTGCTCGCAGTTCTTGGACTTCAGACCTTATGATGACATAGCTAAGATTGACTTTCATCCAGTTCCATTTTTCTTACTATCTGCATTCCTTTTAAAAAAAAAAATTATTTTTAGTTTTCCACATCCACTTCCATAAGTTTTAAATTTTCTCCTCCACCCTCCCCTTTGCCCTCCCCAAGATGGTGTGCAATTGGATATAAGCCCTCCATGTACATTTTTTAAATTAGTTTTATTTATTTTCAGTGTTCTACAATCACTACCATATAATTTAGATTATTATTTTTCCCTCCCCCCACTTTCCCCCTCCCTCCCCCAGACGATATACAATTTTATGTAGGTTCTACACAAACGTTCTTATTAAATACATTTTCACTGTAGTCATGCTGTGTAGAAGAATTAAATTGAATGGGAGAAATCATATAACAAACTGAAACGTAATACACACACACACACAAATGATCTGCTACATTTTGCAGTTGAATTCCACAGTTCTTTTTCTGGATGTGGAAGGCATTTTGCCTTAGAAGACCACTGGGAATTTTTTTTAAGTCCTTCCATTGCTACGAAGTTCCAAGTCTACCAGAAAAAACTCTTGCACACGGTGGCCATTGTGGTGCACAAAATTCTCCTGGTTCTGCTCCTTTCGCTCAGCATCAGATCATTTAAGTCTTCCCACGCCTCTCTGAAGTCTTCCTGTTCATCATTTCTTATAGCACAATAGTATTCCATTGCATTCATATACCATAATTTATTCAGCCATTCCCCAGTTGATGGGCATCCCCTTGATTTCCAGTTTTTGGCCACCACAAAGAGAGCTGCTATAAATATTGTTGTATATGTGGGACCCTCTCCCATTTTTTATGATCCCTTGGGGATACAGTCCTAGAAGTGATATTGCTGGGTCAAAGGGTATGCATATTTTTGTAGTCCTTTGGGCATAGTTCCAAATTGCTCTCCTGAATAGTTGGATCAGCTCACAGCTCCACCAGCAATATATTAGTGTTCCACCTCTCCCACATCCTTTCCAACATTTATCATCTTCTTGTTCTGTCATGTTAGCCAATCTGACAGGTGTGATGTGGTACCTCAGAGTTGTTTAAATTTGCAATCTCTCTAATCAATAGTGATTTAGAGCATTTTTTTTCATAGGATTATAGGTATCTTTAATTTCTTTCTCTGAACATTTATCAATTGGGGAATGGCTTGTATTTTTGTGCATTTGACTCAGTCCTCTATATATTCTAGAAATGACACCTTTATCACCGACATCTGTAAAAATTCTATGTACATTCTTACTAAATGTTTTCACAGTCATATTGTATAGAAGAATTAGAACAAATGGGAGGAACCATGAGAGAGAAAAACAAAACCAAAAAGAGCGCAAACAGTCTGCTTCCATCTGTGTTTAGACTCTGCATTTCTCTCTCTGGATGTGGATTGACTTTTCCATCCTGAGTCTTTTGGAGTTACCTTAGATCCTTGCATTGCTGAGAAAAGCTAAGTCAGTCAAGGTTAGTCATCTCCCAACGTGATTGTTACTGTGCACGATATTCTGGTTCTGCTCACTTCACTCAGCATCAGTTCATATAAGTCTGCGTGCTCATCATTTCTTACAGCACAGTAGTTACTCCATTACATTCATATACCACAACTTGTTCAGCCATTCCCCAACTATCTACATTCTTGAGGCTTTAATTTGAAGTCATTAAAATTTAACATTCCTAATATCTTTAAAATAATTTTGCTGCCCAGGCAAGTACTTTACCTATAACATACTTTTGTTCATTCTTTTTGTAAAATGTGTACAAGAAGAAACATCCGCCCCCCCCCTTTTTTTTTTGACATTTTAACTTTATTTTATTTTTCATTTTTTTTAACACAGTTCATATCACATAAAACAACTCCAACTTTGGTCAGGTGATGCTTTTTTTTTTTAAAGCATTTGTAATATAAACTACAAAAGAGTTTTTTTTTAAACATTAACTGAGACACAAATAATATTTACGTATGCTAACTTCACAAGCCCTTGACCCAATTGTCTCCACAGTACTACTAAGAATTAAAACACCCTAATTTACTGTTGTTGGTCTAAAGTCCTAAGCCTAATAGCTTAATTTTGGACTTAACCTTGGATGTTTCCCTACCAACAATCTATAATTTAATAGATCTGGTATTAAGCTTACAAACCTTTTGACTATAGGAAATTGCCACTAAGAGTAGGGATGTTGCAGAGAAACAGTATCTCCCCAACTTCATGTCATTTCCAGGTAGAGTAGATTGTTAACTTGCATTCAGTCAGGCTTAAAGTCTACCAGGTGTCAGTGGGGAAATTGAGTCAGGAGAATCCTACCTCAGCCCAGGCTGAACAGCCACTCTCCCACCCTTCCCATGAGATCACCTTTTTCAGTTCATACCAGCATCTCACAGGCTTACTGACATCATGGATTGGAGGCTCAGACCGCCATTCTTGCTCTCCATATCTGGAATTAGACTTAGAAAAACAGTCAGTTAATAGTGCCATAACATCTTAAAATAGCAAGTTCCAATAACCAGGTTTCAAATATGACTATAATTTCACTTTGGCTAAGGAACATATTTTGAGGCAAGTCTTAAGTGGCTTACATGCCTTTCTATACATGTTCTAGTTTCTGATTAAATAGCAATCATAAAATCAAATTTACTATTAAAACCTATTTCCATCAATGCCAAATTTTATCCGAGGTTACCTGCTTCTAGGAAATTTAGACTAAAATTCTTTTCCCCAAACTAAAGATATCTTTGATTTATTCTCAGTAATTAATTCAGTCAATTGTTTTAATACTAACTGCTTTTACATCACTTTGTAACATGTCCAATTCTTCTCCCCATCTCTCCCCTTCCTCTTGCTTCCTAATACCTTGCATTCTGATTACTCCTTCCCTCAATGTACCCTCCCTTCTGTCACACCCCACCCTTCCCTTATCCCCATCTTCTCTCTTTTCTTGTAGGGCAAGATAAATTTCTATACCCCATTCCCTGTATTTCTTATTTCCCGATCATGTGCAGTAAAAATTCTTAATATTTGTTGCTAATACTTTGAATTCCAACTTCTCTCCATCCCCCACTTCCTCCCCAAACCCACTGAGAAGGCATGCAATTCAATACAGACTAAATATGTGTTGTTTTGCAAAGGACTTCCATAATAATCATGTTGTGTAACACTAATTATATTGCCCTCGGTCCTACTCTGTTCCCCCTTTTTTCCCCCTACAATTGACCTTGTCCATCCTCGAAAGTGTTTCTCTTACCGTTTACCTTAATTTTTTTAAACATATGATCCCATCCTGTTCAGTTCACTCTGTACTCTCTGTCTCTGTGTGTGCATGCATGTGTTTATGTGTGTGTGTGCGCATGCATGTGCATGTGTGTGCATGTGCGTGTGTGTGCGTGCGTGTGTGCGTGCATGTGTGTGTGTGCGTGTGTGTGTGTAATCCCACCAACTACCCAGATGCTGAAAAGTTTCAAGAGTTACAAATATTGTCTTTCCATGCAGGAATGTAAACAGTTCAACTTTGGTAAGTCCCTTATGACTTCTCTTTGCTGTTTACTTTTTCATGCTTCTTCTCATTCATGTGTTTGAAAGTCCAATTTTCTTTTCAGCTCTGGTCTTTTCATCAGGAATGCTTGAAAGTCCTCTGTTTCATTGAAAGACCATATTTTCCCCTGAAGTATTATACTCAGTTTAGCTGGGTAGGTGATTCTTGGTTTGAGTCCTAGTTCCTTTGACTTCTGGAATAGCCTATTCCACGCCCTTCGATCCTTTAATGTAGAAACTGCTAGATCTTGTGTTATCCTGATTGTATTTCCACAATACTGGAATTGTTTCTTTCTAGGTGCTTGCAATATTTTCTCCTGGACCTGGGAATTCTAGAATTAGGCCACAATGTTCCTAGGAGTTTCTCTTTTTGGATCTCTTTCAGGTGATGATCGATAGATTCCTTGAATACTTATTTTGCCCTCTGGTTCTAGAATATCAGGGCAGTTTTCCTTGATAATTTCATGAAAGATGATGTCTAAGCTCTTTTTTTGATCATGGCTTTCAGGTAGTCCCATAATTTTTAAATTGTCTCTCCTGGATCTATTTTCCAGGTCAGTTGTTTTTCCCATGAGATATTTCACATTCTCTTCCATTTTTTCATTCTTTTGGTTTTGTTTGGTGATTTCTTGGTTTCTCATCAAGTCCTTAGCCTCCATCTGTTCCATTCTAATTTTGAGAGAACTGTTTTCTTCGGTGAGCTTTTGAACCTCTTTTTCCATTGGACTAATTCTGCTTTTGAAAGCATTCTTCTCCGCATTGGCTTTTTGAACCTCTTTTTCCAATTGAGTTAGCCTATTTTTCAAGGTGTTATTTTCCTCAGCATTTTTTTGGGTCTCTTTTAGCAAGGTATTGACCTGTTTTTCATGCATCTCTTTCATTTCTCTTCCCAGTTTTTCCTCCACCTGTCTAACTTGCTTTTCAAAATCCTTTTTGAGCTCTTCTATGGCCTGAGCCCATTGGGTATCTATTTCAGATGTTTGGGATACAGAGGCCTTGATTTCTATGTCTTTCCCTGATGGTAAGCATTGTTCTTCCTCATCAGAAAGGAAAGGAGGAAACATCTGTTCACCAAGAGAGTAACCTTCTATGGTCTTATTTTTTGTCCCTTTTCTGGGCATTTTCCCAGCCAGTTACTTGGCTTCTGAGATTCTTCTCCATCCCCGCCTCACTAGTGCTTGGGGTCTGAGATTGAAATGCTGCTTCCCAGCCTCAGGGGTTTCAGCAGGGGGGGGGGGGCTGCTATTCAGTAGGATTAAGTTCTGGTTCTCAGGAGGGGGCAGGGCCGCCTCCCAGGCTCAGTTCTCTCAGGGGGTTTATGCAGAGACCTTCAGTAATGGATAGAGCTCCTGCCTGCTTCAGGAGCCCCTGGCCGCTGCTTCCCCTGCCGCTTCCTCCTGAGGGGGCCTGAGTTATGGAGACACCCCACTCCCCTCTCGGCCAGCCCAGAAGTGTCTCTCACTGACCTCTCGTAGTGCCTCTGGGTGGAGGGAGCTTCGCGGCCACCGGAGTTTCTGTCCCTGAAGCCTGCTCTGATCTGCTCCTCCTTGGGCCACGTGGCCAACGCAGGGCTGGGCTCTGCTCCAGGTCTGGTGCGCGATGGACCTTTGTTGACAGTTTTTCAGGGCTCTCTGGAACAGAAATTCTCCTCCACTCTGTTTCTGCGCAGCTTCCATTGCTCCAGAATTTGTTGTGAGTTCTTTTTACAGGTAATTTATGGGCTGTGTGTTCGGAGCTAGCATATGTGAATCTTTCTACTCTGCCATCTTGGCTCCTCTCCCGAAAATGTTTATTTCTAGTAACTCCCTTCTCTCATTTGCCCTCCCTTCTATCATTCCCCTCACCCCACTTGTCACTTCCTCCCCTACTTTCCTGTGGTATGATATAAATTTTCATATCAAATTTAGTGAGCATGTTATTCCCTCCTTTAGCTACATGTGGAGAGAGTAGCTTCATTTTTTCCCCTCTCCCCTTCTTCCTTTTCTCCTCCATTGAACAAGATTTTTCTTATCTCTTTTATGAGTTATAGCCTGCCCTGTTCCATTTCTCCCTTTCTCCTCCCGGTATTTTCCTCCCTCACCCCTTAATTTTTATTTTATTTTGTGTGGATATCATCTCTTCTGATTCAACACACCCTGTACTCTGTGTGTGTGTGTGTGTGTGTGTGTGTATACACAATCTCTCCACCTACCCAAATACTGAGAAAAGATTCAAGAGTTACAAATATTCTCTTTCCATATAGTAATGTAAACAATTCAACTTGAGTCTTTTACGATTTTTTTTCCTGTTTACCTTTTTATGCTTCTCTTGATTCTTCTGTTGTAAAGTCGAAATTTCTATACAGATCTAGTCTTTTCCTCAATATGAATGATTGAAAGTTATCTGTATCATTGAATGAGCATTTATTCCCTTGAAGTATTATACTCAGATTTGCTGGGTAGGTGATTCTTGGTTTCAATCCCAGTTCCTTTGACCTCTGGAGTGTCCCATTCCAAGCCCTTTGATCCCTTAATGTTGAAGCTGCCAGATCCTGTGTTATCCTGGTTGTATTTCCACAATACTCAAATTGTTTCTTTCTAGCTGCTTGCAGTATTTTCTCCTTGATCTGGGAATTCTGAAATTTGGCCACAATGTTCCTAGGAGTTTCTCTGTTCCAGTCTCTTTCAGGAGGTGATTGGTGGATTATTTCAGTATTTATTTTGCCCTCTGATTCTATAACAGCAGGGCAGTTTTCCTTCATAATTTCATGGAAGATAATGTCTAGGCTCTTTTATTGATCATGGCTTTCAGGTAGTCCTATGACTTTTAAATTGTTTCTCCTGGATCTATTTTCCAGGTCAGTTGTTTTTTCAATGAGATGTTTCACATTATTTTCTATTTTTTCAAACTTGGTTTTGTTTTTTAACTGCTTGGTTTATCTCATAGTCATTCATTTCCCTGAACTCAGTTCTCTCTTTCAGTGAATTATTTTGTTCAGTGAGGTTTTGAACCTTCTCCTCCATTTGGTTAATTCGGCTTTTTAAAGCCTCCTTCTCCTCATTGGCTTTTTGGACCTCTTTTTCTAATTGAGTGTCCTTAACCATAGTTCTCATGTGTAGTGAATTCATTATGGGATTTAACTTTGCAGATCATTAATCTGCTAAAAGAACACATTCTCTTCATAAAGCAGATATGCTTTATGTGTTGTTTGTTCTTTCCTTTCTGTAAGTACTGTTGATTTCTGATTCAAACAAGGTATGAGAAGAAGAATCAACTTTGGGGGATTTCACATGGCCCTTGGGGATTGAGTTCAACAGCTTTATATAAAGCTGAGCTTAGAGTTTAAGAGTGGCATGGGCTCAGTGATCAACCCTTCTCATCTGTGCAGAGAAGGAATTTGAGTCTTCGGGAAAGAACTTCCCTAAGTCCTACAGCTGCCGACTGTTAGAAATGGGAGCCACCATGATGTGTGGAAGATTGGAGGGAGTGGAGCCCTCTTCATCTGCACACCATTGTTCTTGTTTGGCTGTGGGCCAATGGACAGTGATGCTGGAGAGCTCGTTCATCTCTTGTCCTCTTCTTGACTCTGCCACTCAGATGGCGGCTTCCTCACTTGGCAGAAACTATTCTCTTCAGAGTTATCAGCAGTCTCTTGATTGATCAATTGCTTCAACCTCCTCCCCCCAGTCCTCATCCTTTTTAATCCCTCTGTTGTATTTGACACCAGTGACCAACCTCTTCTTTTACATATTCCACCTCTCTGAGTTTTCATGATGCTACTTTCTCTTGGTTTTCTTGCCAACTTTTCTGGGCACTATTTTTCAGTCTCTTTTGCTGACTTATTACCTTAGTAGGTGTTTGCTAAGGCTCTGTCTTGGGCACTCTTTTCTTCTTTTTCAGTGTCATACTTGGTAACTTCGTAGGCTCAATCAACATTTTACCCCATGTAGTTTTATATATATATCCCAGATCTTTCTCTCTCTCTCTCTCTCTCTCTCTCTCTCTGTATCCCTCCTTCTTTGTCTTTATCTGCTACCCTCTTTATATGTGTGTGTATGTATATATATTTTTTCTCCCACTCTCTCTCTCCTAAACTTCAATTCCCAACTATTTATTTATTTTTGACATATTTTTCTTTTTAAATTTGAGTTCCAAATTTTTTCCCTCCCTTCTAATCCTCCCCCACCCACCATGAAGACAAACAGAATTATATCAGTGAAACATGTGAAATAATAGTCTTATCATCAAAGAAAAATAAAACAAGAAAATTATACTAATCAGTTATATCAAAATGATTGTTGATTTGTACTCAGTGTTCTTCTCATCAAGAGTTCTCCTTCTGGAGGTAGAGAGCATGTTTTCATCATGAGTACTTTGGATCATTGTATTGATAGCCAAGTGTTCCACAGTTGATCATCATTACAACATTGCTGTTACCATGCACAGTGATCTCCCTGTTCTTCTCACTTCACTTTGCATCAGTTCATATAGGTCTTGCTGGTTTTTTTTTTTTTTTTTTTGCTGAAACCACCCCATCATCATTTTTTATACCACAGTAGTACTCTATCACAATCATAATATCACAGTTTGTTCAGGTATTCCTTTATTGATGAGTATCCCCCAAATGTTCAATTCTTTGGCACCACAAAAAGCTGCTATAAATATTTTTGTACCTGTAGGTCCTTTTTTCTTTGATCTCTTTAGGGTACATACCTAGTAGTGATAATTGCTGAGTTCAAGGGTATGCACAATTTTATAGATATTTGGGGCATAGTTCCAAATTATTCTCCAGAATCGTTGGACCAGTCCACAACTTCAATAGTTTATTAGTGTGTTTATTTTCCCTCATCTGCTCTAGCGTTTGTTATTTCTGATGGGTGTGAGGTGGTACCTCAGAGTTGTTGTTTTTTTTTTTTTTTTTTTTGTTAAAGTTCAAAAAAATTTTTTTTCTTTTAATTTTATTTATTTATTTAATTTTTTGCATTCATTTTCACAAATTTTTGGGTTCCAAATTTTCTCCCCTTTTATCCCCTCCCCCCACCCCAATACCCCAAGCAATCTAATTTTCCCTATCTCCAATCTGCCCTCTCTTCTGTCATCCCTCCCTTCTCTTGTCTCCATCTTCTCTTTTCTCCTGTAGGGCCAGATGACTTTCTATTCCTCATTAACTATATGTCTTCTTTCCTAGTTGCAACAACAATACTAAACAGTTGTTCCTAAAACTTTGAGTTCCAAATTCTCCCCATCCCTCCCTCCCCACCCATTCCCTTTGGGACAGCAGGCAATTCAATATAGGCCCTATCTGTGTAGTTTTGCAAATGACCTCCCTGATAGTCGTGTTGTGTAAGACTAACTGGATTACCATCCCTCCTAACCTGCCCCTCATTGTTTCTCTTCTGTCTTTTGATCCTGTCCCTCCCCAAGTGTTGACTTCAAATTGCTCCCTCCTCCCTTTGCCCTCCCTTCCATCACCCCCCCCCTTGCAATATCTCCTTCTCGCCCACTTTCTTATACTGTAAGATAGGTTTTCATACCAAAATGAGTGTGCATTTCACTCCTTCGTTTAGTCAAATGTGATGAGGGTAAACTTCTTGGTTTTTTTTTTGGTTTGTTTTTTTTCTCAGCTCTCCTCTTTTTCCCTCCACTAAGAAAAACTCCTACCTGCCTCTTAAATGACATATAGTTACCCCCTTCCATTTCCCCCTCTTTCCTCCCACTACATTTCTCTCTCACCATTTACCTTAATTTCTTTTAAGGTATGGTCCCATCCTATTCAGTTCAATCTGTGCTCTCTATCTCTGTATGTGTGTGCATGCGTGTACATGTGTATGTGTGGTCCCACCAATTACCCAGATACTGAAAAGTTTTAAGAGTTAGAAATATTGTCTTTCCCTGTATGAATGTAAACAGTTCACTTCTGGTAAGTCCCTTAAGACTTCTCTTTGCTGTTTCCTGTTTCATGCTTCTTCTCATTCTTGTGTTTGAAAGTCAAATTTTCTTTTCAGCTCTGGTCTTTTCATTAAGAATGATTGAAAGTCCTCTGTTTCATGGAAAGACCACATTTTCCCTTGAAGTATTATACTCAGTTTAGCTGGGTAGGTGATTCTTGGTTTGAGTCCTAGTTCCTTTGCCTTCTGGAATATCCTATTCCACGCCCTTCGATCCCTTAATGTAGAAGCTGCTAGATCTTGAGTTATCCTGATTGTATTTCCACAGTACTGGAATTGTTTCTTTCTAGCTGCTTGCAAGATTTTTTCCTTGAGCTGGGAGTTCTGGAATTTGGCCACAATGTTCCTAGGAGTTTCTCTTTTTGGATCTCTTTCAGGTGATGATCGATGGATTCTTTCAATACTTATTTTGCCCTCTGGTTCTAGAATGTCAGGGCAGTTTTCCTTGATAATTTCATGGAAGATGATGTCTAGGCTCTTTTTTTGATCATGACTTTCAGGTAGTCCCATAATTTTTAAATTGTCTCTCCTGGATCTATTTTCCAGGTCAGTTGTTTTTCCCATGAGATATTTCACATTCTCTTCCATTTTTTCGTTCTTTTGGTTTTGTTTGGTGATTTCTTGGTTTCTCATAAAGTCATTAGACTCCATCTGTTCCATTCTAATTTTGAGAGAACTATTAAATTCAGTGAGCTTTTGAGCCTCTTTTTCCATTTGGCTCATTCTGCTTTTGAAAGCATTCTTCCCCTCATTGGCTTTTTGACCCTCTTTTGCCAATTGAGTGAGCCTATTTTTCAAGGTGTTAATTTCCTCAGCATTTTTTTGGGTCTCCTTTACCAAGGTATTGACCCATTTTTCATTCTTTTCTTGCATGTCTCTCATTTCTCTTCCCAGTTTTTCCTCCACCTGTGTAACTTGCTTTTCAAAATCCTTTTTGAGCTCTTCCAAGGCCTGAGCCCACCTGACATCCCCCTGGGGTGTCTGGGGTACTGAGGCCCCGCCCTCCACGTCTTTCCCTGATGGCAGGAATACGTCCTCATCTTCGTCAGATCCGAAGGTTGGGATCATTTGCATTTGTTGGAAAAAACTCTCTAAAGTGTTACTTTTCTTCCCTTTTCTAGGCATTTTCCTAGCCAGTTACTTGACTTCTGAGATTCCTTTCTACCCCTGCCTGGATCCGCCCAGCTAGTGCTTGGCCTCTGAGATTTAAATGGGCTTTCCTCCTGCGGGCTGTCAATCAGTGAGCTTTAGTTCAGGTGCTGGGGTGGGGGCAGGGCCGCCTCCCAGGCTCAGATCCCTCAGGGGCTTTATGTAGAGACTTTCAGGAATGGAGCGGGTGGGGGCGGGGTGGGGGGCCCCGCCTCCCAAGCTCAGTTCCCTCGGGGGCTTTAAGCAGAAGCCTTCAGTAATAGAGCGGGGTGGGGACAGGGCCGTCTCCCAGGCTCAGCTCCCTCAGGTTTTATGCAGGGAATCTTCCTTAATGAAGATCCTGCCTGCTGCTGGGGGATTCCTGAGTCCCGGTCCGCTGCCTGCCGCCTCAGCCGCCACCCACACCTCTGCCTCTGCCACTTCCTGCCCCCGTCTCTGCCGCCGCCGCTTCCTCCCGAGGGGGCCCGAGTCACGGAGACGCCCTGCTCCCCCTCTCCTCCAGCCCGGCCTTCTCTCTCACTGACCTGTAGCTTCTGTGGGCGGAGGGACTTTTCCCTGCTGCCAGAGCTTCCGTCTCTGAAGCCTGCTCGGATCAGCTTCTCTGGGGCTGCGGCCAGGGCAGCGCCGGGGGTGGGGTCCACTTTCCGGGGTGCGACGGACCCTGGGGACGGGTCTCCAGGGCTCCCTGGAACGGAAATCTCTTCCACTCCGTTTCTGCACACCTTGTATTGACCCAGAAATTATGGGGGACTCTTTTTACATTAATTCTATGGGCATTGGTTTCATAGCTCGTAAACGTGCGTCCTTCTACTCCGCCATCTTGGCTCCGCCCCCTTCAGAGTTGTTTTAATTTGCATTTCTCTAATCAGTAATGATTGGACCCTATAGGGATCTTGACCCACAATTTAAGAAATACTGAAGGAGTTGCAAGTGGGAAAAGTTTAAGAAGCCTTGATTTAGAGCATTTTTTCATGTAACTATAGATGGCTTTTATTTCTTCTGAAAACTGCTTGTTTATATCCTTTGTCTATCAATTGGGGAAGGACCTTATTTTTATGAATTTGACTCAGTTCCCTATATATTTGAAAAATGAGATCTTTATTAGAGAAAATTACTGTAACATTTTTTGCTATTACTTCATTGTCAGTGATGTCTTTTAGGAAAATGTAGTTTCCCTGATTATCACTTTTAATTAGGTCTATTTTTGCTTTGTCCAAGTTCGTGGTTGCTACCCCCACCTTTTTTACTTCTGCTAAAGCATAATAGATTCTGCACTAACCCTTTATTTTAACTTTATTTGTGTCTCTCTGGTTCCAGTGTATCTCTTGTGCACACTATATTGTTGGATTCTGATTTCTAATACATTCTGCTATCTGCTTCCATTTTATAGGTTAGCACATTACTGTTTATTTCCCTCCTTCCTGTTTTCTTTTGTTTGTCCTTTTCTCTTTTTAGTCTATCTCTCCCTAAAACATCTGTTTTGTTTCTGACCACTACCTTCCTTAATCTTCCTTCTCTTTTATCATCTCCTTTCATATCTCTTATGGCCTCCCCTCCTGAGCATGTACATTTATTCTTCCCACTTTGAACCAATTCCAGTTAGAGAGGGTCTGATGTTAACTACTGCCCTTACCCCTCTCCCCCAATTTCCCCCATCAATATAAAAGTTCTTTCTTGCATGCCTCTTTTATGTGAGGAAAATTTCCCTAACATATTTCTCCCTTCCCCTTTCTCTCACCCTTTCATTTTTTGGGGGAGGGGTCATTTTAACATAATCATCTCATACTCATGCTCTCTTTCTATGTAGACCTAATTGCCCTAATAATGATGAAGTTCTGAGGAGTTAAATATATAGAAATGTAAGCATATAAGAATGTAAACAGTTTAACTTGAGTACTGTGTAATTACTCTATCATGTTTAGCCTTATGTGCTTCTCTTAAGTCTTGTGTTTGAATGTCAAGATTTTGTATTCAGCTTTGGTTTTCACATTAGGAATGCCCAGAGGTCCTCCACTTCATTAAGTGTTCATTTTTTCCCCTGAAGGATTATATTCAATTTTGTTAGATAAGTCATGCTTGATTGTAATCTTAGTTCCTTTTCCTTCTAGAATATCATTCCAAGCCCTTTGTTCTTTTAAGTGGAAGCTGCTAAATCTTGTGTGATCCTGACTATAGCTCAACAATATTTGAATTGTTTCTTATAATATTCTTGGGATTTCTTATTTTGGGATCATCAGGAGGTGATTGGTAGATTCTTTCAATTTCTGTTTTATCCTCTGCTTCTAGGATATCAGGGCAGGTTTCCTTGACAATTTCTTGAAATGTGTTTAGGCTTTTTTTTTTCATCATGGCTTTTAGGTAGTCCAGTAATTCTTAAACTCTCTCTCCTTGGCCTTTTTTCCAGGTCATTTGTTTTTCCCGATGAGTTTTTTCATAGTTTCTTCTATTTTTTCATTCTTTTGACTTGGTTTTATTGTTTCTTGATGTCTCACAGAGTCATTGGCTTCCACTTGCCCAATTCTGATTTTTAAGCAATTCTTTTCATCGGTGAATTTTTGTACCCCTTTTACCATTTGGCCAATTTTATTTTTTAAAGTATTTTTTTCATTTTTTTGTGCCTCTTTTACCAAGTTCTTAATTCTCTTTTCATAATTTTCTTGCATCACTCTTATTTTCCCTCTGCTAGTGTTATCTCTTATCTTTAACTTCCAAGAATTCTTGGTGGACTTGGGTCAAATTAGTCTTTTTCTTTGAGGTTTTTTTGGTAGTTGTTTTCTCATTGTTGTCTTCTGAGTTGATGTCTGAGCCTTTCCTGTCACTGTAGTTGTTTTTTGTGGTTAAATTCCTGTGTTGTTCTTATTGTTGTTCCTTGCTCTTTTCCAACCTATTTCTTGACTTTGGACTTTTTGTTGAAGTTGTACTCCGTTCACCTGGGGGTTGGGAAGCACTGTCCAAGCTTCAGGCTTTTTTGTGCTGCTGTTTTCAGAGCTAGTTCTGTGTGCTTCCAAGGTGGTGTGACCCAAGGAGAGGGTCCTGGCCTTCACCCAGAAAGGATCTCTTATCCCCTGCAACCACAAGAACTAGCACCCTCTTTGCCTTGGAGCTGTGACCAGAGCCCCTGCTCCCTTGGGACCAATTCCCAGGACTTCCTTCCTCCCTGCAACTGAAACCCAGCACTGTGTATGGGCCATAGAGTTGTCAGTCAGTGCCAGCTGTACCCAGTGTCAGTGAAGGGTTCCTTGTAATGTCGTTCTAACTGGTTGTTTGATCTCTTATTTTCTGTAGGCTGAGAGCTTCCAAAGCCCTTGCTTCATCTGTTATAACCTCCTCAAGTGCCCAGGGCTGGTGTTTCTGCTATGTGCTCTCTCAATTGGTTCCTGCCAACTTCCTAAGTTGTCTTTGGTTGTCTCTGTTGCTCCAAAATTTTATTTGAGGAGTTATTTTAAAGTTGTTTTGAAGAGTTCAGCTGGGTTGGTGCCTGGACTCTGGCATCTTGGCCATTATCTCCCTGTTGGACATCTCTATGCAGATATCTCAGACTTAGGCCAAGACAGAACTCAGTTCCCCTTCCCCACCCTTTATCTTAAATTCCCTATTTCTTTTGAGTGCACTGCTGTGCAACCTTTAGATAATCATAGCAGTGAGGTAGGGCATTGACTAGAGCATCTGATTTGGAATATGCAGGACCTGAGTTCAGATGTGGCCTCAGACATATTTACTAGGTCTGTGACCCTGGGCAAGTCACTTAACTGCTGCCTTCCTCAGTTTCCTCATGTCTAAAATGGGGTAGTAGCAACACCTACTTCCCAGGGTTGTGAGGATCAGGTGAGGTTTTTTTTCCTACTTAGTAAATACTTACTGAATTGAATTGTGTAGCAAAAGCACTGGTATAAACGGACTAATACATGTGAAGGCTGTGGGGTTTTGTCTTCTGTTATAGTAAATACCAATTGTCCTACTCTTTTGGAAATGAAAGGAAACCCTTACACTTGCACCAACAAACTGTGTGCTCAGCGCCCGCCTCCCTCCCCGCCCCATCCTCCCAAGAAAGTCTTAGCTACGAAACTGCTTATCTCTCCAGTAGGAGATTCCCTGACTCCTACTCACTAAGCTCTTTAATATTTTTAAATAATATTCTGCGTTTTGTCCAATTGGATGTAAACTTTTAAAAAAAATATTTATTTTCTTTTTTATGTTTGGAGTTCCAAATTCTCTAGCTCACCTCCTTTCCCTCTTCTCTCCCTGAAACAGTAAGCAGTTTGATTTTGTTATACATGTGCAGTCTTGCAAAACATATTTCCATATTAGTCCAAATGAAGTAATATTTGTCAAGCAAATCTTAAAGTACTATAGAAAGGCTGGCAATTACTATCATTCCTTCTGAATCCACTCACTTTCAGCGTGCACATCTGGACATTTCTATCTCAACAGCATTTATAGCCCCTCCCCAGGTGGTAGTTATTACCTCTTACCCAGCCTGTTACATTAATCAGTCCATTGTCCCCAGTCTCTCTTCCTACTTGAATCCATCGTTTAGAGAGGCCACAGTCCCTAGGTGGGACTAACTTTTTGCGTACTCAAAAAACTTGAGAGCTGCCCAGTCACTCGTAGGCTCAAACCTCCTGCTTTTATCATTCAGATCTCTTTATAAGTACAACCAAGTACTATGTTAGGTACAAGTACAGTTAGGTGGTATAACAGACGAAGTGCCATGCCTGGAGTCTGTAAAACTCATCTTCCTGATCTGAGCTGTGTGGCCTTGAGCAAGTCACTTTACCCTGCTTGCCTCAGTTTCCTCATCTGTAAAGTGAGCTGGAGAAGTAAATGGCATACCCCGCTAGTATCTTTGCGAAGAAAGCCCAAGTAGGGTCGTATAATATCAGGACAGTTACTTAGCTCCAAGGGTGCAGGGGTCCTAGAAGCAGCTAAGGGGTTCCGTAGGATACAGAACTGCTGAGCCTGGACTCAAGAAGATCTAAGTTCAAATCCTGCCTCAGATACTTACTAGCTCCATGACCCAACTCTGCCTCAGCTTCCTCATCCGTAAAGTGGCGATAATGACAGCGCACACCTCACAGGGCTGTTGTGAAGATCAAGTGAGATGTTTGTAAAGAGACTGGCACAGTGCCTGGTAGCGTCAGTGCTTTTTTCCTCTTCTCTCCATGTGGATTCCTACATTTATTCACAATCAGTGGATGATGCTCCACCTTGAGCCCTCCACAGACTCGAAGGCGCGGGTTGTCGCCATTCATCTTTTCCTCATGCTAAGTATCTCCTGTTCCTTGTGCTAAGTCTCATAATAAATGTGAGGCTTCTCAAGGCTGCTCAGGTGGAGGCCATAGGATACCTCAGTGATCTGTGGAGAGCCCCACACTAGATCAGGGCTGCATCGGGAATAAAGGGCACGGGATATCAGAGTTCAGGGCTGCGCCATGGGTGGCTGGAGATAGAGGCCTGAGCTTTGGGAACAAGTGAGATTTGCAGCCTTTGGTGTGAATAACAGCATCTAAGAGAAGAGGTTCAGCAGTGGCCACTGGTTTAGAGTTGTCAGGAAGGAGGACGGCTTAGAAAAGATTTGAGAATCAGGCAAAAGCTCATCAGTAACTTGGAGGCAGTTAATTTTTTTCAATCAACAAGAATTTTCTTTCTCTTTCTTCATCTTCTTTCCCTATTAAAACAACCAAACAAACCACTTTATAATAGCCATGGTGCATAAAAGAGAGTGGTTTTAGGGAGTGATCAGTCAGAAATGATATTTCACAGAAAGCTTTGTCATGAGGAGAGGAGAGGAAATGATAGCGAGGAGTTGAAGCAGTATTTTCTATGAATTCACCTGAAAAGGAAAAAGCTCTCTGGTGGTCACTTGAGGAGGCCCCAGGGCAGACAGAGAGTAAGGGGTACAGAACAGGAACTCCAAGGCAGTGATCTCAGTTCTGGCATGGAGCTAGGGGAAAGGTGGAGGGAGCAGCAAGTGAAAGGGCCTGGGTACTAGTTTGTGGCCTTTGAATCAGAGTGGACAGTAACTTGATGAAAGTGATAATGTGGTTGGAAGGTTTGGCTAGCAGCCACAGATGGGATGACTTGTGTAGGGATGGCGGCAGGTTAAGAGCCTCCACGGGAAAGAGCTGTGGTAGTCTAGGAGAGTCTGGACCGGGACCAAAGCAGGGGGACAGGACATAGCTCTCCTTGGACCACACTAGGGTTGGTCCAGTTTGTCTTCCCAGAACCTTTTGTCCCTGAGGTTTTGTTCTTACTGTCTAGACAACCACAAGAGGGCTCTCCTCCCCCTTCTATACTGCAGTTCTGCTTCCCCCAAGCTTTTTGTTCCCAATAGGATAGATCACAGTCAAGTCAAGTTTGTCCTTCGCAGTTTATAGAGCACTTTACCACAAATAAGATTTTGAGAAAATAGTACAGCATATCATCCCCATTTTATAGAAGAGGAGACTGAGGTTTCGACAGGATAAGTGACTTGATTTTGATTATATATCTAGGAAAAAGTTGATCAAGTCACTCCCCATTTATTATTAGGATCTCTGTGATATGGAGGAGAATGTGCTGCATTTGAGAATCAGATCTGCCATCTGAGTGGCACAGTGAATTGAGCACTGTGCCTGGAGTGATGAAGACCTGAGTTCAAACCCAGCTTCAGCCAGTTACTAGTGGTATGACTCTGGACAGGTCACTTCACCTGCTCTGCCTTAGTTCCTAGACTGTAAAATGGGGACAACAGCACCTACTTGTCAGGGTTATTTGCAAGAATCAAATGAGATAATATTTCTAAGTATTTCTATTGCTTTTTCTGGTCCTTATTCCTTTTCCTTCCCCAATTTATTAGTGGTGTGACCTTGGATAATTCACCTGGCTCCTCTCATCCTCAGTTTCCTCCCTGGTAAAGTGGGGCTAAAAATGAATAACTCTGGGATTCCCTTAGAGGGTCAGTATGAGGAATGAGTGATGAAGGTTAGGTGTCTGGGCCCTCAAGGGATGAGATCTCTGGCAAGGCTGCACTTAGAGTCTTTTTAGCATCAGTATTCTTCAGGTAATGTGATCAGTCTGTAAACCTTGGACCACTGTGGTCTCTGGAGAAGGAAGGTAGGGCTTCTTCAGAGGGCACTGGAGATGCATGGGAAGGGAGGAAGTGAGCAAGGCAGGCCGACACCTATGTCTGGTGCAGAATTGAGCTGGAGTGAGCAATGTTGTCGGGGTGTGACCGTGGGTGAGTCACTGAGCTTTTGTTTGCTTCAGTCTCCTCACACAGAAAATGCTTGGGTATTTGTGAAGAGGCAATGAGATGGTGTTTGTAAAGGGCTTGGCACAATGCCTGGGGCTGTAGAAATACTCTTTCCATTCCCCCTTCCTCACACAAACCTGAGGGAGATAATACAAATATTACTCCCTTCATTTTACAGATGAAGAAATCGAGGTCCAGATAGGGAAAGATGTTTGTCTGAGACCAAACAGCCAGTCAGAGCCGGTGTTGGGATGTTTGACCCCACAGCTCCGTGTCCCTCATAAACATCAGGGAAAGTTCAATCTCATTTTCCACATGAGGGAACTCAGACTTAGGGAAATGAAGCAGCGGATAGTCACATAGACAAAAAGTGGCAGAAGTGGAATTGAACTCGGATCTTTTGACTCCTGAGTTCTTTTTCTTTCCATTAGTCCAGATTGTTTTCTGACCCCTACACCTACCTCACACCCATCACTTACTCCTCAACCCTTTGAAACTGCCTTGGCTGTTCCTCAACCAGGACACCCCATCTGTAGACACACCATTTTCACTGGCCTCCCTCATGCTTGGAATTCTCTACCTTTCTCATTCCTCCATACTAGCTCTCTTCTGTTCCTCCCACTAGAATTTGTGGCAATCTAAAGCATTTCAACAATGCTTTAAAAAATGTTTTATGAGCTAATATCAGCATCCAGGCACCTTACTAATTACCCCCCAAGTGGGTGAGGAAAAGACATTTTTCTCACAGCAGCCTAGAAACAGGAAGAGCTGCCAGATCCTCAATCTAGAAACAGGATATATCAGTAAACTGGCATGGGAAGCAATGAGAGCCCGGACTGAGCTGTTCATCAGGACATGGAAAGGAGAAGAAAAGTCCTAAAAACTTGACAACTGAATACAAGTTTCATTACCTACCTGGAGAGGAGCAGGGAAAGTCTGTTAACACATCATTACTGAGTGTCAGCCAGAGGGAGATATCAGGTGATAGACTCTGGGCCTGCAGTCATCCAGGAAGCATCTCTTCATTGCCCCCCATATGCCAAGCCCTGTGCTTTGCTACTGGTAACACAAAGACAAACACAATCCTGCCTGCAAAGAACTTCTGTTATCTCAGGAGAGACACTCCTTGAGGCAGAAACTGAGGAGGACATCCATTCCAGAAAGGAGAAGCAAAGCAGTGCGAAGGTATGGAGGTAGGAGATGGTGGAAAAGAGAGCATTCCAGTTTGGCTGACCTGCAGAGTTGGGGAATCAATCATTAGATTTGCAGTTGCCTTCTGAGTGGGGTGCCAGACGCTGCTAGGGACCCAGATCCAAAGAATGAACCAATCCCTCCTCTCCAGTGGATGTATTAAGCACCTAGATGACTGTAGGCTTAAGGAAGCGTAAACGGGAGCAGAAGCTTGAGCTGGTGAGGCGGTGCGATCAAGAAGGCCCGCTTCTGCGGACCTGAAGAAAGACAGACAGACGCTTTTTGAGGTGGTGGTCAGGAGGGTGGGGCAGCTGGGCTCGGGGGATTGACACTCAAAAGGCAAGAACTTGGAGTGTGTGGAGCTGGAGCAGGGAGTGCCAGGGGAAGACAGGGAGAATCCCGGTTTTCCTGGATCACAGGGGATGGAGATGGGGCTGATATGCTGTGAGCCTGGAAAGAGGTCGTGGCATGTTGGAAAGGGCGTACAGGCCAAGCCAAGGGGTTACATTTGATCCTAGAGATGCTTGGGAGCTGCTGGGATCTGTGGAGTGAAGAGTGACATGGTCACATCTGCGCTTGGGCAGCTGTGAGAGAATGGAGGGGTTTAGGCCCATCAGGAGACTGTGATAGCAGTCCGCGCCAGGGCTAAGGAGGGCCTGGATTGAGGTGGTGCTGGGTAAATAGCTAGAAAGGGCTGAGTGTCAGAAATGTTGTGAAGGTGGAAAGGACAGTATTTTGCAATTGATGGACATATAGCATGAGCAAGAGAATGAAGGAGCCAGATATGACATCGAAGGTGGGAGCTTGGGTGGCTAGGAGGACCATGGTGCCCTCTTCAGTAAGCACTTCGAAGGTGGGAAGAGGGATGCATTTTTGGGGAAAGATACTGTGTTCTTTCCTAGATATTTAGGTATAGATGTATGAACACTGAGATAAGTAGAAGTCTGTATACATATATGTACAAATATAACTTTTAAAATTAATGTTTAATAATAAAATATATAAATAATATAACATCTACATGCACACACCTATATAAGTATCACCTTCATAAAGATAATAATTCCACCTATGGCAGGAGAGAGAGTATAGAGACACAAGAAAAGAGGACCTAGGGCTGAGTCTTGGGGAACCCCACCAGAGCAGTGGTAAGGGATAAAGATCTGGTGAAGGAGCCTGACAAATGGTCATACAGTAGAAGATCCAAGAAGAAGCATTCTTAGAGAAATGTATAGAGAAGAGGATCGTGGAGGAGGAAATGATCGGACTGACTGGTGAAGGGCAAGTTTTCATGGGAAATGTATGAAGTGTTGATCATCATCTTTCCCCAGCTTGAGCTCTCTTCTGTGGTCATCCAGGCCCCACACAATGATCATGTGACTGAAACTTGAGGAGCAGCACCTGAAGACAGGAGTCACTTTTGGTGGATTTAGTCTTCTTGACTTTCTGAGGTTATTCCTTAGATTAAACCAGAAATCAAAGTTAAATAATTTGTCCAGAATCACACAGCTAGCAAGTGTCTGAGATTTGAAAGCAGTTCCTCCTGACTCCAGGGCTGGTGCTCTATCCATTGTACTACTGCCCAGCTGCCCCCTGAACCTCTTATCTTCAGAAAGAAAAGAGAAAGTGCAGAGTGTGCTGTACTCCATCAAAGCATTTATCTGTCAGACGGTTTTCTGAGGTAGGCCAGCTCTGAAGAGGCTTTCTTTAGTGATTCAGTTTGCTAATTGGTCTAATGTCTATAATAAAGAATTCCCCCTAACAGGATAGATCCTGGAAGGGCTTTTTGATGAGATTGGTCACATTATTTTTACAGGTGCCAAATTGTGAGCTGCAGGAGGGCACAGACTGTGTATTAATTATCATAGTATCTCTCGCAGCCTCAGGCACAAAAGGTTCTGAAGCCACAAAAAAATGTGTTTGGGATCTGACTCTGACACTTTCTAGTTATGTGGAGGAAGGTGCTTCATTTACTTCACTCAGCCTCCGTTTCCTCTTCCCTAAAACGGGGAGAACAAGACGGGATTATATATATATATATTTCACAAGGTGGCTGTGAGAAAAACCCTTGTTAAAACTTAATGCACCATAGAAACATGGGTTATAGCTAATAATCGTGACGATGATGAGGAGGAGGAGGGGAAGTGGTTGGGGACCACTTCAGTCATTGTTATTTAGCCATCCAGAATATGAGGATGCTGGTCCTGGAGTCAGAAAGACTTGAGTTCAAATCCAGCTTGAGATACTTCCTAGCTTTGTGACCCTGGGTGCGTCAATTTACTTTGCCTCAGTTTTCTCAACTGTGGAAAGGGGAAACCTATGTCCCAGGTCATTGTGAGGATCACATAAGATAATGTCTGTAAAGACCTTAGCACAGTACCTGGCAGCCTTCCCTCACTCAAAACAAAGTTAAGTGCAAGTCGTCATTATTTCTCTGATGGCATGGTGTTCTTTGGCAACGAAGGACGAACACACACTGCTTCTCTTCCCTTCACATTGTTTGGTACTTCATAACTCACAGATAAGGGTGGGGATGAGAGATAGAACTATGTTATGGAGTTGTCAATACATTCATTAGAGGGATTTGGACAAATGATGTGGGAGGACATTGTTCAGTTCACCTCTGACCTCAGCCACTCACCTGTTGTATGACCCCTGTCAACTTCAGTATCTTCATCTGTAAAATGGGGAGAATGGCAGCACCTACTTCCCAGAGTGGTTTTTAGGATAAAATGAGATCATATTTGTAAGCATTTTGAAACATTAAAACACTCAAACTTCCTTTTCTTTCTCTCTCCCCTTCCCTCTCTTCCTTCTTCATTGGGAACAAGGATCAAGGATAACTTCCTGGCAAACTCCTATTTTAAGTGACTTCTAGTGTCAGTTGGGCATCCAATAAGTATTTATCAGATGCCTCCTCTGGGCCAGGCACCTTGCTGAGTGATGGGGTTACAGAGGAAGGCAGTAGCCTACAGGAGCCCACGGTCTAAAGAGAGAAAACATTTGAACAGCTCTGGCAAAATAATCTATAGGCAGGACAATTTGGAGAGCGTTGGCAGAGGGAAGGTCCAACCATCAAGGAACATCATCAGGAAGGGTTTCCTGTAGAAGGGGCCATTTTTACCTGGCACTTGAAGGATGCCAGGTGGCATAGATGAGGAGGAAGAGCATTCCAGGCATGGGTGGCAAGCAGGGAGAGTGCCCATAGTCTGGAGATGGAGAGTCTTGTGTGAGGGGCAGCCAGGAAGCCAGGGTCACTGGATCAAAGAGTATGTGCTAGGACATGAGGTACGAAAAGACTGGAAAGGTAGGAGGGGTCAGGCTGTGAAGGCCTTTGGATGTCAGATCTGAGATTTAGGAAGATCACTTTGGCCTCTGGAGTGGGGGGGTCCTTGGGCAGGCAGACCCCCCTTCAACTCCTGCAGTAGTCCAGGGGTGAGGTGAGAAGGGGAAGGGGGCAGGGTATTCAAGAGATGTTATGAAGGTAAAATCAACAGGCCTTCTTACCAGATTAAATATCGGGAGTGAAAGAGAAGGCGTAAAGAATGATTCCTTCACCTTGACCAGTGAGTGAATGAATGAAGTGGTGGTTAGGGAGACTGTGCCATCGGGAATAAGCCAAATCTCGGTGAGAGCTGGCAGATATAAGGACTGGAGAAGGCAGATCTCAGATGAAAACAATTTTGTTATCCACCCAGCCTGTATTCCTTAGAAGGTAGTAGAAGTGGGTAGATTGCCTCGGGTCGGGGAGGTGGGGTGGAGTGGGGGTGGTGCATAATAAAGGAGCAGCTAGTAGGGGCTAGAGAACTGCATTGTGGGGTGGTGAGGTTTATATCGTATCCCTTTGGGCCTCCAGAGCACTGAAATGTGGAGGTTATCACTGAGTGAGTGTGTGGCATTCAGGAGGGTGATAAGCATCACTAGAGCTTTGTCTTCAGGGTACAGTGTTCTCCCAAGATGAGGGGGGCAGTGGAGAGGAGTTGTATAGAAAGGCCAGGCCAGGAGGAGATAGGAAGCAGGGTGGAATGAGAGGAGGCCCGCTCCAGGGTTCATCCTGTGCCCCCTGCTGGCAGGAAGAGCTCTTGCATGCCAGCAAAGCCCAGGGCAGTATTTTAATTCTTATTGATTGACTAATTTCTCCAGGTTTTCATCTAGGGTGAAATATTTTTTAAAAAATAAAAGGAGGTGGGTAGGCCTAAGGGAATCCTGACTGCTTTAGGAAGTTGGAAGTAGAAGATTGTGACCTGGAAGAGAAAAGTAGTTAGGTGATGCATATAGGAGAATTTGCGTGTTCTGAAGATAAGGGAGATGTTCCAGAGACACATGCAGAGGAAGCTCCTTGTCCTCCAAGATCCACAGGAGAGCATCCCCATCTCTGATTCAGTGCTGTATCATCCGGGCCACCCTGATGGCCTAGCATGGGCATAGATGGTAATGCTAAGAGGAATTGTAAAGCTATTGCTAAAGCATTGGGTGTAAGAGTTGTGCTTGCATCACTGATGCCATGGGAGGCTCTCAGCTGTGGATAGAGGGCATTTCATAAGAAATAGAAAAATGCATTGCCCCAGGGTCTTGCAAATCTAACCAAGTAGGCTTTCATCTGAAGAGAAGGAGAAAACTGCTTGCATCTGTTTACCAACCTCAGTACCTCGACAGTAGCTGCCGCATGGGAAAATACCTGGTGATTTGGAGGAAATGAGACTTTAGGAAAGATCTGGTACTAAAGTCTACAGCCTTAGACATCACTACGCAAAGTATAGGCTTAAAACAGCTACAGGGCATGGACTCCTGGGATCCTTTCATGTGTCAAATTATAAGTTTCTTTGGGAAGCTGGGGTGTGCATGTGGATAGAGGTCTGGTCCTGAGTTCACTTATTAGCTGTGTGACCCTGTGCAAGTCGCTTAACTCCTCTTTGCCTCAGTTTCCTCTTCATATATAATGCTAGCTATCATTATCACACAGAATGAACTGGAGAACCTAACACATGGAGAAAAGAGACCTTCAGGGCCTTGTGAGCCAGTAAACAAGTGTTTATTAGCACCTACTATATTCCTTGTTCTGTGCTAATCACAAGGATACAGAGAAGACAAAAGGTGGTTCCTGTCCTCAAGAAACTGACAGTCTCATTGCAGATTAGACAGCATGTAAACAGCTGTGGACCCACAAAGTATGTGGGGGAAGGGGAAAGAAAAAAGGAAGACAACAAGCTTTATTAAATAGCTACTCTGTGCCAGCTGCCTGGCCAAGCTCTTTACAAATACTATCCTGTTTGACCCTCACAACCACCCTGGGAGGTGGATGTTGCTATTTATCCCAATTTTACAGTTGAGGAGCGTAGCTAGGTGGCACAGTGGACCAGTCAGGAAAACCTGAGCTCAAATCTGGTCTCCAACACTTACTGGCTGTGTGACCCTGGGCAAGTCACTTTACCTTGTTTCCACATCTGGAAAATCAGCTGGAGAAGGAAATGGCAAGCCATTCCAGTATCTTTGCTAAGAAAACCCATGAAGAGTCAGATAGGACCGAACAGCAACATAGAGTTGAAGAAACCAAAGCAAATGGCTTGTGACTTGCCCCAGGTCACACAACTAGGAAATGTCTCAGACTTGAGCCCAGCTCTTCCTGACTCCAGGCCTGGGCCTTTATCTATACGCAGTAGGGTAAATTGGTGGTAGTGTCAGAAGGAAAGAACCGAGATTCAATATGTCTAGAAAGGGCTTCTTGTAGACTGTAGGACTTTAGCTGAGGCTAGTTTTCTTTCTTTGTTAAAACAAGCTTGCTGTTTCTTATATCACTACAGTGTCTCATGTGTCCCTCTCTTCCCCCCCAGAGATGCATTCCCTATGACAGATCAATACATTGAAAAAGTCTGAGAAGACATGCAGTGTATAAAACCCCTGTGGGTCTCCCACCTTCAGGAAGGAGGAGGATAGAAGCGTGTTCTCAGCTCTCTTCATTTGAGTCTTTAACTTTTATCATTTCCTTACATTGACTTTTGAATATCTTGGTATTTCCATTTATATGACTGTAGTTACTTGTACATTGTTACGCTGGCGCTGCTTACTTCTTTCTGCATTAGTTCATACAGATTTTTGCATGCTTTTACATCACAGGCACAATTTCTTACAGCCCGGTAATATTCCATTGCATACATGTACCACAGTTTGTTTAGCCATCCACCAATGGATGAGCATCTACTATGTTTCCAATTTTTAGCTGTCACAGAAGTGCTGCTATAAATGTTTAGGAGCATATGGAGACTTTGTCTTCTCAGTGGCATCCTTGGGGTGTAAGCCCTGGTTCAAAGAGTATGGACATTTGAGTCACTTTATTTGGATAATTCCAAATTGCTTTCCAAAATGGTCGAATCATTCGTAGGTCTGTGAGAGCAATATCATTCCACAACATTTTTGTAATCTTGGCCATTTTTGAGGTGTGACGTGATTTGCATTTCCCTTATGATTAGGATTTAGAGCTTTTTTTTTATGTGGTTGTGGAAACTTTGCAGTTCTGAGAACTGTTAGTTCATAGGCTGACCGTTTATCTGTTGAGGAATGACTGTTCGTCTAATTACTTGTATATCTTGGATACCAAAACCTTATCAGAGAAATTTGATACAAAGATGTTTTTCCTGTTTGACCACTTCCCTTCTTATCCTAGATACATTGACTTTGGGCAAAAACTTTTCAGTTTTAAGTTCTCTCATTTGTTGTAAGCGCAGTATTATGTTATTTTAGTTACTTTAATCTTTTTTTAAGGTAGCTCTGTTCTCACTGGCTCTCTTCCCTTCACAAAGCTCTGATCGCCTCTTCTTATTCCTTTCCTTTCCCCTCCTTCTCCTGGTCTTGTTTCTTAGTGGGTTTTTTTTTAATACTCTGCACCCCTTTCCAAAAGAGAATTTCTCTCACTCTCTTTGTTATCTATCTTCTCTTTCTGTTTTTACTCTAGACCCTCATTCTCTGATTCATGACTTCTATCTATAATTACCTGGTTTCCCTCTTTTCTTTGTGTTTTTCGTGCTATCAAAGCTTCAAAGGTATCCTTTCTGGGGTCTGTCCTCTAGGTGCTTTCTGCCATTTCCTTGTGGGGCTCACTTGCTCCATTGGTTTCCGTTTTCTATTATGCTTCATTTCCAGAGTAATGCCAATTATTGTTATTATTAATCAGCAATAAATTATCGACAGTAGCAGCTAACATTTATATAGTACTTACTAGGTGCCAGGCTTTGTGCTAAGCGTTTTGCAGTTGTTATCTCATTTGGTTCTCACCATGACCCTGGGAGGTAGGTGCTATTATTATATTTGTTTTACAGATGAAGAAACTGAGGCAGATAGAGATTAAGTGACTTGCCTAGGGTCATACAGCTAGTCAGTGTCTGAGGCTAAATTTGAACTAAAAATATTTCAAACTCTTTTTTATTATTGTATGGCTCTCTTTTGTCCTGTATGTTTGAGCTCAGATTTGCAGGATAGATCACCCCGGACTGCATCCTAAGCTCCACTACCCTGTAGAACACGTTATTCCATTCCCTCCTTTTTCTAGTAGGTGAGGAACAGTCTTGAGCTATTAGAATATCTTTGCCCTTATATTTAAAGATCTTTGCTCTGATGATTTGCAAAACTTGTTCCTAAATTGAATTGTTAAATTTAACCAGTGTATATCTTGGAGTTTGTAGCCTTTAGTTTTTTTTTTTTAATTTGTTTTTTGTTTTGTTTTCTGTAGGTGATATGAATTCTTTCTATTGAAATTTCGTTTTCTGTGTTTAGAAGTTCTGGGCAGTTCTCTTCTATTATTTCCTTCACTATGGTGCTAAGGTTTTTCATCTTGTCATCTTCTTCTGGGAGAACTTTGATCCTTAGGCTGTTTCCATGCATCTTTTCTTTGAGTGTGTATTTTTCTTGTTTTTTTTCTTTCATTGTTAATGTTTTTGCCTCTTTTATTCAATGTTGTCTTTTCATTCTGTGTATTTACATTCCCAATCTAGTGTCCCCTTTTTTGTTTTTTTGGTGAAGCTTATCGTTACAGATTCACATTTCCCTGCCCTGCTAGTTATTTTTGCTATGTGGGCCATAAATTCTGCTCTCATAATTCTTATTTCTCTTTTAAGCTACTTATGAACAGCTGGTTGTTCTCCTTACATTCCATAAGGTCCTCTATCTCATCTAGTGTTGGATCTTTTTCCTTTGTTTTGCAGTATTTGTTCATAAATGCCTCAACTCATTTAGTAGATATAGAGGCCATATTTCCTTCTATGGTTACTTAAAAAAAATTTTATATATATATATATTTTACCTGTTTATGTTCAAGGTCTTTGAGTTTTCTTCTTTCTGAAATCTTTTGTACTTTCTGTCTGTCTGTTCCTCTGCCCATTTTTCTTACTGCTCCTTTCTGATTTCCTTCACACCTGTTGTGCTTTTCTTGGGGACTACATCTCCAAGTGTTTCAACCTCCTCCCATGACAGGTATTTAATGGTTTTCCAGCCTTGGTCTTTGCCTCAAGTAACTTTTGGGTGGTCGGAATTGGCTCTAGCTAGTTCTCTGTTTTCCCTCAGACTTAGCAGATTATTGAACAGCCTCCACATGCGCAATATGCTGTTCGTCCTAGTGACCTGTCCTAGTGACTTGTCCCACTTCCTCTGTTCCTCAATCCTTTTTCTAGCACCAGCAGTCCCGAGCTTGCTTTCCCTGGCATCAGTACTTCTGGGTGCAGCCCCTGACAGGTTTTTTACTCCTGGAGAGCTGTGACCAAGTCGACTGTCAAGGCCCAAGCACACTCAGTCTGGAGCTGAAGTCTCTAAGGCACTGGAAAGAGGGAGGGAGGGAGGTAATGGGATTTAGAGGTGAATTGTGATGTAAGCCTGTGCCATGTCCTTGAGTCCTACTAGTGTAGCCTTTTTTGCTGGGAACAAGAGGTGGGTTAGGGGTGCTGAGTGCGTTCAGGGTCAGTAAGAGTGAATTCTTGGTTTTTTGGGGGGAACAGTTTTTAACCTTTGTTTGAATCTTAGGTGCTCTAGACCATGGAAATAGCTGAAGGTACTTTATATTTTTGTTTTGGGGAGGTTGTGGGCTTGGGAGAAAATATCTAATCTACCATCTTTTTGCTCACATGACCTGGGAGTTACTCTAGTTTTCAGTTACTTTTAAATGTTTTCTTTAAGGGCCCTTTATTGAATATAATTTCTTTTTAATTGTGGTTAATAAATGACATTAGTAAATCAGTAAGCATTTATTCAGCGCGTACTTGTATGTAGGAGGCACCATGCATGCTAAGCTCTGAGGATTTTGAGTTTTAAATTGAAAAGAGGCAAAACACAGTCCTTTGCCTTCAAGGAGCTCACAGTTTAATGGGGAGACAAGACAAGCTCTGTTACAGGAAGAGTGGGAAATAATTAAAAAGAGGAGGCACTAAAATTAAAAAGGGTGAGAAAAGGCAGAAGATAAGTTTTTATTGAGACTTGAAAAAACCGGGAAAGGCAGTCGATAAAAATGAGGTGGGAAAGCATTCTGGACATGGGAAACAGTAGGAAAAAAATGCCCAGAGTTGAGAGATGGTGAGTCTTGTTCTAGAAATAGCACCATTGTATTGAAGAGTACAAGAAATGAGGAGTAAGGTGTTAGAAGATTGTAAGGTTGCAGAGTGGGGAGGATTGTTATGAAGGACTTGGAATGGCAAAGAGGATTTGATAGTTGATCCTGGAGGCAATAGGGAACCAGTGAAGTTTATTGAGTGGCCGCGTCCGCGTGTGTGTGTGTGTGTGTGTGTGTGTGTGTGTGTGTGTGTGTGTGTGTGTGTGTGAGAGAGAGAGAGAGAGAGAGAGAGAGACAGACAGAGACAGAGACAGACAGAGACAGAGACACAGATGGACATGGTTGGACCTGCACTTAGGAAAATCACTTTGATGACTGAAATGGAGGGTGGATTGGATATCAGAGCAGGCAGACACACCAGGGGGCTGTTGCAGTTGTGTAAGTGTGAGGTGCCTGCACCAGGATAATGGCAGTATCAGTTTAGAAAAGGAGGAGTCGGGCAGGCAGCAAGAGGTGAGGTGAGATATTTTGTCCAAGGTTATAGAATAATAATAATAATAGCTAGTATGCATCCATCCATCCATCCATCTGCTTATCAGTCTATCTACATATAATCTTACTGATCCTCATTACAGACTCAAGAGGTAGGTGACACCGCCATTTTACAGAAAAGGAAACTGAGGCCAATAGAGATTGAGTGACTTAAACAGCTGGTGTCTGCCTGTAGCAGGATTTGAACTTAAGTCTTCCTCACTCCAGGACTAACATCCACAGAACCACTTTGCTAGTAGAGGCAAGATTTGAACACAAATCCTGAGGCTTTTGAATCTAGCATTCTTTCCACTTTCCACATTTTCTGAGTATTCCTTTTCTAATGTAGTTTGGACCCAGATATCACTTGAGCTAGGTCCCTTCCCTGTCCAAATGAGATAAACTGTATTATGTAGAAAGTACATTAGATTCTGAGACCTAAGTTCAAATTCTGGCTCTTCTTACCATTCTGTGGTCTTGGGTAAGTCAATTCTTTCCTTAGAGTTTCCATACTTCAGAAATGAGGAGGTTGATCTCTCAGTTTCCTTACCAGTAACCATATAACCCTTAGCAGCTCTTCCTTCCCTGGACTTCAGTCACAGCATCTGGAAAATAGGGATAATATTTACCTTCCCAAACAGTTATATCCTGAGGAATGGAGTGGATATTAAAGGGCCTTAGAGCTGTAAAGCCCTAGCAAACATAGAAGTATCATGGTGGTGATGATACTTTTTAATAATTTTATGTGAATGTCTCCCCAAGCAAGCTAGGCACTCTAGGAGAAAAGACCTGAGGCTTTTGGGTCTCCTCCTTTTGGGGCTCTATGTAGTGCTGTGTATCTCACTGTTATCTACACAGTAGGTAGATACATAGTGATAATGGAGGGGGAAAAGAAGATGGACTCTAAAGACATTTTTGCTGTGGTAATGTAGATGATACGGCTGACAGAAATCCCCTTATTCCATCCCAGTATGTGTAATCCTCATGTAAGAGCTGTAGGCAAGCATTATTCTGGTCCACGTAACTTTAGTGCACAGAAGGAAAGGGAGTAAGCATTTGTTAAGCACCCTCCATGGCAGGCACTTTCCAGATATCCCATTGGATCCTCACAGTAACCCTGGGAGGTAGGTGCTGTTATTATCCTTACTTTACAGAAGTTAAGTGTCTTGCCCTGGGTCACACAGCTAGTGTCGAGGCTGAATTTGAACTCAGATCTTTCTCCTTTCAGTTCTAGTGCTGTATTGACTTTGTCACCCAGCTTCTTCAGAGAAAATTCAACAAGTTTTCCACCATAGCCTTAAGATTTAAATGTATGCATGTATGCATGTGATTGTTCCTGTCTATGGTATGGAATACTTTGGGTGTGGAAACTAGCTGTGCTTATCCACATGGGCAGTTTAACTGTCATTTATAATTTTAAGGAGTTTTTGAGGCAGACAGATGAAATGATTTGACTGCAGTCACACAAGAAATTTATACAGGAGGCAGGAGTAGAAACCACATCTTCTAATTCAGAGGCCAGCCCTCTAACCACCCTGCCACATTGCTTCTCAATATCTGGGTTGCAGATATACTTTGACCATTTTCAGGTGTGGAAACTAAGAAGAGATGTATCTGGGGGCAGAGAAGGTTTGCCTTGCAAAGCCAGAGACAGGTTTGGCCTCTAGAGATGCATGATCCCCTCCCGACAAAATGACCTTGGATCAATTTTGTCTCTTTTCTGTATGCTTCCTAAATTTCTCTCTCCCATCTCCCTATTTCTGCAAATGTATTGTCTCACTGGAGAGAGTTTAAGTTCCTTGGAAACAGGGACTGTTTCCTTTTTATTTCTGGGTCCCCAGTGCCTGACATAGAGTAGGCACTTTATAAACACCAATCGATTGTTTGTTGAGGGATTAATTGTCCAAGTCTGTCCATACAACTCCCAGAGAGAATTAACTTCTTCCTCTGGATATTTTGACATATAGTAGATACCATTGTAATGCTAGGATGGTCCATCTGTCTGCCTCATTCTCATCACTTGATTCATTTCTGATCATGCATTTAATGATATTCCCTATGGCATGTTTTGCCCAGAAGTTATAGTTGAAAATGTGCCAGTGGGCAGGCAGTATGGTGAGTGGGGCTCATGGGGAGTAGGCTGACACCTCCTTCCCAGGGGCAGTGGAAGCAGTGATTTGAATATGGTTTGGAACTAGAAAGGAAGAGGAGTAGTGGGGAGAGGAGAGATTGCCAAAGGGTCCAGTGGACTAGTGGAACCTAGCTGGAGCCTGAGTAGATGTTGTGGATCATGGAGGCACTCACCAGTTAGGACTTCTGGTCCTCTGGGGCAGTTGTGTCATGTAAAGAAGTCCTCTAGGAGGCACTTCAGAAATGCTTGTCAGTTGTTTGAGCACTACCCATTCTGCAATGGCCCCTCTTTTCCAACTTGCTTTTTGTACCAATCTTAGATCTCATTAAATCTGTATACTCCATGAGAATTAGCATGTCTTGTTTGTCTCTCCCCTACTTAATGAGCTCAGAACCTTACACAAATAGGCAGGTGAATGACACGAAAGAATTCTGGGCCTTGAATTCAAATCCCAGCTTTAGCATCACCTGACCTTGTGATCAGACTAGTCATTTCATCTTTCTGAGCCTTAGTAACTCCTGTAAAATGGAAATAGTCATACTGACACTGAGTCTTAAAGTACTTGGTAAACTTTAAAGTCTTATAGTAGTATGAGTTTTTAATTTAGATAAATGTCTGTTCAATCCAAAAGGAATTTTTTTGTACAGCTTGGATGACTGTGTGACAGGCTCTGTGCTAGGTATTGGGAATTCAGAGACAAAAACAAAGCAGTTTCTGAATTCTGTAAAAATTCTTATTGAGTGCTATATATAATTTTCAGAAATCTTCAATTATTATGTAATAATGGACCTGTTACTCCTGTCCATCCTAGGCTTCCCTTCCCCTACCCCCCCAAATAAGGTCATTGTTTAAAAAGCCTTTTGTAAGAGATACTTTTTTATTTCAAATATTTCAAGTCACTGGCAAGGTGATACTAATAGTACTTGATTTCTTCCTCCTAGAAGACCCCTATATTCTTGGAGAATGCCTTGATGGATATTAGTATTTAAATACACAGTTGTGACTACTGTATACTTTAAACTTAATCCCTAATAGGAGTTAGTCTTGTATTTTATGAAGATGAAATTTGGCATGTTGGGTTGGCAAACGTTGGTTAATTAGGGGCCACTTAAAAGTGGCTAATTTGAAGGAGAGGACATCTCCCTGAAGTCCTGGATTCTGGATGAAAGGGGAAACTTGCCTCCAATTAAAGCATCAATGGAGATCAAAACACATCTAATTGACGAGATATAACAAACCCAGTTATACAGTTTACTGCCTACTGATAGGTCAGTGACTACGGAGATTAGCTTGTTAACATCAGACTTTGAAAAAGACTGCAGGCATTCTCTATTGTTGAGCTAATGGACAATAAGGAACTTGGCTAGTAATCCATAAGACCACAATAAATATGGCTGCAATGCTTTTTCCTTTTGTTAGGGCTTGCAAATCATGGCTATAGTTCCAACATTGCAACCTTCCAACCTTAGCCTAGGATTGATTGATTGAAAAATCTTCTCTAGCCTTAGGTGTATAGATACCTCTCTCTACACTTAGCATTGTTAGACTTATTATAGACTTGTTAGGGCTTTCTTTCATTCTCCCTCCTCCCTTTCCCTCTATTCTCCTCTCTTCTCCTCTCCCCTCCCCTTCCCTGTCCTCCTCTCTCTTCATACAGCTTCATAATATTGTGCTGCCCAGGGATGTTTTTAATAACATCATTATTATGTCATTGCTTGTATTATACTATAGTGACTGACAGCTTACTTCCAGTGGTTGTTACATGATCAGAGACATTAGCCCCTGAGCATCAGTTGACTTATTGTCCCTTCTACGTTCTTCCTGTGAAGTCTCAGTGGCCCCCTGTAACGTTGCCTTTTTTCTCTAAGTGAGAGTACAGAACCAGTCAATGCCATTAGAATGGCTCTCCTAGCAAGTGACCGTGACACTGATTTGGGGGCCCTTAAGCCAGTTTGGTTAGGAAAATCTTGATGGATCATGATCCATTCTTGTCTGCTAATTATCCCTGTTTGATGAATAGTATCTAGTGATGGACAGAACTCCTAAGGTGACCATGGGGGGGGGGAGGGGTAGAGGCATCCCTTGAACTTGGGAATCTTTGTCTCCCAAATTGTGAAGTACTATACTAAGCCCAGAGTTTACTTAGCTCAAGGTGTCTAATTGGTGGCAGAAAAAGCAATTAAAAGTAACTGCAGAATAAGAGGCCAACCTTTGTTAAACATGGCTTTAAGATTGTTACAGAGCTTTGGAGGAGATGGGGGGAGGGGTGGGATGGTGACATGGTGTCTGGGTGGATGATAACAACTGTAGCAGAGTGTTAATTAAGAATGATGTAATCTGCTGGGCAGAATTGTTAGTATTATGTGTCTGTTTAGCTGGACAGGGGCACATCCCAGCCCCAGCTCCATGGAAAACTTCAGTAATGACTATTAGAAAGATTAATTTTTTTAAATACCTGCTCATGAGACAGTTTAAAAATCCCAAAGTTTGAAATATAGCCCAGTGTAAACAGCGAAGCTTCAGCTCATTTGCATATTTGCCATTTTTTTTTCCACGGATTGCTGTGTGAACCTAATCTGTCATCGCCTGCTGCATTAGCTACAACAAACATTACATTTACATATCGATTTCTGATTTTGTTTTAATGTAAATAATCTGCAATTATAGTGAATTTGAGTTTCTGTTGATGACAGTCTATGTAACCCCATAAGTTCAGAAAGGAGGGTTATGTTAAGTGTCATAGCATTTCATTTTCAGGCTTGAGAAATTGAGGGTGTAATCAAATCATCGGCAATCACAAAGGATTTTCCAAGGGGACAAAAGACAGACGGGAATCATCTCAGGGTATTGCACCTCAGTAAGAAGATGAAATTTGTAAAATGGTGATGAAAAACCTGAAGGGAAATTCAGATTTTAATTGCCATCCAAATTTTTTCATACAATATTTGAAATGTACTAATTTGAAATGAACTCCTATTGTTGCCTAAATTGCATGTTCATTAAAAACCAAATAGGAATGGATGCTTTAAACCAAATTTCTCAATTGATAATGGCTTGTTAAAAAATACCTAGGAGCAAGAGAAGAAATAGCACACACAGCAGGAAGGAAACAGGAGAGTGAAGATACTGATATTGCTGCTAATACTTTTCCCATCTGCACCACAAACAGGAACCAAGATACGGGATTTCTTGACAAAAATCCTAAATGTGTCAATAGATACTCAAGAAAATTAAATAATAACTTTAAAATCCCACTAGGACCCATATGTACTAAAAAGATGTGTTTTGATCATTTTTGCTGCTAAATAGTGCTTGGGAAAGAGTAATAGAAGCACAAGTTAAGATCCGAGAATTAAAACTTTGATTAATTTGAGACGACTGGAAGAGTCAAGGGATGTGTCCGAGGTGACCCCAGGCGGTAATAGAATTGTTAATGGAATCAGGTGGCTCCAAATCCAGCCTTCTTTCCATCAAACCCTATTTTTCTGTAGCCTGTTTTTGAATCCAAGAGACCTCAGTCACTCATAATCCTTCAGGATTACAAAGTGTATCCTCACAACAATCCTGTAAAGTGGCCAGCACAATAATTCTACTTTTTGCAGATGAAAAAAATGAATCTCAGAGAAAAAATTAATATGACTGAAGCCCACAGATGAGAACTAGGCAGGCCAAGATTTTGGAGCACATAGTCTGCACTCAGACCACTGTGCTGTACTGTCTTTCACTAAGAGCTCATATCTCTGTAGAGTATTTTATACCTTACAAAGAACCTTTCTGTACAGTGACCCCCAGGGAGCCAAGGGCTACAAGTATTATTATCATCATCAGTTAACAGATAGGAAATTTGGCTCCAAGATGAAGAGACTTTCCCAAGGTTAAATAGCCAGCGAATGTCAGAGCAGGGACTTGAACACACGTCTTCTGACTGATAGGTCCAGCTTTACATGAGGAATTTTACCTAAATCAAGTCAGCAGGCATTTTTAAAAGCACGTAATATGTGCCAGGCACTGTGTTAAGACCAGGGAGTACAAAGAAAAACCAAAACCCAACCCAGTCCGTGGTCTCAAGGAGTTCAGTCTAATGGCGGAAACAGCTTGCAAACAACAAGAAATAAGCAACATCTCTGTGGCGTAGATTGAAGGTGATCCACGGAGCAAAGGCCAGTGAGCTACATGGAGAAAGTTTCTTGAAGAAGATAAGATTTTAGTGGAGACTTGAGGAAGCCAAGAAACCAAGAAGCAGAGATGAGAAGGGAAGAGAGTTCTAGGTATGAGGGACAGCCAGAGAAAATGCCTGGAATATCATGTACAAGGAACAGAAGGCAGGCCAGTGTCACTGGGTTTTGAAGAGTATGTGGGAAGTGAGGTGTGAGAACTCTTAAGATGGGAAGGGGAGGATATTATGAAGGGTTTTAAGTGATTTGATTCTGGAGGTCACGGCGAGCCACTGGAATTTATTGTATTGTGAGATCACAAGGGCAGACCTAAACTTTTTGGATGATCAGCTCCCCATTCAGACTGGTTTCATGATTTTCATGTGAGCAAATGAAGCCCGTGATGGGAATGATCCAAGGATGAAACTTGGCAGGAAAAGACTGGCAATAGGATAAGGGACAAGGGTTTCTAACAGGCAACTTAACACAGTAGGTCTATATCTTGAAATGATGGAGCTGATGTATATGTGAAGAAAAATTTGATTTTATTGTGGCCATAAGTGCTCACTCTGTAAAGGTTCAATTTTCCTTAGATTCTAGGTCTTCCAAAATATCAGCATTTGTCTATGTATGTCTGTGTACTTGTCTACGATGTTGAATTCTTTCTCAGGTTTCACCCCCAGTATTTTCACATGAGGACCAGAATCCAATCTGGTGGGACCTTGCTATCCATGGAAAATACATGCCAAAGTAGAAAGAGCACTTGGTTTAAATGGAGGATAAATGGTCTTGAATTCCAGTTTTTTACCCTCTTTAGCTGAGTGATATTGGGCAACACACTTTACTTTCCGAGGCTTTTCAGCTTTGTCAGCTGTACTAGATGACCTCTAAAAAATTCTCTTTGACTCTCCTCTTAAATACGCCTTTAGTTGAAACCCACTTCTTCTGTGGTTTCAGTGAAGTCCCTGCTTTTCTTTCCCAGTGTCTAACTGTATGGTGAGAATTCTCTTTGCCTTTAGCCTGGACAATGTTTCCTCATGTAGATAACCAGTTTGTTTTAGTATCTACACGTAGCTTGTTTTGGGAAATTGGTGGGATTTCCCTGTAACGTAACAATATAACATACTTAGTAACAAATGTTTTCCCCAGAGCATAAAAATTTTTCTGGTTATCCTTATGCCCTCTGTTCTGCATATATTATGTGTGTGTGTTCATCTTTCATTGCCAAAGAAGTCCATGCCACCAGAGAAATGATGACATGACTTGCACTTGACTTTGTTTTGAGTGAGGGAGAGCTGAGCAGGTCACCAGCCTCACTTCTCCTCCGGAGCCATCTGAATCCAGTGATCAGATATTCATCAGGATGACTGGAGATGACCTAGGATGAGGCAATTGGGGTTAAGTGACTTGCCCAAGGTCCCACAGCTAGTGAGTGTCAAGTGTCTGAGGTGAAATTTGAACTCAGGTCCTCCTGACTCCTGCAGTGGTGCTCTATCCACCATACTATCTAGCTGCTGTGCATGTATTAATCATTGAAGCACCCTACATATATGTAAAAAAATAAAACAAAAAAAAAATTGAACAGTATGGTAAAATTTGACTTGGTGATGAAAGATGATCCACAATCATATCCTTTGGATTCTTTAGACTGTTTTTAGTTAATATTTGCTGTTACAGGAGCTAATGAGTGAGTGGTGTGGGTGTGTGTGCACGCATTTACATTCGCAAGAGTGTAAATCAGTGCACCCCTGGTTTTAGCTTGTGATAAAGCCTACTTTTCTGGGAGCTTATTTTCCTTCTTTCAGGCTGCCCTTCTGTCTGTCCTTATCTTTTTTCAGTGAGTATTGAGTGCCTACTGAGTTCACAGTAGAAACCTGAAAGGTAATTTAAAGCAGCTAAAGTTTAAATAGCTAATGAATTGAAATTAATTGATAGCCATCAGAAATTAGATGTTTGCCAATTACAATGCCATGTTCCTGCTAAAATGTTAAAAATTAATTTAGAACATCTCTTCCAATCATGAATTCAATCATCATCATAGTTAATGATAAGAGAGAGAATCTCTTGGTCCAAAGCTAAGTAGGAAGGGTAATCTCTTGGTAATCTGCCAGGGATCTCACTCTACCCCTACTGTTGAGTTCTGTTATCATTTGATTGTTTCCAAACACTGAAATTCTGGAAAATGGGTTCATATCCCTATCATTTTAAAGTATTCAAATTGAGATGCTTGGCCATATTTCCTGAAGTGCAAATAATTTTGTTATGCCTGCTATTGTGAAATGGGAAAAAGTGTTTGACCATAATGCTTGTGGCCAGAGCTGTGGCTAGAAGAGACGGCCTCTCATTTTACAGGGACAGGAAGGACAACTGAGGCCTGTAGAAGTTAAAATACTTCTCCAAGGTCATATAGGAAGTGTGTGCCAAGTAGAGTTGAGTGAACAGACGTTCAAACGTAAGAGTCTTCGCAATGCATCATGCTGCCACATCTTTACTAATTAATGGGCTAACCAGATCCAGTAGTAGGATGTACTTCCCATGGGGAAAAGTTATTGTCGTCCATAATCACACTTCTGTTAAACCTTACATGTGGCAAATATCTGTCCCTCGTGACATCCTTCCTCCATATTCACTCACTACATTTTATCCTCCTCTACGTTTAGAAGCAGTGATTTTACCAATGAGTCTCTTTTTCACCTGCTTGATAGAAGATTTTCTGTACCACAGTGGGTGCAATTCATGAGTTGCTGAGACGACAGCTCATCTTCAGGAAGGAGAGCAGTATGCAAACAAGTGTTTTTTCAATACTTCCTATCTTCCAAAGCAGTACACACTTTACCAGTATGGTTTCATTTGATAATCACAAAACTTCTGGGAAGGCGATACTATTATTATCCCAGTATTACAGTTGAGGAAATTGAAACTGAGTGAGGTTAAGTGACTTGTCGTGGGTCATACAGGTGGTAAGTGTTTGAGGCCAGATTTGAATTCAGGTCTTCTTGACTCTAATACCAATCATCTTTCTACTATGCCACCTAGGTGACCTTCAGGTGGCCAATTTGGTGATTAAATGCTCTCTGTTGACCTAGGCCTGTCCTTGGATTTCAGATGTCTAGTCTGTCCCCAGATTCACTGTAGTAACCTACGTTGCAACATACTATCAGAGTATACATCAGTATAAGATGCCCTGGGCTGAGGTGTTGCATGTGCCAAGTGACTCTTAAATGGTGTTGATTAACAAATTTCATTTCTTTAGTACATCCTTAAATGCTATGTTTCCCATGGATCCCTGACCAGTAATGACATTCCCTGCTCACACCTCATTTTGTGTGCTTTGTCATCTAGCTATTGAGGTTGATATTTAATCCCCTTCCTAGACAGCTAAGTGCAGGAACTAGGTCTTGTCTGAACTAAACTTTAATCTCTAGTGCAGAATAGTCATAAACTTTTATCCTTCTTTGATGGACTTTCTTTACCGCTTCTCTTAGCTGCTGAGTGTTCCAAAGTTTCTTATCTCTCCCCAAGCCAAGCCCCGTTTCTCTACAGCATGTAGCTTTGCCTCCTTCTTCGAGAAAATCCAGGGCTCCCTTCATAAGTGCCATTATCTCCATGATTGAATACCTTAAGAATCATCTAGGGCTTGACCATCATCTCTGTCTTTACTTTAGTCTCTGAGGAAGAGATGACCCTTTTCATAAGGCCAACACTTTTGCCTGTGTCCATAATTCCATCTTTTCCTTTTCCCTCCTAAAACTCCCCATAGGTTATTACCTCTCTTTCATGGGTAACCCCCCTCCCCATGCCGTCTGCTGGCTCCTTCTCTTCTAACAAAAAGCATCTGTCTTTTCCATCCTAACAAACTCTTCCTTTATTCTGCTGTTCCTTCCAGCTATTGTCTCTTTCAGGGTTACATTCCTACTTACTGCCTCCATCTTATTCACTTTTCCAGCCCTTCAAACCTGATTTCTGACCTTTTATTTAACTGAAACTGTTTTCTGCAAAATTGCCTACCAGCTTTTAACTTTTGTAGCCAGTGGGTATCTTTTATTCCTCATCCTGCTTGATGAGTGAAGTTTTTGGGCACTGTTGACAAAACAGCCCCTCATTCTGTATACTTTCTCTCCTCTTGACTTCAGTGACATTGCTGTCTCCTGCTTCTCTTTCTACTTGTTTGACTGCTGTTGGTTCACTTGCTAGAGCTTCCTCTTTCTTTATATCACCCTCCCCTCAATATCATCAGAGGACTTCCAAATATATACAGTTGGATCTGACTCTCCATCATATTCCAATCCTGCATCATCAGCTACCTGTTAAACCTCTTTTCCTGATGATCCATTGACATCTTAAATTTAGTATGACCCAAAACCAACTCATTGTGTTCTCCCTTAATCCTGCACCTTCTTCATACTGCCTGTTTTTGTTGAGAACACCACCATTCTCCTTATGACCCAAGTTTATCTCTTCAGAATTTTAAGGAAGAGGCAGCATGGTGTACACAAAGAGAGAGAGCCATGGATTTAGGACCAGAAACTCTTGCTTCAAATACTGGCTCTCTCCCTTACAGCCTCTACGAACTTGGGCAAGTGACAGCCCCTCTATAGTACTCCATTTTCTTAGCTACAGAGTGGGGGGAGGGATGTGACTTTGATGGCAGGCATGATTCAGGTGATTCTAGGATCCTTGACTCTTCCCTCTTTGTCCTTTCTCATCTCCGTTCAGTTATCAAATCTTTTTAATTGTTCCACAACATCGTCCTTTTCATCAGCCTCCTCTCCATTCACATAAGGTCAAGACCTTGTCACCTCTGAAAGCTTCTAAGTATACCCTCTTCCTCTAATTTCTCCACTTTCCAGTCTATCTTTTATACAGGTGCTAAAAACAGAATCATCTTCAGGTATGAGCCTGATTGTGGCATTGCCTTTCATTTGCTCTTCCAATAAACATTTATTCAGCACTCTTTTGGGTCTGTGCCAGGTGCTGGAACTACATAGTAAAAAATGAAGTAGGGAGCCAAGATGGCAGAGTAAACAGCATGGACAGAGTAACAGCATGGACAAGATGGCAGAGTAACAGCATGAACTTTCCATGCCCAGCCAAATACCTGTAAAAAGTGACTCTAAACAAATTCTGGAGCTGCAGAAATCACAGAATGACAGAGTGAAGCAAATCTCCACCCCAAGACAGCCTGGAAGTTTGCTGGAAAGTGTCTGTCGGGCCACGCTGGGAACAGAGTGCAGTCCAGTGTGGGCTATGAGTGCACAGAGGGGACCTGAGCAGGCTCTGGGGGGACTGAATCTCTCACACCTGTGGTGGTTTCCAGACTTCCTGACCCTAAAACACTGAAGATAAATTGGAAGGTCAGTAGGAAAAGCCTATGGGACCAGTGCAAGACAATGGAGTGGTCCAGGCCCAGGGCGGCTGAGGGCGCAGGGGACGGAGGAACCTGCAGCAGCATCTGTTTCTGGGGATCTAGGCTCACAGATTGTGGGGGAATCAAGCAGTTGACAGTGCATCCCCCATCCCCACTGGAAGCAGAGAACTACCTTGACAAAGAGCTCTAAAGTGAAGTAAATGACTGGGAAAATGAGCAAAACCTAGAAAAAGAATCAGACTATAGAATCTTACTTTGGTGACAAGGAAGACCAAGCATGCAAACAGAAGAAAACAAAGTCAAAGCTCCTCTACCTGAAGCCTTCAAGAAAAATATGAATTGGTCTCAGGCCATGGAAGAGCTTAAAAAGGATTTTGAAAGTCAAGTAAGAGAAGTAGAGCAAAAATTGGGAAGAGAAATGAGTGATGCAAGAAAATCATGAAAAACGAGTGAACTGCTTGCTGAAGGAGATCCCACAAAATGCTGAAGAAAATAATACTTTAAAAAATAGACTAACCCTAATGGCAAAAGAGATCCAAAAAGCCACTGAGGAGAAGAATGCCCTAAAAAGTAGAATTGGCCAGATGGAAAAGGAGATCTATAAGTTCACTGAAGAAAATAATTTCTTAAAGATTAGAATGGGGCAGATGGAAGCTAATAGCTTTTTGAAAATCAAGAAATTATAAAACAAAACCAAAGGAATGAAAAAATAGCAGACAATATGAAATAACTCATTGGAAAAACAACTGTCCTAGAAAATAGATCCAGGAGAGATTTAAAAATTATAGGACTACCTGAAAGCCATGATGAACAAAAGAGTCTAGACATCATCTTTCATGAAATTATCAAGGAAAACTGCCCTGATATTCTAGAACCAGAGGGTAAAATAATATCGAAAGAATCCACTGATCCCATCCTGAAAGAGATCCGAAAAGAAAAACTCCTAGGAATATTGTAGCCACATTCCAGAGTTCCCAGGTCAAGGAGAAAATATTGTAAGCAGCCAGAAAGAAACAATTTGAGTATTGTGGAAATAAAATCAGGACAACACAAGATCCTAGCAGCTTCTACATTAAGAGATGGAAGGGCTTGGAATATGATATTCCAGAAGTCAAAGGAACTAGGATTAAAACCAAGAATTGCCTACCCAGAATAGCTCAGTATAATACCTTAGGGGAAAAAATGGTCATTCAATGAAATAGAGGACTTTCAAGTATTCTTGATAAAAAGACCAGAGCTGAATAGAAAATCTGACTTTCAAGCATAAGAATCAAGAGAAGCATGGAAAGGTAAACAGGAAAGAGAAATCATAATGGACCTACTAAGGTTGAACTCTTTACATTCCTGCATGGAAAGATAATATTTGTAACTCTTGAAACTTTTCTCAATATTTGGATAGTTGGAGGGATTATATACATACAGACAAGAGTGCACAAGTTGAGTTGAAAAGGACGGGATGATATCTAAAAAAATAAAATTAAGGGGTGAGAGAGGAATATATTGGGAGGATATAGGGAGAAATGGAATGGGGGAAATTATCTCTCAAAAGAGGCAAGAAAAAGCTTTTCCAATGGAGGGGAAAAGGGGAGGTGGGAGGGGAAAAGGGGAGGTGAGAGGGAAAAAGTGAACCTTACTCTCATCACATTTGGCTAACATGCCCTCCTCATTTTGGTATGGAAATCTATCTTACACTACAGGAAAGTAGGAGAAGGGGATAAGTGAGGTATAGGGGGATGATAGAAGGGAGGGCAAATGGGAGGAGGGATTAATTAGAAGTGAACACTTTTGGGGAGGGACAAGGTCAAAAGGAAAACAATAAATGGGGAGCAGGATAGGATGGAGGGGAATATAATTAATCTTATACAACATGATTTTTATGGAAGTCTTTTGCATAACTACACATATATAGCCTATATTGGATTGCTTGTTTTCTCAGTGGGGAGGGAGGAAGGGAGAGAAGTTGGAACTTGAAGTTTTAAGAACGAATGTTCTTAAAACATTGAGAATTGTTTTTGCATGCAACTGGGAAATAAGAAATACAGGTAATGAGATATAGAAATCTCTTTTGCCCTACAAGAAAGGAGAGAAGATGGGGATAAGGGAAAGAAGGGGTGGGATAGAAGGGAAGGGGTAATCAAAATGCGCAGTGTCTTGGGGTAGTGGGGAGGGGAGAGATGGGGAGAAAATTTGGAACTCAAAATCTTGTGAAAATGAATGGTGAAAACTAAAAATAAATCTATGGTAAAAAAAAATGAAGTAAAAAAATAATATATTCCCTCATAGAGCATATATTCTTCAGTGCTGTGTGTGGAACATAGGAGATGTTTATTCAAGAACGTTTATTGATTGATTGATTGATTGATTGGATAGGGAGGGGGAGAAGAACTTGTATAAAAATATGTAAAATAGAAAGTAATTTGGCTGGGGGAAACCCAAATAGCTGAAACCAGCTGGAAAGTTTTCATGTAGGAGTTGGCATTTGAGATGTGCGTGGAAGAAAGAAATCATTCTAAGAGGTGGTGAAAGTGGATTCCTTGGCCTTTCCATGCTCCTTGTATGGGAATCTCCTCATTCTGTAGTGCTTTTCAGCAACTTCCTTGGTGTCCTTCCTTCATGGCCTTCATCTCCGTGCCTTTACAAGTGCCATCTCCTATGCCTAATGTGCTCTGCCTCAAAGACTCTTCTCACTTCCATCAGAACTCAGCTCACATGCCTTCCACAGAGAACCCAGCCTGACTGCCCAGTGTGAGCACTCTCCCTCGGAAGTTACTTTATGTATTTTTTGTGTATGATATTCTGTGTACATGTTGGGGTAGCTAGAATGTTGGGACTGGAGTAAAGAAGACCTGAGTTCAGGTTCAGCGTGGGACACTTGGTAGCTGGGGATCTTAGGCGAATCACTTAACCTGTGTGCCTTAAGTTTCCTCATCTGTAACATGGGATGATAACAGTGGCACATCCCAGGCCATCAGGGGAGTTATATGCAAAGGTTTTTTTAAACAGCTCTTAAAGCACTGCGTACATATTAGTTGTTGCTAGTTAGGTCCCCTCCTTTTTCCAATTGAGTGCAAGCTGTTATCGATTAGAGAATTTCCAGTTTTTGTCTTTGTATCCCCAGTTCCTGATGCACAGGAAGCATTTAATGAATGTTTATTGAATTAATTAATGAGAATATTCCAGGTCATGATTTCCTGTTATCTCCAAGATTAAATATAAAATAATCTGTTTAGCTTTTAAAACTTGACGCCCTGCTAAACCTTTCCAGTCTTCTTATATGACCTCTTTCCACTTACTCTGTATTCTAGCAATGCTGGCCTCCTTGGTATTCCTCCTGGAAGACTCTCCGTCACCTGACTCCATGCCTTTGCACTGGCTGTCCCTCATTCCTCTCATCTCTGCCTCCAGGCTTCCATGGGACTAGCTCCTCAAATCCTGCCTTCTTACCTAGCATGTAGACTGACTGTGATCCATAGCTTCGTATTTAAGTCTCTGAATGTGAGAATCTTTGAGAAATTGAATTGAATCAATCTTGACATTTTCACAGTACACGAAACTAGAAGACAAAAGTGTCAGCTAAATGAAAATCTGGCTCACTGGTTCTCCTTGGAGAGGCTGAGACAAGAGTGAGTGAAGGTGTTTTTATTCTGACTTCATCTAATAGTGCAATACTATTGATAAGTATTAATAGTAGACTAGGTCTGCTTCCTTTGTAAAACAAATAGAGATAAAGGTTTTTTTTTAAACTAGCTAGCATTTCTATAGAGTTTTGGAGATTACAAAGTGCTTTACATATATTTTCTCTGTTGATCTTCACAACAGCCCTGAGAGGTAGGTGCTATTATCATCAAACCTCGCTCCCCCCATCCTTTTACAGATAGGGAAGCAAAGGTTGGGAGAAGTTAAGTGACTCACCAGGGATCACATGGCTCATGAGTATCAGAAGCAGGACTTTAACCCACATCTTCCTGACTCCAGATTCAGCTCTGTCCACTAGGGAGGAAGGGGGAAGGAAGGAAAGATAAAAGGGAAGGAGGGAGGAAGTAGAAAGAGGAAATGAGAATGCCAGAAAAGAGGTGTGCAACATAAGCTGGAGTTCTTTTCCAGGGCAGCTAGGTGGTACAGAAGATAGTGTACTGGGCTTAGAATCAGGAAGACCCCCCCTTCCTGTGTTCAAATCTGGCCTCAGATTTGTGTAACCCTGGGCAAGTCATTTAACTCTGCTGCAGTTCCTCATCTGTAAAATGAGTTGGAGAAGAAAATGGCAAACCACTATAGTATCTTTGCCAAGAAAACCCTAAATGGGGTCACAAAGGGTGAGACACAACTGAACAACAAATTTTCCAAGATCAAATATGAAATTCTCCATTTGATATTTTAAGACCAGTTGTCCCTTCCTACCTCTCAGTCTTCTCCCATCTTACTCCCCTCCATGTTCTTTGGGACCCCATGGAGAAAACTGAGAGGTCCAGAGAGATGAAGAAGCTTTCTCTAGGTCAAATCCATGAAATGAATTGGATTGGACTGGAGATCTCTTAAGACTGCTTGGTCTGTGAATTCAAAGCCACTTTGCTACACTGATCACTGTAGTCTTTGGATTAATGCTTGATGCTCTGTTTTGGTGTTTCTAGGCCTTTCAGTCAAATACAAATCTGATGGTCCGTCGATTGGGATTGTACTTATTGGTTTGCATTCCCACTGACTTCCTACATTCATCCATTTATTGGTTGACTCATCTTGTCACTTTTATGGAGAGATTTGGCATAATAAGAAAGAGGAGTTTCCTTTTTCAGTGGAAGGGGCGTGGGAGGATAAGGGAAGGACACATGGGATACCGTGATGATGTTAGAAGGAGAAAATACCAATAAAAATTAATGGAAAAAAAGGATCAAATTTGAGTCCTGGCTCAGATGCTCTGGAACTCTTTGAAAGAGGTAAGTGAGACCCAGGCAGTGAGATCAGACAGAGAAAGAAAACTGTGGACATTATCATTAATGAGTGTGAGTGTAAGACTTGTGAATCAGATATTCCCACAGTGCTTAGAAGAGTGTATTAAGAGATTATTCCTGGTGATAACCAGACTGAATTTTATACTGGAAATCAGCGATTTAGTTCATCACCAAAATACCTGAAACAGCATTTATTTTTCTTCTTCTTCTTTAGCATATTAATAGCATTTGTTAAAAATCACAAGATTCTGTCCATAGCTGTGGGGAAAACCAAAACCCTTTGGCAGAATATAGCATTCAATTATATTGATTACAGCAAAACTATAGGAATAAACGGAGCTTTCATAGAATCTTGGTATCATAGATATTTTTTAGATACCAGTTGATCTGTGCACATGGGCATGCTTCCCCCCGCCCCACACCCCCACACCCATTCCAAAGGTGCATCCAAGAAAAGTTCACTGGAAGGAAGTGAGCAGATTTTGAGGGCAGGACCTCTGACTCTAAAACCTTCTCTGCTATACTGTCCTCTCTTTAATATGATAAACAATTTATTTAAATACAAGAGCTACTGTTATTTGGGATTGAAGAAACACTAAAATCCTTTTGATCAGGATCTGAAGTAAAGAAAAATAGCCGTTATCGTTGCTAGTTTTTGATACAGTTGTGGAAATGCATGCTGTAGTAGTAAACCAAGAAAAAGAAATTGGGGGAATAAATAAGGCAAATAGGAGGCAAAATTATCTGTTTGCAGATGATGTGATGTTTTCCTTAAATCCCAGTGATTCAGCAAAAGAATTAATCAAAATAATTGGCAGCGTAAATCAGCAGAGATCTTAAGAACCTACTCTATCCCATGTGCTGTGCTCCAGGTACTGGGATACAAAGACAGAAATGAATCAATTCTTGTAGACTCAGGGAACTATGTTGGGGGAGGGGAGAGGGAGCAGAAGTGACATGGTACGTGTCTAATCAGAATGATTTCATTAATTCTATTTTTCTTATGTAAGTATATTCAAAATATAAAAACAACATAACTACAAAGTAGCAGAGGAGAGTAAGGGGAGGTGAAAAAAGATGCTTGAGCAGAGCTTTGGGTGATAGAAGATATTTTCAGAGAAAGGAGGAGGGGAGTACATTCCAGGCCTGAGAGACAGAAATTGGAGCGGTGTTTGTGAGGAACAGCACGAAGGCCAATTAAGTGCCAGGGGTAAGAATTGGTTATATGATGTCATTGGCACACTGAACTCTGGCAGTGAGGAAACCCTATCCTCTAATGCAGGTTGACACCTTCTCTGCAACCACAGGGAAGGCTTATATTTCTGTACAAAGTTTCGTATTAGTGTGATTAGTGTTAGAGGGTTGCATAAAGAAGGCTTTTATTTGTGTAAAAAGTGTTTATAGTTCCTGGGTATGTCTTGGCAGGCAGACTCCCAAATGTTTTATACATTTTTGTAATTAATTTAAATAGAATTTTGCTTCCTATTTTTTCTTTCTATTTCTTCCTGCTTTGTTTCATTGGTAATATACAGAAATTACGATATTTATGTGAATTTCCTTTATATGTTGCTGCTTTCCTGAAGTTGATCTTTTTAGTTGACTGTTTAGGGCTCTCTAAATATACTACCATAGGTACCATTATCAAAAATCAAGTTTTATTTTCTCTTTGCCTGTGCTTATTTCAGCACTTAGCCCAGGGCCTGGCACATAGTAGGTGCTTAATGCATGTTTATTGACTAGCTGAAATTCCTTCAATACCATGCCTGAGATTATGGTTTGTTCATGAGGTTAGCTGAAGCATAATAGATTTTGCTGCAGCCCCATCTTTTTATTCTGTATTTCTTCTAAACATCATTGTTCTGCTATCCTCTTCTGTTTTAAGGTTAAGTTAGTCACATTCACAACTATGATCACTAATTGTATATTTCCGTTAGTCCTTTTTTCTTATACTTGCTCCTCTCATTGGTTTCCACTGTCTCTCCACAAAGAAGAAAAGGGTAATGAATGAGAAGGGAATGTGCTCATGATCAGTGCTCTATATTCAAGGCCCATTGTCTAGAGTATTCTAGGACTTGGAGTCAGAAAGGCTTGAGTTCAAATCCTACCCTAGATCCTTCATACCTGTCAGACTTTGGAAAAGTTACTTAACCTCTTTCAGCCTCATTTTCCTCACACGCAAAAAGAGGATAATGATAATAACCTAACTCACAGGATCATTGTGAAAATCAAACGAGATGACATATGTAAAGTGCTTTGTAAATAAAGTGCTGTCCCTCTTCACTTTGTCTCATCCAGACCCCAATCACAGATTCTTACCTTTCTTACTTTATTTTTAAAACTTCCAGTCCCCACAACCTCCCTCTTTATCTCCTCCCCTTCCTATTCCCTCTCGTTTCCCTGTTAACGTGTATGTGCTTCTATACCCAACTTTGTATGCATGTAACACTCTCCTTTGACCAGTTCAGATGAAAGTGAGGTTCAGGTGGTGTTGACTCTCCTATCCCTTGCCTCTTGTTTTAGTCGTCTTCTGTTTGTGTACTCTGATTATGTGAGAAATATTCTTCTATCCTTCCCCTTTCCCTTTCTTGCCTAGTGTGTTCTTTTTTTACCTAAATTTTGTGTGATCCTGGTTGCATAGCTCTTTATTACTCGAACTCTTTCTTTCTGGCTATTTATTTTCTGTGACATGGGTCCATTCTAATATTCAAGGAGTTTGTTATTTAGGTGAGGTTTTGTACCTTTCAGCTGTTGATTCCTTCTCTAACTCCTACTCTGGCACTTTCATTAATTTAATTAAATAATTTCTAAGTCTTTTTTTTTTTTTTGGCCCTGCTTCTTCCTAGGAGTTTTAGTTTACCTTGTGTATAGGATATGTTTTTCTTTGAGGCTTTGCTTGTAGATATTTTAGAGATTTTTATCATTTCGTTTTATGATGTGTGTGTGTGTGCATGTGCAGGTGCATACATGTGCCTCTTCTAGGTTTGTGTCATTGGTAGCTGGTATCGAAACTGCTTTTACTGGTGAGAATCTTTGTTTTTTTGGTTTCCTTCTTCCAGCCTTACTTCTGGGGACTTTGTGTTTGTGTCAGGCTTTGCAAACTTCTGGATCTTTCTGGAGAATGTTGGGGCCTTTCATGGTCCTTCTTTTTATTCTCTTTGGTCCTGAAGCTGCTATGTCTGGATACTGCGTACTGTATCCTTCAAAGATTTCAGTCATATCTCATCCCTGAAAACTTTTGGTGCCCCTAAAGTAGCCTGATTTATTGCAAAGTTTGATCATTGATCTCCTGATCTGAACTTTGAAAACTATTGACCCACTATTACTTTGCTGCTGGTTAGAACTCCCTTAGGCTTCTGTTATCCTCATCCCCTGCTAGCTAACTGGAAGATGCTGCTAATTCATAGTTCAGACCTCTATGCTCCACCTTGCTCTGAAACCCCTTACCTTTTTACTCAGCTTTAGGTCTTAGACCTGATTGAGTGTTGAATCTGAGCCTCTCAGCTACTGCTTGCTCAGTACACAGCTTCATGTACTTTCATCTTTCATGACCTCAGACCTTGGTTTGCAGTAGCAGGACTGTGGCTCCTTATATACAATCTTCTCTAGGACACATTGCCTCTGTGACCCAACTCTGATCCATACTAAACAAGTGCCACCTGGATTCTGTTCCTCCTCATGGCACAGAGTCAGTCTTGATCCTGAAGGATCTGTTACCTTTTCTTGCCCTAGAACATAACTATAGAGGCTAGATTGTTACCTAGGCTAGAAACCTCTGTATGATTCTTTCATGGCTAGGAAGTTTTAAAAAAAAAAGTCTGCAGATTTTTGTCCATCTCCCTGTGTTGAACCAAGGCTGGAAAAATGACTCACTGTGTTTTTTTTTCCTTGACTTTCTAGTCATGACTCTGTCTAGTATTCTTTCTGGGTCTTTGTTGGCATAGTTATGGGAGAGATGGGTTGTATTGCTTTCCTCTACTCTACCATTTTTGCTGGTCTGGCATTTTATTTTAAAAACCATTAAACTATACAGATCATTTGACCCGTGGTGCTACTACAAGGTATATATATCAGGTCAGGTACAGAGCGAAGGGTCCAAAATATTACACAATATTTATAGCTATACAGAAGTATTTATAGTCACTCTCTATTGTAGTAACTAAGTAGAAAAAAGTGAGTGCCAGTCAGATAGCTGAGAAAAACTATGATGTATGAATATGATAAAGTATTATTGTGACAGAAATAATAAATATTAAGAATTCAGAGAAACTTGAGAGTATGTGAGTGCAGTGATGCCAAGCAAAGTAGGCACAACCAGGAGAACAATTTACACCTTGAGCACAATAATAGAAAAGGCATTATGGGAAGTCTTTAGAACTCTGATCAGTGCAGTGGCCATTGGCACCTTCAGCGACCGATCGGTGCAGTGGCCATTTGCACCTTCAGCGAATTAATGTTGAAACCTACCCTTCCTCCTGCTCTTGGCAGAGAAGTGGTGGACTGTAAATGCAGAATAAGCCATGCATCGTCAGATAAAGCCAGTGTGCAGAATTGTTTTGCTTGACTTATTTGTTACAAAAGGAAGTTTCTGTTGGTGATGTGAAAGAAGCAGAGGGGAGTAACTGAGAGGGCAAGGTGATGGGAAATAAGAAAACATCGACAGAATATTTCAAACTATGTCATATAGTCCTAAATCACAAAGTGAATGTGATCTGTCATCATTATCATCTCCTCCTCTTTACCTTCCCCAGACCCAAACATTTTACATATAAACAACCCCCTCCCCCGCCCATACAAGCAAGACAGCTTTTTTCATATTTCCATCATATTTACCATCACTTCCTAAGCACACAATCTGGGTCAAAAATGAGCAAGGAAAGGAAGAGTTCCTTAAGTTTGGAGATGAACCCTGGGTATTTTCTCGTACAGTGAAGAAAGCACATCCTTGAAAGGTTTGGGTAACAGTATAGGATCAGTTTCTACGTTTTGGTGAGTCCCAGGTTGAAGAATATTTTTGGCAGTGTGTTGGCACATGAATTTCAAAAGTTATATAGGTTTCATATTGAAGTCTCTCCCTTTCAGACCCAGACTCCTTCATAAAACCATCCTGACATGTTCCACCACAAGTTTTTCTCATAGGTGAAAGGGATCTTACGTTCCTCTCATTTCTTATTACAGTCTCCCTTTTGAATGTAACTCACTCTTTTAATAGTTACATTGCTTTGGACAAGTTTTATAACATTTCTTAGCCTTATTTTCTCATCTGTAAAATGGGCCTAATTATACTCCCACGAGCTCCCTCATATGGTTGTTGTAAGGGAAGCATTTTGTAAACCTTATAGTGTGATATAATTGGAAGCTATCATGATTATTGTTAACTCTGTGCTGTGTATCAGTCAGACACAACGTTTTATTTATCTTCTTCCATCTACTTCTCATAAGATGGGTCCAGAGTTGTGCTTTCGCTTGCCTTTGAATTTTAGTTGGACTTGTCATGTTAGGTGTTCTTGCCCATCTGAGCCTTTGCAAGGTAAATACTGGTGCTAATGAAAAAGAAGACAGCATATGGCTCTCTATATTAAAATTTTATTTTGTAGGTAAAATATTTCTAGCCAACTGATTCTGCTCACTTTGGTAGACAAGGAGTTAACAGGTTAGTTTCCCTTGGTCATCCTCAGCATGGCTTCTTGCCTTTCAGAAATGCCAAGATGCTCACATTGTGCCTGGACATGTTGATGTCGAGGTGAGGGTCCTCCTGAGGGTTCTGTAGCTTGCTGCTAAGCAAGCTAGAACACGCTTGTCCCTGATTTCCTTGTTTTTCTTTCAACCCTTTCAGTGCCCTGCAGGAGTCATTAAATCAGAACTTCATGCTGATTGTCACCCATCGAGAAGTCCAGCGGGAGTACAGCTTGAACTTCTCGGGAAGCAGTACCATCCAGGAGGTGAGTTCTGTCTCACAGCTGAGGAAGAGAAGGAGCTCATTAGAGCTCATGTTGACCCTGTTAAAGAGGGCTTCTCTCTTCTGGCTGGAAACTCTCTTTATGTTTCATTACTGGGCTCTTAATTTTAATTAACTGGAGCATCAAAGATTACTGTAGATAAACTAAATGACCTGACCTTCGAAGGATAGATGGGAGCTCTTGATAATTCTTAAAATACTCCATTTAATAGTATAGAAAAGGAAGTCATTTAAATGTAGTATGTTTTATAATTTAATAGTGAGTAAGTAGTAGAAATATTCTTTAGAGGAGTTAAGAGAAAAGTCATTTATTGACAGTATATATTTTAGAGAATGTTTCCTCCTTAAATTTGGGTGACTCAGCATGTACTGAGGGGACAGGGAAAAGGGTGCTGATATTTTATAGGCATCACATCATTCCCAGCCTCAAAATGACCAATCCGAGCCCTCTTAGAACTAGAACCCTTCCTTCCTAAACGGAAGCAGTAACCCTGGGTGTGCACATGAACCTGCCATGCTGAGCACCAGAAACCTGCCACATGGTGTTTTATCAGTGTGCAACTGACCAGTGTATAGCATAGGATTACAGATTGTAAGTGACAGGTCACGTTGCTAGGCTTTTTTTTTTTAGCAGGGGATCACACTTTTTGGACCTCAGTCAGACTGTTAACCGTAGTTATTTCCCAGACCAAATAATGCCCAGGATGGTCTTGTGAGGAGTGCTTTGTGCCAAGGCTCGGTGAAATATTGGTGCTCTATCAGATGATGAACACTAAGAATAAAACTGTTGCTAAGGATTGCCTGATTCCACATGAGACTGATGGGCTGTTTTATGCAAGGAACTAAAGCTGGAACGGCATTTATGTCATTTGCACCGTGACAAGGCTTCAACCTAGGAAATGGGTAGAAGTAGATCAGGCTCCTATGAACTTTGTTTATATAATCTCTTTCTGTATTTTAAGCAAATTATATGAGCAGGTCAATTTAAATACTGATAGCTTTAATCAGTTATTAGCAGTTCTACATTCTAGTTTTTTTCATGTGTGGATTTTTTTTTTTTTGTGGGCTATAAAAATAAAAGTGTCACTTCTAACCTGCATGGTGGATTATTTTCTGTTCTGGATATTTTAGAATATTCTTGTTCAAAGCCCCTATTATATTCTAGTGACCATAATAAGGTGTTCCTCAAGTGCTGATGGTGGTCAGAGTAATTTTTTTTTTAAACAAGGGAAATGAAATTTTAGTATGATCTAGAAGATCCTATTTCAGTAACAGAAGTAGAGAAATGCAGTGGCAGAACTTGTGGTGGCCTTCATGGATTTTCTGAAGAGCAGTCCATTTCATATGAAAAGCATATTTGAGCAGCTCTTGTGACTAATGGGATCATTAGAGGATATCGTTATATTCATTGCTTCTCAGATCCTCAGATTTCCCATTGCACACCCACTAGATGAAGTTAAGTTAAGGTTTGTTTGGTTGAAAAATCCAAGTGTCCAAGTGGTGAGTAGTGATCTTTCTCTTTGGGTGTTCCCACAGGGTTGTAGGACTTAGAAGGGCAAAGAGCCCTAGAGTTTTCTAGTCCAACTCATCAATTTTACAGAGGAGAAAATCGCACTCTGGACAGAGAAGGGGAGTGTGCCCCAGGAAGCAGAGGGAGAGTAGAAGAGCCTGGCATCTGAGGCTCGTCCCATTGTATCTCGTTGGATACAGAGTTCCTTTTCTCTCAGGAAAAATCATGGAGAATTTCTCCTTTTCCTTTTTCATTGAAAGTTCCAGAGCCGTAGGTTGATTTTATGATTTATGTTGATATTTTCCCTGTCATTTTTCAGAGATTCAACTTCTTCCCACAAGGGGGCAGAAAGGCCTCTTCCCTCTGGTTATCTACAAATGCCATTCAATACTTTCAAATGAGCTTCTCTCCTATTAACAAAAAGGAGCATAATGGCCAAGTTATTGTTTGATTTACAGATAATTGGCATATTGCAGGAAGGAGACTTAATTTCACCCTTTTAAATTAAACAGGGAGATTTAAAAAGACATAAAATATTCATTAATGTTCGGTGATTATAAAGTAGTGGCATATATTTATTTTTCCTTTATTACTGTTTCGATGGGAAAATACTGCAAATATTTCCGAAATCGAGTTGGCCATACTGACAAGTTGAAATGTTTAAGCAGTGTTAATGCAATCTGCTCACACCTGATATCCTATGCAGAAGGATTCAAAATGACTCCATTAATTATTAAAAGAAATACTTAAAATTCTATAAATGTACCATTGTTCGCCACAGTTGGATGCAACTGTCTCTGCAGCGCTTGGTGTTTGGATTGTCACATATATTTTTAGGCTGCCGTGACTTTAAAGTCATAAATATTTTTTCAGACTGTTTTCCAAGTACGGTTTACCAGTGGTTTCTGGAACAGTTCTGAAAGGAAAGAGAGTCTTCATTATTCCACAGTATGATCTTTTTACTAGGGCTTCAGTTTTTCCACAGAGTTTTAAAATATTTTAGAACGTTCTGGCCATAGCTAAGGAATGGAAAAGTCTGTGTTGTTTCCAAGTTACTCCTTCTAATCCACCACCTTTCTAGGAGTAAACAGGTGCTTTTCTTCCCTTCGTCCCTTTTATTGAGTAAACGATTTTGCAGGATATAGCACCCAGTGGTTGTGTAACCTCATCCAACAATTTTGGGGCACCTCTTTGGGGAGTCACTGATGGTTTTCCATGTGCTTCCGTTACTCAGAAGCAACAGCCGCAGACTTGGTGGGGTCAGAGCTGAAGTACAGCCATTTCTGCTACAAGACTGAATCCCTGCTAGATTGGTGTGAAAACAAATAGAACCTTGAGACGCAAGTGCTGTTTTATTATGGAGCTAGCCCATGGGTGTGTTTTATATTATTGACATGGAGACATAATGATACTAGATTTCCCAAATCATAAATATGCTGCATTATGTTCCAGAAATCTGCTTCCCTTCATCTTAACCTGGTACAAGTGAATGAATGACTCCTGACCTGTTAATGTATCAAGAAAACCTCGTCAGTTTTCACTGTAGTATTCGCTATTTGGACACTCTGTAGTGGAAGGCCTTTATGTTGTTACATTAAAGGCTGGTGTGGTTTTAGATGGAATTTCTGTCCAGTGAAATATGACGGAGGGATGAAGGCATGTTTGATCACCTGTTTTTATGAGGTGTGACAATTATGGACAAACAGTGAGACAGAAATGGAAGTGCCAAAGTGAGTTTGATTCTGCAGCCACATGTCTTCATACAAGTTGGCTCTGATAGACCACAAGCTACCAGCGTTGGTGCTCGGCAGAGCCAGCTGTAAGCTATTGTTTGAGAAATCCCTAAGTGGTTGCAGTTCCGCTCTAGGATTCTGTTTAGCCAAGGGGATGGCGAAGTGGGCTTCTCTCAATTGAAGTGCCTGCTTTAATTTGTTTGTTCATTTCAAGTCCTAGGGATCCTTCTCAAGGAGAAGGAAATAAAATGGGGATACCACAGAGGACAGAAGGGAAGGGGGGAAAGAAGTTTCAGTTGACCCCCCCTCCCCCCAAATGCTTTTTCCTCCTGATCGTTTTGTCAGTAGCATCTGCACTAAAGTAAGGAAATGATGTAAAAATGACTGTGATTTCTTGATTCCTTTAGCACCTTACCTGAAGTTCACTTAAAATCATGTAACTTTATGGGCAAATGAAAACAAGCTCAGCATATTTGAATGAATTTGTTATGGTGAGGAGAAATGACAAAATGTATTTTACGTTATCATAGTATTAATAGATTTTACTGGTTGCAATCAAATGCGTTTGAGTTGGGTCAGAAATGTAATTTGCGTACTCCCAAACCCCAAACATAGGTGGGGAAAGGGAATGACTAGTGGCCCTAAAATCTAGCCAAATTCTTTTTGGAAACTGACCAATTATTGTCTCTTTTACTACTGCAAATGCTGGAATAGAAAGCAAAATCTGCCCCTATTTCCACCTGCTATTGGCCAACTACAGGCATCCAGCGGGGTGACGATAAGAGACCCTCAGCATCTCTGTTGTTGGTTGGGAAGTATTCCTTTGTCATCTCTGCTAATAAGGGCTGTAAATCATTGCTGGGAAGATCTGAGGACTTGAAAATTTTCATTCCCCATAACTCCCAGCAATATCACTATTCATACTTGATATTTATTTAGCTTATCATAATAAAAATTGACCCATCTAAAGGTATCTCTTATACTCTTCTGGGACATATTTTCCTTACTGGGAACTTGTCTAACAAACCAGCTTACAAGCCAGTAATTGTTCAAATGAGAATTAAGAGAGACAGCAAAGGTCAGAAATCTGCAACAAGACATGTACTTTGTACGAGTCATCTTTGTCAGTCATCATCTGTGTTGAAGAATTCTGCTATGATAGGTTAGACTAACCCTTAATCAGAAAAGAAAAACCTCCCACAGTCCAAATTGTGAGAGGGTGCTTTGTCCCTCAAAGTCACAGACTATTTTAAGCCCCATTCCCTCCACCTTGAAATTTTACTCAGAGCTTTAATATTTAAATCTTGCCCCCCAGATTTGTTCTTTTGAATTATATATGTAAGCCCACATAAATTGTGGTTTATTATATATGTAATAAGCACTTAAACTGTGGAGTGTAGTATCTGAGAGTACTTTTATAAGAGCCAGTTTGAGCTCAAAGCAGAGGATTTTGTGAATGCATTACGGACCATTGTGTGTGTGAGAGGACAGCGAGCTAAAGGTACTGCGTTCTTGTTGGAAAGTTTCAAGAGATGTGTATATATAGGGTGTCCCTAAATTAGAGGGGTATTAGATTTGAATTAACCGATTTTCGTGGGTATATTTCAAGAACTTATTTTTTAGAAACCATTTAAAATCTTGAAGGATACCATGTCAAGGAGACAGGCATTTTTCCCTACATCAGCTCAGGGTGATGGATTCAAACCTCTTAGCTTTTAGTGAAGGAGATTATGAGCTTGTCGTTTAAATCTGCATGTTAACTGTGAGTTTCAAGTTGCTTTTGAAAGTGAGAGCTGGTGAAACCAAATTGTAGCTGTAACCAGCCCAGTGATGAGATAGTTTCTTTCCTAGGGCAGTTTTTTGTAGTGTTTAAATATCTACACCAGCCCCCTGGCAAATCCAGCTTTCATCCAATTTTTCCTCATAGTTATCACTGCTACCCGGATGTAACGTCCACATTTTATTGCAAAATTTTAATGTTTGCTTTGGTTTAAAATGCCCTTGGCTGGTCAATCTTGCTTTCTGTTTTATTTTGTCAAAGAGAATGCTCAAGATGCTTGCCCAGAGTGCCCCTGATCCACACGTATCCTTTGGTGGGACCCATTCCCAGCACGAGGCTAGCCACAGCATCAGCCACAGTCTGCAGAGACTGGACTCCTTTGAGGCCCTGATAAAGAGGCCTAGTTCCTGGCCCCTGGCCCCTGGCCCCTGGCCCCGGCCGCCTCAGGCTCCAACTGGCCTAGAAGTTATTGGGAAATCATCACCAGGGACATCTTTCCATGCAAGAAAAGGCAGAGGGGAAATCGTGGCCGCGCCGGGGCCCAGGACTGTAATAATCCTCTGGTACAATACACCCTTGACAGGTTGTAATCGTGCTAATTGAAGAGCCTAATTTCTACTCGCTCCGTGCTGCTCAAAGGCGGACCCAGCCGCTTGTTTTCCTTCTGACCAGATGGTCCCGATGAACACCTACTGTGCACTTGAAGGGCTCCCAGGAGCCTGACAAAGGCTATGCTTGCCTGTAGCCGCTGCTGAAGACGCTGCTACTGCCGCTGCCTCTGCCGCTGATGCTTCTGCTGTTGCTGCCGCTCCAGGGCTGCCTGCCTCCTGCCTCCCACCTCCCACCAGGGAAGCCTGGGACACCGGACACTGGCCACTGGCCATGGGGATCCAGGCTGACTGGGCCAGCCTGAACCCAAGGGCAGAAGCTGGGCTCATGCAGAGGCAGTCCATTCCAACCCGTTCTGTCACGTTCTGTCCTGGCCGGTGCAGCCTCCCCCGCATCCCCAGCCCTGGTTAAAAGGAAGCCTTGGGGCTGCATTATTGGGGGGGGGAGGGTCTCTGCCTTTGTCCTAAAGTAGACTCTTTGAGCACTAGCAAGAGAAAAGCTGGAGCAACAGTTGACCGAGTTGACTGAGCAGGCGCTTTGTGTCCTGCCAGGAATCCCTCCTTTGGGGCCCTTTTGTGTTGGCCCTGGAATGTGGTCCCTGTCGCCGCCTCTCCGCTCTCCCCTGAGCCCCACCCCCAGCCCTGCTTAGGGCCGGGCTTATGTTCTTGGGCCGGAGCTGTTCTTCATCTCTTTAATTTCATATTTTCTTTCCATCAAGTTAGCAGCGACGGAGTGTATGCACAGGAGCTCCTGGTGGTTTGGCAAAGTCAGGAGGGAAGCAAAGAAGGCAGAGGTAGACAGGCTGGCTGGCAGCTTCTAGGGCTTCCAGCTATAACCCAGAGCAGAGGCCCCTGAGATGAGCAGGCTAATGAGAAGTCACTCAAATACACAGACATGCTTGCTCAATCGGTCCTTTTTCCATTTTTGCTAAGAAGCAAATCACTGTTTTCCTCTTCCTTCCTCTCTTCATGGTGAGCCCTGACCAGGAGAAAACTTGGAGGGAAGGCAGGAGGTGAAACAGGGCAAGGAGGAAGGGTCTGGGGTACATTCGTTCTTCAGAAACTCCATTGGGACCTGGGGATGTGGCCTTCTGTATAAATAGCCAAGCCAGCCTTAAGCCTTTAGCAGTGTGGCTAGGGTAGGAGCTAAGCTTACAAGTGGGGAGACAGGTTGGGGAATTTCCCAAACTTAGCCGAATGCTCAGTGTTAACCAGCGGTAACATGAAGAAACCCCCAAGTAGGCACTGGAGCAAAGTGTAAGCCAGCTTCCTGCCTCCTTTGCACAGTGAGGAACTCCTGTCTCAGTCCTGTGGCAGTCCCTGCTTTGAGTCTGTGCCCAAAGGTTTCAGAGCTAGCTCTGCTTCCCGGGGACCTGGCATTTTTCACAATCTTAAGTGACGTGACTTTGTATCCTGTTTTTGTGGTGAAACCCAGATCTGTATGAAGGCGCAGGCAGATGGTGATCCTAGCAGCCCTTCCAGTCTGTTTTGGAGTGTAATAAATAACAAGCAGTAGCAGTGCAGTCGTCCTGATAGCTTATAATTAGTGAAACCGTAATTGTAAACATTCCAGCCCTTTCTTAAAGTTTATCCCAGCCTCCTTAAATAAATACCATGAATAGACTCTTTATGTAAAATTGAAAGATAATGCCCTGTGGTAGTCAGTATGTTTTCATTACAATCTCAATTAAATGTCTTGTAAAAAAAAAATCTTCTGGGATTTCTCAGAAATATAAGTATTTCAAGCTAAAGAGGGTGGAAAATCATCGCTGGCTTTTAAAACAAAATTCATTCTATTTTAAAAATTAATTTAGTCATTATTTTAGGTCTTATTCATTGGAATTCAGAGTTTGGGGGAGGGGGGAACCCCAACCTTCAGCCAGTCAGATAGGCGGGGATAGGGATAAGCAGTGAGGTGTTAATGAATTGATATCCTGGATTAAAAAAAAAAAAGCTTTCAAGAACTTATCTGAATGAGAAAGAAAAACTTATTGAATTTTTACAGCAAGAAACTCTTTAAAATGAAGGGTAAGCTGCTTGGTTCTATTACTTGTAGGCACAATAAAAGCTATCTTCAAAGAGAGAACCTCAATTAACAAGGAAGGAAGGGAATGGGATTCGTGGGGACCGTGCAGTGGACACTCCCTTCCCTGGGCCCTGCTGGGGCTGCCTTTCTAATAATGAAGAGTTTGTTGATAATGCTGTTTAAAATACTAAACCCTTCCCCCTCCCCCCCTCAAATTTCATGGAAACTGTGAGCAGGAGCTAAGAAGGGGCTGTGGCTGTCCCAGGGACAGGGTTACTCCATAACGGTATCTAACGTTCATGCGCTTCATACTCAACTAGCATCTCACTGGAAAATAGGATTTATTGAGCTTCTCCCCTTGTTTTGAGAAAAAACCAAGGATAGCCTCAAATGATTTGGGAACTTTGTAAACATAAATTTCATCTGATAACTGTGTCACAAAATTCCCTACCAATGTAGAGCTGAAAAGGGACCTTTATTTATAGACTGTCTAGGCCACAACCCCATTTTTTACAATAGAAAAAAAACCACATTCCAAAGAGAAGGATTTTGCCCAAATTTGAAAAAGTGGTATCTGAACTGGACTTTGAACTCAGGCCCTCTAAACTTAAAATCCAGTGCTCTCTTCATAGCATGTTTATGCTTATTCTTTGGTGCTAAATTTAACTTGCCTATATTCACCTAGACCTAGACCCTCCACCTGTAATTATTTTTGATTTTTTAATATGTCTTATGTATAGTAGGGTCCAACCAAGGAATTATTCCTTTGCAAACATATTTAGAATGGTAAGCCTTTTATCTATCAATCATCTATCTATCTATCTATCTATCTATCTATCTATCTATCTATCTATCTATCTATCTATCTATCTATCTATCTATCTGTCTGTCTGTCTGTCTGTCTGTCTGTCTGTCTGTCTGTCTGTCTGTCTAATCTATCTATCCCTGCTGTTCACTTATTAGGGAGGGATAAAATACCCTATAGTTTCCCTCAATAGAGCCCTGTTACTGTGTTGTTTTTTTTTTTTTTTAAAGAAAAAAAGATGTTAAAAGCTCATGGCAAACATTTGTAATAAATGGCACAATGTATGCCTTGCTTTGTAGTAGTTGCGTGACCAGACAGTCGGGCCCAGGATTGTTTTAACGTTTTTACAGCTGCAGGGGAAAAGCATCTGTTCGGAGCAAAGCCGGCATTGTTCAATTTTGACACTCACTTTTCCATGCTTCTTGTACCAGGATCTGGATTAGATGCCACAAGGATGAAATTTGCTTTAAGTTGCTCCCCGGTGCAGCTGTCCCCATGGATGGCTGTGTAGCTTAAGCACAACAGACGTAGCCTAAACAAGCATCTTTGTCCAGGGTCACCCCGCTCGGCCAGGAAGGCTCAGAGGAGGAATGTTAGTAATAATGTTTATCATGAATAATGACAGAATTAATTTGCAGGCTTATTTAGCTCACGTAGGATTCCGGTTTCAGTGATTTTGCCCCCCATGGGCAGCAGGAGCATTATTGAACCTTTTAAATTTCATTTTTCGAGAAAATCAAGTATTCTGTTTTCATAGACCTCATTTTTCCAAGGTAAATTGTGTGGCAAAATGACCAGATTGCTTGTTGACTGAATTAGCAGGGAACTGAAAACAAAACCTCTCCAAGTCTGAGGGGCTTTGCAGCAATTTTGAAAAATGGACAATTTTATAGAATAATAATTTTTCTTTAATGTTTCAAGTGAATGAAAAATGAAAGAGCACTTCACTTTGTGGGCTTCCTGGAATTGTGTGAATTTCTACCCAGCTGGTCCAAATTGATTGATACAGGGCCAAATATTTGTCTGCCTACATTTCAAAGTCTGTAATTTGCTAATGAATTGTGGTAATAATCTTTCATCATACATGAAAGATTTAGCCAAACAATTTGCTAACTATGTATTTTGATCACAACATTTTTGGACTTAAACCAAGCTTTACATCTGTTTTACAGCTAATGTACGAGGACTGGGAAGGGGAGGAAAATAACCCTTAAACCTGGTCACTCACTGAAAGGGGATTAAGGGAGGCTGGGGGAAAAAAGTCTTTAGAACCAGGGCAGTGCAAGGCTCAAAGGGCCCTGTGGACAAGAGAGGTGAACCAGTGCCACTCAGGCTTAAGGTGTAGGCCAGCCAGGAAATATGTCAGCTTGACTTAGGCCTAAAGTGCTCCCTAGAAGACCCTGGGCCTGGCAGAGAAAAACAGTGGATGGCATATTGTTAGTGTTCTACGGTGCTTTGCCAGAAAGTCAAATGTCTACAAATTGGAGCTCGTTCAAGGAATGAGAAAAGAGGCCAAGGGGCTGTTGGGTGAAAAAAACCATCAAGAAATAAACTTAATTTGACCAATTAATAACTAAGGTAAGAGTTGAAACTCCCTGCAAATATTTGACTATCCATTAAAACCAAAGAGATTCAGAAAAATCAGAATAATAATGTGCCGGAAAATAATTAGTCTGCTGTTGTGAGGTGGATATTTTAGACAGAATAGCTTGCCTATTGGAGAGATAGAAGAAGCTTTACTCTTGAAGGTATTTTTAGGTTTTGATTTATACTCTAATTCTCCGTTGGCTGGTGCAAGGAGAGAGGACCAGGAAATAGTGAGTGCCTACCTATATCACTCTGGCAAGTTCAAGCGGCTGACATCTGAATTGTTTCCATGTTGGTCATTAAGTAACTATTCAACAATAATATTAGATAATTTTTCAAATCCAAATAGTTTAATCTCAAGTGGTTTCAAATCTCATTAGTAATTTTTAACCAATTTCTCTTAACAGCAGCTTGGAAGAGGGGTTTTTTTGTTTGTTTGTTTTGGGGTGTTTGTGGAAGGGATCCTGGTAAATATTCCTCTCCCAGTGTCCAGAGACTGTGAGAATATCCTTTCCAAAGGAGCTGAAACAGATGTCATCCTTGCAGAAACATCCTGTTCTAAATCAGGGCCAAAGTAAGGAAATTAGGCCTGTGGGTTCTCAACAGAAACTAGGGCATTTAGAAGTTTGAGAGCAAGGAACCAGTAGTAAAAATAGCAGCAACAGTAAGAGATGGCCAGAGCCGTGCCCGCCTGCCTCAGACCACTGGGTGACCTACCTCAACTGAGGCTGACGTTTGCCATATTTACCTGTCTTTAGGAAGATGAGAAGTGTTGGTAATGTTCCCAAACACACACGCCTTGGCCACCAGTGCTGCTTCTTCCTCTGAGGCCTGCCTGGGACTATGGCCACACTTCTCCTTCGAACTAGAATCTTGTTCCCTCTACTCCTGTCCCTCCCCTCCCTTCCCTCTAAAGCCCTGGTCAGGACCCTCCACTTCTTACCCTCAGTGGGGTCCCCTGATATGCCCCCAGTCTCCAAGCACTTCACTGGCCCTACTCATTGCACCCTTATCTTGAGTTAGTGCCTGTTTGGCTGTATCTTCGTACTTTTTTAGTTGACTTGCCAGCTTCGTGAAGGCAGAGGCTCTGTCTTCTCCAGACTTTCTTTTTCACCCTGGAAGTAGTATCGTGCTCTGTCTGCAGCAGGCATTTAATAAGTGATTCTAGATCTGAACTCAAGGTTAAAATTCAGTGAAATTTGAGTTGTTTTTTTTACCTAGTTGTTTCTCAGTTGTCTGAGTTTAATTGGAAGATACACAAAATCAATTTGAGAACAAAATCGCCAGTGCATATAGGAATGAAGTAACAAAAGATTTAATTTTGCCATTTAGAGATTTTCTTTGTTCAGTTGTTGACTTTGGAGTTTTATTAAAAATTTGAATTATATTTGATTCATTTTGAAACTCAAAATATGACACTGGGTTTTGATAGATATTTCGGATCATTGATGTTCTTATCAAGAACTCCTTTGCCTAAAAAAATATATGAAATGTGTTATTTCCCAAAGACAGTATTTTTGATGCAGTCATTTCTCCAAGGTTAAAATTTTTTAATAGACAAATACAGACTAACCTCAAATTATCTTAGTAATTAGCACAGAATTTAGCATATGGTAGGCACTTAATAAATGTTTATTGATAGACTGATTAGTGTCTGTTGAATCAACAAAGAACTTTCCATAACTTCAGTGTTATCTGAATTATTCAAAAAGAACTTAATCTAGTGATATCGAATATCTTTTCCCTCAAATTGGAACTGTTTAGCTAACTGTGTATGTCAATAACTCTGAAGACCTTAATGGGCTTTGGAACTGGAAGAGGTATAGAGATCATCCCGCCTAAGCAGGAAAATGAGGCTTGAGGCACAGGTGCTGGTAAGTATTTAGTAGCTGGCTTACAATGACCTTCGATGTTTAAGGGGCAATAGTAACATTTTCCCCATCTGTTTCTTAAGTCTAAACAGTCAAGAAAACAATGAGTCAAGCACTGGTTTGTGGCATGTGGTCATTCCTGATGTGATCTGATGTACGATTTCAAATGTACACACTGAAAATTTAACAGGCTCTCTCAAGCCTATAGTAGCTGGCTCCGGCCCACTTCTGGGTGATCGGCCCAAAGTCATGCAGGCGATATCAGATCCTGGATGTGAATCAAGCAAGGCCAGCGGCTGGTAAATTTTTCAAGATGACTCTACAGGAAGGGAAAAGAATGTTATCTTCCAATTTGAAAGGATCTTAGAGACTGACTTCTATTCCAACCCCATCAAGATTTTCCCACGGTTATATCACATGAATATGGCAGAGCCAGGGCATCGTTTGTACTGACTCCTCTCCATGTTCTTCTTGCCATGGAATCAATCTAGTGGAATTACAGTTTAAGAAATATAGTTAGGTGTTTTTTACATTTTAGCCTTTAGGCATAAAGGTCCTACATTTGCAATCATAGTATTTATTGTTCATCTGCTATATTATCTCATTTAATCAGTTAAATAAATATTTATTGGTTCAACTTGTTTTCCTTATTGCCATTAATATTCATCTAATTTATTAATCAAGTTCCTCTTCCTTGGCTACGAAGTTGGAACTCCCACTTTCTGCCCTGAGTCCTTTCCTTGTGTAAGTTACCTTTCAGTTTCCAAGTTGGACATTTCAAGTTAGTGTGATCAGTCTTAAATGGACAGGGAAGTATTATTTCACAAATTAGAAGTCAGGAAATGTTTGAGTTTCTCCTAACCTAGATTTTATATGTAACAGATAGAGAAAATGCCTCAGTTCATTTACATACCTAAAAAATTCCATTTTTCTTTAACTTTTTTATTAAATTAACTTGGACCAAACTTTGTATTGACATTACTGTCAATTAATTATATTTATACTGACCTTTTAGTGGAACAGGACTTTACTGTATGTATTTTAGTAAACAGTAATTTACTGATAGGTGTCAGTTGTGTTTCTTGTTTTGATTGAATTTATGTTTGAAATGAAATAAAAAAAATTTACATTATGATCTTCTGATAGTTTACATCTCTGGCTTCACTGAAGAAGTCATTCAATGAAGAAGTAACATTTTCGTTTTGATCGTATAACTGTCAGAGGTTCACAGAATCGCAGAAGTAAAATAAGGGGTTTTAGAGGTTACCCAGTCCAAATTCCCAATTTTGTTGATGTGGAAAGTGAGCACCAGACAAGTGAACTGACGTTGAATATTAAGTGTTTATTGAATCCAATTCTGAGTGGTGCCACATGCACAGAGCAGGTTCTTGGGCAGGGCCAGAAGAGTGCTGGCCATATCAACTGTCACATTTAGAAGATGAGGGACCCTGGGCAAATAGTTCAACCTTGGTGACTCTTCTCTTAACCTCAGGTAATGGTATTTGCTCCCACTCCCCAATCAGTAAGTGCTTAACTGCCATGTTTATACTAGGAAAAGGCTTTGTAGGTTTTACATATAGCTCTCTAGAAGTATGATCTTTGTAGATGCCTGATACATAGTGGATTGAGCATAGCAAGTATTACTAAAAGTTAGGTAGGTTATGCTGGGATGGGGAAGATGCATGATTTCATTTAGATACCATCTTCTGTATAGGAGGAAGACCTCTTGCCGAATTCCAGGGAAATAAGAGCATAAAGGTCTTCATACAGTGATAAGAGAGGCCCCCTGATGGGGACGTGATGCTGCTGCTCTGCTGTGTTTCATTAGAATTATGAGAAGGCCATTTGAATGCATGGTTTATGGAGTAGACATGTGCAGTCGGACCAGGTTAGAATCCTGACTGCTCTTACTACAGATGTGTCAGTGGAGAAGCTATATGCCTTCTCTGCCCTCAGCTCCTTCCTATGAAAGAAAGCAGTATTGTACAGAGAAGGATATCTGAATTTGGAATTAAAGTCTTCAGGTTGGAACCCAGCAGTGCTGCCTACAGACCAGTAATGTCAAACTCAAATAAAAATGTGCACTGCGTGTTGACTTAGAAAACTACAAATTAACATTGTTTGTATTTTATTGTATTTTGTATTTTTTTATTGTATTTTGTTTTCTTAAACCTTTTTTGATGACATTTTAATCTGGTTTGGGCCACACTCAGGAGTGTTTGGGGTGCATGCTGTCCCCACTTTGACACCTCTTATCTAGAAGACTTCTAGCATACTCTCTATCTGTATCTGCAGTGCTACAGTCATCCCTTGCTCTCAGTTTAAAATGAGGTCTCTGAATCCCTAGAGAGGCTGTGAGAAAGGGGATAGATCACTGGCTTTAGAGTTATAAAGACTGAGTTCAAGTGGTTCCTCTGTCACACCCTGGCTATGTGATCCAGGGCAAGTCACTTATCCTCTAAATGCTTCAGACCTCTAATGAATGAAAAAATGTTTATTAAACAGTTACTATGTGCAAAACACTGGACTGAGTGCTGGAGTCATAAATAGAAAAGCAAAACAGTCACAATTCTTGGGCTGTTCACATTCAGATAGGGGGAGACAAGGCCTAGAGATAGCTTCTGGTGGAGTAGCAAGGCAGATGATTGGGAATCTCTCTTTGGGGTCATTCCCAGTTTTTGATGTTGCGCTGTTTGATTGTGCTGAGGGATGGGAGAACGCAGTCTGTAGTCAGAGGACCTAGGCTCAAACTTTTCCTCTGATCCTTGCTCCCTGTGTAACCTCAGGCATATAAATTTGCCTTTTAGGCCTCAGTTTTTCCAGCTGTAAAGTAAGGCTGGAGGTGTTGGCCTATGAGGTCCCTTCCACCTCTAAAGCGAAGACCCTGTGAAGTACTCTCGTAGCCAGATGGCTCTTGTCTGGATCTTCAGTCACTGTAGCTTCTGACAAGAAAGGAGCTGCAGCACCTGTGGAGGCAGCCAGTCTGCCAGGTGCTCTTTCCAAAGGGCTGATTCCTTTATTAGACTATGGCAGGAGGCAGGATCAGAGACTTGGAATTGGCAGGTGGATAGTCTTGAGGCTTTGGGGCTTCCCTGACCACTGTGGGCAGTTGATGGTGGCAGACAGACTCCTGGGGCAAGAACTGTTGTCCTTCCTGGACTGCCTCTGCAGCCTGTACGTCATACAGTTGTTGTACCAGCTTGAATTGATAAAATTTCTTCATTTAACAGTTCCCTGTTGTCAGTGAAATTAAAGAGCTCAGTGCCCCTCACCCCCAGAATATATTTTATATCCTTCTTGTAGCCTGCAATAAGATGTAAACCCTGTGCAGATGGGGACCATTTCATTTCTGACTTGACTTGGGTTAGACTAAAGGTTCTCTAAGTCCTGAGTGAAAACACGTGGTTGCCCCTCTGCATCCTGGGAGCAGAGCCCCACCCACCCTGTTCTACCCCGTTTTTCTCTCCCTTATTTCTTTGTGGGGGAGGCAGTGGCCAGTGAGAGGGTGGGGTGAGATAAAGCCTAAACTCTTTCCAACCTAACTTTGTGTAGTAGACATATGTCCCCTTGTGAGCCAGGCCTGAAAAGTTTGGTTGGCAAAAGTTGGAGTGACAAAAAGTAACATCAGAGACAAGCCACATTTATTTGTTGATTTTATTGTAAGTGCGAAAATTTCAAACAGGCCTAATTAGGTGCAAATGTGCCCTCCCTCTGGAGGTGTATCTTTTTCTGCCTCTGGTGTTCAGTTCCACCAGGCAATTGGAGGCTGTGTGGAATGGATGCAGTCTAGACAGGGAAAGAGGTGTTTGCTTTAAGAATCCTATGGAGGGATGGCATTTGCATAACACTGGCTATTCTGTAGAAAAGTTAAACGATATAAACTATTCAGAAAAATCAGTGAACTCAATTTTCTTTCCAGATTTGTTGCTTGGCCTTGTTTAGTTTCAGATGTGTGTATGTGTGAGAATGCTTTTAGGAGCTATGATTTCATCAGTGCAAATCCTCCCTCCACGAATGCAGATTGAGCTACAGCCAAGCAAGCAGTCAGGAATGGCTTTAGTTCAAAACATTTCTTCCCCCCCAATCCTGGCTGCAGGCAGGCCTCTCCAGACTCAGGTTGGTTGGGCCAGACTCACTCTTGATCCAGTGTAGCTGTACCTGCTAGAGCTGATGAGTCTTGGGCATCTTCACACCCTAAAGGAGATACCTCATCTAGGAAGACATCAGTGAAAGACAGGCGATGTTGTTTGATAAATACACAGAAGGTCATAATTAGTTGGTCTTTGTAATCAGTCCATATAATGCTCAATAAAAGGGAAGTAGAATGTGCAGTGAGATTGTGAAATCTGGTATTTATATAGGGATAACTTAGAGGCTATGGAAGTAGGAAAGGGAGCATGTGTGTACATGTGTGCATTTATGTGTGCAATACATACATGTGTGCAAGTAAATGTATGTATACATGCATGCATATATGTGCCACTGTTCAGATAGTCTTCATGAACCATACTAACCATAGCATTCCTCTACTCCTAAGTATTAGATGTTCCCCATTGCCTACCAAGTAAAGTATAAATGCCTGTATAAGTACATGCATACATATGTGTCTAAATATATAATAGAGCATTCAAGGTTTTCAGTAATTTGGCTCCAACCTTTTTTTCCATCCTTATATCATATTAAACCCCATTCACATACCTTCTGGCCAAAGTAGACTGTTAATTGTCCTTGGTTCTCACTGGGTCTTTAATATTTCTCTGGGAATTTCCAGGAGCCACAATGGCAGAGTGATTGGTAAATACTCTCTCCCCTTCGCCTTATTGACATTGAAAGAACCATAAAATATTTCCCCAGAAAAATCCTGGATCGGTGGGATCAGCAGAAGGGGCAGATAGTCTTGTAGCACATGAGGCTGGGAAGATCACTAAAGAATATTCCTCTTACTGTGGCAGAGGCAAACTGGAAGGAGAGGAGTCCTGGGGGGTGGAAACTCGTAGTAGGACCCAGGTGTGCCTAAACGATCCAGGGGAAACGGGAAGACAGAGCAGGCTGGATCACCAAGAGCTGAACTTACCTTTACACTAGCTCAGCTGAGGAAATCTTCTTTGACCAAACCACCCCTCCCCCACACTTAACAAGCTAGCCCCAGGAATGATCCCGGGAAACACAAAACAAAAAGAAAAAAGGTACCTGCCCTTAGCTTTTTCACCCCAGTCAGCTCAATACTAAGTTCTCAAGCTTCTAACTGAAAGAATCAGAGGCCACACCACCCAAAGCCTCACAATCATGAGCAAGAAGCAAAGGAGTAAGGAAAAGACCATAGAATCTTTCTATGGGAAAAGGATTGAAACATGATTCCAGAGAGGTTAGTATTGAGACTGTACTCCAATCTGAAACTTCAGAAGGGACTCTGAACTGCTGGCATGCACAAACAGCTCTCCTGGAACAGCTGAAGAAGGGAATAGAAGAAAAACTGGCCAATGATTTTAAAAGTATGAAAAAAGAATTTACTGAAGAGAACAGCTCTTTAAAAAGGAAAATTGAACAAATAGGAAAGGAAGCACAAAACCTAACTTGGAAAATTGGACAAATGGAAAAGGAAGTACAAAAACTATCTGGAGAAAATAATTCCTTAAAGGGAATAATTGGACAGATGGAAAAGGAAATGCAAAAGTTAACTGAAGAAAACCATTTGATGAAAATTAGAATTGGCAAAGTAGAAGCTAATGACTCTATGAGACATCAAGAGTCAGTCAAACAAAATCTAAAGAATGAAAAGATAGAAGAAAATGTAAAATTTCGAATTGGAAAATCAACTGACCTGGAAAATAGGTCCAGGAGAGAAAATTTAAGAATTATTGGCCTACCAGAAAGCCAGAATGAAAAAAAGAGTCTGGACACTACCTGCCAAGAAGTCATCAAGGAAAACTGCCCAGAATTGTTAGATTCAGAGAGCAAAATAGCCATCGAAAGAATCCATTGTTCACCTCCTGAAAGGGATCCCAAACTAAAAACACCAAGAAACATTGTTGCCAAATTCCAGAACTATCGAGTGAAGGAGAAAATACTACAGGCAGCCAGAAAGAAACTATTCAAATATCGAGGAGCTGCAGTCAGGATCACACAGGACCTTGCAGCTTCTACATTAAAAGATCAAAGAAATTCGAATTTGATATTCCGTAAGGCAAAGGAGCTGGGACTACAACCAAAAATTACTCAGGAAAGTTCAGCATAACATTTCAGGCAAGGTGATAGACATTCAACAAAATAAGGGATTTCCAGACCTTCCAAATAAGGGATTTCCAGACCTTCCTGACATAAAGGCCAGAACTCAATAGAAAATTCGATTTTCAAACGCAGGTCTCAAGAGAGGTATGAAAAGGTAAATGGGAAAAGAAAAACTTGTTACTCAATTTGGGCAGACTGTTTACCTCCCTGTAAGGGAAGATGATACTTGTTAATCTTGAGAATTGTACATCTATTATAAAGTATAAAAGGGATATACATAGAGAGAAGGAAAGGGCATAAAGTAAATTATGTGATGATGAAAATGTGATTCAGGGCTGCAAAGAGATTGTAACAGGACATGTGAAAAGGAAGAAGCAGAAAATGATAAATTACATCACAGGAAGAAGTACAAAATTATATTATAATAAAAGGAAAGAGGAGAGGGAGATGAGCATTGTTTGAGAGGTACTCTCATCTGATTTGGTTCAAGGAGGGAACAGTAAAGTTAAATTAAGTATATAAATCTAACTAGCTCTATAGGCAGTAGGAGGGGAAGGGGGAAGAAAGGAGGAGGGGAAGCTAAAAGAGAGGGAAGAAAAGTAGTAAGGGTAAAAGGGAGGGGAGCTGAAAGAAGGAAGGGAAAACTGTGGGAAGTGGTGGTCAAAAGTGAAGACTATTGAGGGGAAGGGAGACGAGAGAACTAAAATCACAAACTGTGGGAAAGAGAATGGAGGGAAAGACACAGATTGTAATCATAACTGTGAAGGTGAATATAATGAACTCTTCCATAAAACAGAGATGCATAGCACCGTGGATTAAAAGTCATAATCCAACAATATGTTGTTTACAAGAAACACATTTGAAACAGGGAGATATATGCAGGGTAAAGGTAAAAGGTTGGAGCAGAATATATTGTGCTTCATCTCAAGTAAGAAAAGCAAGGGTAGCAATCCTAATCTCAGACAAAGCAAAAGCAGAAATAGATGTAATCAAAAGAGATAAGGAAGGAAACTATATCCTGCTAAAAGGCACCATAGACAGTGAAACAATATCACTACTAAACATGTATGCTCCAAGTGGTATAGCATCCACATTCTTAGAGGAGAGGTTGGGGGAGTTACAGGAAGAAGTAGACAGCAAAACTATACTAGTGGGGGACCTCAACCTCCCCCTCTCTGAACTTGATAAATCTAACCTTAAAATAAACAAGAAAGACGTTAAGGAGATGAATAAAACTCTGGATAAGGTAGATATGATAGCTCTCTGGAGAAAACTGAATGGGGATAGAAAGTAATATACCTTTTTCTCAGCAATACATGGCACATATATAAAAACTGACCATGTTCTAGGGCATAAAAACCTCACAATCCAGTGCAGAAAGGCAGAGATAGTCAATGTCTCCTTTTCAGATCATAATGCAATAAAAATCATATGTTATAAAAGGTCATAGGAAGATAAATCAAAAATTAATTGGAAACTAAATAATCTAATCCTAAAGAAGGAGTAGGTTAAACAAGAAATCATAGAAACAATCAACAACTTCGTCCAGGAGAATGACAATAGTGAGACAACGTACCAAATCTTATGGAATACTGCAAAAGCAGTTCTTAGGGGAAATTTTATATCTTTGAATGCCTACATGAATAAAATAGAGAAAGAGGAGATCAATGACTTAGGCATGTAGCTGAAAAAGCTCAAAAAAGAACAAATTGAAAATCCCCAAGTAAATACCAAATTAGAAATACTGAAAACCAAAGGAGAGATCAATAAAATTGAAATTAAGAAAACTATTGAACTCATAAATAAAATAGTTGGTTTTATGAAAAAACTAGTAAAATTGATAAACCTTTGGTCAATTTGATTAAAAAAATGAAAGAAGAAAACAAAATTACCAATATCAGAAGTGAAAGGGGTGAACTCACCTCCAGTGAGGTGGAAATTAAAACAATCATTAGAAATTACTTTATGCCCATAAATTTGACAATCTAAATGAGATGGATGAGTATTTTAAAAAATATAAATTGCCCAGATTAACAGAATAGGCAGTTGAATACTTAAATAACTCCATCTCAGAAAAAGAAATTGAACAAGCCATCAATGAACTCCCTAGGAAAAAATCTCCAGGGTTGGATGGATTTACAAGTGAATTCTATCAAACATTTAAAGAATAGTTAATTCCAATATTATCTGGACTATTTGGGAAAATTGGGGAAGAAGTACTCACAAATTCTTTTTATGATGCAAATATGATTTTGATACCTAAACTAGGAAGAGACAAAACAGAAAGACAATTATAGACCAATTTCTGTAATGAATATAGATGCAAAAATTTTAAATAAGATTTTAGCAAAAACAATACAGCAACTTATCATGAGAATAATACATTAAGATCAGGTAGGATTCATACCAGGAATGGAGGGTTGGTGGAATATTAGGAAAACTATTAGCATTATTGATTATATCAACAACAAACCTAACAGAAACCACATGATTATCTCAATAGATGCAGAAAAAATACAACACCCATTCCTATTAAAAACACTGGAGAGCATAGTAATAAAGGGAACTTTCCATAAAATAATAAGCAATATCTACCTAAAATCTTCAGCAAGCATTATATGCAATGGATATAAGCTAGATGCATTTCCAGTAAGATCAGGGATGAAACAAGGATGTACATTATCACCACTGTTACTCAATATAGTACTAGAAATATTAACTGTAGCACTTAGAGAAGATAAAGAAATTGAAGGGATTAGAATAGGCAAAGAAGAAACTAAATTACCACTGTTTGCAGATGATATGATGATATACTTAGAGAATCCCAGAGATTCAAGTAAAAAAAACTCATTGCAATAATGAACAACTTTGGCAAAGCTGTAGGTTACAAAATAAAGAGGCACAAATCTTCTGCATTTCTCTATGTTAGTAGTAAAGCTCAACAACAAGAGTTAAAAAGAGAAATCCCATTTAAAGCTAGGGTAGACACTATAAAATATTTAGGAGTTTAGCTGCCAAAACAAACCCAGGGACTATTATGAACACAATTACAAGACATTTTTCGCACAAATAAAGTCAGATCTAAGTAAATGGAAAAACATCAGTTGCTCGTGGGTAGGCCAAGCCAATATAATAAAAATGACAATTCTACCTAAAATAATTTACTTATTTAGTGCCATACCAATCAAACTATCAGACAATGATTTTCTTTTCTTTTTTTTTAATAACTGAAGTAATATTTATTGTTCGTGAGTGGGTAAAGCCAATATAATTTTTCTTTATTTTTCTTTTTTTAAAATTTATTTATTTAACTTTTTTACATTCATTTTCACAAATTTTGGGTTCCACATTTTCTCTCCATTTGTCCCCTCCCCCCACCCCAATACACTGAGCATTCTAATTTCCCCTATCACCAATCTGCCCTCTCTTCTATCATCCCTCCCTTCCCTTGTCCCCATCTTCTCTTTTGTCCTATAGGGCCAGATAACTTTCTATTCCCCATTACCTGTATTTCTTATTTCCTAGTAGCAAGAACAATACTCAACAGTTGTTCCTAAAACTTTGAGTTCCAACTTCTCCCCATCCCTCCCTCCCCACCCATTCCCTTTGGGAAGGCAGGCAATTCAATATAGGCCATATCTGTGTAGTTTTGCAAATGACTTCCATAATAGTCTTGTTGTGTAAGACTAACTATATTTCCCTCCATCCTATCCTGCCCCCCCATTGCTTCTATTCTCTCTTTTGATCCTGTCCCTCCCCAAGAGTGTTGATTTCAAATTGCTTCTTCCTCCCATTGCCCTCCGTTCCATCATCCCCCCACCCTGCTTATCCCCTTCTCCCCCACTTTCCTGTATTGTAACATAGGTTTTCATACCAAAATGAGTGTGCATTTTATTCCTTCCTTTAGTTGAATGTGATGAGAGTAAACTTCATGTTTTTCTCTCAGCTCCCCTCTTTTTCCCTCCACTAAAAAGTCTCTTGCCTGCCTCTTCTATGAGAGATAATTTGCCCCATTCCATTTCTCCCTTTCTCCTCCCAATACATTTCTCTCTCACTGCTTAACTTCATTTTTTAAAGATATGATCCCATCCTATTCAATTCACTCTGTGCTCTGTGTGTGTGTGTATGTGTGTGTGTGTACTCCCACCAACTACCCAGATAATGAAAAGTTTCAAGAGTTAGAAATATTGTCTTTCCATGTAGAAATGTAAACAGTTCACCTTTAGTAAGTTCCTTATGACTTCTCTTTGCTGTTTGCCTTTTCATGCTTCTCTTGACTCTTGTGTTTGAAAGTCAAATTTTCTATTCAGCTCTGGTCTTTTCATCAAGAATGCTTGAAAGTCCTCTATTTCATTGAAAGACCATTTTTTTCCCCTGACGTGTTATACTCAGTTTTGCTGGGTAGGTGATTCTTGGTTTTAATCCTAATTCCTTTGACTTCTGGAATATCCTATTCCATGCCCTTCGATCCCTCAATGGAGAAGCTGCTAGATCTTGTATTATCCTGATTGTATTTCCACAGTACTTGGAAATTCTGGCCCTGAAGCCTGCTTGGATCTGCTCCTCTCAGTGCTGCCCAGACAATTATTTTCTCAAACTGGAAAAAATAATATCAAAATTCATCTAGAAGAACATGAAATTCAGAATATCGAGGGAACTAATAAAAAATGCTAGGGAAGGTTGCCTAGCACTACCAGATCTCAAATTGTATTACAAAGCAGCAATTATCAAAACCATTTGATATTGGCTTAGAAACAGAAGGGTAGACAAGTGGAATATGCTAGGTACTGAAGACACAGTAGGCAATGATTATAGCAATCTACTGTTTGATAAACCCAAGGACCCCAGCTTCTGGGATAAGAACTCAGTGTTCAACAAAAATTGCTTGGAAAATTGGATAACAGTGTGCCGGAAACTAGGTATAGACTAATGCCTGACACTGTACACAAGAATAAAGTCCAAATGGGTATACGATCTACGTATAAAGATTGATTCTGTTGACAAATTCGTGGAGCAATGAATAGTGTATTTATCAGATTTATGGAGAGGGGAAGAATTTTTGAGTAAAGAAGAGATAGAAAGCATTATGAGGTATAAGATGGATAATTTTGATTACATTAAACTGAAAAGTTTTGCACAACCAAACCTAATGGCACCAAGATTAGGAGGGATGCAGAAAACTGGGAAAAAAATTTTTGCAGCTAGTGTCTGTGATAAAGGTTTCATTTCTAGTATATATACAGAACTGAGTCAGATGTACAAAAATACAAGTCATTCCCCAATTGATAAATGGTCAAAGGGTATGGGATATGAATAGGCAGTTTTAGTGGAAGAAATTAAAGGTATCGATAGTCATAAAAATATGCTCTAAATCACTTTTGATTAGAGAGATGCAAATCAAAACAACTCTGAGGTACCATATCACACCTGTCACATTGGCAAAAATGACAGAATAGGAGGATGATAAATGTTGGAGAGGATGCGGGAGAGTTTGAACACTAATTCACTGTTGATGGAGCTGTTAGCTGATCCAGACATTCTGGAGAGCAATTTGGAACTATGCCCAAAGGGCTATGAAAATGTGCATACCCTTTGACCCAGTAATATCACTTCTAGAACTGTATCCCCAAGAGATCGTAAAAGTATTTATAGTAGCACTCTTTGTGATGGCCAAGAACTAGAATCAGGGGGCTGCCCATCAATTGGGGAATGGCTGAATACGCTATGGCATATGAGTGCAATGGAATACTATTGCACTATAAGAAATGATGAAAAGGAAGACCAGAGAGGCCTGGAAAGATGTATATGTTCTGATGTAAAGTGAAAGGAGCAGAACCAGGAAAACTTTGTGCACAGCAATGACCACAGTGTGTGAGAGTGCTTTCTGGTAGACTTGGAACGACATTGCAGTGCAAGGACTTAAAAAAAAAAAATTCCCAGTAGTCTTTTAAGGCAAAATGACTTTCACATTCAGGGAAAGAATTATGGGATTCAGTTGCAGAATGTAGCAGATCATTTTCTTTTGTATTACATTTTGGGTTGTCTTATGATTTCTCACATTCATTTCAATTCTATGCAGTACGACTATGGTTAAAATGTATTTAATAGGGATGTATGTGTAGAACCTGTGTAAAATTATATGCTATCTTGGGGAGTGAGGAGGAAGGTAGGGAGGAAGGAAGGAAAAGGAAATCGAAGTTATATGGTAGTGATTGTGGAACACTGAAAATAAATAAAAGTCGAAAAGAAATATTTCTCTGTTCCTTTATTTATGCCTTTCCCCTTCCTGAAATGAAGTTTTTCTCTCCCCATAACTGCTGCCTCATTCATGAAGTGTTCATGGTGTCTCCCACCCCTGCCTAAAGTTTCCTCCTCAGGTTTTTCATAGTCGTTTCCCTGAATCTTTCCTTTAGATTTTTTCCACTTTTGATGAATATTGTTCATGTGTTTCCCTCCCTACTAGATTATAAGCTTCTTGAGAGCATCCGGTGAGCCAAAAATGAGCTAGCTTTGCATCCCCAGGATCTGGCACAAGGTTTAGAGTCTACTTAATGCATGTTTATTATATTATTCAAAGAATAGAAAGAACCTGAGTCCAAAAATGCTTAACTTACTTGCTAAATGGAGAGAGATGGAGATCAAAGTCAGTATGGTTTAGAATATAAATTTGTATATAAAAATCTTAGGAAGAAAAATTATGAGCAATTGGGAATACTCTTGTCTCACAAAGTAAAACCAGTTTAAAGAAACTTAGCAAGAGATCTAACTAAAGAAAGTTATCCAAAGTACATTTAAGCAAAAAATTGAAAGAAGAATGTAAAGAGAAGAAAAATAGAAATGGTCTGCAAAGATATTAAAATTAACTTCTCATCATCAAGGACAGTGGAGCAACCTGCTTAGATTCTGATGTCACAGTGTGGAACATTCTTATAGGGGAAGTGGAAATGTTACTAAGAAGGACAAAAACTACAAAGCAGCCAGATTGGAAGACAGCAGGGCATCACAGATGTCGAAAAAATATCTCAGGCCTTAGGAAGGTGAATGAAGTGCTATCAGTAATAACTACTGAGCTTTACGCTTATATCTCCACTTGTACAAAATCTTTGCAAATCATCAGTATGTAAGCTGAAGGCATCTTCAAGTAGATGAAGACAAGCAGGCCAGGATCCCATGTGCAATAGTCAACCCTGTACTCCACCATTGCTATCTCATGATTTGTTGAACATCAGATTATACGCCATTTATTATGTCATGAAAAAATGCTTGATTTAGTTGATCAAAATGCTACCTTCAAAGCTGTTTTCAAGCATAGTCTCTCCCATTCACACATGGAAATCATCCAAGATGGATCAGAAGATCTAACAACAGAAGTAGCTCTCTTCATTGACACCCCACCCCTGATCGTCAGCACCAAGTGAGGCATGAAGCAGTGAATGTGTGTTCGCCATATGCATTCTCTCTTGTGAAGGAGGAGACCTAGTGCAGAGGGATTACTTGTGGATGATGAAAATCCTTCTTCTCTTCCTACCTATGAAGGAAATTGTATTGATTTCATCAAGCTCTGGAACCTACCAGAACCTCCTGAAACAGATCTGTAATCACTCAAGAATTTGGCCTAGTTAATCTCTATAGAACAGTTCAGGGAGATGAAAAATGTTGATTGCCCAGATTATGGCATATATTTGAATGGACAACTTTTAATGATCATCCACCAGTATGTATATTTGAGACAGACTATACAGATGGACAGTTGGTCCCAGAATTGACAACAGTAGGCTAAATTGCTTTCAGGAAATTGTGATGATCCTGTTATGATATGGGCCATATTAAAACATATTTTTATTTATTTCATTAAATAGTCCCCAATTATATGTAAAACTTTTAAAACAGTTTTTTAATATTTTGAGTTCCAGATTTTCTCCCTCTCTCCATATTGAGAAGGATTTGATATCACTTATACATGAGATATCATGCAAAACATTTCCATATGAGCTGCGTTGCAAAAGAAAATTTTTAAAAATAAAGTTTAAAAAGTATGCTTTAATCTGCATTCTGAGTTAATTAGTTTTTTTCTCTGGGGTGGATAGCATTTTTCATCCTCCTTTGAAATTGTGTTGGATCATTGTCTTGATTAAAATAACTCAATCTTTCACGGTTGATCATCCTTAAAATGTTGCTGTTACTATGTACAGTGTTCTCCTGGTTCTGCTCATTTTACTTTGCCTGAGTTCTTCATATAAGTCTTCCCAGGTTTTTCTGAAACCATCCTGCTCATCATTTCTTGTAGCACAATAGCATTCCGTCGCAATTATCTATCATAACTTGTGTTTGCCACCACAAGAAGTGCTGCTACAAGTATTGTTGTACATATAAGCCTTTTGCTGCTTTCTTTTATTGCTGTGGTGTAGAGATCTAATAGTGTATTGCTAGGTCAAAAAGTATGCAGTTTTATAGCCCTTTGGACATAGTTCCAAATTGTCCTCCAAAACAGGTGGATCAGTTCACAACTCTACCAAGAATGTGTTAGTGTCCCCATTTTTCCACATCACCTCCAGGATTTGTCATTGACCTTTTTAGTCCATGTTAACCAGTCTCATAGGTGTGAGGTAGTATTTTAGAGTTGTTTTAATTTTCATTTCTCTAATCAATAGTGATTTAGAGCATTTTTTCACATGACTATAGATAGCATTGATTTCTTCATCTGAAAATTCATGTCCTTTGGTCATTTATCAACTGGGGAATGGCTCTTATTTTTATAAATTTGCCTCAGTTTCCTACATATTTGAGAAATGAGGCTTCTATCAGAGAAATTTGCTGTAAATTTTTTCCCCAGTTTCCTGTTTTCCTTCTAATTTTGGTTACAATTGGTTTTATTAGTGCAAAACTTTTTAAAATTGTATAATCAAAATTATCCATTTTACTTCCTTTCTTACCATCTTTTTAATATGATCATTACTACTGGTGTTGTTTTCTGGCAGAGATATATGGAAGACAGTGGTCTCTAAAGAGCTAACTGAATATCATGGGAAGGAAGTGAATGGTGACACTGGGAAGGAGTCATGGAGACATATACAATAAGAGAATAGGGGCTCAGCTAATGACCATAGTTCAGTGGCTCAGGTGGGTAGCCAAATAGAATCACCAGTCTGGGTCATTGGAGACAACTGTCAGTTTGCTGTGATCTAAAATCCATTGGATTATTTGAATATAGAATTGAATAAAGGTGCTTGCTCAAGATTACGCTGTTGGAAAGTGGCAGACCTTGGATCTACATCTAATCCCCCAGGTGCCCACTCAGGCTATTGTTCAGACTCAAAGCCATCTTTCCTGGCATTCCAGACAAGGCACTTCATTCCTGTCTTTTTTATTTGTTTGTTTTTCCTTATTCTTTTGAGCCTTTAAAAAAAGAAGGGGTTAGTGTATTTTCAAGGCTTTTTTTTTCATCAGTTGATGTAAATTTCTTTGTAAGAGGATCCTTTATATTAATTGTATTAAGAATCCTTGATAGTAAAGAATCCCATTCTACTTAGTACAAGTTAGGTAATTTCTTCACTGGAGGATTTCCAAGTCCTTTCCAATCCTTTCCAGCTTCAAATATGACCAATGCCAGTAAGACAATAATGACAGTGAAGAGGCACATAGTGCAGGGGTGGGAAACCTGCAGCCTCAAGACCACATTTGGCTCCGTAAGTCCTCAAATGCAGCCCTTTGACTGAATCCAAACTTCACCGAACAAATCCCCTTAATAAAAAGATTTGTTCTATAAAACTTGGACTCAGTTAAAAGGCCATACCCAAGAACCTGGAAGGCCACACGTGGCCTTGAGACAAGTCCCTTAACCCTGTCCTAGTGCACTGAGGGCCAGTCACTTAGAGTCAAGAGACCTGGACTCAAATCCTGTATTTGCCACTTACCAACCTTATGGTGTCAGTTCTTTAAAAGCCTGAGAGTTGAATTGCCAGTCTGCATTGGTGAAAGGAGTTCCCCTATTAAAGTGTGTGTGCTTAATGATAATGACATTAAATTCTTGTCAGTGTTTGAAAATTAGTTTCCTAAAACATCAATCATGGGCAGCATGTTAGTACAAAAAACTGGGGACATGGAGTTAGGGCACCTTTATTTGAATTCTGACACTTCAGGCAATTAAAAGCATAAGATCACAGATTTAAAACTGAAGGGACATTAGAGCTTGTGGTAATAATAATTAATAAGAGCTAGCATTTAAGGTTTGCAAAGCACTTTACAAATATTATTTTGTTTGTTCCTCACAACTATGGGAGGTGGGTGCTGTTATGATCCCAATTTTATAGATGAGGATACTAAAGCAGAGAGAAGTGAAGTGATTTGCTCAGACTTCACACAGGAAGCATCTAAAGCAGGGTTTGAATTCAGGTCTTCCAATCTCCAAATCTGGCATTGTACTGATGAGATATCCATGTGTCATCTGGTAATGGCAGCGCTTAGGCTATCTCACAAGGTTCTTGGGTGCTAGCACCTTAGCTCTCATCACCTCTGTCTTAGGTGATTTTAACAGCCTACTCATTGATCTCCCTGCCTCACCTCTTCCTTCTTCAGTCTATCCTATATTCTGCTGCCAAAGCAATTTTCTTTAATTATAGATCATACCATATGACTCTCCTACTCAGTCAACTTCAGTGACTGCTTATTGTCTTCAGGATTAGCATTCTTAGCCTAAGGTCCAGGGATACCCAAAGGGTCTTAATATAGATTTCATGAGGTCTGTGAACTTGGTTGGGGGAAAAAAATCATCTTTTTCCTCCTTCATTAACTAACTGACATTTAGCTTGTCCTTCAGTTATTTAAAAACATTATTCTGAGAGGGGTTCCACAGGCTTCAGCAGATTGTCAGAGGAGTCCAAGACACGCACAAAAAGGTTAAGAACCTCTGCTCTGGGGTAAAAGAGAAGCTCTTCTTTTATGCTCTTAATGCTTTTCGCAGCCTGACCTCATCCTATCTTTCTGTCCTTACTGGACAGTACTCCCCCTCCTGTACTGGGATCCAGTCAAATTGGCCTTTCCTCGGATCCTCACGACAACATCCAGCTGTCCCTGTTTGGGTTCTGGGCCTTTGCCCTAGCAACCCCCTTTCCTGTGCCTGCCCCAGTACTCCCTTCTGTCCTCCCTCTTACAAAGGTCCTCTCTTCCTTTAAGAGTGACTCAAGCACCATTATCTGCATGAAGCTATTACTGATCCCCCCAACTGCTAGGCACTCCCTCCCTCCCCAAATACCTAAATTTAGCCGCTTTGTGTTGTTTTTACTAACGATGTTAGTAAAGTTGTATTTACTAACTTTATGCTTTTGCTGTACATATCAGTAGATGACTGTGTTGTCTCTGCACACCATGTGAGCTTCTTGCAAATTGTGATTGTCTTATTCTTTCTACTTATGCTTAGTAGTACCTAGTAGGTGCTTAATATATATATCTGTTGATAGGTACAAACCTGAAGTGGGTGCAGAATATCTGTGGGGGTGGGAGTGGTCCCGGGGGCAGGTGAGCGGGCAGAGGGAGCAGGGGGGGCGCCTCTATTTGACCTAAACTGAGAAGGAAGTGAGGAAGGAAGGAGAGCAGGATGGAGGGTTGAGCTCGGTGCAGGACTTAGAGGCTGACCACAGGCGGTGCAGTGAGCCAGGAGGGCCCTGAGTTCCAGTGTGGCTGCAGGACTCCACGTAGTCACTTCACTTCTGTCTGCCTCACTGTCCTCATCTCTAAAGCTGGGGATGATAAGACCACCTGCCTCTCAAGGTGGTTGTGAGGATCAGATGAGGTACAGTCATAAGCACTCAACATAGTGCTTGGCACTTTGCTGTTACTGTTGCTGCTGCTGCTCCTGCATCTTAGGTGCAGTAGGGACCCACTGGAGCTTATTGAACCAGGGAGACCAGTGGAGCAAGGAGTTCAGGAGGGCCTGAAATGGGGTGGTTGCTGACTCTGTGAGTGGGGACAAGGCACAGAAGGGCAGAGCTGGTGCACAGGCCCAGACAGCTGTCTTCAATACCTATGTGATGTCATGAGTTGAGAATGTTTGAAAGAATCTGTCAAAAATGCCAAAAAAGTTTGATGTTTTTCCATCCTTTGTCTATAATACATTGATATTGCCTTCACAAATCAGAGAAAGATATTTTTGGATCTTGGAATTCTCCTATTGCAGCTAATTTTACTTTTCAGATTGTCATGGGGCATCTGTCAGTCCCCTTGTTCCTCCTCCTAACATGTGCCAACCTTGGCATCCTCCTGGCAACCTGTGCAGTGCTCCAGCTGGAACTGTGACCCTCCACAGCTTCAGCAGCAACTAGTCTGACCATTTCAGTGCATTCAAGAAGACGAGATATTTATCTTTGAATATTTGCTTTTGGAATGTGTGTGTAGTGCAAATACAGGCAGAAGGACATAGCAATTAACAATATTTTATTTTATATTCACCGATTCTGTGCTCTACATTTTAATTCATAATATAATCTTATGAATCTTAGTAGGTATGGATAAAAATGTGTTAAAAATGACACAGAATTGTATTGGACTTTGGGACTTTTTTGTTTTGTGTTTTAAATGACTGCCACCAGGTTGTGAAAATAAAACAACATTGTCTTTCACGTGAGACAGAGAGCTTCCTTTAGTTAAGGCTTCTCCATGTGTTGGGCTTAAGAGTTGGGATCCTTGGTCCCTGGATCCCTAGGTTGACTTGATTCTGCCAATGCTTGCAAGTCCCTTCATTACCCTTAGCTTTGTGGAATTGGTTTTTACCAACTTCATATATTCTTCAAAACAAGTTAATTAAAGGCTGGCTACTTGGTTACTAGTCTGCATACCACACCCAGGTGCACTTCAGCATGCTGTCACCTGTTGTACAGAGCTCCCTGTTAACATGTTAAGGAGGCAGGTGATGGAGGAACTAGATATCCATGCCAGGAGATATAGGCATTTTTAAATAACTTGTTCTGTGATTTCATTAGTTTGGGGAACCACTAAGAGGGAAATTAATCCATCAAAGCCAATGGGTGCCTACTCTGTAGTTCATCATCCTAGAGAACTGCCTCAGAGGCCCTGAGAGGGGAAGGGACTTGCCTGGGGTCATACTGGCTGGTTGTATCAGGTGTAGGACTTGAACCCAGATCTCCCTGGCTCTGAAGCCTCCTCCACTTAGGTACTTTCAGATTTGGAAGTCCCATTCATATGCATTATTTTATCTCGTGTATGTGTGCATACATACAAAACTGATGGATGGTACTTCATCGTTTACAACAGGTTAACACCAGAGATGAGTAGTCCAAGTGGTCCAAGTACATTTTACAGAACTGAGGACATTCAGGTGTCCTGTATGGGATCCCATAGTTGTAAATGGCAGAACCACCATTTATATCCCAGTTCCTACCAGCTCAGTACCATGTGAATGAATGAATGAACATTTATTAAGGACTTACTATGTGCAAAGCCAACTGGTGATACAAATAGGATAGTCCCTGCTCTCAAGTAGCTCCCTTTCTGAAATGGGAGAGACAACACATGGAAGGTTTCAGCAGCAAACCAGATGGAGGGTTCCCATGGTCCTTAGGGTACAACATCAAAGCGTTGGACAGGCTTCTTCTTTAATGTCATTTCCACTGATAAAATCCTGTCATTTTGACAGTAGTAAGGCCTTTGGTATCACAAACCTTATTTTCTGAGTCTTCACTGACCTATGACTGAAGCCCCTCCACAGGTGCAGTTGCCAGCTGTATAAGGTATTTTCTGAGGGTACTGGGCTGGAAAAACAGCTGTTCCCCACACTTGGGTTCTGGGCCTGAGTCCAAGCGGAGATGGTGGTCAGTATGGTGGTGGGAGCGGTTTGATTTGCCTGGCACGTGTTAGCTCCTGTCTCTCCCCCTGGGTGCCCCATTGCTTCCCAATGAGTCTTAGGTGCCTGTAGTGTACAGAGGTGAACATGATCCCTGCTCTCCTGGTGCTCACAATCTAGCAAGACACAATACACAACTACAGTAAAATAAAAATAACATATGAGGTGTGGATAAGAAAAGACTAAATAAGCAAAGTGCCTTTGGAAGTGACTGCTGTGAGAGAACAGGGGAAGAGGGTCAGGGAAGACTTTCTGGATGAGTTGATATTTAAATTGGGCCTTAATAAGTGGATAGGAGTTTGGCCAATAGAGAGGGAGAGGGCATTGTGGGGATCTGTTCAGCACAAGCAAAGCTGTGGAGGTGGGAATCACAGGATCTTTGATTTGTGAAGGACATCAGTGATCAACCAGTTGCACCCTTCCTTTACAAGAATGACTTCTCCTATCTAAATTTAGCAGAGCCCTTTCCTTTCTTAGGGGGCTGGTACATGCACTATCTTCTCACTTTTCATGGACAGAGACTGTCCAGCTCAACACGTGTCAGTTACTTGCCTAGTAAGTGCCCATCTAGGATTTGGACCCACGGGAAGAGCAGGCTGTGCATGTTGGATGTTGGGCATTGTGCTTCAGTCATCATGAAGGTTCAGGTATCACCTTAATATAGTACAGTAGAGAAATGGGGGCCCAAGAAAGCATGTGTAGCCACTCTCTTTTCTCACAGTAACATTGTAAGATAAGGAGTGTGTTCCCCAATTTGCAGAGAAGGAGACTGAGACTCAGATAAGTAAGATGACATACCCATATCTATACAGCTACTAAGTGTCAGAACTAGGCATCCAACCTCCTTTTCTTGATTTTTAGTCTACCACTTTTTTATTATGATTTTGAACTCCTTTGTGCCCAGCCTTCCGAAATCAAAAGTCATCTCCATATTGTAATGAGTCCTTGAAAGAAACCTTTAATTGGAAGAGTATAGGTAAGTGAACAAAATCAATTATCTCTAGCACCTAAACACCGCCCCCCTCCAACTGCCTAGTATATACATAATCGTAGGTGTACACACTGGCTCCCCTCCCTCATGGGGATGTGAAAGTTAAGCTGCCCTTCAGTCAAGACATGATGGGAGCTCAATGCTTTATTAAGAGGTTAAGTGAAATAAACAAAAGAATGTTGAAATGCCAAGAATAATTAAGTTATGATGGTCAAAAGAGGAACCTGTGACCCCATGTGGGGAGCCTGGCCCAAGCACACTTCTGACCCTTTTCCTGCTCCTCTCCCCTCTCGATGATGGAACCAGTTCTCAGCCTCCCAGGGCCATCTCTTCACAGTAAATTTTCCTAAATTGACTGGATTCCTGGACACTTGAAAAAATGAATGGGAGCACAAGTGCCTTTGGAGGAACAGCCCCACCTCAAGAGAGTTGAGTAGTATCATGGACATTGAAATGCCGAGAGCTGACTGCCATCCAAGCCAGATACATGTTACGGTAATTATGGCACGTAGTATACCCAAGTCCTCACATTGTGTCACGTCAGAAGCAACCAACCAAAACTGAAATGGAATGAATACGCTTAGCAGCATGTCTTAGAGACTGCCAAGCTTCGTTTTTGGCAGCCCCCCAAGGGGAACAAAGCCCAAAGGCCCAGGTTTTCTACAAGAGTGCCTGCCACGGGTCCTAGAAAGTTTAGTTCTAGGAATCAACCGCAAAGAACCGCCCAGCCCCATATGGAGTGTTGGCAAAAGGTCAGTTTCACATCATTGCACTCTTCTAAGTTTGGACTAGACTGGAAAAATTGTGACTTAGGCTCCATGTTGCTCCTTATACAGATCTGGAAGCCGAGGCCATACACAGAATAAAAGGGCCACATGACCCATTGAGTCCTTATACACTCAGCAAGGAGCAGCTACATTTTGTACATGTCAAGGATCATTCAAGTTGTTGGGGGGTGGGAAGGGAGGAAAAGGGGCATGGAGGGAAGGTGGGGGTTGTTACTGTAAACTATTCAAGGAACAATGAATAATGGCTTTGTGGAGGCTCCCTTTCAGACTACTCGAAACCCCATAAATAAATCGCCTGAGAGCGAGAGGAGGAATAGGAGAGTAGGAAACATTTTGGTCAAAGATGAGCCAGAGACCACCTTCCACCTTGGATTAATTTCCAGGCATTCTGATTCCTCCCCCTTCCTCCACAGTAGTGTGCATCAGTGTACTGAATACATTGATAACATGGCAATCCAACACATCCCCCAGTCACCTCCTGTGGCGGCATTATGACCCAGGCTGTAACAGCCATGGGGAGCCGCTCAAGGAGAAGCAATTTTCAAAGTGAAATGGGAGAAATTGGAGGTGGATTTTTAAAACCAAATACAATATAGCCCATGGATACACTCACCTGCTCAATCAAGCACATTGAGAGTGTGTGCCTCCATAAAAATGGCTATACCCCTATTTAAGCATAGGCCCATTAGAGAAATCCATAGCACCTGTAGTAGGACAGATCTCTAGTCTGCAAACCAGAGGGCAAAGTACAGGGTCTAGTACCTGAGGGTAATTGATGTTTACAATCATTCATTCAACAAACATTTAATCAGCACCTTCCAGGACTTTCCTTCTATGTACAGAGCATTGTGCTAGACTCCGGGGGACATTCAAAGTTTAAATAAGACATCATCTCTGCCCTCATGGCGTTTATAGTCTTGGAAGAGTATTTGATATAACACACAATATTATATAAGTGTATAAGGTAAAGCATGCTGGTGTGGTGGAGAGAGGCTCTTGGAGTCAGAAAAACCTGGGTTCTATTTCTCTCTCTCTGACAGATGCTAGCCACATGACTCCCTGAGCAAGTCATTTCATTTCATCCATAGATGACTCTCTCAGTACTGCAAATTATAGAGGGATTGCATGGGTACAAGGAACATTCCTACTGTGATAAAATTGCAGATCTGAACCTTGCCCTCCTCCTCATCTTTCTCAAGGGGAAAAAAGTGCTTAAGAGAGGTCCCAAAGTCAGTGTTCTGTGATGTCCCTGTGAGAGAAGTCTTTTACCACCCAGAGGGATGAGAAAAGGTTTCCTGGAGGAGGTGACATTTGAGTGAGGCTTTAAAGGCTAGGCCTGAATTCATTGGCAGAGAGGAGGAGGGAGGGCGCTTTAGGCAGAAGGAACAAGATAAACAAAGTATGTCAAGGAGAGTTGTAAGGCATATTTAGGAGACAGAACGGTTTAGTTTGACTGGAGCTCACAGGACATAGAGAACATTATAGTTTGACAGAAATTTAGAGATGAGGCCTTAATTTTTGAAGGCAGAGGCCTTAATTTTTGAAATAGGAACACTGAGGCCTAGATACGGAAACTAGCATTTGTGACAGAATGAAGACCAGCACCCTCATCTCTTGGCTTCTAGGCTTGGGCTCTAATCAGACTGCTAAAAATGTAAGGTATGAATTTGGACTTGAGTTTTCAGGACTTTCCTTGGAATTTGCATCATTGAAGAACATCAGTTTACCATTTGAACTAATTACTTTTTAGACCCTATTTGGGCCAGTCAACTTAGTCATTTCAGGTATGTTTCTTCTTATCCCTTTGAACTCTGAGATTCTCCTTTGCCTGTAAAGCCAGGTGTCATAGGAGAGCGAACATAGGCAAGAGAGAAGGCAGGTACCAGGTCTGACCTCTGATGTAGAGGACTTTCGCTTCTCTAATGGAATACTTTATGAATAGAAAAAAAGTTCAAAAGAAAAAAAAGAAGACATGAATTCCTTTGATCTTCACAGAAGCCCTGGGAGGCAGGTGCTGAAGTGATAGTGATCTGTGTGTAGGAAAATGTCCATCCAGAAGATTTGAACTCAGACCTCCTCTGACCCTGCCACACTGCTTCAAGAAAATATTCAAGGTTCTTCAGTGGTTTGAAGAATTAAAAAGCACTTTCCATAGATGATCTCCATAACAGCTCTCTGAATGAGGTAGGCAGGCACTAGCAGTCTGGTAAACCCCATTTACAAATGTGGAAATTGGAATTTTAAGAGATTTAAATGTAAAGTCATACTGTCTCAGCACAGCAGCAGCAATAGCAGCTCCCATTTGTACAAAACGCCTGCCTCTGAAAAGCAGGTCCAGAGGTGTGACTAAAACAGGCTCATTGTCCCCCTTTTACAAACTGGAGCCTAGAGGGTCACACAGTCAGTCACTGCTGCAGGTGAATGAAGGGTGGAATTCTCATGGACGTTGGTGGAGTGCTTTCACTTTATGCAGAGGACACACAATATTGTACATGTAGTGAGCTTCAGAAAGGGGGAACAGGAGCTATACCTGGGATTGCATTCACTGAGGAAATACCCTCTGCCATAGCCAATCGATGCCTTCTCTGCAGTGCATGGCACTATGAGGTGCCATGATGTGCACAGAGTCCCACAGCTACTACCAGCAAGCCTCCTGACACAGGAGCCTGCTGAGGCCCCCATGCCATCTTTTAAAATTATTCAGGTTGGAGGGAACTCAGCATTTTGAAGGACAATGTAGGAAAAAAGTTCTTTTTTAATTGCTTTGCTGTTAAATCCTGTTAGAGGTCAGGTTCCCCTTCCCCCCCCCGGGCATATTTGGTTGGTGACATATATATATATATAATGTATGTATGTATGTATGTATGACACATCTCCGTGGTAAGGAAGATGCCAGTTAGAAATTAGTGAAATTAGTGCTCCGAAAGTCTGAGGTGCAGGGTAGAGTCTTGGTGGTCACTCCTGAGTTCTCTGAGGCCAGCCACTCTACCTCTGCTCTCCAACCTCTTCATCTGCCAAAAAGATAAACATTTCCACCCTCCTTCTCACAGGCAGCAGTGAGGAAAGCACTTTCTTGATCTGAAAGTGGAATAGAAGCGTGAGCAACATCTGGTTTTACTTCCTTCATATGCAAGCAGGCCTTCCCAAATGCCTCCTCTCTTATTGATTCTTTGCTTTGGTTAGGTTTCTTTTTTTAAGTGTTTATTAAACACTTACTGTGTGCAAGGAATATTTTTCAAGACCCAAGCCAAAAACTTACTTTTACCCTGTCATCTTTTCACCAAGATGTGGTTTCTGTCTCCCATCCTAGGAGAGAGGCCAAGCCCTCTGCACTTCTCATGATGGTTTGTCTCTCTCATTTCCACTCTAAAGAGACAATAGATCCCTTGAGGACATTGTGCCTTACTTTTATTTGGCACCTAACATAGTGCCCTCCCCCTGGTTAGTACCCAGGCAGGGTTTGCTTGAATTCCCTTGGTCTCCTTAGACTTGTAAGAATTAAACCAGATTTGGTTATAATTATTGCTCTTAAGCTTTTAACAGTTGCTTGCCCTTGAGACAGTTGTTGAGGTTGCAGCCTGTGTACAAACCTTGGCAAACCTTAAAGCACTATTTAAGTGCCAGCTATCATTGGAGCTCTCATTAATATTAGATTTAAAATATATAGATTTCCAAGCTTTCCTTAAATGTAGAGTCGTTTAGAAGGGTAAGTACAGAAAAAAGTAAAGTTTCATATGAATAGTGTTTACTCTAACAGGATATTGTTAATGTGTCTCATCCACCAGCCAGTGGCTTCATTCTCACATGAACCTTCGGAGCTCAGTAACCAGCACCTGGAAGAAAATGGACTCCACTTTTAAAGGTCATCCTTGGTAGTTACAGAATTGTGAATGTCCAAATCTCTACATTCCATACCACAAGATCAGTATTCAACTGAAACAGCATTTTAAATACTTGAGTGAAAATGAGGTCCATTGTAAAAAGAAATGAAATTCAAGCTAACAAACAAAACTAGAGAGTGATGACAAATCCCCACCCTGTTACAATGGTAGACTTATTTTTCTTTCATACACAATAATGATACTGTAAGAGACCACATGGTGTGGAGATTTAAGTTCACATCTCAGCTTTTGCTTCTATTGAGCTCAGTTTTTTCCTCTGTAAGATGAGGGCACTGCATCACCTAGCAGGCTGGCTTCAGGTGCTGCTTCTATGGACACACTTCCAAGCTAGGTGATGTTGGGCAAATCCCCGAACTTTAAGTCCTTAAAAGACCCTTTGGTTTAGTATGGAAGATACAGACCCAAGGGAAGGGGGTGAAGTTTCAGGGGGTGAAGCAAGCCACTGCCCCTCTCTAGACTTCACTTGCTCACTTGTAAAATGAGTCATTTTTAGAAGACTGGGGAAGGATGATGGAGGAGGAAGGTGGCATTGCAGCCATCATCTTGAAAGATGAATTGGATAACAAAAGAAGGACCAGGGAAAGGGCATTCAGGCATCAGAAACAGCAGGACAAAGGTGTGGAAAGGGAAAGTGTGAATTGTATTGTGGATAGCATTTAGTCCAAATTCACTGGGATATTATAAATCTGAGGGAGAGTAAAGTAGTAAGAAATAAGGGAAAGGGAGTTCATGTTAGCAGTATAACAGCACTTTGGAATATTTTCCAGACAGTCATTGCCTACTCATTGATTTGTGAAATGTTCATGACGACTCCTTTGAGGTAGCTATGAATATGGGCTTTCATATTTGAAAAAAGATAGGGGAATTGACCTTCAAGTTTGTTACTTGTGCCCATTTGCCTCTAGTGCATATGCTGATCACTCCTTAGAACAGGCTCTGCTGAACCTCATAGAACACTGGCAGTAGTTTGTTTCATAAATTTGGATTATTTTATCTGTATAAAGCCATAAAAAATGGAGAGTGCTGTCCTTGGAAGCAGGACCCCCAAGGTTCAAGGCCTGCCGCTGACACCAAGCATGTTACTTAACTCTTGAATGCGCTAGGCAGACTTCGGAGATCAGAAGTTGTAGAAGTGTCAACCATTCACAGAGGTGAGGGGGAGGGGGTGGGAAATAGGCATTTATTAAGCACCAGTTGTGCACCAGGCACTGTGCTTAATGCATTACAAATATGATCTCGGTAGATCCTCACAAACAACCCCTTTGAGGGAGTTCCCTCCCTGAGAATTCCTTGTATCCGTTACAGATCCAGTCCCTGTTCCAATTTTTTTAAAGCTGCCTTTCTGCAGTAAAAATTCTGTAATTCCTTTTTCTTACCAATTCACACTGTCCTGTTGGCCCTGTATCCCTATTTTGAAAAAGGAAAGGTTGAGTGAGAGAAGTAAATCATAAACTCCTGTTGTGAGTAGCCTGCAGCTGATTTCTCTCTGCCTTGCAACCTAGTGGGAGTGGTAGTCACATGCAGGGGCAGAAGAGAGTCTTAAGCTTCATTTTCCCCTCCTCTAAACAAGCTCTGCGTTAGAAGGTTCTCCTTCTATCAAGCTAGAATTGGGATAGAATTGGGATCTCTCTTCTGTTTCCCCTTAAGTTGTCTTAATCAAGTGAACTTGTTACACAGGCCCCACTTCCAGGGCCTCCAAAAGGAACTTTTCCCTCTGATTTCTTACAGTACTTAATTTATCCAGCACTCTTATTATCATCTTCTTGGTGCTTGTTTATTTGTATGCTTATCCCCTTCCCTTGTAAATTCCTGAATGGAAATGACTCCCTCCTCCTTATGTCCTGTTCTCATCCCTCCCTCCCAACCCTACCTTCCTTCTTCATTTTATATTCCCAGTGCCTAGGGCAGTGATTTATACTAGTAGGTTTTTAATGCCATCCCAGTTAAAAAGAGGACAGAAAAATCAAATTAGCAGGAAAATAGGCAAAGTGAAGTCACAATAAAGGAGAAGAAATAAAACCTACTCGATTTAGTTGTATGGCAACAAAATAGAGCAAAAGAAATATAAAATGCCCTTCAAAAATGTAAAATGCCCAAACTAACAGAATACCAGAGAGAGACCTTCAATAGCCTAATCCTAGAAAATGAAGTAGAATGAACTCTAAAGGAATTACTAAAGAAAAAACACTCCTGTTCCAAACTGGTTTAAAGGAGAATCTATCAAATATGAATACAAGCAAACAAAACCAGGTTTAAGTATTTGTATTATAGAAATGATTTTCAAAGTTGGAGAAAGAAAGCCATCCTTCCAGATTCCTTTAGGAGACAAATGTAGGATATTCCAGAAGTTAGGAAAGTTTTAAATTTTAGTAAGCTTATTACTCTCTAGTTTAGAGGCACTTTTGCCCTAGGACTTTGGGGACATTCTGTATAATCCTCATACTTAACCAGGTAAGGATAAAACAAAGAAGGAAATCTGAAGACTAGCATCGTTAATGAATAACAATTTAAAATATTAAATAAAATCTGCTAAAGTCATTTTAACAATTTATCCCAAAAGTCATTCATGATGTTCATTTGTTTTGTGTCAAGAATAGAAGACTGGTTCAGTAGTAGGAAAATCCACCTAATTAATCACATTAAACTCAAATGATTACTGTAGTTACCCCCCCAAAAAAGCCTTTGACAGAAAGTATATGTTTTATATCTTATGCTTTAAAATAAAAGCTTTTTGTGGCTTTTGTGCATTTATGCTGTTAAAAATTAATAAACCCTATAAAGTATTGGCATAATGCTTTTTTAATACGATTTTTTAAAGTATCTCTCTAAAATCAAAAGTGACCATTATATGCATGGGGAAGTATTAGTAGTTTTAACAATAAATACAGGAGGGAAGCAAAGCAAACACAATAACTACAGTGATACAAATGGAAAGAACAGTTGTCACAAAACTCAAAACGGAAGGTTGTGAAATTATAATGACCAAGCTTGACCCCAAGGAAAAGATTTAAAAATATGCCTCCCTTTCCTTTCCCCGCCCCCCAAATAGGCCTTTACAGAAGTCAGGGCATGGAACGTTGTATATAATATCAGAATTTTTAAGGTGTTTTGCTGGATTTTCCCCCCTCTTTTAAAAACTCTTTGTTATGTGGTATGACTTTATTAGAGGGAACGAAGAGAGGGATACAGGGGGCATGTAGGTGAGATTAAAAACAGAAGATATCAATAAAAATCTCTGTACACTTTGAAAAATGTTTGTGGAGCCCAGATGAGGGGTTCCGTGTAGTCTAGGTGCTCGGTCCCATGCCATACAGGAATCAAAGGAGGGTACTGACAAGGCATAGCCTGGAAAAGAGAAGGATTCAGAGAGAACCTTAATGTTCTCTTAAGTATTTGATTAGTTGTAGGCTAGAGGACCCCAGAAAAGGCCAAGAGCAAAGTTTGCTGAGGTGCTGCCTCCAGTGTGAGCAGGCACTGTGAAGGCTTGGGAACCATAAAGACCACAAGGGATGGAGCCTGCTCTCTCTAGGGACTCATCCTCTACCACTGGAGCCAATAGGCATGGCTCAAAGACTCTACAGGCTGTGTCCAGAGTAAATGCAGGGTCCTAGAGGGAGACCCTCGCAGCTGGGAGGAGCAGGGAAGAAACAAAGGCATCCGAGAGGCAGAGGTGGGAAGAAGGCATTCCAGGCATGGGGCACAGTCCGTGCAAAGACATGGAGATGGGCGGTAGAGTGTCATGTGATAGGAACTGCAGGAAGGATAAATGGTAGGATTCAGAAAGGGGACTAACGTACACTGAGGCTGGGAAAACTGAGTGATATTGTCAGGGCTCTGAAAGTCAAAGTTGTTGTCTATGTTTATTTGATCCTGAAAGAGCAGGCATTCTTTACCTGGGCTCTGTGAACTTCAAAAAAGCATGTGGGTGTACATAAGTGTATATATTTTAACTCCTTAATACAATTCATTTCCTCTATAATCCTATGTGCACATTTTATTTTAAACATTTAAAACCATGCTTGCGCAAAGGGGGTCCATAGGCTTCCCCAGACTGCCTGCCCAAAGGGTCCATAACATTGCACTAGAGTTTATTGAGTAGGGGTATGGCATGGTTAAACTGTTATGTTAGGAAATTCACAGGTGGGTAGAGGAGGAATTGGGGTGGAAAACTAAGAAGGAGTCATTCCAGTGGGCTGGGAGAGAGAAGATGGAGGCCTGAACTAAAGGCCACTGTAGAGGAGAGAAGGGAAGGGCAAAGATGGGATGGGAGGTACGGTGCAGAGATGGAAACAAGGTGTGACAGCTGACTAGGTCGGTGGAATGAGGAAGAGTGAGGAGTTGAGGATGACACTGGGGTTGTGAACTACACAAATAGTTAAGTCTAGAAAGGATGTGGCTTCAGGTGGGAAGATAATGATAATATTTTGGACACACCAAACATCAGGAGCAATTACCTAAAAATCGGGGCTTCCACATGATTAAATGGAGGCGGTATCTCTATACCGGATGTTTTGGAGATGACAACATCCGAGCAGGGTGTCTGGATGCTGAGGTCCCATCCAGTTCTTTGATTATTCTGTATTCTATATAATGACAGTGTAAAAATTAAATATAATATATTCTGATAAAATATTGTGGTTAATTGAAATATTAATCTATTAGAAGATATGTTATTAGCATTTTTAAAGGTCAAAATTTATATAAAAAGTTATTCTTTGTTGAGTTAGCAGTTCAAGTGGATTCAATTTCCCTTGAGTTCTGCTATTAAGTTTTCATTATAGAAATAAAGAGAATGTGTTCCAGCGTAGTGAAAAGTTTTATTACAGAATGGGCAGCAAGCACAATGAACTCTCTCCACTGGGTGAGAATGAATTTTCCTTCCTAGTGTTCAGGTAGAAAGTGGATGATCATTTGCTGAAGAGGCCGGGGGGAGGGGAGGGGGTTGGGGAGATGCAGGGCGGGGGTGGGGGGGTGTTGTTTTGAGAAGGGGTTGGACTCAAACCACATTAGAAGTTCTTTCTAACTCTGGTGTTCTTTGACTTAAAAAAATTAATCTTCATTTAAAAATCCTTAATAAATAATTGTCATTTAAAAATATAGTTCTCTGCCTTTAATATACATATGAAGAAATTATCATAAAATGCTTTGTTCAGTTACACAGAGCAGCATCAGAAATGCTCATTTCCATTCAGCCCTTTCCTCCCAAGTCTTTCTTTGTCTTGTCATCCTTTACCAACTGACCTGGAATTTTGTACACTCCCAAACAGCGTGTACTTTGGAAATGGGTAATAGTTCAGAGATACTAATGTGGACAAAATTCCAAATTCACAGATTATTTTTAATAAAATCATACTTAAGGTAAAAATATTCCCTTTTTACTGATTAATATCCCCTTGACATTTTTTCTTTAATTAAGATCATCCAACATTTGGCAATAGGATCATGTTTTAAAACTCTCTGGGGCCTGTGGCCATTAATGGGGATGAAATCATACAAGAGTGTGAATTTTTTACCAGAGTCTCCGAATGACAGTGTCAACACACCATGTTGACTGTACCCAATCAAATACTTGTTAAGTGGAGATTTTGCCCCCTTATCTTATTAAGTAAATTATATGGTCTTTTTTTTTTTTATTGGAAACCTTTGGTGTAGAGATGTAAAACAGCAATTTCTTGGCTCTCCAGTGTGACATAGCTGAGAGCTGAGATTAGAGAAACCCTGTCGAGTTGCTAATACTCGAGGGCATCCCTAGCTAGAAAAGTATGTGAATTTAGGCATGGGAGGAAGGAAGGATCTGTTTTAAATTTAGTGTAGGGTCACTGCATCTTAATGATAGATTAAACAAGGGAGGGGGCAGGATGAATAGGGCTGTGCAATGCAGAGCACTAATACCACAAGCCTATGGTTTGCGCTGGTTATTTAATGTCCTTTCCCATATGTTTTTGAATAGAGCAGGTTATGGCAGGGATGAGCTAAGGAATAGCTTTGTTAGTGAACAAATAGGGAGTAATTTTTATAAGAGGAGACTTGAGTGTGTCGGTTTTGAAGGCTCCCTCCTTTCCACCAGAATAGAGCCCTTGGTTATTCAGAGCCCAGGCTTTGCTCCCTGATTGCTCCTAGAATGTGCCAGCCCTAGAGCAGAGAGGTGGAATTTCTGGTCACAGTCTCTAATTCTTCTCCACAAGGATTTATGCAGTCCTGAGAAATGGGACCATTCCTCCTCTTCAGGCACTTAGAGCCTAGAGGGGGACAGAAGGAACGGTGGTACAAAAGTGAATGGGATGGCCAGATCAAAGCCCTGTGGGATGCTTTGGGAGGTGAGAGTAAAAAAAATGAGTGTTCACCGTTGGTAGATGCCCCAGGTTAGTGTTTTTACACTGCTCTCGTTTCTCCTTGCCTGAGCAGTGTGTGACAGCAGGCAGATTGGCTACTGCACCCAAAGTCCAGTTCTGTGCGAGGTCAGACCTTGGCAAAGTCATTTCCTTTCTAGCTTCAGATTCTCCATCTGTAGAATGAGGGTAATAATCCTGAGACTACCCACTTCAGGAATCACCTAGCGAAGCAATCAGTAAGCATTATTGCTGAACCATGTGCTAGGCAGGCATTGTACCAAGTCCTCCGGGTACAGGCAGAAAGAAGAGAGAACAGCTGCCTTCCAAGACCTTACATTCTAATTGGGGAGACACTGATTCAAATAAGTGTACACTAGATATACAATCATAGCTAGCATTTATATAGCATCGTGAGGTTTGCAAAGTGCTTTACACACTATCTTACTTGTGAGCTAAGTCCTTCTGTTAGCCTCATTTTACAGATGAGAAGACTGAGGCAAAAGAGGATAAGTTTTAGAATTTCTGTTTTAAGAAAAACAAAAAACCTTTTGCAATCTTCTAGAAACAGCCTGTACCTGCCCTGCCTGTGAACAAGAGGGCATCTTGCTTTTGCTTAAAGAACTATATATAGGAAGAGGCAGCCTAGTACTTCTTGAAGGACCCAGCATTTTGTACTGCTCTAACTGTTATATTGTTAACAAGTTTTTCCATACATCAGAGCCTCTTGGAAGAGGCTTATTATTGCTTAAAAGGGACTGATTGCCTTGTCTTTTTTTTTTTGGTACCTTGAAGACTTAAATTCTCATTCATTCATACATGTATTTGTGTTCTGTCCACTGCCTCTAGTTCTGCCAAATCTTTTCCATCTTCTCCTTGTCTTTATCCTTCTCTCCTGCCACCCTTTCATTACCACCTGAACCAGAAAACCTATCCTGCAGGTTTTAACTTCTTCGTTTGCGCTGACTTTTAGGGTGGCCTCTCTTGACTCACTGTTTGCAGAAGACTTTAACCATGTTTCCCTCCACTCAGTCCCTGCTCTCCAGTCTAGGCAACTGCTGTGATGGACATCCCAACTAGGATCATATCCACTCTACTGTTTCTCTGAACTAAGGGCCCTTCCTGGCCCTCCCCTTTCCTCTAGGTAGGGTTTCCTCCAGGACAATAGAAACTCCTTGAGGCTATTTGGTTTCCCAGCTCTTAACACCTAGCTTTGCTTATAATTGCTTAATAAATGTTTTTCATTCATTCTGTTCAATGTAGTAAATATCTATCATATGTATCTGTGTCTAGAAACATGAGGTGTGCAAATTTAGAGCCATCTCCACTCCAGTTGTTCATACGGACTATTTGTGTCCGACCTGTGGTGAAGCATTCTGAGCTCATACTGGTCTGATCAGGACATTGATGTCCTTTTGGCCCTCTTCAAGAGCAGCAGCCAACCAGTCAGGCCCTATCTGGATCCAAAAAAGGAAAACAGTCCTTGTCTGTAAAGAGCTTACATTCCCCTGGGGAGCAAAATGTATACAGAGAAGTGATTTTTTAAAAAGATGCCGAAGGTATATTATAAAGTCTATGAAAAGCAATTTGGGAGAGATGGGTGGATGAGTCTGCACTACTGAAGGTGATCCTTAAGATTTGAAGGAAGAGTATATTCCCTCCTGGGGAAGCCTCTAGCCTAGACCTGGAATCTAGAGAAAGCTTTCTGCTGTCTGCGGTGAAGGGGGAGGATGTTTGTAACCTGGAGCATGACTGGGCTAGAAATACACACACCTTTACCCCTACACACTTGACTCCCACCCCCCAGTGGGTTTTCCGCTTCCTACCCCACATCATCTTCCTGCATTCTCTGATCCCGGTCATGATTCTTACATCAGTTTCAAAATAAAAATAGGGATGAGGAGTGGGACAGTCAACTGGGAAAAGAAGCTAAGATTGTAGAGTAAAAGACTCAGACCCTCCCCCAGAAGCTGTGCTGAAGATCAAGTTTTAATTTGCCCTCGTGCTTTTAGCCTGACTTGTTTTCCTCTGAGCATTTTCATCTCTGGGTACCTCATATGCCAATAGGCATTTGACACCAAGACCTCTCTCTTTTCCTGAGAAGTCAATAGTGCTGGTTGAAAAAATAACAATCACTGTTTGCTCTGGCAAATGGGACTGTTTGAAAGCACTTTCAGAAGAGCGTTTTCGAACTAATTGACAGCTTGAACCAGCTTCTCTGAACTGTTGTGCGAAGGACCATCTGCTCCCATGGCAAGGGCACAAGCTCTGGGCCACTTTGGCAGGTCATTCCTTCTACCTTGTTCCACCCTGCAAGAAGAACAGTCAGGAGTCACAATTCAGCAGGCCTGCCCGGTGGAGTCAAGACGTTCTTGCAGAAAGGCACCAGAGAAGTCCTCTGATGAGCATGGGAGACTGAGCAGTGGAGTGTCAGGACTTTAGAGATGAGCCATACAGCCCTCTGAGGCCCAGAGAAAGGATCTTCAGGATGTGAGGACCAACATTTCTGTAGCATTTAGAGCTTAGTACTTAGCTTTAGTGCTAAGAAAGGCATTATCAGTTCTTGCACTCAAGGACTTCACTTTGTGGAAAGGGAGACTAAATGCAAATGGCCTAGTACTTAGGAAATAGATACTAGGTAAATTGGAGGTAGGGTAGCTAGGAGGCACAGTGCTTATGCACTGAGCTTGCAGCTCCTTGGAGGACCTAGATAGAGTGCCAGGCCTGGAGTCAGGAGGACCTGGGATCAAATCAGACTTCAGACCCTTAACTACAGCTGTGTGACCCAGGGCAAGTTACTTCACCCTGTTTGCCTCTGTTTCTTCATCTGTGAAATGAGCTGGAGAAGGAAATCACAAACTACTCCAGTATCTTTGCCAGGAAACCCCAAATGGGGTCTTGAGGAGTCAGACATGACTCACTGAGGAAATAACAAATAAATAGGAGTTTATCTCTGAGGAGCAGGCACCCTTCAGGTTGGAGAGGGCTGGGAAAGCCATCTTGGAGAAGGTGGGGTTTTATCTGAATCTTCAGATGCATGAATGAAGGAAGCCAGTAGTACAGGTGCATTCCGTGCAAGGAGTATAATCCATGTTGAGGTATGAAATTGGAGGATAGAGTGTTGTGGGTAAGAAACTACATGGAGGCCACTGTTCGTGGATTGTAGCCCATGTGAAGGGGGTTTACAGGGAGAGACTAAGACCCACTGAACTGAGATTTGAACTCAAATGCCCTGCCTCAAGGCTGGGTGTTCTTTCGTGTACAATTTGCTTGTATTGCAGGCTGTTTAGTCCTCTAAAAATCAAAATATTCCCTTTATTTCCTGGCTTGTTTATATAATCCTATGCTCATCATATTCAAATGAATTCTTAGGAAATTCTTCTAGATTGTTGCCATTAAAATATTTAAAAATTTTCTTTTAGATTTTTCTAACCATTATTTCTGTGACTTTTGGCCTTTAACTAGTCTTATTTCTAGGCAGTATTAGGGAGCATACTGGTTATTAAATCAGGAGTCATGGAATCAAGTCTTGGGTCTGAAGTATCTGAGACAATTCACCTTCCTTCATTTACTAATCCTCAGCTTGTCCCTTTTGTGAAATGGGAGAACCATTGATATTCCCAGTCAGAATAAACATTTAGAATCAAAGACCTAGGTTTGAATCCTTCCTCAGAATCATATTAGCTAGAGGAATGGTTTTTACGTAGCTTTTTTTCTTTCCATTTCTTTGCCATTTCCAAAATAATTGACAGCATGGTTGTAAGGAAAAATACTTTGTAAATAAATCAGATTGGGAGAAATGGGAGTTAACAATGATGTCTGAAAATAAGGGTTACACTGGGATTGAGCCCTGGGTCAAGGTCAAAGGAAATGATTTATTCATAGATGGTTCAGGGAATTTCTGTGATTGGAATATTCATGCCTCTGATGATGAGTTTTCCCGCAGTTAGTCTTGTCTTCAGATGACAGGCTTGCAGTCTGTTGTTACTGCTGTCCTCAAAGTCTTCCTAGATGGGTTAGGACTTGCCAGAGCTTGTGCTGCTATTTTGAGACAGAGTGAAAAGTCAGGTAGTTCTGAGGTTTGTAGCCATGAGTGCCTAGAAAGAATGGTGGTGCCAATAACAGATGAATCTTTTATAATGTTAGTTTAATTTTGAATGTCCTGAGGAACTAGATGAACATCTAGGTGACAGATATCAATAGATCATTGGATGGATGGAATTTCCCCCTGTCTCAGAGTAACTTCTCCCTCTTCAGATGTGCGATAGCACTTTGGTCACTTGGACTTTTTATATTTTTATTAGAATTATTTATGTGCTCTCTCTTATTAGATTATAAACTCCTTGAAAAGTTAGTATTTATCTCACCTTTGTTTTGTTATTTCATGCCCAGCACTTGGCACAGTGAATGGAACAAGAGGTCCAGAAAATTGTTAGGGCTGGAGAACAGTTATTCTGAAGCCCCGCCGAGAGAGAGAGAGAGAGCGCGCACGATTTGAGAGGACAGGCAATGTCCATCCACAAGCAGCTAGTCTGGTCAGCTGAAGGAGGAAGATGCCTGGAAAAATCACTGGATTTAACTGTTGGGAAACATCTTTTGAGAGGACAATTTCATTTGACTGAGTAGAACTTAGATTAAGACTAATAGGAAGATGGAGCACCGGAGGTAGAATTGTACATACCTCTTTTGAAGAGCTTGGTGTTCAGAGAAAGACTAGGACAGGACATAGCTGCAAGAGTTCATAATAAAATGAAGTACTAAATAAAACAATCTAAAAAAAAAATCAGAGTCCATAGCAAAGTCAGGTGAAGGGTGTGTTGTTTGAAAGGTAGGACTATATCTGCTGAAGTGCCAGGAGAAAATTATGGCTCTTTCACATTAATTCTGGTCCAGACACTAGTTAACTGTAAGCACAGTTGTGTTCTCCTATAGTAAAAACAGTTTGGGCCTGGGATTTGTTGATTTACGCTTGTCCTAGATACTCCCCAAAGATCTCCACTAGATTCTGTTCATGACAGGATTTTAGGAAGTGAAACCTGCTTTGACCATTTGCACACTAGATTCAAAATTGTCCCAAAGAGAATGAAGGTTATTGTCCTTGATACTAGCATGGTAATGTTAATTAGTTCCACAAGTTGTTTTCAGTAGGCAGAACACTGGCAATGTTAAACTTAACTTTAAAAAAAAAAGCACTCCAGCCCTGTTACCTTGAAACATCATCTTTGTTTTCTGGGAAGAGAGAGGGTTAGATTTTGCCTTTCCCTAGTTACTTTATTTATGTGAAGAAAATTGCACAATTTTTCTAACAGTTAATGAGAATAAATATTAAGGGTCAACCCTTGACACATTGAATTAGAGCTTATCACTATTACACAGGTCAGGTTATCTACCATGAGTTTGCTAAATAACATTTGATTATAGATGCCACCTCTGTATTAGCCCCAGTAGTTAAAATTTGTTGGAAAGGGCTTTGTAGGGGAGTTTTAACTGGCAGTTTAGGAAACCAGTGCTGTGTGCAACTGTGGTTTAGATCCTTAAGCATACTCCAAAAGAAGAAAGGTTCTTCCAGGTAGATGGGAAGTGTCTGAGAAGTACCTGAATCTCAGGTCCTTGACTTTGTTCCTTTTACTCCAAGCCTTTCATGAAGAATTTAGGGAACAGGGACTAGCTGGAAATCAGGACCTGAACATAATTAGTGCACTGGAGATGCTGTGCAGCAAGTCCTTTCTTAAGTATCAGCTAGGACTGTTCTTCCATTTATTAGGCCCATCAGTTAATCTGCAAATAGTTAAACTCCTAGTCTGTGCAGAGCACTGTGCTATTCTAGTCTTAAGGTTTAGGTACAGTTCAGTCAGAGAATCAGTAATCTTTTTACATCTCATTTTTTCTTTTCTTTCATCCTGAATTATTTTTTATTTCTCTGGAATCGTGGAATGTCTTCCAGACTTCAAAGTGCCTTTGGTGATCAGATAGATCAACTCCCTTCATTTTACAGAAGAAGGAAACTGAGGTCCAGAGAGAAGAGATGATCCCAGAGTCACATAGCTATTTAGGGCAAAGCCAGGGGCAGAACCCAAGTCTTCCAACTTTTATTCCAGCCAACTTTTATTCCATTCTATAGGGCTGTGCCTCTTTTTTGGAGACTTTTCTTGCCCTGGCAGAAAAAGGATCAGACTCTTATGAGGAAGATACTTTCTAAAGTCTCTCAGCTCTATGATCCAATTAAAATGTTAGCTTGTCTATATATTCTGAGAAATTCAGCTGAAATTTTTAGGAATTTTCATTAAAATATATAATATTTAGACAACTTTTCTTTGTAAAATTACATTTTAAAAGGGATATATTTGTGAAAAATGAATATTTTCTTACTGATAAAATTGCAATTATTAAACTTGTAATAGGTTTAAAATGTCTAAGTAATTAAGTAAGTCATCTTTCCCTCAGTATTGTTCTTACTACCAAAAAAACCATGAGTGTCAGGGAAATTTGAAGTTTGGCATCAAGATTAATTTTAATTTTTTTTTTTTATGTTAGATAATTACAAGAACTAAGAAGCAAGTGTTTTTCCATTAAAAACAGAATTGGCACTAAAATAGGTCCAGCTAACTTCTGTTCTAAGTTCTCTAATTATATATTTTGTTGGTCACGCACAACTGTTTTGACCAAAAGAATTGGAAAGAAATTGAATTTTACCAGCAAAGGAACCTCTAGAAACCTGTCCTTTCATTTGGCGTGTTTGACATGAACTAAATTCTCTAGCAGGATGTGAACATTTAAATGAACATTAATTTTATCCAAGTCATTATTAAAAAACATTCAGACCTAATTGAAACATTTGTGGATTCTTGTATCCTGAGACCATGTCGATTTAGAGTTTAATGCAAGACCAGCTTTGAAAAGACCACGGAGGGTGAGCATGATCCTAAGCCAGTGCTGATCAAAGAAAGCGTGAAAGACAAAAAGGCCCTTGGGAAACATTGCCCTGGGAAGTGGTACTTGTGCGTACAGAGAATTTTGTGCAAGTCTACAAAGATGAAATCCGTCCAGCAATGGCAGTCAAGCGTGCCAGCAAGCACCACCCCCAGCCTTCTAGGAGAGGCACCAAGTCCTTGATCAGTTTCAATGATGAGTTGGACATGATCTATCCACCCCATCGTCTTCACAGCTGGGCTGTGTTACTGCATTCTCTTCGAATGCTAATTTTTCCTGATCAGAATAATTTTTACCATTGCTTTGTGTGCCTTTTGGATTTTCTCTTCCCTGAAGAATTACAACTTTAAATGTTAATTAAATATAACAGTTAATAAAGATAATGGGGGGAGTTTGTAATGTCTCCATCAGTTTGGTGCTAACTACCTCTATCTTGTGTTTTTGTCCTTTTAGCAGTTGTCTTTTTCAGACTGGTAAAATCTGTATGTGATTACAATATTGATAAGGATGGATTTACTGGGGAGAAGTACATTTTCCTGAAAATAGTTAATCAAAGGTTGTGGTTAAACAAAAGAGTCTTCTAGTTATATTTCACAATCTAGTTGTAAATTTAGCCCTTGCAATGGGTATAATCAGACTGAGGCCTGATGGATTTTACGTGGCTCCCTCCCTGAAGACCCATCTTTCTGTGTGGAGGAACTAGCTTGCTGATTCTGTGGCAGCTCACTTAACCCATGCCCTCCCAGGAAACAAAGCAACCAGAATACTTGTGTATTGGCTAAAATCACTTTAACTTTGATCATTTTCTTCTGCACATCAGTTTGGCATTGTACTTTGTCCCAATTGAACGCACTTAACGAGGATGTGCATGCCTTTAAAAGCTGAGAACAGCAGAGGAATGTTACTGAGTTGGGAGCAGTTAAGAGATGAGTTACTGTTCATTTCATAATGCCTCATAGTTGTGTTTTATAATGAAAATGGAATGTGAAGAATCCAAGCGCCTAGTGCAGGGTTGTGTGTGTGTGTGTGTGTGTGTGTGTGTGTGTGTCCGTATCCTCAGAGGACAGCCTTTTCATCTCTATCCTGATGTATACCCAGTGTTTGGATGATAGATGCTTCCTAATGTGCATCAGCAGCATGATTTTGTAGTAGTACTTAAGAAGGAGACTGCTTTGTGTCATTAAAGAAAGGCTTCTTCAACCTGTTCCCCATACTCCTTGGACAGTTGGTCTGGTGAAGCCCCTTCGCAGAATCATATTTTTAGATGCATAAAATAAAGTACATCAGATTATAAAGGAAACCAATTATGTTGACAGTTATCTAAATATGAAAGCAAAAACAAGTCCCACAGAGCCCTGATAAGAACTACATTAAAGGAAGTTTTTCTCTTGAAGCCAGAAGTGACTTTCTTTTTGCCATACTTACCATTCCTTTGGTGTTATAAATGTAGGACCTTGCATTTCTCAGATATCTTACTAAGTACTTAGCATGGCAAATAGTGTCAGAGAGTCAGCATTCGAAGATATTAACATAGCCCTATGGTTGGGATACTGTAGGGTCAATAGTGACAAATGACAACTTCTGACCTCAGTGTGACTGAACTAAATATTAGCACGAGGCAGGCTAGCCCTGTGCTGTGGAGTTCTGAAGAATGGTTGTTTGTTTGAAATTCAGTGAGGAACAAACCTTGTCCTAAGCCCTCCAGCTCTCCACTCCCTGTTCTTTTTTCACAGGTGTGTATTGGAGATAAAAAAAGTAGATTGAGTTCCTTACTTTCTCCCTAGTGAACATATTTCCCTGTTTTGCTGGAAAGGTGACTTAGATGTGTTTACATATAATAAAAAGTAATGTGATACAAAATGCTGTAATTAGACAACATGATACTTTTAGGCTTCTACGTTTTAAAAACACGAATGAATATCCTTTGTTTTCTTCATTGAAATCTCATGGTGTAATGCATTCTGTACTGAATTCCAACTTGTAGAAAGTCGGGAGTACTCATGTTGTTGTTGCCATAGGATAATGTCAGGCTTGTGTTTTTCCATCAAGAGAGTTGGTTGAAATGTTATCTTTGTTATTCTTATAATTTATTAATTTATATTCATCTTATAGTCTACAAAGAAGGAAGTAGAAGTTGAATTAATGTGTACTACTCAGGAGAGTGAAGAAGATTCTTTTAGATGACTCAGTCTCAGAGTCCTGCATCCCATCATCTTTTGTTGATGAATCTTTTTCTTGTGTCCCCCTTTCAGCATCCAAAGGTATAACAAGAACAAATCAAGAACAAATGTTTATTAAGCACCTACTGTGTGTCAAAGCACTGTGTTTAGGTATGATAGGCCTGCCGTTAAGGAACAGGCAGCCTGATAACTGCATAACTGTAGTCCGTAACATGGCAAGTTGGATGTTGCGAGCTTCCAAAGACAAGTTAAAATAGTAGGTATATCCTTTTTCCTATTCAAGTTAGGTTTTCCTATTCAAGAGAATTTCAAAATAAAAATGTATTTATTTCATATAAAATGATGATTACCTTATTTTTTTTTTATGCTAGATCTGAATACTATAATAAAAACAATGGTCAGAAAATGCTAGTATGCCATTTTGAAATTTGGGGCACTTTAAATTTGATAATGGTCCCATATCCTGTTTTGCTTCATTTTTATAGAGATTTTTTGCCCCCATCTTTTAAACCTCTACTATGTAAAAAAATACTGTCTTAATCACCCACACATCTATGTGTACCTCCAGGCTACATTCTAAAGACTAGTTGTATAATCAGAATTGTTTCTCCTCAGGCTTTCTCTCTATGTTGACACTGAACATTTAAAATCTACTTTACAAAATGGAAAAAACAAACAGATAATTGTAAGTGTATCCCAGGGTGTCTGTCCGCTACTGAGTCTCCACATGCAGGGATTGAAAGAGGACTGGGTACTTGGCATGCATTCAGAATCCCAGGGCTTCTGCCTCATCCCTCAGGTGACCTTGGGCAAGTTCTTTTCCTTCTCCAACTCTGCAGGAGGAGAGGTTGGATCAGATAACATCTTAGGTCCATTCCAGCTCTGAGTCTGTGATCCTATTAATTAAACATAGACCTAGAATTTCTGGAAAGAAAAATAAAACACAAGCAAAACTTGATAACAGCCATGCGCAGAAGAATTGAATGCTTCCTGAATCTCAGAATCTCAAAGTTTGTTGACCTCAGGGCCTACTGAGCACATCCACCTGAGCCCTTCTACCCTGCTCCCTATACATGGTTATCCATCCTCTGCTAAAAGGCCTTCAGGGATGGGCAAGCCACCCCCTCTTATGTTAACTCTTACTGAATTTATAGACAGCTCTCGTGGTTAGAGCAGCTTTTGATCTTAGCAGGTTCTGGACGAAAAGACTTTCAATTCATTTAGAACAAGAGTAGACTGGGCTTGGTGATCTCCAAGATTTCTTCCAGTTCCAAATTGCCACAAGACCAGAGAGGCAAGGCCTCTGATCTTCTTTCCATGTGAGATTTGTGTCCTGCTTTCTCATCTTATTTTTCTAACTTGTGTTTCATTTTCTGAACTTGCAGTTTTCATGTGAGACAGAAAATTCCTATGAAGACTTATCAATTCAAGAAGCATTTATAAAAAATGTACTGTGTGTGCCCATGGCCATGGGAGAGTCAAAATGAAATCTGGTCATTATCTTTGTACTGGCTGGTCCATGTCATGAAAATAAAAGAACGAGTAGGAAAATGTTCTTCATCTTTATTGAAAACATGTTAGTAATGCGTGTTATTTATTTATTTCTAACAGGTAAAAAGGAATGTGTATGACCTTACTAGTATCCCTGTTCGCCATCAGTTATGGGAAGGCTGGCCACCTTCAGCGACAGATGATTCGGTATGTAATGGCGTCATTCAGCATGTGACCTTCTGGTCATTCTTTCTTCTACTTGTGGCTGTTATATCGAAGGATCTGTGCCAATCACACTGTGAAAGAATGAAATAGTACAAACTTAGTCCCTCATATCCCTTCCTGTGATACAAAGTATTAAGTATGCATGGACTTCTCACATGGCCCTAAAAGCATTTTTCTCATAACAGCCCTCTAAGGCATGCATTATCTCTACCCCTCCTCCCCAATTTCACGAAGTTGCTGACTGAAGTCCAGAGCACCTTAGGGGTACAGCAAGATTATCTTTTCTAGATGTGTTTAGTGTAGACAAGAATCTGGGCGGCATAGTGGATAGAGTGCCAGGCGTGAAGTTAGGAAGACTCATCTTCCTGAGTTCAAATCTGAACTCAGACACTTACTAACCATATGACCCTGGACAAGTCACTTAACCCTGCTTACCTCAGTTTCCTTATCTGTAAAATGAGCTGGAGAAGGAAATGACCAATAACCTTGCCAAGAAAACCTCAAATGGGGTCTCACAACTGAAAACGATTGAACAATAAGACCAGAAGCCAGATACAGGCAGACTGGTTACCCTTCAGTTATGCCACAGGCCCCTGGTGTGAAATGAATCCCATGAAAAGTGGGATTGCCACCTGAGTTTTCACCTGGAATCTTGTCACATTCTTTAAGAATGAAATGTTCAAGGTAAACAGAAAAAAATCAAGGATGAATCCCCCTCCTTGACTCAGATTTTGGCTAAGAAACTGGGGTGTGGCAGTGTATAGTGTGGACTTTTGAATCCATAGCTGTACAGCAATACAAGGACTTCTAGAGATTTATCATGTGTTTATTAACCAGTCATCTGCTGTTTGCAAAGCACTTAGCAAAGACAGAGTTAATGATCTAACCCCCAACATGGTCCAACAACTCACATTCATAGAATTCTTAAGGGTTTGCCAAGGCACTTTACTCAGAATAGCTTTGTGATACTGATAGACGTGGTGTAAGTAACTTCATCCCCATTTCACACTTCACACACAGGGAACATGACCTTCACAAAACTGAAGTCAGTCACCCAAGTTAATATGACTAGAATGTGGCAAAACTGAGACATGACCTGGAGTTTTCTGACTTGAAGTTCAGTGCCTTTTCTGTTACACTAGACTACAAACTTCTTGAGGATAGTACTTAAAATCTTTGTACTTAAAAATCTTTGTATCTCACCCTCTGTTGAGCATATTATGTTGTACATTGTAGGAAGCATCATAGATATTTGAATGAATTGAATAAAATTGAAAGAGATTGATTGATTGGACTAGGTCTTATTTAACATGAAAATTTTAAGATCTTTGACCTTAGAACATTGTAATCTTTCTGTCACCTTGCTAGTTCTCTGATACATCTCTCTTTAGATAGTTTGATAAATTTGCCCTGTCCTCATCCTAAGGGTTTCCATTCAATGCTCTGACAAGAGACTGCTCATAATTAGGCATCTTTATTGTGACATGCTGGGCTGTTAGTCTGTCTGCAAGAGTTCATTGGTGATCTGTGAATACAGAATGAAAATGTGTCAAAATTCTAAAATTAAATCTAATTTTGAAAAGTAAATAAGGGGTTGAAATTGGACTTCTATAAATATCTTATTTAAAAAAACACCCATGGAACAATTGTAAGTTTGGATCTAGTGTCTCATGACTTACAGCTAGTGTGTTTGAATAATAAACAATGTCTTTAGTTTTCTTTTGAAGTCTTTCCCTTTTTAATATAGTGATACTCTTGACTTTTCTTTCATAGGGACATTTAGCTAGTCACTTCTTTCTAAGAGAATAAAATGTGGACACACTGAAAAAGGTTTTATAACTTAAAATCCTACATCTATGGAGTGAGGCATATCAGAAAATAAAGTCTGGGGGCGAGGTCTACAAGGCAGCAGAAGAGTGCTTAAAGTATAGAGTGGAGGGAGAAAATAGATACCTTTAAAGTTTTGGTTCCACGAGGAATGTTAAAAACAGAGAAGTATTAGATAAGTAAAGGGGCAATGAGCCTGAAAGTTAGGGTCTAGAGTAGACAAAAACGAAGGATGGATAATGACCAGAATGGTAGAGAGAAATTCTTTCTGGAAAGGAATGCAGAAAATAAAATTTAAAAAATTAATAAACAGGACAAGTTGAAGGTGAAGGTAGATTCTTTTTGACTGAGGAGAGAGAGAGAGAGAGAGAGAGAGAGAGAGAGAGAGAGAGAGAGAGAGAGAATTACATAACCAAGTAAAAGCAGTAAAGAAAAGGAAACTAAATACGCCAGTCTTCAAAAGGAAGAGGGTAACGAATAGAAGGACGGGAGCTCAGGGATAGGGGGGATAAGACCACCCTAAAAAACCAACTAAGCTAACATAACTGGAAAGACAATACAATTTCAGGGGCAAATGAAGGAAAATATAATAAACCTAACAAATAACTTTGTGTGAATGTATTAAATAATCCAATAAAATAAAAAAGAATGATAGCTTGGATAAAAAAAAACAAGAAATATATTTAAAAAACAAAGACAAAAAAACTAAGGAAAAGAAATTTTATGGAAAAAATTATTATTCATCTAATGAATCCCAAAAGGTAGGAGTTGTAATCGTAGTGTCTGGCAAAGCAAAAACGAACGTTAAAAAAAAGTAAGAGGAAAAACAAGGAAACAACATTATGTTGAAAGGAACCATAGATAACAATAGCAGCATAAGAATTAAACTTAAATACTCCAGATACCTTTGTATTCATATTCATAAAGGAGCTATTCATTGAGCCATAAGAATACATAGACAGTAACACAGTAATGAAATACTTCAGTGACCCTAACTCATTTTTGGATAAGTAATGAAAAGATAAACAAAAAGGAAAATACACAATAGAACAAATTACTGGAGAAACTAGAGCTAAAAGATGTATAGTGTCTTCTAAATGAAACTACAAAAGAATATACATATATCTCAGCACTGTGTGAAACTTTTACAGAAATTCACCATGCAGTAGGGCACAGAGATATTGCAGGCAAATGTAAAAAGACAGACCAGTAAGAATGTCTTTTACAGACCATAATGTAATAAAAATAGTCATTTAGTCCAGAGACCACAAACAGAAGATAGAGAGCCAAATGAACGCTCAAAAAAGAATCATGGAAACAATAGTTATGTGAAAGGAAACAGTAATGATAAAACAAAATACCAAAAATTTCCGGGATTCATCTAAAGCACTCCTCAGGGGACAAATCATATCCCTACAAACGTATAGCAACAAAATAGAATTATTGAACGAAATATGCTTTAAAAAAAACCCACAGCCAACAAATAAATTTAAAGTAAGCACAGAGGTGTAGATAATAAAAATTAGAGGAGAAATAGATTAACTTGAAACAAAAAATAAAACCGCACAGTAGTTTTTCAGTCGTGTTCTGCTCGTCATAACTCCATTTGGAGTTTTCTTTGTTCTTCGCAAAGATACTAGAGTGGTTTGCCATTTCCTTCTCCAACTCTCCAGTCAAAGTTGAGGAAACTGAGGCAAATAGAGTTAAGTGACTTGCCCAGGGTCACACAGCTAGTAAGTGTCTGAGGCCAGATTTTAACCCAGGAAGCTGTCTTCCTGAATCTAGGCCTGACACTCTAATCCACTGTGCTACCTTGTTGCCCCATAAAAACAAAAACCAAACTAACTATAGAAATAATAAATAATGCTAAAAACTAATTATTTGAAAAGACTAATAAAATTGATAAGCATTTAGCTATTGTGATTAAAAAGAGGGCAGAAAATCAATAAAATAGGAAAAAAGCAAGATGAAATTACAGCAAAAGCAGGAGAAATAAAAAGAATGGTCAGAACCTATTGTATACAATTATATTCTAACAAAATGAGAACACAAAAGAAATAGAATAATATCTTCTAAAATACAAAATAACTAAACTGACTAGAAGACCAGGTAGAGATCTTAAATAACTCAATCTTAGAAAAGGAAACAGAATGAGTTGTAAAAAAGCTGTCATTAAAAACAAAAACCAACTTTTGGTCTTGATAGATTTACAGGAGGATTCTAAAATCGGAGATCTTGGCACTAAGAGAGACCTCAGCATCATCTGATTCAAATCCCTCTAGGTGGACAGTGGCATCCCCATTTTACCGATGAAGCAACTAAATATCTTGTTTTTTTAAATTACATTTCATCCTATCATTACTGTTCACCTTTCTAAAGCATACTTTGTGGATACTTGGACTTTAGAAGTTAATAAGCAACTAGAAGAATTCTTTCCTTAAAAGATGAACTATTCTTGAATGTACTTGGGTCACCAAATTGATATCTTCATTTTTTTAAGTGAATGAAAAGCATTTATTAAGAGTACTCTTTTCCACTCTGCTATTTACTGGGGCTATAAATAGGAAGGAGAAGACAGCTGTTGCCCCACAAGAGCTCACTTTGTTGTAGTGAGTGGTTACCAGGAAAGGTATGTTGGTTTGTCAAGTCATGGAGCTGTTGAATGGAGCTGTAGGGAAATAGTTTGAAACACCCTTTTCAGAAGCAATGACAGTATTATTTTGGTTCCAGTGCTGGAGGTAGATGGAGGTGACTAGTTGCAGGGTAATAGTGGGCCCCATCAGACTGCCACCCATGAGGAGGCATGGGAGCCCCAGAGCAGAATGAAAAATGAAAAAGTTCTGCCTGGTCCCTAGAGCTCAGAGAATGAGGAGAAGATGGCCAGGAGTAAGGAAGAACATGGCTGGAGCATAACATAGCTGGAGCATAACATAGCTGTTAGCAGAAGCAGGGGCTGCCTTGAAAAAATGGTTCATCATGAGAGGGCTTAATTGTTTCTGCTTGACTGAAAAGGGGAGCAGCTATCCCCTTTTCTGTGTTAGTTGGAAAGTTATCCGTTGCAGAGCAACATTAAAAACAGAAATGTAGCTATGTAATTATTGTCCAAGAAGGATTGCAAAAAAAGAAAAATAATTCCCATTTTGGTTCACTTGGAGATGGACAAAGTGCTTCACGTACGTCCGGAGGTGGACTGGATCATTCAGTCTTCTCCCCAGTGACAGAAAACTCACTTCCTCTTGAGACAATTCATAACCCTGTCTTACCCAGTCATCATTCTGTTAATTCTTTTTATTATGCCCAGATCTGCCTCTCAGTAATTTCTACCTCTTGGTTGTAGTTCTCCCTTGGATGCAAATAGGTTATAAGACCTGACATCCTTAGAGGCCTTTGAGCCCAATCCCCTCATTGTACTAAGGAGGAAACTGAGACACAGAGAGGGGAAGCACCCTGCCCAAATTCATCCATCTCTACTATAAGCCTACCTCCAGACCCCATGCCATTTCCACTAAGTCATCTTCTTCCACATGAAAGCTCTTTGGTTCACTGAAGGCAGCTCCCAGGCTGTTCCTAAGGCATCTCTTCTCCAAGCCCAGCCTGTGATTTGCTGGCTCCTCCCAGAACCTCCATGTTCAGAAGTCCCAGGCCTACCATTGCCTCACTTCTGTACAGCTTACATTGCTTACTCACTGGTCTTTCTCAGTCATGCCCCCTTGACCAGATGCCTTCTCTCTTTCCCTCAACTCTAGCTTTTCAGCACCCTTTCCCCACTAGAATGTAAGCTTCTTGAAGCAACAACTAGCTTTCTTTCAGCTTGTATTTGTATCCCCAGCACTCAGTATAGTGCTTGGCACATAGTACACACTCAACAAATGCTTACTGACTTGAGCTGCACAATTTAGAACCACAGTTTAGAACCAGAAAAGAGTACAGATTCTTCCTTTTCAGCTGGAGAAAACTGACTCCCATGGAGGGGAGGAAGGGTCATCTAGGTACTTAGGGGCAGAGGTAGGATTTAAACCCACCCCTTTGGAGTCCCAATCCAATGTTCTTTCCAAGAGAACCAGAGTTGGATAGTTCCAGGTGCAGGACCTGACTGATGGCCAATGGCACCTCCTAGATTTTAGCCAAAGGGATCCTGACTGAGGAGCTTGCTGTTGAGGTTTCAGCCAGGTGAATGACCTCCAAACTTTCCTTTGCAGGATCTAGTCGGTTTGAAGCTCATTATTTTCTTATTCATGTTTGTCATTGTTGCTTGTTTTCCTCTTTGTCCTGTCTGTTGAAATTGCAAAAGTTGAGGCATCAGCTATGAAGCAAAATCCTCTTCCCAGCTTGGCTGCTCCCATAGGGTGCAGCTGGGATGTGTCAGCTGTGTAAACAGTTCTGACTGTGTTACCAGCAAAATACAGAATTAATTTCTTTGCACATTAATGTGCCATAACATAATACCTAAGATGGTTTAACTTTCTGGGGACCCACTTGAACAATTTCCTCCTTATGCCAGATAAAGATATTTGTTAATAAGGTTTATTAGGAGCAAACTTCAGTATAGTGCCCCTTTCCCCATCAGCTACTGCGGAAGCCTTTGTTGCCATCAAGAAGTCAGGGGCAGCATCATGGTGCATGTGTGTGGTAGAAGCAGAGAACTGGGAGCCCCTAGACTATATCTGGGCTTCAGAGTCACCTCTGCCACTCACTTGGCTGTGTGACCAGAGATAAGCCATTGTCCTGCTGTGTGCCTGGTTTTTCATTTGTAAGTGAAAGCAGGGAATGAGCTGATCATAAGGTCATGTGATTGGAAAGGAATTCAAAGGCAGTGAGATCATGCCCTCAGCAGGTCAAGAGAAGATCTCAGACTTGAAACCATGACTTTGAGATCTTTTGCCTGCACATCATCCAGTCCAATCCCCAAAAAAGAGGGAGAGCCACAATCATCAAGTGACTTTTCCAAGGTCACAAACTTGGTAAGCAAGGGAGCCATGATTTTAAATCAAGCCTTGTCTGTCATACTAGTAATACCTCTGGTGGCTTTTATTCAGCATTGTCCTTGTTAGCTTTGGTCTTCACAAGCAGGACGAAGAAAGACTTCCTATACTTGGATTCCTCTGTGATCTCAAGGCTCCATTCTGTCTTCCACTTAGCTGTGAAGTTGGTCTTCCAACAGCACAGATCTGACTGTGGCACCTCCTTCCCCATCCTCTCCTTCATTCAATAAACTGGTGGTTTTCCATCACCTCCAGGAACAAATATGAAATCCTTGGTTTGGCTTTAAAACTTTCTCCCTTTCCCAGTCTTTTTACACCTTGTTGCCCTTGATAAGCTCTGTGATCTAGTGACCCTGAACCCTTTGTTGTTTCTCATGTAAGACATTTCAGCTTGCATCTCCATGAAGCTTCAATGACTGTTTGCCATGGCTGGAATTCTCTTCCTCCTCATTTCAACTCTCTGGCTTCTTTTATATCTCAGCTAAAACCCCACCTTTTGTAAGAAATGTTTCCTAATGTTAGTGCCTTCCTTCTGAAATTGTCTGCAGTTTATCATCTATATTATACATACTACACATCTGCTTTATACATGTTTGTTCACATGTTGTCTTCTCTCATTAGACTGTAAGACTCTTTGAGGGCAAGGACCTTTCTCTGTATCATCAGCACTTAGCAGAGAACATGGTGCAGAGTAGGAGCTTAATCCATACTTGTTGACCTCACTCATTTTATCTCCAGCACTTAATACAGAGATTGACCTATTGAAAAGTTTCCATCCATTCATTCACTTTCCTGTTAATTCTTGGTGCAGATATTGTAAGTATCATTGTTCCACTTTACCAGTGAGGTAATTGAGACTGAGAATTTAAATGACTTGCTCATGATCCATCATGATCCATGTAGTTTCTGAGTGTCCAAAGTGAGGATTTGAACTCAGGTCTTCTGAATCTCAAGTCCCACTCTATTCAGCCATTTCATTTTGACAGATATTGACTATCTAGTCAATATCTGTCTTCAATATCTACAGGATTGTCATGTGAAAGAGGGATGAGCCTTCTTCTGCTTGACTTCGAAGGCAGAACCAGGAGCAATGGGAGGTCATTACAAAGAGGCAGACTTCAGCGGATGTTAGGGAAAACCTCCAAATAATTCAAGCCATTAAAAAATAGAATTGAATACTTAGGCAGTACTGAGCTGATTGAAGATGATAGTTCTATCAATTATATACTGAACTAAGTATTCTCTGAACTCCCTTCCAGATCTGTGATTCTGTGACTCTGGTTGATTAGCACTATATTGATTAACTGTTTCAGAGTCCCGAGATTTTCTTTCAAGTAAAAATGAAAATATCACAAAACTGTGAAGTCACACAGAAGTTTGAGGAGTTCCCATATTTGGTGGCAGTTTCACCCCAAAGAAGTCAACCTCTTCTCTGTTTTAGCCCAAGCTAGCCTATCCCGATGGCCCCAACATGTGTCCTGTTGTCTGTCTCAGGCACTGATTTAATGAGTACACCCAGCATAGTGCTGGATCTCCCAGGTGAAAGGGAACTCAGGTTATCTGATTCAATTCCTACCTGACTGTGAATCCTCTCTAAAGTATACCTGATGATGATATTCAGTCCCTGCCAGAATACCTCCAAATAATGAGAAGCTTGCTCCTTCAAAGCAAGGCATTGCTCTACCTCCTCCTGCCATGCCCTGGCCCATTTGATCCTAGTTCTGCCCTTTTGCCCACAGTAACTGACTCTTTAGAGACAGCAGCTGAGTGTCCCTGAGTCTTCTCCTTTAGGCTGGGTGTACTCAGTTCTGTCAGCATACTCTGGTGTTGTGGTCTCCTGTTTCTCACTGTCTTGGTCATCCACAGTATAGTACATGTGTCATTTCTTGCATTGAGAACATTTAAATATCAATTTTGGAGGGATTATGTTCATAATTGACTGGGCATTTCTAGCCTCATTTGTACTGGGTGCTTCATCTACTTCATCTCTCAGAGTCTCAGATTCTCCATTTGTCATTTAGGGATAATAATCCTTGCTGTGTCTTTCTCACAAGGCCATTGCTACATGGGCTTAGGAAGGCCATAGAGGACCTGAGTAATGGAAGAAAGGATTTTTGGTGTTAATTTCCACATTAGAAGCTACTCTGACCATAGCAGTAAAATCTAACATGCTCAACACTAAAAGATGGCCTTTTCTACCTGTGCCACCTTGGAAATGTCTCTGCCCTCACACTTACCCCTCTTCCCACTGATGAGTTCCCAACTGAACCTCCATTCAAGGAAATGTCCAGGCCAGTCTCGGCTCACTTTTTCTCATCTCACTTTGCTCCTGCTTCCAGAGTTTTTCACCTTGCCCTCCCGCTCATGCTTTTTAGCTCCCTTTTATGTGTTGTCTTCCTTCTTGAGAATGTAAATTGCTTGAAGGTACAGATTATCTTTTGTTTTTACTTCTACTTGTGTCCATAGGGCTTAGCATAGTGTCTGGCACATAAGTGTTAAATAAATGTTCTGTCTATCCATTCATCTGTCTGTTTGTCTCTGTCTATCTATCATTTATTCTTTCATTATAAGAGCAAGGAAATTGGGGGGTAGGAGAAACGGGTTTGAGAACTGGCTTTAGTCTCCCCCTCTCCTTTGTCTGTTGTATTCTGAGATTTCTAGGAGGTTTGGATCTGCTGCCAGCCAGGTGGATGACAATTATAGCCAATAGCTAATAAACATTTGTTAAGATCCTGCTATATGCACTGTGCCAATTCCTGGGGTTAGAAATATGAAAAAGAAAGTTAGTCCCTGCCCTAAAGGAACTTCCAGTCTATTGGTGAAGTTGAGAAGTCCATAACTCCACTCTTCAGTCAGAGGTACAGATGAAGTGTGAGCTCCATGGCTGATTGGAAATTGCAGGATGATGAGATTTCTCAGTGATGGGTGCATGGTGAGAGATCTTCAAAGAAGTCCAAAATTAGTGCAACCAGATGGGAAAGGAGGAATATGACCTCAGTTCCCCTGTCTGTAAAATGAGGATATTAATATAGTACCACCCACCTTATAAGACTATTATGAAGAAAACATATGAACCTTAAAGGATTATCTTTAGTATATAATTGCTCTTGGATGATTCTCCCAATAGTGAGGTAGTCAAGAGGCATGGAAAAAATGGTCCTGGAGAATCTCCCAGACAAGCTGAAAGGGTCCACTACAAGGCTGTTCCCTTATTTCACTTGGGTTCTCATTGCTGCACAGCTACCTGTTTTCTCTTTCTTAGTCTACTTTCTCCCAGCCTGTGATGGTGCTTCCTGTTCTCCTTGTTTACTTCTCTGTCCACCTAGCACACCCTTCCCCTTTGTGTTTTGCAGAGAATCTCACCTTGAACTTGACAGGGAACATAGAGTCCATCTACCATGCACTATCCCCTCTCCAATTTTGTACCTCACACCCCCTCAAAATCCTTCCCCACTCTCTGCTGAGCATGTAGCTCCCCTACCTCTGTTGCCTCCAGGATAAGATACAGACTGTCAGCTCTCTTGGATACTGAAAGCCCGTCACAGACTGGCTCCATTAGATGTTTCCATACTAACTTGGCTCCTTCTCACATAGTCGACATCCCATTCATATCGAACGAGTTGATGTTCCCTGTAGCATTCCATTTCCTGTCCCTTTGCACAGGCTGTCCCCTATGCCTGGAGCACTGTCCTTCTTCCCACCTGCCCCCCTGGAATCCTTAGCTCTCTTCAGTGTTCAGCTACTTTCCTATTACTACTGCTCCCCCACCCAACATGGTATTTTAAAAATCTTTTTTCTTTGTACATATTGTTTATCTCCTCCCCCTCCCCTTACCTCCACTTGAATGCCTATTGGCCCTCTCAAACTGGATGTCCTACAGACATCTTGAACTCAGTATGTCCAAAATGAACTTGATAACACTTCCCCCAAACCCTACCCTTATCTTGACTTTCCAGTTATTCCAAGACATAATCTCCCCTAACAAACAACATCCTCATCATCATCTCCAACATTTATATAGTGTGTCCTATGTGCCAGGTACTTTACAAATATTATCTCATCTGACCCTCACAACAGTTCTAGGAGGTAGGTACTATCATCTCCATTTTATAGATAAGGAAACTGAGGCACACAGAGGTTAGGTGACTTGCCCAGGGTTGCCCAGCTAGTAAAATTCTGAGACTGGGCTTGAATTCAGGTCTTTGTGCCTCCAGGCCCAACCCTCTCTCCACTGTGGTCTCACTTAGCTGCAATAATAGCTGATTTGTATATGGTGCTATAAGGTTGCCTGATGCCTCCTAAGCATCATCTCAGAGGCGAACTTCTAAGATACATCAGGTAGATGCGTCTTGGAAAATTTATGTAAGAACTGAGATAAGAACTTTAGTGGAAGAAAAGGCATGTGAGGGGTTGAGATCTGCATCAAGGTAGTGAATGACCACACCCAGGAAACCACAGATTCCCCAGAGTCTGTAAAACTATTGTGCCATGCAAGGGTGAGTTAAAGGATCTGGAGAAAATAAGACTCAGGGGGACATAGAACTGTCTTCAAGTATTTAAAAGGCTGTAGGTGATGTAGTAGAGTGCTGGACCTGTGATTAGGCAGGCCTGAGTTCAAATCCTGCCTGACTTATTAGCTGTGAGACTCTGGGCAAATCACTTAATCATTGCCAGCCTCAGTTTCTCCATCTCTAAAAATGGAGATAATGGAAGTTGAAGTGGAAGATGGCGGAGTAGAAAGACTCACGTGTGCTAGCTCCGAACCCACAGCCCATGGATTTCCTGTAGGAAGAACTCCCCACAGGTTCTGGATCACTGCAGGGCATGCAGAAACACAGTGGAAGGGATTTCCGTCCCAGAGAGCCCTGGAGAGCCGTCCCCAGGGTCCATCATGCCCCAGAAAGCGGAGTCCACCCCTGAGCTGCCCTGGCCGCGGCCCTAGAGGAGCATATCCAAGCAGGCTTCAGGGACGGAATCTCCGGAGGCAGGGAAGGTCCCTCCACCCACAGACGCTACAGATCAGCGAGAGAGACGTCTGGGCTGGCTGAGAGGGGAGCGGGGTGTCTCCGTGGCTCGGGCCTCCTCGGGAGGAAGCGGCAGAGGCAGAGGCAGGGGCAGGAAGTGGCAGGGGCAGCGGCAAAGGCGGCGGCGGCAGCCCGGGACTCCCTGAGCAGCAGGCAGAAGCTCAGGTCTCTGCATAAACTCCCTGAGGGAGCTGAGCCTGGGAGATGGCCCTTCCCCCCACCCACTCCATCACTGAAGGTCTCTGCATAAAGCCCCTGAGGGAACTGACCCTGGGAGGCGGCCCTCCCCCTACCCCAGCACCAGAACTTAAGCTCACATTGAATAGCAGCCACAGCCACCTCGGAAAGCCCATTTGAATCTCAGACCCCAAGAACTAGCTGGGTGGATCTAAGCAGGGGTGGACAGGAATCTCGGAAGTCAAGTAACTGGCTGGGAAAATGCCCAGAAAAGGGAAGAAAAATAAGACTATAGAGAGCTTCTTTGAGCAGGTGCAAATGTTCCCGCCTTTCAATTCTGATGATGAGGAAATATTCTTACCATCAGGGAAAGACGTGGAGGGTGGGGCCTCTGTATCCCAGACATCCCAGGGGGATGTCCGGTGAACTTAGGCCATGGAAGAGCTCAAAAAGGATTTTGAAAAGCAAGTTAGACAGGTGGAGGAAAAGCTGGGAAGAGAAATGAGAGAGATGCAAGAAAAGCATGAAAAACGGGTCAATACCTTGGTAAAGGAGACCCAAAAAAATGCTGAAGAAAATAACACCTTGAAAAATAGGCTCACTTAATTGGCAAAAGAGGTTCAAAAAGCCAATGAGGAGAAGAATGCTTTCAAAAGCCGAATGAGCCAAATGGAAAAAGAGGTTCAAAAGCTCACTGAAGAGAATAGTTCTCTCAAAATTAGAATGGAACAAATGGAGTCTAATGACTTTCTGAGACACCAAGAAATCACCAAACAAAACCAAAAGAATGAAAAAATGGAAGAGAATGTGAAATATCTCATGGGAAAAACAACTGACCTGGAAAATAGATCTAGGAGAGACAATTTAAAAATTATGGGACTACCTGAAACTCATGATCAAAAAAAGAGCCTAGACATCATCTTCCATGAAATTATCGAAGAAATCTGCCCTGACATTCTACAACCAGAGGGCAAAATAAGTATTGAAAGAATCCATCGATCACCGCCTGATCCCAAAAGAGAAACTCCTAGGAACATTGTGGCCAAATTCCAGAACTCCCAGCTCAAGGAGAAAATCTTGCAAGCAGCTAGAAAGAAACAATTACAGTATTGTGGAAATACAATCAGGATAACTCAAGATCTAGCAGCTTCTACATTAAGGGATCAAAGGGCATGGAATAGGATATTCCAGAAGTCAAAGGAACTAGGACTCAAACCAAGAATCACCTACCCAGCAAAACTGAGTATAATACTTCAGGGGAAAATATGGTCTTTCAATGAAACAGAGGACTTTCAAGCATTCTTGATGAAAAGACCAGAGCTGAAAAGAAAATTTGACTTTCAAACACAAGAATGAGAAGAAGCATGAAAAAGGAAACAGCAAAGAGAAGTCTTAAGGGACTTACCAAAAGTGAACTGTTTACATTCCTACATGGAAAGACAATATTTGTAACTCTTAAAACTTTTCAGTATCTGGGTAGTTGGTGGGTCCATACACACACATGTACACGCATGCACGCACACACATACAGAGACAGAGCACAGAGTGAATTGAATAGGATGGGACCGTATCTTAAAAAAAATTAAGGTAAATGGTGAGAGAGAAAGGTAGGGGGAGGAAAGGTGAAATGGAATGGGGTAAATTATATGTCATTCAAGAGGCAAGCAGGAGACTTTTTAGTGGAGGGAAAAAGAGGAGAGCTGAGAAAAAAACCATGAAGTTTACCCTCATCACATTCAACTAAAGGAAGGAATAAAATGCACACTCATTTTGGTATGAAAACCTATCTTACAGTATAGGAAAGTGGGGGAGAAGGAGATAAGCAGGGTGGGGGGGATGATGGAAGGGAGGGTAATGGGAGGAGGAAGCAATTTGAAGTCAACACTCGGGAAGGGACAGGATCAAAAGACAGAATAGAATCAATGGGGGCAGGATAGGATGGAGGGAAATACAATTAGTCTTACACAACACGACTATTATGAAAGTCATTTGCAAAACTACACAGATATGGCCTATATTGAATTGCCTGCTGTCCCAAAGGGAATGGGTGGGGAGGGAGGGATGGGGAGAATTTGGAACTCAAAGTTTTAGGAACAACTGTTTAGTATTGTTGTTGCTACTAGGAAAGAAGACATACAGTTAATGAGGAATAGAAAGTCATCTGGCCCTACAGAAGAAAAGAGAAGATGGGGACAAGAGAAGGGAGGGATGACAGAAGAGAGAGGGCAGATTGGAGAAAGGGAAAATTAGAATGCTCAGTGTATTAGGGTGGGGGGAGGGGACAAATGGGGAGAAAATTTGGAACCCTAAATTTTGTGAAAATGAATGTAAAAAGTTAAATAAATAAATTTTTGTTTCAAAAAAAAAAAAATGGAGATAATGACAGCACCTACCTCCCGGTTGTTGTGATGATCAAATAAGATACAAATTACTTTATAAATCGTAAAACACTATAAATGCTAGCTATGATTGTGATTATTAACTAGGTCCTGATTAGTGTGAATAGTCAGTCCCCTGAAGTGTTCATTTTTTTCAAATTTGCACTGTACATGTCACTGAGCTGAAACTAATTACCATCCTTTACATCATTACAACTTTGAATAATAAAAATTCAAATACATGCAATCACTTTAGGGAGATTCATTATTTACACTAATTGAAATTTAACTTTGCTATCTTCATCATCATCATCATCATCATCATCATCATCATCATCACCATCATCACATGGAAGAGAGGTTAAACTTGCCAGAAAATAGGACTGAGTAATTAGAGGGAGCTGCAGAGAGGCAGATATAGACTTGATGTAACAATAGCCTCCCTAACAGTCAGAAATATCTGAAAGGAAATAGGCTACCTCCCAAGGCCCATTCTTAAGTTCTTCAAGTAAACAACAGATGGCCATGTGGTATTACATTATAAAGAATATTATTTTTTCTAATTAATTTATTTATTTTCAGTTTTCTACAATCACTTCTATAAGTCTTAGATTTTCTCTTCTTCCTCCCTCCCTGAGACGGCATGCAAACTTATATGCGTTCTACCCATACATTCTTATTAAACACATTTTCACATTAGCCATGTTACATAGAAGAATTAAAACGAATGGGAAAAACCATGAGAAAAAAAACAAAGCAAGACGTAATACAAGAGAAAATAGTCTGCTTCATTCTGCGTTCCAATTCCATATTTCATTCTCTGGACGTGGATGGCATTTTGCATCAAGAGTCCTTTGGGAATGTTTTAGGTGCTTGCATTGCTGTGAAGGGCTAAGTCTACCAGAAACAATGTTCACAACCTGTGGCTGTTACTGTGTATAATGTTCTCCTGGTTCTGCTCATTTCACTCACCATCAGTTCAGAATATTATTTTTATGAATGGACTTTTCCAATTTTGAAATATTTTAACTTTATTCTGTGAGATAAACTATGGTAATTGACTCCTGACTAGGACCCCCTGCGCTGAAAAAACTGTAACACACGGACACAGATACACACACAGATACACACACACCACACACAGGGACACACACAGACACACACCACACACATACACACACAGACACACCACACACATACACACAGACACACATGCACACACACACGTGCACACACACACACACACACACACACACACACACACACATGCATGCGCCCACAGGTTCAGGAGATCCCTGACTTCTGAGATGGCTGTGTAAATCCTCACTCAATTACAATTGCTGCCATCCTTCAAATGTTACTGACTCCCCCTGTTACCTTTTGTACATTCTTTAAAGTTAGACAGAAAGGTTGGATCAGATGACCTGAGAAGCCTTCTAAAATGTTTGAGATTTCTGCTCTTCTTAACGCTACATACTTCCTTTGGTGGCTCCATGATCTCACTGTAACAAGTCCTTCCTCCACCAATGCCTTCCATAAAACCTCTCCAGAACCTCCCTGGACAAATTGGGCTGAGGGGAAGGGGAGAAGCGTTTTTCTGGTCCTTTCTACTGTTTGGTTGCCGGCTCCCTGGTGGTCCTGGGCAGGCCATCTATGCTTCCTTGAGGCAATGTTTGCTCCTGTCCTGGGCAAACTCATAAAGGAAATGATCACTTAGCAAGGCTTAGCCACCCCAGTGATTGTTCATTATTAGACCCATCTTACAAGGGAGACAACTGAATACCAGGGAAGCTAAATGTCCAGTGTTCATGGTGACTGATGGAACAGTCATGTCTGCCCAAGTCTCTGAACTTCTAACTCTTTCATAGGATCTTATGTGTTAGCAGGGAAAGGTAACTAACTCATTTTATAATACAAGAAACCAAATCACAAAGGGGACAGTAATGTCACACACACACACAATCTAGCTGCAGCTGCCTTAGAGATACACTCAGAATTGGGTGTAAACCCTAAGCTGTCTCATTGTCTAGTGAAATCTTTGGTTTAAAGAGCCACTTTCTGGTTCAGAGAGAATAATGTCTTAAACTCACCAAAAAACATCGTATTTGTAAAGTGTTTTCACAGAATTCTATTTGCTTCTTATTTACTGATGTGTCCTCTACGTCTGGCCCTCAATAGGTGCTTAATAGGTGTCTATTGAATTACTGAAGGTTGTAGGGAATTTGTGGCACAGCTAGGACTCACATTCAGTCCTCTGGACTCAGTATTGGTGCTCCTTCTACTGCTGTCTGCAAAGGGGCCCCTCCTCAAAAGATCAATACTTCCAAAGGAGCAATAGAGTTCTTGTTCTCTCTCTCTCTCTCTCTCTCTCTCTCTCTCTCTCTCTCTCTCTCTCTCTCTCTCTCTCTCTCTCTCTCTCTCTCTCTCTTCCTCCCTTCCTTCCTTCCTTCCTTCCTTCCTTCCTTCCTTCCTTCCTTCCTTCCTTCCTTCCTTCCTTCCTTCCTTCCTTCCTTCCTTCCTTCCTTCCTTCCTTCCTTCCTTTCTCCCCCTTCTTTTCCAAAGCCCTTCATCCCAACTCAGAAATGGGTACTTTTCTGTAAATCAGTGCCTTTGGGGTTTTGGTGCACAGAATAGAGCACCACTCCTTACATTAGAATAGCTACCTCTTGGAGTCGGAAGTAGAATAACGTGTGTTATTAGATTTGGAGGGAGAGTGGTGGATAACTCCTAGAACATCCCCGAATTTCAGAATGATCAGACACTTCAGAGGTCATGAGACCATACCAGAGCAGGAATCCGTTCTATCCACATTGTAGGATGTCTTCCTCCCCCAGCTTCTCCTGGCTTTCAGTATTGTTAACAGCTTATGAGTCTTATTACTTAGTCGTACTGATAATAATAACTCTCATTTCTATAGTACTTTGAAGTTTCATAGCCATCAAAACAGGACTATAGGCTGTATAAGGCTAGTAGGAGCCCCATGACACATTTTTGATGAGGCAGGGGGTTTGCAATTGTACTTAAATGACCAAAATCTTACAGTTTTACTTTCACTTCTTTACCTTATAAAAGGGCTTGAAATAATCATTCTTAAGTCATAGTCCTTTAAGTCAGTGGCTGCTCTATCAATAATCTGGTCGATTGTTGAACCACATATATCATGCTCTTGTTTAATATTCTACTTGTAGATAGATCTTTGTGTAGCATTTTTTAATAAACATCCACATGAGACAGTTGGTAGTGATTATTCCCATAACCAGTGAAAGTCTTTCTATCCTTTTACTGTACATTTGTTGACAGTTGTGATCATCACCGAATAAACTGCCTTTTCAGTTTCTTACTTTCCAAGTACAAATTGGAACATGTAGGATTCAGATGTATAAAAGAGAAAATTACCGACAGCTTTGAGTGGCAGTTACATATCAAACCTCGCGGGGGTTTGACAGGCAACGAATATCGTTATTAGACGCTTTTTCCATAATTGCTGACATTTATCCAGTGTTTCACAGTATTTGCTAATGTATTAATGCAGTCAGTCTTGGGGAGGCTGCACATGCCTTCTTAGCCCTGGCTTTTATGGGATTCTTAAATTCATAGACCTGCGGATACTTATTCCCTGCTGGTTGCCGTAGTGACAGAGCTCAGAGATAAGCCGAAACAGAGCCCTTTTGTGATTGCTTTTCAGGTGACATTCAGAGGCAGCTTGAGCAGAGTGTCCTTTTATAGTTCCTGTAATTCAGAAAATGATAACAGCTTTTTGCTGCTTAGAAGAGAAGGCTGTCGACTGCTCCCTATGGGATTTCCATTTGCTGTGCTACTTCAGACCAACACCAGTCTGATAAAGTTCTTATTATTGGGCAGATTGCAAAGTGCAGGAGATGGAATTAATTATGATAGGAAATACAAGGTTGATACTACAGACCAAACTTTAGGAATCCAGAACTGATTCCCTGTCCCTTAAGGGACAAAAAATAGAAAAGAAAAATTGGGGTGTACTGGAAGATATTGAAAGTATCTCATTTAGGAAGATGCTAAATTAAGCAGTATAGATATTGAATTGATTTCCAGAATTACACACAGTATGTTTCAGAACTAGGGGGGAACCTTAGGACATTGACTATTATAATTGGAATATATATTTGAGTATATGATTGAGGAATTTGCCCACGCCAACCGCTAAGAGTGAGAAATCAAGGACTCTTCCATCCTTTGTTCTCCTGGGACTGGAACTTCTCTGAGTTCTGTCTTCTTGTAACTTATGCATCTAACAAGGTCATAGACTGTCATAGCTAGAAGGGACCATAGAAATCGTCTGGGCCATTTCTCTCATTTTACAATAGAGGAGGGGGGAATGACTTAGCCAAATGATGGAGACATTGGTGAAACCTAGGCTGCCTCACTCCAAGTCCAGACTTCTATTTTAGCCATTTGGTCTTGACTTTCAGAACTATTTCTCATGTCTCTCTTATTCTAAACTGTCATTTTATTCATTAAATATATGGTTTAAAATGTCATAATTGCCTTTTCTTAGGGGTCATTTTCTAATGCCTAGCATATTATGAGTGCTTTTCAAATACTGTTCTCACTGGTCTTATCCTTGTAAAAAAGTATTCCAAAATTTGTCACTCAAGGAGAAGTCCTTCTATCCAACTGTGGAGGAAAATGAGCACCAGGGAGGTTGTACTTGCTCTAAGTCCCAAAGCAACTTAGCAGCAGCTGAACCTAGTAATACCAAGTGGTACCAAGCCCCCTGCTCCGAGAAACAGAGATAATTATTGGCTCCATAATCTTCTTTTGCCTTATGTCAGCAGAATATAGTGTTAGGAGGTGGGGGTCTCTAGGTGGAGCATATTATATGTACCATAAGGCGTGGTTGAGGTGTTGGTTCCTATTGCTGAGACAATTTTTTTTTTCTTTTCTTAGTCCTGGGATAAAAGGGATAACTCCTTGGGTAGGGGAAGAGGGGAGGATATGTTCAGAATAATGTGATATAAAAACAAAAGCTATCAATATGAAATGTTTTTAGTTGACAGGTCTTCAACAGTTGCTTTAGCTTTCCTTCCCTGGGCCTAAAGTGAGCTACTTCGGGAGTTCTTTTCCTTTTTTTGTGTCATGGACTCTACTGGCCATCTTGTAGAGTCTAGGAGCCACTTCTCACAATAAAGCCTTTTTTTTATTCATAATTGAAAGAAAGATTAGAGGTTGGTAAAAATTAAGGATGTTATTTTTTCCTATCCAAATTCATGGACTCTCTGAAATCCATGTACTGATCCCCCTTATTTCTCCAAGCCACATTCCAATGAGTTTGTGTGAAGTTTGACAAAGTTAAAAACCTTATACTGAAAGAAGTATTAGAAAGGAGTATTTCCCAGAGATTTTCAAGGCTATGAGAATTACCAATTCAAAAGCAAGCCCAGTATCCAAAAATGTCCATTACTATGGATGCTGTTGTTGAAATTGAGGCTGAGAAAGAACCCAAGGCCCAGGGCAGGAAGAAAATTCCAAACCAAACCCACCAGATATTAAAGAAAAGCATCCAAAGCACTTTAAACAATAACACTTGAATTTTAGATTTAATTTGTAGGTCAATAATGCAGGGCCATTGTGTGAATAAATGAAGGTAACACAGACTGAGAAGAGATCCGCAGCCTGTGAGCTCTCCCAGGGAGCCTGCAGGCATTTGCTCAATGCCTGGGAAAGGCCAGGCAAGATACTCTTCACCATCTCTGTCAAGAAGTCCCAAGTCAGGAGTCAGGGACAGCTTTCTCAGGGCAGTGGCACTTTAACCCCACGAGCTTGCCTCCTTACAATCTGTTTTTATTGCAAAGCCAATCAGTGAGTTTGATTAAGCCTGGATTTGAAAAGCCCTAAGATGCATTTTAGGATACTTGTTTCTAACCTCTCTGTCCTCCATACAGAGCGGATGGAAAGTAAACTTTTATAAAATTCAAATATTTGTAATTCAGACACAAAAGGGTAATCTGGAGGCTCGTGACAAACAAATATGACATTTTCAAAGTGATGTTCAGTAAACCATTATTAGGCTGGTGTTACCCAGTGGTGTTGCTTGATTTCCTGCCTATAGACAACTTTGGCGCAGAATCACTACAGAAATGGGAGCAGGAAGGCTATGTGTGTGCATGGTCTGTGTAGGCTCTTGCCCCCATAAAGACACAGGAAAAAAGTGATGCTGTTGCTCTTGTCTGCTTAGAGAGCTTCAGCCTGCTCCACATATTATGACCTTTGAGCCTCCCTTGGGACTTAGGAGGATGGACACGAGCTGAAACCAGTGATTTTGGCCAAAGTATTGTTTATTTTGCTGCCGTCAGCAATTTGTCACCTGAATGTTTCAAATACTCTTTATCATAAGACAGTTCATTTCCGTGGTGTTCATAGACTGCTTTCATCCCACATTCTATGAAGGTGTGTGTTTTGGCCTCTTTCTCCAATGAGGGGACTCAGGCTGAGATAGAGCAAATGAATTTTTGGTAAAGGCTAGAGCCCTGCAGGTTCAAGCCTATGTTTTCTGATTACAACTCCAGGGTTCTTCCTTCCATATCATACTGTCTAGTGGCTAGAGAGAATCAGAATCTCCCTAGCTGAAGGAACAGAATCTTCTACTTCAGAGGACCCTGAGAGTTACAGGGAGGGTGCAGCCTCCTGGCTTTTCCTTATTAATAATAATCAGCTGGGGTAACTGGTGGGACATTGTCATAGAGCCTTAGAGCTGGGCTCTCTGCCCAACACATGCTTAAAATATGTTCATTTCATGAGTAGATGACAGTTCAATATGCCAGGTACTGTGTTTGGTGCTGGAGATCTAGAGACTAGACCTTGGCTTCAAGAAGTTTGCATTCTGATGGGGACAAGAAGGCACATAAACAAGAATAATTAAATATAAAATAATTATCATAATAATAGCCAGCATTTACATAGTGCTTTAAGGTTTACAAAGTATTTTACATGTGCCATCTTATTTGATCCTTACAGCAAACTTGGAAGAGAAGAGCTATTAATTATTATTCCTATCTACAGATGAGGAAACTTAGAGTCACCAAACATTAAGAACTCACTATGTGCGAGGTACAGGACTAAGCACTGGAATTAGTAATTCAAGCAGAAAGACAGTCCCTGCCTTCAAGAAGCTTATATTTTAATGGGGGAAGAAAATATACAAAAGGAGACTGAGAAGCAGATGTAGGGAAGGGGGAAGGAATGGTGTATAGAGGGGAGTCAGGCATGGAACCTGGAGGGGAATGAAGATGTTATTAGCCTGGGCTTCCTCTTTAAAATGGAGGCTCTGGAAGGAGGTAGGAGCCTCAGAGGTACACAGTAGTTTTAGTGTGAGAAAGCTAGAAAGCTAGGGTGAAGAGGCATGGGAGTAAAAATCCAGAGAATCAGGAGAGGAATAAAGGCATGATTAGCCTGAACATTTTCTGTAAATGGAGGGCCTGGGAGAAGCTAACCAGTCAGAGGATGGTATGTGTGTGTGTGTGTGTGTGTGTGTGTGTGTGTGTGTGTGTGTATGTATGTATGTGTGAGAGGGGCTAGAACAAGTTAAGTGACTTTCTCAGGATCACACTTAGTAAGTTTCTCAGGCATGATTAGATCTCATCTTCCTGACATCAAGTCCAGTGCCTACTCACTGTAGCATCTGGTGATGTAATTTGGGGTGTATACTTGGAATCTTTTCTTTCTTGGGGGCTGGGCTTGCTGTTATTTCCACTGTAACTGTAATTTCATTGGTCTTTAGTATAAGGACTTCACAATTGAAATTCATTCTTTCCCTGTGAGATTGAAGATCATGATCACAGTACATACCTCCCCTTCAAAGTCCTCTTTTCTTCTCAGTTTCTTAGAAGTATTTGACAGGTTTAATTGCAAATGCCTGTGACCAAATATTGATTGAGTCATGTAATATTTTTAATTCAAGACTTTTAAAAATCCAAGGTCACTATCATCTAACCCTTTTTATCCCTAAAGTTATGAACAGAGGCTTTATTAATTGGCCCGTAAACCTCCAGAGGTATTAGGAAACCTTAGCTCTGTTTTAGAGGTGAGGGGAACTATGGTCCAGGACCAGAGTCCAGGTTAGTTGCTGGAATCCCTTGAGCCTGAGTTCTTTAGAGTGAACATTGGACCCTGTGTGACCAGCCAGCAAGCAGAGCAGATAGTGCTGAACTGCATGTTAGCTCAGTGAGTCTCAGCCATGGGAGACTTTGGTAACAATGAGCAGGATTCCCACTTGTTGGGGGCTTTGTGGTTTCCAAGACTTTCCTCACGACCCTATGGGGTAGGGCATGGGATGGTCGTTCCAGAGTAAGAAATAGAGTCTGAGATGTACAGTGATCTCTTCCCACTGTCCCACAGTGGTGAATAACTCAATAAGCAGAGTCAGTGAACATTTATTAAGCCATTACTAAGTGCTAGACTCTTTGCTAAGTGCTGGGGATATAAATATTAAAAAAAGATAAGCCCTGCCCTCAAGGAGCACTCTAATGGGAGAAAATAATGTTAACATTAGCACCCAAAGGCTTAGAAAAAGGGGATAAGGAAGTACCTTTTGAAGAAAGTTTTGGAGTAGGCACTTTCAGTCCCCTATTCACATACATTGCCAAGCATGCCAGGTGTTGAACGTGGTAGAGAAAAGACTTGCCTGAGTTTCCCAAATTCCCCTCCAGTCCACTTTAAATAACACCTCAAAATGAATTCTAGAGTGGCATAATCCACAAAAGAACAGGGCAAAACAATTTCTTCACCCAAGACAACTTAGAAAATTGGCAAGAAAGGTCTGTTGTATAGGGGTGAGTAGAGTACAGTCTAGCAGTGAGCTATGGCAGCAGAGGCCACACCCCAGCAAACCAACAGCAAGCCTTGGGGACTAAATCAGCATTGACAAGTAGCAGCTTCCAGAGCTCTCAGCCCACAGATAATAAGGGAGTTGGAAACTGGGTCAGAAGGAGATTATAGGGATCCCTTTGCTGGCACTGGGGTCAGGTCTCTGTTGCATTGTTCATACTTGGATCTCAGTCACAGTCCCAAGCCAAAGAGGAACACTAGCACACCACAGCTTGCTATTGAAGGGAAATAGGAACCATGGTCACAGTTCTAGGTGGAAAATACTGCTTGTGGTCAGTCACAGGTCAGGAGAATAGTAGACACACCTGTCCTTAAATCATACCACTTTGGAAGAACTGAAAACTTATAGACACTCCCCCACCTCCACCCCCTGCATTAGCTCTGAAAATAGCAGCACAAAAACCCTAACCTTGGGATAGTGGTCCCTTCATCCAGGGAGCAGAGCCCAACCACAACATAAAATTAAAAGTCAAGAAATAAAAAGTCAGGAAAAATGAGCAAACAACAGAAAAAAAGATCACTTATCCATAGAAAGATACTATGGTGACAGAGATGATCAAAATACAAACTCAGTAGAAGATAATAATGTCTGAACTGCTACATCCAAAGAAAAATGTGAATTGGTCTCAGGCCCAAAAAGAGTTCCTGAAAGAGTTCCCAACGCCTTTAAAAAATCAAGTAAGAGAGACAGAAGAAAAAGTAGGAAAAGAAATGAGAATGATGCAAGAAAATGATGGGGAAAGTCAACAATTTAGTAAAGAGGGAACCAAAAATCCTGAAAAAAACAATAGCTTAAAAAAACAGAATAGATCAAACAGGAAAATGTATACAAAAATTCACCAAGAGAAGACTCCTGAAAAAGCAGAATTGGAAAATAAATAAAAAGCAAAATAAACTACATTGAAAAAGATGTGCAAAAATTCACTGAAGTAAAAAGCTCCATATAAAGTAGAATTTGCCAAATGGAAAAGGAGATACAAAAACTCACTGAAAAAAACATATCCTTGAAAATTAGAATCAGGCAGGTGGAAGCTAACGATTACACGAGGCATCAAGAAACAATTGAACAAAATCAGAAGAATGAAAAAATGGTAGAATATGTGAAATATCTCATTGTAAAAACAACTGACTTTTTTAATAGATGGAGGAGTGATGATTTAAAAAAAATTGGACCACCTGAAAGCCATGATTTCAAAAAAAAAAAAAGAGCCTCAGCATCATTTTTCAAGGAATTATCTAAGAAAACAGCCATGATATTCTAGACCCAAAGGGTAAAAGAGAGATTGAAAGAATCCACTAGTCACCTCCTGAAAGAAATCCTCAAATGAAAATTCCCAGGAATAATGTAGCCAAATTCCAGAGCTCCCAGGTCAAGGAGAAAATACTGAAGTAGCCAGAAAAAAACAATTCAAATCAAGTATCATGGAATAACAGGATAATAATAATAATAATAAAATAAATAGGATAATAATCAGGATAACACAAGATTTAGCAACTTGTATATTAAAGAATTGGAGGGATTAGAATATGATATTCCAGTTGGCAGAGGAACTAGGATTACAACCAAGAATCACCTACCCAGCAAAACTGAGTATAATTTTTGTGGGGCGTGCAGGGAGATGAATATTCAGTGAAATAGAGGGCTTTCATGTATTCCTGATAGAAAGACCAGAGCTGAATAGAAAATTTGACTTTGAAATATAAGACCCAAGAGAAGCATAAAAAGGTAAACAGGAAAGAGAAATCATACCATAAAATTAAACTATTTACCTGTAGGCAGATGACACTTATAATTTCTAGGAATTTCTCATTTTTGAGTCTTTTAGGAGGAATATGCATAGACAGAGCACATAGATATGAATTGACCATGATGGGATGATATCCAAAAAAAATAAAATTAAGGGATGAGAAAGACGAATGCACTGGGAGAAAGGGAGAGGCAGAAGGGGGTAAATGATCTCATAAAAGAAACAAAAGAGCTTTTACAGTGAAGGGGAAGATAGGGGATGTGGAGGGAAATACTTGAACCTTACTCTCATTGGAATTGGCTCAAAGAGGGAATAACCTGCTCAACTGGGTATAAAAACCTACAGGAAAGTAGAAGGAGAAGAAAGAAAGGGGAGGAGTGGGTACTGATAGAAGGGAGGGCCAGTTGGGTGAGGTGGTAGTCAGAAGCCAAACACTTTGGAAGGTGAATAGGGTGAAAGGAGAGTGGAATAAATGGGGGAAAATAGGATGAAGGGAAATAGTAATCATAACTGCAGGAAAAAATTATAGCATGTTTCTTTGATAAAGTCCTCTTTTCTCAAATACATGGAGAACCAAGTCAAAAAGAGCCATTTCTTCGCTGATAAGTGGTCAAAGGATGTGTTTTCAGTTTTCAAACAAAGTAAAGCTGTCTGTAGTCATGTGAAAAATGCTCTAAATCACTACTGATTAAGGAAATACAAATTAAAACAACTCCAAGCTTCCATCCCAGAATAGCTAATATGAGCGATAAGGAAAATGACAAATTGTGGAAGAGATAAGGGAAAACTGAGATGCTAAAGCTCTCTTCGTGAAATTATGAACTGATTCAACCATTCTGGAGAGCAACTTGGAACTATGCCCTAAGGGCTATAAAATCATGCATACCCTTTGACCCAGAAATATCATTCATAGGTCTCTATCCCTATATGTACAGAAATATTTATAGCACCTCTTTTAGTTGCGGCAAAGAATTAGAAATTGCGGTGTGAGTTGGGGGTGGGGTGGTGGTGGGAATGTCCATCAATTGGGGAATGATTGAACAAGTGTACTATGAGAAGGAGCAAACAGGTTGCTCTCAGAAAAACCTGGGAAGGTCAGAAAAACATGAATTGATGCAGAGCGAAGTGAGAAGAACCAGGAGAACATTGTGCATAGTAATGCAATATTGTAGGATATCAACTTTGTTATTCTCAGCAATACATTGATCCAAGATGATTTCCAAGGATTTATGATGAAAAATGCTATCTCTCTTCAGAGAAAGAACAGATGGAATCTGAATGCAGATTAAAGCATACTTTTTAAACTTTATTTTTCTTGGGATTTTTTTGTGAGGGGTCGAGGAAGTCTGTGTTTTCTTTTACAAATGAAATGGAAATATGTTTTGCATGACTGTACATGTATAACCTTTATCAAAATGCTTTCTTAATGGAGGGAGAGGAGGGAATTAATTTGGAACTCAAAATTTTTAAAAACATATTGAAATTATTTTTATATGTAACTGGGGAAATGAAAATATTAAGTAGCTTTAAAAGCATGCCAGGTGTTGGCTTAAAAACGTTTCCATGCTACCTGAAGCTCAGTCAGCCATCAAACACTCTAGAAACTCAACTGTGTTCTGGACACTGTGATAGGCACTGAGGATACAAAGGCAAAAGTGAACAAGTCCCTGCCCTCAAAGAGCTTATATTCTGGGTGAGGGAAACAAATGTATACACACAAAATAGATGCAGGATAATTGGAATCTGTACACACTTCATGTAAATCTTGGTCTGGGCAGTCCCAGAGATGTGGAGCCATAAAGCTTGTCCATTGTCAGCCACTTTTAGTAGCAATGCTAATATTTATTAGATTATTGAAAAGTGATAGGGCTGGGCCTAGGACAGATTGACAGAGATGCCCTCACCAGCTGTGCCCAGTAATATGTATCTTTTGGATCACCATCAATTAAATTTCTGTCAAAAGCAAAATTTGGGCTCTACTATCACAATTGATTTCTGTGAAGAAGAGAGAGGTGTCTAAAGAGACCAGTTAGATTGAACACGGAGCTTGTCTTCAAACTTAGCTATTAAAAAATATGTGTTCAAGATACAGAAGCAAGGAAGCTGAAGTTCAACACAGAAGATCTGTGTGGTCCTGTAAGAGTACTGAAGGAAGGCTGAAGGCTAGTCAGTGGAATTATCTACCAAGTGATGAAAGCTAGAGTCTCAGAACCAGAAGGGACAGCAAAAGTCATCCAGACCCAACCGTGCAATCTAAATATAAGATAAATAAATGCAAATGTATACAATGTAGTTAAGTACAGAGTGGTTTGGGAGGGAGGAGGGCACAAGCAGTTGGCAGAATTTGGAAAGGTTTCTTAGAATATGGTGCCTGATCTCCAGTCCCCATACACTGTCCCTAACTCTATCATCTGCAGTCAAGGAGATGCTTCTGATCCCTCTTACACAGGAATCTGCCTAGTACTGGAAGACAGACAGCTCTTGAGTGTCACACATACACACACACACACGCACATGCACATACAAGTGGCATAACTTTGAGGCCCTTCACCATTCTGATTATCCTCCTGCATACTCTCCCACTTGTCAAGATAATAACAGAACACCCAGCTGTCCTGAGAATGTTTAAAGTGCCAGGTCCAGGTGAACTACACTGGAAAGAACTTGCAAATGTACTTGTTGGACTTGCCATTGAGAAACTTGGGCAAGTCCTATAAGTGGGGGGAGGTGCTCCATGCCTGGAGGAGCAGGGGCCCTGGTTTTCACATAGGGAGAAAAAGTAGTATAGCAATCCCATAACCCTTCTTCCAACTGTAGGTTGTTGAACTTAACTTTGACTCCTAGTTTTTTTTAATAGAATTATTATTAGGAGTAAATCCTAATAATGACTTACACTTTTCAGTTAATTCTAGGTTTTACAAGACCCTTTTCCCATGACAACTATGAGACAGGAGATGAAACAAGATTTCAAGAGTAGGGAGAATGGTACAATGGGCATTAGATTTACACTGCTTTCTTTGCAGGATTGTTACAGAGCAAAAATGCTTTGTAAACTTCAGTGACAGAAATGTGATGTGGTAGTGGTAGTAGTCATTATCATTGATTGTCATAATCGTTCTCGTCATGGTTTTTTCATCCTACTAAGGCACTAGATGGTATGTGGTTATCATTACCCATACACACACAAGCTGTCTTTGATTCTTGGAACCAAAAAAGCAGGAGGACTCTGTATCGCCAAGGCAATATTCGCAGCACTGGTGGTAACTATGAATATGCCAGTGCAGTTCTCAATTGCAAAATAGAAAAGACTCTGCATGTAGAAGGCAGAAGAAAAACATTTATTTAAACACCAGCAAACCAAATTCCAGAACCAGAAAGCAAAATCCATCATGGTGACAAAGAAGTTAATAAACATGATCACAGCAGAGGGCAAAGCCATTCTAAAACCTCCGCTCCCTCAGCCAGGGCCTTCTCACCGTCAGCTGTCACAGTGTTGTCAGCTGACATGCATTCTTACCCTTCTGACCTCACCCCACTCACTTCCTCCTTGTTTTGCTCTATCCTTCCTGTTCCACCTCTTCAGCAAACTCCTCCCACTACATGTGACCCAGGCTTCTGGCCTAATATGAGAGATGAGGAAGCAGATCATATGGACCTATTAATTAATGAGAAAGATCTTTAAATTACTATTACAGGCTCTTTCCCTTCTCTTCCTTCCCAGGCCTTTAAGGCCAATTCTACAATATCTTTGCTTTTCTTTTAAAATTTGTATTGATATATTTTGTTTTTATATCCCCTTCATTTCCAAATATATCGCTTCCTCCTGTCCTCTCCAGAGACCTGTACTTTGTAACAGAGAACAAAACAAAGAAAAACGGTTTGGAAAGCAGTTCAGAAAAACTAAGACATCACCAGTGTCTGACAGTATATGCAACGTTCTGTACTCATGGATACCTTCCTTATCAAAGAAGGAAGAAGAGAGAGAGGACACTTTTTCTTCTGTTTTGTAGGGCTGGTCTCCAGTTTGGTCATTAAAATTATACAGAGTTTGGCTTTGGTATTTTGTCATAGTGGTGGTTCTTTTTATTAACATTGTTGTCATCATTGAAAGTATTGTTTTCTTATTTCTTAGAGTATAGTAATATTTCATTGTAATCATGTATCATGATTTGTTCTGTCATTCCCTAATTAACTGGCATGTTTTTTCTTATCTCTTTGCTACCAAAAAAAATGCTGCTATGAATAGTTGTGCATGTATGTTACATTTCTTTTTATTGTTGACCTCCTTACAGTATATGCATAGTTGTGAAATCTTTGGGTGAGAGGGTATGAACATTTTATTCACATAATTGGGAATTGCTTTCTGGAATGGTTGGAACAGTTCGTAGTTGTACCAGCAACAGTATACTATATACTATGGTGCCTATCTTTTTGTGGCCCATTAAGCTTTAACTCTTCCATCTTTTGTCATCCTTGCCAATTTGCATTATATGAGATGAAACCTTGGCTTTATTTTGATTTGCATTTCTATTATTAATAACTTGGTGTCCAGTCTTTCATACAGTTGCAAAGGTTTGCATGCTTTAGAGAACTATTTGCTCATAGCTTTACACATAGTCCTTTGGTGTTCATTTTATCAGTGCCTTTTATCTTTATATTTTACAGCTCCACAATTTATTTTGGATTCTTCACTTTACTCTCTGCACATATTCTATCAGTCAACAAATCTTGTAATTTCTTTCTCCATAATATATTTCACATAGATCCTATCCTCTTCACTCACAGAGCCAGTACCCTAATTCCAGCCTTCATCATCTCTTGCCTGCGTTACTGTAAGCTTTCTAATGAGACCGCTTGCCTCCAACCATTGCCCACTCGAATGCATTCTTTATCACCACAGTCATTTTCCTAAATCGTCATTCTGACCATTTCACTCCCCTCCTCAGTAAACTCCAGTAGTTCACTACAATTTCTGGAATCAAACATAAGCTCTCCTATTTAATGCCTAAAACTCTTCACATGACATTTCAGGTTATTCATAACAGCCTCTTCCTCTCTTTCCAGTCTTATTACATGTTACCCCTCTGTATACTTTGCTACTATAAGTTTTCAGAGAGATTGTCCTCTGAGGACTTTATTAGCTATATCCCTTGCCATCCAGCTAATCTGACCTTTCCCCTGTAACTCATCACTGTCCATCTCCTGTCTCAGAGCCTTTGCCCTGGCTGCCTTTCATACCTTAAAGAATGCCTCTTTTCCTTCAAGATACAATTCAATCCTTTCCTGATTGCCACACCTTCTAGTACCCTTCCAGATTATCTTATTTTTAGTTACTTTCTATTAATTGATTTTATAACTTGTTCTGTGTGAACTTATCTATGTACTTGTCTTCCTTTTCGAGACAAACTACTTGCAAATGGGGATTGTTTAATCATTTCTATTCCCAGTGCTTGACACTGCAGTTGGCATGCAATAAGCATTTAACAAATAAATACTTGGTGGCATTTTCCAGTGCTTACGACCCCTGAGAGTTCAATTCAGTGAGAGGAAACTTGTTGCAAGTTACCGAATTTCTTAATGACTTATACAGCCAGTAATTCTTTTAGGAATTTAGAGGAGAGAGGTGCCACTTGCAACCTCAGTGGTCATGAGAGGCTTCCTGGGAGAGATGGGATTTGAATAGAGAGGTTCATAGGTTGTCCTCGAAGTTATTAGCATGAGATGGAGAGCTAGAAGAGACCATGGACATGGTAGCATCCAACACCTTCTTGTGACAGGTGAGGAAGGTGAGGTTCAGGAAGGGGATGGTTTGCCTCACAGTGCACGTGAACCTCCGCTTCCCTGTCAAGAGCACCCATCTATTCTGTGGTTCCTAATACTGACTTGGGACTGGATGCCCACCAGCACCCCAGTGACTGTTGATACTCTGTAAAAACAGATCAGGCCCTGGAATGGCTTCTGACATTTCTGTCGGTAGCCTGTGCAGTGATCACCAGGATGGGAGGAAGTTCATAGCACAGTAGGGAAAATGGTGTTTACTAACACATGGTGACCTGATCTTCTTTGTCACTGGGTTTTCAGTGTTATAATTGCTTTCTGATGGCTGCCTCTTGCCCCATGTGACCAACTGAGCCTTTGTTATTCAGCACAAGAGTGACCAGTCACCTGATAGAAGCATGAGGGGGAGAATTTTAAGATAACTAGTATGAGAGCTTCATGCATGTTTAATTTTGCTATAAGGAGAGAGGCTAAGAATGTCAAACCTTTCCAATTCCCTTGAAGTGCCTTGCTTTGTACCCCCAAAAGTGGGATTACCCAGCTGGTTTTACCGGGGCTTCTTTGTTGTTTTTTATGTTTGGTGTACTCCGTGTATGTGAAGCCAAGCCTTCTTCCAGAGGCTCTGACTCAGAGGGGACTTTGACCACTCCATGGGAGCATTTTCAACGTGGACAACAGCACTCTGCAAATACTCACTAATGGTAAGGCCACAAGATACAGCAAAGTTTCTTTAATTTCTGGATACCCTGGACGCACTCACTAGTTTTCTGGTGCTTCATTCACCTGAGTAGATAAATGGCACAACATCTAAAGAGTGCCAAGGTCTGCAGCCCCTCCTTGAGCTCAGATAGAGGAGAGGAGCATACCTGTGATGGATAGACTTTCAGTTCTTAAGACAAACTCATTAATCCCAGGGCCACAAGTAGCTAAACAATCAATAACCTGGGGCACCAGTGGCCATTGCCTCAGGTGCAGTACACACTACCACAGACATGAGAAATGTTCCCATGTAGCTTTCAAGTCCCCTTTCATTAATGACAATGAATCATTTCTGAAAAAGCAGAAAAACCATCTGTCCCTAATTCTTGTTGCTTGTCTTGGAACCAGTGTCTGGCAGCCTGGCCTTCCTGCAGCCAGCCAAAGGCCTTCATGCTCTCATATTGTTTTTGCACCAACTCTGCCTCTTACTTCACTGGCTTGGGACCTTCTGGTGAGGAAATGCCTTCTATGAACCCAGATTTGTGTCTGCATCTGAGTCCTCCAAGGACATGGAGCACTTCAGTGACTTACCCAAGAATAGAGCTCGTGTGTCAGAGACCAGACTTGAACTCAGATCTTCCTGCCTGTGCAGCCTCCTCTCTAACCACCAGTGCCTCTGCCATCAAGAAATGACACACAAAGAACACCAAACCACCCTGGAACTTCAGGCACAGAAAAGCTCATTTTGTGATGTGCCTATTGGACGGCCCTTTCCTTTGTCATTGAAAAGGAACTGACCAACCTCCGGGTGTGTGCCTTCAGGGGTTCCCCTTAGCTCCAGCTCTACCATGGGAACCTTCTCCGGAGCTCCCAAGCTGTTTTTCCTACAACCTGCCGTAACAGGTTTAAATTCCGGACTATGACACTGTTCTTGTGGTTGAATTAGAAACTTTTTTTTTCTCCTTCTTTTTAAAAAGTGAAACCTGTGATAAGTAATTGTCACAGTTAGCGCCCTGGCACAATGCTAATTTGATGTGACATGTCCATACTGGCCCTGAGTAACATGAAGAAACTGAACAGGTGTGAGGGGTGGGGCTTCCCATGGGCTCGACTGAACTTCTAACCAGAGAAAAAGAGCAGAAAAAGTGAACTGAACCTTGACTAAAGCTGTCAGCAGGAATTATCTCAGCAACACTTGGTGGGGAGCAAGAATCCACATTGGGGCTTGAGAGCCTGTACACCCTCCACCCGGCAGCTTGTTTTCACCCACTGCACATAAAGTGGTGAATACCTTTCAAGAGAGATTTTTGCTGTGCAGTGCCTGTTTTGGTTTTTTTTTTAAAGAACAAAAAACTATTTTTCCAGGATAAAAATTGTTTTCAGACTCTTCCCTCCTATATACATGCCTTTCTTTCTTTTTTATTAATTCATAGTTTTTAAAGTAGTTTGGGTAACAGGTTGCAAAATTAGAGATTAAGCTTTACATTTTGGTAAAGCTGCATAATGTGAACTCATTAGTCCATAGACAATCATACTTCCTTCTGGGAAATGGTACATTTCCCAAGAAAACACTTTAGACCTGCTTACTAGTCCTTGAAAGTTGGAGTTTCTCATGAGAGGTGGCTAAACTGCATGACACAAGATTCAGGGCAGTTTTGTAAAGCTCTCCCAGTGCTGTTCCACTATTTCTTCCTTGGCTCTAAAATGAAAGATCCTTCATTCTATCTTTTAAAAATAACCGTAATATTCTAGTGGTTGCTTGTGTCTTTCCAAATCCTGAGACGGACTTTGAAGTGAATAGAAAATCTCTTTTTACCGCCTTGAAGCCCCTATTCTGGAGAAGAGGGAATAAAAAAACATACCAGACCTATGTTTTCATCTTGATTCCTTCCTTGGATAGTAAGGGCCTTAATTAGAGAATATTCGATTTCTAGGACCCATTTCTGTAACATTTTATAATCTTAATTTTAACATCAGCATTTTAGGAAATGAAGAAGAAATGGAGGTCAGGAAACCAAAGACACTTGCTTTATAATATCCAGTCAGTCATTGTTAAAGTCAGCATTTGAACCCACATCTCGGGATGCTGAGTCCAGCACTCTCACCACCATGGTGACTTTTAAAGTAGTCTCCTCATTCAGCCTTTGAAAGAAAGATGTAGTGGAAAAGTCTGGGAGAGCTGAGAAGTGTTAAGAGCAGTGAAGTTTAACACCAATCCCTGAGAGACTAGCATGGGTTATCATGATTCTTAAAATGAAAGCCAGGTTCCAGGCCTAGTTCAAGAGCTCACTAACCATGTGACTTTGACCAAGTTCCAGAATCTTAGATTCTGATTCTCAGGTTTTGAAACTCAGTCTTGAGGCACTTTATGGACAAAGTAGCATTAGGGAAGACGAGTAGAGCTCAGAGGTGGTCACCAGAAGGGAAGGCATGCCAGGTATGGGGGCAGTCAGTGCAATGACCTGGAGAGGGCAGATGAAGAGTTCTGAGTGAGGAACAAAGAAAAGGCTGGTTTGGCTGCATTGCGGAGTAGAAGAGGGAGGTAAATGTCCAGGGAGTCTGCAAAGAAAAATCGAGGCCAGAGTGTGTGAAACGTTAAAAGTGAAATGAAACAGGTTCTGTTTTATCCTAGGGGACACCGGAAACCCATGGAGTTGGGTGGGTAGAACAGTAACATAGTCAGATGTGTGATTAAGGAAAATTACGACAACTGCGTATAGAGTAGACTGGAGTGGCGAGTACCCTGGAGCAGGGTGACACTTGAGGAAGGCTTATGAGGAGGGCCTGGACTAACAGGGTGGTCTTACAAGTAGATGTTTTAGAGGCAGAAGTGACCAGCTTGGGGGGCTGCTGGCATGGGAGGTGAAGAAGAGTGAGAAGCTGAGGAGCAGGCCAAGGCTGCTACAGTAGAGTAGACTGGAGCAGGGGACACCTGTAACTTGAAGAGAGGATTCTGGAAGAAGCAGGGAGGTGGAGAGAAAGTTACTGAGTCTGTTTTGGACATGTTGAGTTTAAAATGGCTCCAGGACATTCAGTTTGAAATATCCAGTAGGCAGTCAGTGTGGCAGTAGTGAAGCTTAGGGAAAGATTGGAACTAGAGATAACATGCACGCATATGCTCACACATACATGCGTACACATTGTGCGTGTCTGCATATGTATGTGTTGTGCAGGCACATATATTTATGTGTAGATGATGAGTTGTTTGCGAAGAATACACACATTATATATATGTATATGTATGACAGTAACTGGGCAGCTAGATGGCAGAGTGGATAGAGTACTGGACTGGGAAGCAGGAAGACTCATCTTGAATTCAAATCCAGCCCACAGATACTAGCTGTGTACCCTAGGCAAGTCAGTTAACCCAGTGTGCCTCAGTTTCTTCATCTGTAATGTAAGCTGGAGAACCTCTGACAAACCACTGCAGTCAGTATCTTTGCCAGGAAAACCCTTAATGGGGTCATGAAATGTCAGATATGACTAATAAAACACTAAACAAAAGACTGTATGACTAAAAATGTGAACTAGCTGCATAAAGATGATAATTAAACCCATGAGAGCTGATTACATCACCAAGAAAGTGTGGAAGAAGAGAAAAGAGCCAGAACAGAACCTTGGGGGAACATCTATAGTTAGGGGTATGCTTTGGATGATGAACCAACAAAGAGACTGAGAAATAACAGTCAAAAAACAGGAGAAGAACTGAGTGAGTTATATCATGAAAACCCAGAATGGAAAGAGTAGTAATTAGTGTCAAATGTATCACATAGATGGAAAATGAAGACTGAGAAAAGACCATCAGAACTGGAAATTGAGAGATCATTGGTAACTTCAGTGAAGGGGGAAGGGCAGAGGGAATGAATATTGATATATTTATATATAGGTGGCAAAGGATTTAGAGCACTGGTCTGGGAATCAGGAAGATTAGTCTTGAATTCAAATCCAGTCAGCAAGTTGGTATGCCTGCCAAAAGGAATGAATGACAGGTTCATGACAATGTGAGTGCCACTTGCTGGAAAACACCATGCTACCATCATCAGTGCCTATGCTCCCACCATGACAAATCTAATGAGGTCAAGGAAAAATTTGATGAAGAACTAGAGTCTCTTATCATCAATATGCCAAAAGAGGACAAGCTTATAATTCTGGGTGACTTTAATGCTAGAGTAGGCTCAGACTACCAGACTTGGCAAGGAGTCCTAGGGAGGAATGGAGTTGGAAACAGCAACAGTAATGGTCATTTACTGCTGCAGACTTGTGGATTGCATGACCTTCTCATCACCAACACTGTTTTCTGTTTACCTAAACACACAATAAAACACACAGCAAACAATGGCATCTAATAGATTATGTGACTGTAAGGAGAAGAGACAGACAAAATGTGAGAGTGACAAAGGCAATGATACAGAGTGCTGGACTGATCATAGACTTATCCTTTCCAAACTAAGTATTCATATTCATCAAAAGTGCCACCCCCAAGGCAAAGTGACTACCAGAAGAATTAATGTCAACAAATTAGAGCTCTTCTCTGAGCATGAACAGTTTGCTGCTGACTTGGAGGGAAAGTTGAGCCAACACACAGTTGGCAACAGCGGAGCAGAAAAGGAGTGGGCAGATCTCAGACATTTGGTGTACAGAACTGCATTTACTCATCTGGGTCAGAACACTCGCAAACACCAAGACTGGTTTGATGAAAATGATGGGGAAATTCAGAAGCTGCTAAATGAAAAATGTGAACTCCAGCAGGATAGTTCATCCACCTCTAAGAAGACAGCATTTAATTCCATCAAAAGCAAAGCTTAGAGAGATGCAGGATTCCTGACTCAGTAAGAAAGCCGATGAAATTTATGCTGATATTAACAATCCAAAGCTCTTTTATGATTCCCTGAAAGCTATTTGTGGACGAAAAACCTAGGTGCATCACAACTACTCAGTGCTGATGGAGCCACATTGATTAGTGATAAGGACATGATCCTAGAGAGATGGACTAAACACTTCCATAGTGTTCTCAACAGACTATCATCATTCAATGCTGAGGCCACTGACTGGGCCACTTACCTCAGACTGAGGTCAATTCCTCCTTAGCTGAACTTCTAACTGAAGAAGAAGAGGTTTTGAGGGCCATTAGGCTCCTTTCATATGGCAAAACATCTGGTGCTGATTCTATTCCAGCCAAGACTTACAAGGCAGGGAGACCATTACTCATACAAAAACTGACTGAAAATTTCCAGGTTATATGCAAGAGGAGGTTATCCCCTAGGAGTTCAAGGATGCCTCCATTGTCCATCTCTATAAGGGTAAAGGGAATAGATTGCCCTGCAACAATCACAGGGACGTCTCTGTCTTAGTCATTGCTGGCAGAATTCTTGCTAATTTTGCTGATTTTTCACCTGGAAGGTGGTCATATACCTGAGAGCCAGTGTGGCTTCAGAAAGAGCTGAGGAACGGTTGATATGGTATTTGCTGCCTGATAACTCCAGGAGAAATGCCAGGAGCAGTACACAATGTTTGTAGATCTGACCAAGGTCTTTGACACTGTTAGTCGTAAGGGATTATAGAAAATTATGTCAAAATTTGGTTGCCTGGAGAAGTTCATCAGTATTGTACATCAGTTTCATGATGGCATGTTTGCCCAGGTTCAGGATAATGGACAAAGCTCTTGTGCCTTCCCAGTCACCAATGGAGTGAAACAGGGCTGTGTGCTTGCTCCCATGCGTTTTAGCATGATGTTTTCAGCCATCTTGACAGATACTTTCAGTGAAGATGAACATGGCATCAAGGTCAACTACCATACTGATGGTAACTTCTTTAATTTGAAAAGGTTACAAGCTAAGACCAAAGTGGAGGGAGTGTTGGTACATGATTTTCTGTTTGCAGATGATTGTGTACTCAGTGCAGCCTCTGAAGCTGAGATGCAACAAAGTATGGATCAATTCTCTGCTGCCTGTGCTCATTTTGGCCTAATAGTTAACATCATAAAAACACAGGTATTCTGTCAGCCACCACCACACCATTCATATATGGAACCATCAATTAGATCAAATGGAGAAGTGCTGAATGCTGTGGATAAATTCATTTACCTTGGTAGTGTACTTTCTAGGGATATACACATTGACAATGAGGTTGATGCATGCATTGCCAGAGCTAGCTCAGTGTTTGGGAGGCTCTGAAGAAAGGTTTGGGAGAGAAGAGGTGTTAGACTGACTACCAAACTGAAGATCTATAGAGCCATTGTGCTGACCTACCTCATTGTTACATGGTTGTGAAACATGGACAGTCTACCAGTGCCATGCTAGGAAACTGAATAGCTTCCATTTGAACTTCCTTAAGAAGATTCTGAGGATCACCTGGCAGGATAAGGTACCAGACACTGAAGTCCTTGCTCTAGCTGAACTGCCACGTATTCAAACTATGCTTCAGAGAATGCAACTCCAATGTGTTGGCCGTGTTGTTTGAATGCCAAATGTACACTTGCCAAAAAGACTATTTTATGGAGAACTCACATGGGGCAGGTGATACAAAGAGACTCTCAAGAACTTTGGATTTGACTGTGCGACATGGGAGACATTGGCATAGGACCACTCAGCATGGCATACCCACATCAGAAAAGATACTGTGCTCTGTGAGCAAAGCAGAATTGAAACAGCACAAAGGAAATGTAGTATATGCAAATTTGGAATATCCACCCTAAAAATTCATACAGACTATCAGTACCCAATCTGTGGTAGAGCATTCCAAGATCGTATTTGGTCTCATCAGCCACCGTTGGACACGCTGAAACTTCACTTTATTGTGATGTCATTCTTCAAGAACGAAGGACAGCCAGTGTGTTCCAGGCAGTGTGCTAAGCACTTTACAAATATTATCTCCTTGACTCTTCACAGCAACCCTGGGAGGAAGGTACTATTTTTTTGGTCATCTTTTTTTTATTTAATTGATTTATTTGTTTTCAGTTTTCAACAATCATTTCCATAAGTTTTAGATTTTCTCCCCCTCCCTCTTCCCTCTGTTGCCGAGACAGCATGCAATCTTATATGGGTTCTATACATACATTTTTATTGAACACATTTTCATATTAGTTGTGTTGCATAGAAGAATTAAAACGAATGGGAGAAACCATGAGAAAAATCGAAACAACAAAAGAGAAAATAGTGTGCTTCACTCTGCATTCCAATTCCATAGTTCTTTCTCTGCATATGGATGGAATTTTGCATCAATAGTCCTTTGGGAATGTTTTAGGTCCTTGCATTGCTGTGAAGGGCTAAGTCTATCAGAAACAGTCCTCGCACACTGGGGTTGTTACTGTGTACAGTGTTCTCCTGGTTCTGTTCACTTCACTCAGCATCGGTTCATATAAGCCTTTCCAGGTTTTTCTGAAGTCTGCTTGTTTGTCATTTCTTATAGCACAGTAGTATTCCATTGCATTCATACATCATAATTTGTTCATCCATTCCCCAGTTAATGGACATTCCTTTGATTTCCGGTTCTTGGCCACCACAAAAAGAGGTGCCATAAATATTTTTGTGCATGTGGGACCTTTCCTGTTTTTATGATTTCTTTGGGATACAGCCCTAGAAGTGATATTACTGGGTCTAAGGGTATGCACATTTGTGTTGCCCTTTGAGTATAGTTCCAAACTCCTCTCCAGAATGGTGGGATCAGCTCACAGCTCTGCCAACAATGAATTAGTGTTCTAACACAGGAAGGTGCTATTATTATCTATATTTTACAGTTGAGAAAGCTGAGGCAGACAGAATGACAGTGACTTGCCCAGAGTCACACCATCAGTAAGTCTGTGAGGCCAGATTTAAACTCAAGTCTCCCTGGCTCCAGGGCCCTGCTCTTTACCAGCAGTGGGCTTGAGGAGGAAGTGGTGGCAGCTAGTGCGCTGTTTTCTAGGAGTGTGACTGAGAGAGAGAGGAGAAATCTCGGATCATAGTTTGAGAGAATGGTAGGATCTAAGTGTGGTTTTTTAAGGACAGGAAAGATTTGGGTCTGTTATTAGAAGGGAAGGCTCAGTATGCAGGAAGAGGTTAAAGATGAGTGAGCAGGGGTGATTTGAAAGCCATCTCCAAAAGGAGAGAGCCTGGGATCAAGGTTATGTGTGAAATGACAGTGATAAGGGCCCTTCACTGTCAGAGACTGAGGGAGAGGACGGACCAACAGATGATATCAAGAGTCTGAGTTGAAGAGTGGGAAAGACTGAAGGAATGAAGCCTTTATTCAGCCTGTGTGCAGAGAACCAGTGTTAGTAGGTACGAAGGTAGGTCCTCTGGGAAGAGAGTGGGGGTAGGGCAAGGTTGGGGAGGAATAGGAATGAAAAGGAACATCTGTAATAACTTCCAGGGGAAACAAGATGAGGAATCTGTAAAAGAACAATAAAAGGATGCAGCATTGTAGCAGTGAGGGCCCAGGTGAAGTTGGATAACTTGAATGTGTCACGCACTCAGTCACTGGCAGCTTGTGTGTAGGAGCAGGAGAGGGCTACAAGACTAAGGCCTGGCCAGAGATAAGCAGCAGGAGAAGTGGGTGAGGGTTGCAAGAATTGAAGTGGCCAACCATTGGACCGAGTCTGAAGTCGGAGGACAGTTCACTTGGAGCAGGTGAGCAGAGTGCAGATAGACCAAGTGACTGCAGGGCAGCAGACAAGGCAGTGGAGAAGTCAGGAGACGAGCATCAGGGAGGCATGTCAGGTCTAGGGAGAAAAGAAAGGCCTTTGATAGAAACTTCCCACCTGTTTTAATTCTACCCCCATGAGATGATGAGAGTGATGCGAATAGCTGTGAATTAGAACACACTCCACAAGCACTTTACTAATTTGATCCTTGAGTAAGATTAGTCCAGTTTTACAGATGAGGAAAGTGAGTCTCCAAGAGATTAAATGATTTCAGTAAGAATCCAAAATAGCTTGCTGGAGTGGAAAGAGGGATAAGCTGATTATTAGAAGGCTTTGGTTCAGACCCTGATTTGTACCACTCACTACTGGTGGTGCCTCAAGAAAGTCGCCTGATGACCCTGCACTTCAGGTTTCTTTTTGGTAAAATCAAGGACTTGTACTGAAAGACTTCTCAGGTCCCTGGCAGCTCTAAAATTTTAACCCTATCACCTGTGGCCACCCAAAAGAGGCTAACTTGGCCATCTTGGACAGACAAACAGAGCAGATGAAGAGCGCATACAACCCTGATGATGGCGTGTGGTTAATTGGAGGAGTTGGTCAGTTAGTTTATCCTGATAATAGACAGCTGCTTCATATGGACAGTGTGTACAGGAGGGATTTCATTTGGGGAAATGTATAAGACCCTGACACTGATGCAAAAACCCATTTTTTAAGTCCAGTCAGCAGTCAGGCAGGAAACATTTATTAAGCACCTCTTTTGTGCCAGACATTGTGCTAAGGATTGTGGTTACAAAAAGAGACAAAAGACTGCACTCCAGAAGCTCACAATCGAATGGGGGAAACAGCAAGCAGATAAAGCTATATATGGGATAAATAGGAAAAAATTAAAAGTGAGAAGGCACTAGAATTAGGAGGGGCTGGAGAAGATGGAATTGTAGCTTGGACTTGAAGGAAGCCAGGAGGGAGAGATGAGGAGGAAGGACATTCAAGGAATAGGGGATAGCCAGTGAAAAGACCAGAACTAGGAGATAGTCTTCTTCGTAGAATACCCGGAGGCCAGGGTGCATCATGATCTTAGAAGAGAAATGGCAGGTGGCCAGAAATGCCACAGCAAGATACCTGGGTGCTGTGCAGGGGAATGCAGCCCATAACTGGCTTTGACCTGGGCAGTAGAAGTAGCCCCAAAGCCTTACTGAGATCAGTTCTGCATGTATTCCCCAAGAATGACAAATGCCTTGCGTATTAAGGTTCTTTATCAGATTTGTGGAAAGACACAGACAAGAACCTCATTGGCTCAGAAGGGTTGTTTTCTCTATCTGTGAAGGGAGAACATACAGAGAAGATTATGTTAACTTTGTGGGGGGAACAATAGGAATAAACCAACAGCCCTCCCCCCAATCACAGAAGCCTGTTGGTAGTCCAGTGAATCAGTGGGTCTGGAGCAGAAATGCAGCTGATGTGAGTAGCAGTGTCACCCCAGGACACAAGTACCTACATCAGGAGAGACCAGATAGATACAAGATCATATTTGTGGAGGGGCAGAGAGCAAAGGGGGAGTTGGCACTAGCATTTAGGGAGATTAGGGAAGGCCTCATGTGGAAGGTGGTATTAGAGCTGAACCTCAAAAGAAAATAGAGGTTATAAAAGCTGGAGGTGAGAAAGCAAAGTGTGGCAGGCAGGAGGACCAGCCAAGGTCAATACATGGAGATGGGAGATGAAATATGTATGAGGAAACAGTAAAAGGGTCAGAAGCCGGGGATATGAAAAGGAGCAATGTCTGGTTAAGGTTGGAAACTGTAGAGGCCAGTCCAGGTTGTGAAGGGCTTTCTTATAGCAGTTGTCGCTTGGAAGCTTCCGTTCTGACTATTCTGGCTAATGGTGCTTAATCTAGTTGTTTCTATGTTGAAAGAATGTAAATTTCACCCACATTCTACCTCCCTGGGACAGAACCCTAATCATGCCACTCTAGTTTGGGCCCTCATATCTTATCTGCCTGCCAAACGATGAACTATGAGGGCAGGAACTGTCTTAAATAAACTTCATTTCTTGGTATGCTTCATGTAAGATTCAACTTATTTTAAGTACTTTGCAGAATGAATTCAAGACCTCCAGTAAAAAGAAAACCAGCTCTCTCCAGAGTTCCCCTTGGGCACGATTTTTGTTGTCAGGTAGCAAAATCCTTCTTCACATTTCTGTTGTACTTTTAGGGTTACAGCACATTTCCCTAATAATACCTTGTGTCTTGGTAAATAAATACTAGGATTTACTTTGACAGATTAAGAAACTGAGACTAAGAAATTTTAAGTGACTTGCTGAGTTACACAGCAGGTAACTTCAGAGTCTGAATTTGCACCCACATCTACAAAGTTAGTGATGAGTCCCTACATTTTTTTTAACTGTAACTACTAGTTATCAGTAAAATTCATACACTATCCAATTCAAGCAAACAACTGCAGATGTGGCCAGGTCACCTTCTCAGAAATCTCCTGGATAATTGGCCCTGGACTATAAGTCTCTTTTCCTCTTCCTCTGCTAGGGCCTCCGGATCATTATCAGCTATTTCTTTCTTAACAGTGGATTTTTAAAAAAATTTTAGTGACAAAACTGCTATTTAACCTTGCTACAAGAATGTGGCAGCAGGCTAGTCCAGGCAGGTTAGCACGGGCACTTGGTAACTAACATTCTTAATAAACTTGCTTCAACCTGCAGCAAATTAAAGCTTTGTGACTTTCCAGCACATGAGTGATTAAAAAAATGCCCCACTTGTATTATGAAGGAAAAATAAATAGAATCTTTCTAATGAGAAGTGAAACTTTAGCCCTGGGATGCAGTGAAATTTCAGGCTATTGAAGTCATTGAGTGTAGTAGGATCCTGGCTTCAGAGCCAATGGGGACATCCCTTTAGAGGTGTCCAACAGGCTACCCAGTGAAGCTGGAACCAGATGAAAATATAATTGGAAAAGAGTTAACAAGATAAATAAAACTATAGCAGAACATAGATGGTGTGAGCATGTGATGCTCAGGGATCCTTGGGTTCTTTTCAGTCCCTTTACCCTTCAAGCCTTCTTTATACAGTTGCTCCGATCCACACCCTCCACCTGTGCCCTTAATAGAGAGAAACTGAGGCTGGAGAAAGGAAGGGACTTCTCTAGACAAGCCTTTTAGACATTTCCAAGAGGTTAAGCCCTTAATGCTTTTTTCATTCCCAGAACAGCCATATAGCCACATGATTATGGACCTTTGGAATTGGAAAGACCCCTTAAGAACATCTAGATTCTAGTAGAATGTAAGCCCCTTGAGGCCTCAGACTGGTTTACCCTATGATGTTTCTGCCACATCATAGGTGCTTCATACTGACTCCGTTGATCTAGTCCGGTGCCTAAAGGCAACAGACCATAGACATAACTACCACTTGCCTTGCTGGGACTTGAACACAGGTCTTTTAAGTCCAGGGCTCTTTCTGCTACCTCATGCAGATCTCTAGCTTTCCAACTTGAAAGGATGACTATGAGGTACTGAGGCACTAGGCTTCCTCTTCCCACAGTTTATTGGAATTGAAGAGAAAAGTTCTCACAAAACTCTTAACTATACTCAGTAGTATTTGAGGCTGGCAGAGTCCTTTGTCTTTTCTTATTTGAGAGATGAGGAAAGCAAGGACCAAAGAAAATCCATGACTTTTCTGAGGTTGCCCAAGAAGGAGGTAGCCTAGATGAGGTTTGAACCAAGGCTTGCTACCTCCAGTTCACTTTACCAGTCTGTTCCATAGCATCTTAGAGGGTGACACAGCAAAGACAAGTTGTAGTTGAGCTGATTTCAGCTTAGCCATCTGCCTCCTGGTTTTTGTAGCCCCTCTGCTGGTGCTGTTTGATGTTATTCCCAGAACTAGGTAGATCTCCATTAGTAACGCTAGTGCTGAACCAAAGCTGTTTCATCAGGATGAGGTACCAGCAGGGTTAGAGATGTTGTGACACCCAGAGGAGGCAACAGTGTTTTACAGTTGGAAGAAGGAATCAGAAGAATTGTGTTTCCCGGCTTCTTAGACTACCTTTTCCAACTGCTTTGCAAATCTGAAAACACTCTATGAATATAAGCTTTCAGTAACAATTGCATGTTGAGTCTCCCAGGGAAATATAGACACTTCTAGACCTCCCTCCTCTATCTCCTGTCTTCTCTACTTTTTCTCCATTCTTCTCTGTGCCTTTTGCCTTCTCCCTTTTGTCTCTTTATCCCTTTTCCCCTTCATACCCCTTTTTAAGAATTCAGAAAGTAAACTTTGGGGACATGTTGGGGATATAAGAACCTTCATATTTTTAGTTGAATCTGCAACATTTATTAAGCACTTAATGTGTGTATGTACAGAATCAAGAAGGTATTGACCTGGTAATTAGGGGGCAATGGGAGATAGTATTGAGAATGTTGTTGTTGTCATTGAGGCCATTTGGAATTTTCTTGGCAAAGTTACTGAAGTGGTTTGCTATTTTCCTTGAGAGACCCACAAATGCTGATCTGATCAATATCTATGTGAAAGAAAAGTACAAGCAAAGCACCATCTCCACCCCCCATTTGAGGAAAGAGAACTTGGTTTCTGCTGCGGTCTTCAGGGGAGGCTTCCAGGAGGGGGGGGTGCTGTGATTGGGCCCCATGTGAGTCTAGCCATCAGGAACAACCAGTTAAGAGGGAAGAGGTGCCTTGACTAGAATTTAGGGCACATAGTGAGGATTAGACAAGAAAGATGTTGAAGTTCAGTTTGATAGATCTTGAAACTTGAAGGGATTGTTTGATATTGTTTGAAGAAAACAACTTTTATAAGCCCCTGGAGAGCCAAGCTTCAGAAATAACATTATGTTTTATTCATGATCATCAGTCATAGACATCTAGCTTGTAGCAGCACAAGATACATGCGTTGCCATCTGCACATTGTCCAAATATTATGTTTTGATTTGTTTTTTAAGTAAAGCAAATACTGTATACGCTGTTGTAAATTATGCAAAGAGAAATTCCCAGAGAAAAGGTTTGGAAATCCCAGAATAAAGGGTCTGGGGCCACTCTTGTCCTCAAGCCGTTCCTGACCCTGTTAGTGGGAAACTCATTGAGCACCATAGGGAGCAAGTGTTTGCACCTTTAACGGTTATCAAGTCAACATTACTACTGTTGTCTTCCCTGCCCAGCCCCCCACCTTCCCCTTAGAATGTAAACTCCTTGAGAACATCAATTATTTTATTTTTGCATCCCCATAGCTAGACCTGTGCCTAGCACTAATGAAGAATTCTTTCTTTCCTGCCTTCATTTTTTATGTTATCTGCTACTTTTAGGCTTAGTACTTTCTGATTTTTTTTCTCAAAGAAAGTGGTCATATGTAGGGGTTCAAGACATCATCATGGTGGTCTGCAGGTCTTCAACCTCCCTCAGTAGTTATTCCTAAAGCTTGTGTTCCACTGAGCTTCTTGCCATTCTCATCTGTTTTTGCCTTTGTTTTGTAGCCCCCATGTATTAACATCTCTATTGACTTAAGTAAGAAGATCATAGGAAGATCTTCATAGACTTTCTCCATAACCACATTTACTGCAGCTAATATTGATGAATTAGCCTGCAGCCATTTTCATGGTGATCTTTGTAAAGATACTTACCATTACTTTTTCATTACAAGAAGAAAAAGGACCCCATGAAATGATATTTCCTGTTGCTTTTGAGCATATAATAAAACAAATACCCCAGATTTTTTATTTGCCTTTCTAAGGAGTACCCATGAACCATTCTTTTCTTTCTTTCCTCCTTCTTTCTTCAGTTATATTTTAAAACCAGGCAGTGACCCATTAGTGATAAGAGAGTCATTCTTGCATCAATTGTGTGTAGTAAAACATTGACTCGTTAGAAAAAAAATTTAAGTTAATATAAAGCTAGAATATGAAAAAAATATGGTATAAGATTGAAACAAGTCAATTCTGAGCTACTCAGAGAAATTATGACAAAGAAAATTGAGTGATGGATGGTAGAAAATACTAAGAATATACTAAGTACTAAGAAAATACTAAGAATAATTATTTCACACAAAAGTTTAATTAATGTAAATCACTTGCCATAATAAAGAGACCATGGAGACCAGCAAAGATGGGACTTAATTGCCAGAGATATAGCAGTCAAAGGCAATTGTCAGGTAGTCATCAGTTGATTAACAACCAGCAGTGTGCCAGGCAGCAAGCTAAGCACTGGGGATACAAAGAAAGGCAAAAATCATCTCCTGTTGATTGGAAAGAGTCAGAGAAGGAGATGAAGAGCATTCCAGGCATGGGGACAAAGAGAGGAAGGCTAGTGCAAGACATAATGTGGTTGGATCTTAGAGTGTGTAGAGGGAAATACAGTGTAAGCAGGATGGAAGAGTAAGGAGGAGCCAGGTTAGGGAGAAATTTAAATTCCACAAAAGGACTTGGGATTTGGTCTTGGGAGTCATAGAGGCCTCTATGCATTATTGAGCAGAGGGTGTCATGATCATTCCCACACTTTCAGAAAAATCAGCTTGGCATCAAAGTGCAGGATGAATTGGAATTGAAATGAGGGAGAGACTTGAGGAAGGGAGAATATTTTCTTCAGGCAAGAGGTGATAAACACCTAAATATAGTTGTGGGCTGGGTAAGTGGAGAGGAGATCTGTGCATGATACGGTAAATGTAAGATGTCTTTATCACAGTGTGTGGAGCAGAGTAGACATTTGATATCATAAGACTTAGTTATTAGGGGTGAGTGAGAGAAAGGTATTGAACATGACACCGAGAGTTCAAACCTTAGTGACTAGAAGAATGGGGGTGCCCTCAGTAGTAATAAACAAGTTCAGAAATGGAGTGAAGTGGGGAGGAGAGATATCAGGAAGAGATAACAAAGTCTGTTGTAGGTAATGCATTTGAGATGCCTGCGGGACATCCAATTCAGATGTCCAACCAGCAGTTGGTTACATGGGACTGAAGATCAGAAGAGGAACTTGAACTGGATAAACAGATCTTAGAATCATCAGCATGGAGTTGGTCATGGGAGAGAACGAGTTCTCCCAGGGAGATGTCACAGAGGAAAAATGAATCAGGGTGAGGCCATAGAGCCTTGGAGGACAGGAACAGGTAGAAGGTGTGACGTAAGTAATCCAGTAGGAAAGACTGAGAGAAAACAAGCAGACATGTAGGAGAAGCAAGAGAGAGCAAAGTTATGAGAGAAAGCACAGTAAAGGTGAATCAGGAGAAAACTCACAGAGAAGAGTGTCCAGGAAGTGAAAGTCTGGTCAGCTCAGTGGGCCAGAGGTCAGAGAGGTCATCAAGGAGAGACCGTTAGATTAGTTAGCCAACTGATAAAGCGCTGCTTCACTGGAGACAGCATTTTAAGTGATAAAATCAGAAGCCAGATTGCAACAGATTTAAAGGAGAGTGAGGGGAGAAAAAAGGTGGAGGCAACAATTATAGGTGACTTTCAAGGAATTTAGCTAAGAAAGATAGGAGAAATACAGGAAGCTGGCTGATGGGCATAGTAGCATCTAGTGAAGAAGAGCCATTCACATGTCTATAGGAATTATGGAAGTGTCAGTAGGTAGGCAGTGCTGGAAGTGACACAGTGTGGAGAGGGTTAACAAAGTGTCTAAAGAAATGGGAGAGAGCAAAGATAGGAAAAAGGATCCTGGATCTTTGCTGAGAACTTTTACATCTATGTAAAATTCTCATACTTAATCATCGACACACTCCATGAGTTTGTCCTTAATGACAGTCTTAATAGGAAACAAAAAGACTTTTGCAACTGATATCCCAAAGTGAACCATACCTTTACTATCACATAGTTAACTGAAAGATGACAAGATCCCACTGGGCTTAGTTGGTTTTCTTTTTTAATTATTTTGTAAAAAGCATTTGATTTGGTAAAGCAAATAATCACCTTAAAATCTCTCTTTCAACAACATATCACCTATCCAAATGTCTTAAATCATTCAGGATTCCTTGAAAGATATAACAGAATGAATGAGTGAATAAATGAATGAATCATTAAGATGCTTACTATAAGGAAAGCACTGTAATAAGCTCTGGGGATATAAATAGAGAAGCAAGACAGAGAACCTTTATTTAGTGACTCAGACATGAGATGAGAAAAGATAGAGATATGTGTATTCTCACCACTGTGGTGGAAGACTTTCAGTATAATGTCAAACTTGAAGAGGGGTTTCGTAAAGAGGAATTAATACAATAAAAATTGTTTATGGAATGACTAACCCTGAGTGCCCCCCGAGGTGCTGTCCTGGGTCCTCTTTTCTTTTCACTCCATACTATCTTCACTTGGTGATCTCATCAGCTCTCATAGGTTTAATTATCATCTCTGTGCAAATGATTTCCAAATCATTCTTTCCAGGCTAATCTTTTTGCTCAATTCCAGTATTGCATCACCAACTATGTTTTGGATATCTTAAACTAAATGTAACAAACTCAACATGTTCAGACTCATTTGAACAAGTATTCAAACTATGCTTCAGAGAGTACAATTCCAATGAGCTGGCCATGTTGTTCAAATACAAAATGCATGCTTTCCAAAAAGACTATTTTATGGAGAACTCACGTGGGGCAGGCGATCACATGGTCAGAAGAAGCGATACAAGGACACTCTCAAGGTCTCTCTCAAGAACTTTGGATTTGATTGTGCCACATGGGAGACACTGGCACAGGACTGCTCAGTATGGTGTGCATACATCAGAAAGGGTGCTGTGCTCTGTGAGCAAAGCAGAATTGAAACAGCACTAACATAGGATGCACAAATTTGGAGTATCCACCTCAAATGTTCACCCGCACTATCTGTGCCCAGTCTGTGGTAGAGCATTCCGACCTTGACATTGAAACTTGGCTTTGTCCTGGTGATGTCATTGTGGTCCTCTTTGAGAACAGGACAACAACCAACCAAGAGCATTTTCTCATGCGACCATAGATAGTTTTCATTTCTTCATCTGAAAACTTCTTGTTCATACACATTGACAAATTATCAAAGTGTAGGTAACACTTGATGAGGAAATCGTTGCCAGCAGCATAGGTCAGCATCTTTCTAGTCACTGAGAGTCCAGAGAATTGCCATGGTACACTGAGAGGGTATGTGCTCAGGGTCACAGAGACAAATGTATTGTGGCAGAACTTGAACCCAGATCTTTCTGAATCATCACTCTGTCTACAGGACTGTGTTGCTTCTAATGCACACACTATGTATTATTTTGGAGTAAAGTGATATGTTGTCGTGTCTTATCCCTCTGAATTCTGTGAGGGTAGTACCATATATAACACTGGACATACAATAGGTATTGAACATGCCTGCTGTTGTACTGTTGTTCAGGAAAGATTTATTTTAGTTCCTGTTTTCTAGTTCCTATTTTCCCCTCCTCAATTCCTGCATCACCTCTCTCCTAAACTAATGCAGTAATTTCCTAATTGGTTTCCCTCCTCAAATTTCCTTCCTTTCCAGTCCATCCTCCACACAACTGCCAAAGTGACAAAAGGATGTTCCTGAAAAATAGGTCTAACCATGTGGCTTCCCTAGCCCAAACTTTGCAGTGCTCCGAACTCTATGATTTAAAAAAAAAACAAAAACAACTGCTTAGGGATTTGAACTTTTCACAGTCTGGCAATAGCCCAGCTTCTCAGGCCAATTGCCCTTCTTGTAGTCTGCGTTCCAGGTAGAGTGGCTTCTTTAAAGTACAGATCTGCTGTACTCTCTGTCTCCGTGCTTCTGTGTTGGTTGGCTGCCATGTCTCATACACTGTCCTTCCTCATCTCTGCTTCTTTTAGACTGACTAAGAGACCTCCTTTCTTACCTGCCCCCTGCTGGTCTTTCCCCCATCCCATCAGTCATTACACCCTTTCCCTCATAGTTACTTTGTACATATGTTGAATCTGCTTATGTGAATATGCTTTCCCTCTGGTAGAGGGTAAGTTTTGTGCCTAAAACAGTAAGTGCCTGGCACATAATGAACAATAAGTTTTTTAATGAACTGATCAATATTTAACATGAATCAAGAAGATGTAGTGGAGGGAGCACTGTAAGGATGGAAAAGTTTAAGTGTTGCCCAGGCTAAGCCTTTGTTTCCATATCTCTAAAATAGAAGTAATAATACCTCTCCTGCCTTCCATCCAGAGCTAACTAGATCATGGATATGAGAGTTTTAATAAGCATAAAGCATTATGAAATAGAATGACAAGTCTTAAAAGCCTCCTTATTTCCTTCCTATTTTAGTTACAATTGTTGGCTGTTTTGCTGTTCAGTTTATAGCCAGTACCATTGTTTGTTTGCCATTTCATTAATTTGGGGTTTAAACTTACTGTAACAATGAGACTATGACGCACCCAGCCTTCCCTTAGGAAGGTGTTAATGGATATTTTTGTTACTAGAGACCACAATCGTACAAGCTACAGATTGTTGGGCCCCCAGGTGTACAGTTAGATTCAGGTGGGCGGTAGCACAACTTCTAAATTACCGTATTAGAAGCCAAATGTAAACAGTCATAGAACAGAGTGTCAGAGCCAGAAGGAAGAGAGAGCATAGAATGCCAGATTTGAGAGGCACCTTAGAAAACGGAAACTTACTTTGTAGATGAGGGAACTGAGGTTCAGGGAGCTAAGTCACTTTATCCAGGATTACACCAGAAATTGAGGTAGAGCTGGAACCAAAGCGTTTTGTACCAGGCCACACAAATAACTCTGAAGTCTTTGGGAAAAGCATGGAAGTGCTCTTCTTGTTGTTTAGAACATTTGCTTCAGAGGGCTTTCAGTTTCTGTGTTAAGAACCAAAGCATCTAGGGATAAGGAGATATTTGTTCCTCTATACTCTATCCTTGATAGTCAGGCCTCATCTAGAATATTGGATTCAATTTTAGGGTCATCATTTTAGGAGGGACATTAATGAACTGGAAAGCATCCAGTAGGACAGCCCAGATAATGAAAGACTTCAAGTTCATGCCTTATGAGAAATCACTTGAAGAAACTGGGAATGTGTAGTCAGGAGAAAAAAAGACTGGGGGAACCTGATAGCTGTGTTCAAGTTTAGAAGTGCTATTATTTGGTGGAGGGATTAGGCCTGTTCGGCTTAGCCCCTGAGGGTGGAACCAGGTGTAGTGGGTTAAAGTTGTAAAAAGGTTAATTTTTCCTGTAGAAAACAGGCCTTTAGCTGAGACTTGAAGAAAGCTGAGGAAGGAGAGTATACCACATATAAAGGACAGCCAGTGGAAAGGGAGAGTAAAGAAATAGAGTGTAAGGGACAGCCAGGAGGCCAGTACCACTGGATCACAGAGGACATGGAGGGGACTAAAGTGTTAGAAGACTGGGAGGGTAGGAGGGGTTCAGGTTATGAAGGGCTTTGAAGGTCAAACAGGATTTTGTATTTGATCCTACAGAGGCAGCTGAGGGGTGAAGTGGTAGAGCACGGGCCGGAGACAAGAAGACTCATCTTCATGAGTTCAGATCCAGCTGTGTGAACCTGTTGGCCTCAGTTTTCTCATCTGTAAAATGAGCTGCAGAAGGACATAGCAAACCACTCCAGTATCTTGGCCAAGAAACCCCCAAATGGGTCATGAAGAGTTGGACCCTCCTAAAAGGACTCATCAGCAACAATGCGGGTGCTACTGTAGCTTGATGAGTCGGGTGTGATGTGATCAGACCTGTGTATTGTGAAGATTAGCAGATGGGCTACAGGTGCGGTGTCAGCAGCCGCTAGGATTTTGGTTCTAAGGCCTCTTCCGGTTTTAACCCTTTTTCCCTCAGCTGTGAAAAAAACAGGCACACCATCCCTGTCTTTATAGAGCTTCTAGTCTGATAGAAGAGTAGTAGCACATTTTACTATAACAGAGAAAAATGTGGTGAGGACAAAGGATAGGGCCAGGCCAAATGCTGGAGAGACATGTGAGTGGGCATCACTTTCATGTAGTTTGTGGGTGGAGAGTGAGAAGAGCACCATGACCATGAAGCAGAAGATGTGTGAGTTTGCCTTGAAAGAAGGAGCCTAGACAGAGATGTGGATGGAGTCAATAAAAGCTCAAAAATGGAAGAGAGTAGAGGCCAGAGAATCCTGGATTATAGAGGCACCTGACTGCCAGGGTCAGCATTTCAACTTAACTTGAGACAATAAACGAAGGTAGAGCTAACTGCATGATCATCAGGGTATTTTTGAACAGTGGTAGAGAATACATAGTTGGAAACAGTCTATCTTGGAGGCCAAAAGAATCAGCTAAAAGGTTATTGTTACACTGTAGGCAGGAAAAGGCCAAGGCCTACGCCAAGTATTGACAGCGAGAATGGAACAGAGTATAGACCTAAGAGATATTTTTACTTTAGTTAATTTAAACATATTAAATGACTAATATGTCTTCTAGTGATTCTGTGAATAATGCATGGTTATGCCCCAACACATTCACAGATGTGTTCACGGCCCCTGACTTCAAGCCTAGTGTTTTCACTGCATCATGTTGCCTGTATGAGATAGTGGATGAGAAGTGACTGGATGGTATTATGGATATAATGTATGTATGGACATTATGCATGGTAATGGTGGTGTTGTTGTGAGAGTTTATTTTTTTTCCTGGCTGTGTAATTGAGTAAATCATTTTACCTCTGAACCTTAATTTCCTTATCTTTAAAGTAGAGATAATAATCTTTGGACTATCTACTTCATATGATTATTATTTGAAAACTCTTTTTAAGCTTCAGAGTTCACCATCAATATGTTATATTTGTAATTATGATATAATTTTGCAGAGACTTAGATATAATATAGATACATTGTGGTTTAATGGTTAGAAAAATTGAATGAAAGAACAAGGTTTAAGACCCATCTCTGATGTACCAGCTAAGTGTCCCAAGCAGTGTTTAACTTGTAGTCCCTCAGATCTCTCTATCAGATTGTAAATGCAGTGCCTGACACATAATAGTGTTTAATAAGTACTTTCAAGACGGACCACTTCAGACACTGTGCTAAATACTTGCATGCAAATAGAAAAAATGAGACTTGCCCTGCCACCCCAAGGATTTCATAGTCTAAAAAGGGAAGTTTTGACCAAGGGACGTGTGATTTGGTCTGGAAGTCATAGGAGTGGTGAGTGGAGACATAGTGAAATTCCCTGAGTCCTTTCCAGGTATGATAGTGTTCATTTAATTCTTGTTCCAAGACTTAGAAATGGAGGACGGAGTTCCATGGGCATGAGAATGACTAGAGAGCAGCAGACAGTGTTTTGGGGTGGGGGTTGTTCTGGCTAGTTATGAAGAACTCTGACCAATGAAGGAATAGAATCCTAAGGAGGGAGATGGAGAGGTGTGGCATTAAGATGACCAGCCAGTACATGGGAAAATTACCAAACCATTGCTAACCTACCCTGGTATCCTCCCCTTTACCTTTCTTTTATGTGTTGTCTTTAGTATTCAAATGTCAGATCCTCAAGGACAGGGACTGACCTGTATTCCATGGATTTTTCTTACCCAGCAGTTCCCTGCCCCATTAAAATTGTACGTCAAGTGTAGCACAAAGCAGCAATAAAAGACTAGATGTTACATTTCTTTTAGGTCTATTACTCAGTTTCTTGTAGGCCCAGGCCAATTGTCCTTCATTGGACAGAATAAAGTTCAGAAACCTGCGTTCAAAATTCAGTTGTTACTTGCTGCCTTTGTGAGTTGATGCAAGTCACTTCACCTCCCTGAGGAGAAGGGGTCTGTTCTGGGAGGCTTCCTTGTTCCAGGTGAAGCCATTTCAGTATCCAATTGTGTTCTTGGACAGATAGAACAAAACCCAATTGAAAGTGCTTGGTCAGAAGACTGAGGTTCAGAGCCAGGGTGACACTCAGCATATTGGTTTCCTGTCTGGGCCTTAGTTTCCTGATCTGTTCAATACTTCTCTCTTTCCTTCCTCTTACAAGTCCCTTGATTGTGTGACTTGCCCAAGTGACCTAGACATATTTCCTGGTGTAATAGTGGGAACTGTCTGAAAGATTCTCACTCTCCTGCATGCCACTCACCAATGGCTGCTTCTATTTGCAGATGTGCCTCGTGGCAGCAGGGCTCACCTACCCTTGTCACCAGCTCACGGTGGGGAGAAGGTCTTCACCAGCACAAGCCCGGGAAGAGTCAGAAGAGGTAAGACAGCCCTCTTGGGCACCCCAGAAAGTGGAGTACTGGCAAAATATAGCCTCACAGTGTGGAGGCCAGCATGTAACTGAGGCTTTACTTTTCCTTTTCCATCTCTGAATATGGTGCTGAAAGAATCCTTGATCTGGTTTTAAGTGCTCCCAGCTATATCACTGTTATTTATTTCTTTGTCATTGAAACAGAAGAGAAGCTGATCACATAGTGGGGGGTGGGGGGGAGGTTGGGGGGGAGGGGGCCCTCTGTTATCCTCACAATGCCAGGAGAAAGAAAGAGGAGGGCCCCCCAGCATGTGGCCGACTTCCTGTAAGTCTGAGCTTGAGGGCGTAAGGCATGCAGTGGTTTGCAATTACAGTCCCATTTGTGTATTTTTGTACAACTGATTAAATAAAAAGGTAATGTTTCTAATGCTTAGTAGCAAGAGTGCTAGATCTGACTTACAGAAGACCTGCGTGTATATCATGGTTCTGCTACTTACTACCTGTATCACTGTGTACCAAGTCCCTTCTGCTCTTTGGACCTTAGTTTTCTCATCTACCCAGTGGAGTAAGAGTTGACCTCTAAAGTTTCTTCCAGCTCTAAATATTATAAAGAAATTTGACGGGGGAAGGGCCAGGTATTGAGACTGAGAAGTAAGGTCTGAGAAGAAAAATTCCAAAAGCAGGCCCATTCTCATTGTGATTTATGATTTAAAGTTCTTGGTTTCATCATTAACACTCTGTTCATTGTGTCTGAAAAGGATCATGTTTGCTGATGTTAGTCAAATTCATAATAAAATTTTTTTTCAAATACACAAGAGACTGCTCCATAAGAGAGTGAAGGTTTTTCTCCCACCACCCTTTTATTATTTTCTTGACCCTTTTAGCACAGTTTTCCTACATATATGCTTTTGTTCCAAGGAAACCAAGTATTTTCTGCTGTTTTTCTTTCCTTTGCTGAATATTGTCCAGGAGATTAAGTGTCTCCTGGGTGCATAGGCCCACTTACTTTAAATGATCTAACTAAAAAAGGTATAACTGTCTGTACAAAAACGTTGCTTGAAGAATTTGCTGAAAGGGAGGGGGTGTGGTTTCTCTCTGCAAACTGTCCATCTCTGACCCTCCGTTTTCAAGGTTTGTTGGTTTGAGCCTTTACCCGTGAGGATGCAGTGTCAGACAATAGGTGTGAATTCATTCCAAACAGGTTGTACCTACTGAGTGCAGAGCACTGGGAATTCTAATAAGGTGTGCTCCCTGTTTTTATTGAGCATCTGTAGTCACAGTCACAAACTAGAGAACTCTGTTCCAAGTGCATGCAACATTTGGCTAGACATGATGAGCTTTTACTGAATGAGTGAGGTTATATTAAATAATCTTCATTCAGTTTAATTTAGCCAACATTTATTAAGCACCTACTGTTAACTCTGGTGGAAGATTACATCCGTAAGTGCATGGCATATATACAACACATATCTTTGAGAGGTGCAGAAGACAATATTATGTGTTTTATGAGCCTTTCAGATCATGGTGGGAAGAGGGGGAAGGTACCAGGGTAAGATAGTGGCTGCCCACAAAGTACCCAGAAATATCCATCAATGAATGTTTTATGGAGTAGGTAGGTGGCACAGTGGATAGAGCACCTGGCCTGGAGGCAGGAAGATCTGAATTCAAATCTGGCCTCAGACACATTTTATATATGAATCTGGGCAAGCCACTTAATCCTGTTTGCCTCATTTCCTCATCTGTAAAATGAATTGGAGAAGGAAATGGCAAATTTCTCTATTATCCTTGCCAAGGAAATTCCAAATGGGATCATCCAGAGTCAGGCTGAACAGCAACACCAACAAGTTTTTATTAAGTGTCAGAGCCCTGGCAGGCTCTGGCGAGACACTGGAGATCACTGCTCAATGCTTCTGCTGCTTGCTGTTAGATTGTTTACTGCATCTCTTGGAGAAGGTCTCTAAGTCAGTTTTTACATAGGTCTTGAATTTAGAATGTTCTAATCATAGAACCTTAGGGTTAAAAGAGACTTCATCTTTTCCATCCTCACATACAGTGTAAGAATATTTGTCATTGCATCCTTGGCACTTAGCTGTTACATGCTGAAACCCATGAGGATAGTCAGATCACTGCTTGTCAGAAGAAGTCACTTGATGAGGGTGAAAGCAGAGAGTGTAAAAGCTGGCTTGAAGCTTAACATCAAAAAACCTAAGATCTTGGCGACTGGTCCCATCACTTCCTGACAAATAGAGAGAGAAGAAATGGAAGCATGTCAGATCTTATATTTTTTGGACTCAAAGATTGGTACAGATGGTGACTGCAGCCGTGAAATTAAAAGACACTTGCTCCTTGGAAGGAAAACTATGGCAAATCAAGACAGCATACCAAAAAGCAGAGACATCACCTTGCCATATAGTCAAAGCTATGGTTTTCCCAGTAGCAGTGTATGGCTAAGATTTGTACTATTAAGGAATGCAGAGAGCCACAGGGTTGACATTTTCTAAATGTGGTTCTGGAGAAGACTTCTGAGAATCCCTTGGACAACATGGAGATCAAATCAGTCAGTAGTTAAATTAATTCAGGCTATAAACTGGAAGGTCAAATACTGAAGCTGCAGCTTAAATACTTTGAGAAGTATTTAAATATTCTCATATAATGAGAAGACTGGATTCATTGGAAAAGGCCCAAATGTTAGGAAAGATTGAAGGTGATAAGTAAACAGGGTAGTAGTGAAAGAGATGAATTGATAGTATCATGGAAACAATGAACATAAACTTGGTCAGACTTTGGGAGATAATGAATAGAAGGACCTGGTTTGCTGTGGTCCATGAGGTCATGAAGAGTCAGACATGCCTGAACAACAGCAACACCTCAGGATCTCATAAGATTTAGTAGCTTCGCATTAAAAGATTGGATAGCTTGGAATTTTATATTCTAGAAGGCAAAGGAGCCGGCAATACAACCATGAATCACCTACCCAGCAAAACTGAGTGTGATCTTTCAGGGGGAAAAATGGATATTCCATAAAATAGGGAACTGTCAAACATTCCTAATGAGAAAACCAGAACTGAATAGAAATTTGACTTTCAAATATAATACTCAAGAGAAACATAAAAAAGGTAAACAGGAAAATGAGAGAAAGGTTAAAAAAAAGTAAGATGGAGAGAAATACACAATTATCATTACTGTGATGTGAATATGAATGGAATAAACTAACCCACAAAACAGAAACAGAGAACAGAATGGATTAAAAACCAGAATTCTACAATATATTATTTACAAGAATCACATGAAGCAGAGAGACACACAGAGTAAAGGTAAAGGGCTGGAGCGGAATCTGTTATGCTTCAACTGAAGTAAAAATAGAAAGAAAGAAAAGCAGGAGTAGTAGTCATGATTTCAGATAAAGCAAAATTAAAAATAAATCTAATTAAAAGGGATAAGCAGAGAAACTACATTTTGCTAAGAGGGATCATAGAGAATGAAGTATTAGCAATATTAAACCCATATGTACCAAATGTTATAGTGTTCATATTCTTAAAGGAAATGTTAAATGAGGTACAGGAGGAAATAGACTGTAAAACTGTACTATTGGAGGACTTCAATTTTCTCCTTTCAGAACTAGATAAATCTAACCAAAAAAGTGAAGGAGTGAAGGAGATGAATAGAATTTTTGTTTTGGAGGCAATTGGGGTTGTGCTCAGGGTCACACAGCTAGTGTAAGTACTAGAGGCCATATTTTAACTCAGGTCCTCCTTACTCCAGGGCTGGTCATTTATCCACTGCACTACTTCACAGCCCTAGATGAATAGAATTTTGGAAAACTTAGATATGATAGATTTCTGGAGAAAATTGAATGAGAATACAAAGGAATATATCTTTTTCTCAGCAGTACATAGCATGTGCACAAAGCAACCACCATATATTAGGATGTAAAACCTCTTAAACAAATGCAGAGAAGCAGAAATATTAAATGCATCTTTTTCAGATCAAAAAGCAATAAAATTATATTTAATAAAGGTCTGTGGAAACAGATAAAAAATTAATTGGAAACTAAATAATGTAATCCTGAAGAATTAGTGGGTCAAACAAATTATAGAAACAGTAATTTCATTAAAGAGAATGACAACAATGAGACAATGTACCAAAATTTATGAAATGCAGCCAAAGCATCTTAAGGGAAATTTTATTTCTCTAAATGCTTACATCAGCAAAATGGAGAGAGACCAACAGATTAATGAATTAGGCATGCAATTTCAAAAAACTAGGAAGAGTAAATTAACCTCCTCCCCAGCCCCGTTTAAACACCAAACTGAAATCTTGATAATGGAAGGAGAGATTAATAAAATTGGAAGAAAGAAAATCATTGAACTAATAAATAAAACTATGAGTTTGATTTTTTTGAGAAAAAAAACAAAAATAGGTAGACCATTGGTTAAATTGATTTTTAAAAAGGAAAAAAAAGATATCAGTATCAAATATGAAAAGGGTGAATTCAAATTATTGAATTTGAATTATTGAAATTTAGCAATTTAAATTAGAGCAGTTATTAGGAGCTATTTTTGCCCAATTATGGGCCCATAAGTCTGACAGTTTAAGTGAAGTCGGTAAGTAATAGTAACCACAGAAATATAAATTACCCAAATTGACAGAAGAGGAAGTAGAATATTTAAATTGCCCCATCTTAGAAAAAGCAATTGAGCAAGCCATCAGCGAGTTCCCTGAGAAAAAAACTTCCCAGGTCCAGATGGTTTAATAAATGAATTCTACCAAACATTTAATAAGAACAATTAATTCCAAAGACATATAAACTATCTGGGAAAATAGACAAAGAAGGAGAACTACCAGATTTTTTTTATGGCAGAAATATGGTTCTAAGACCTAAAGCAGGAAGAATCAGAACAGGGAAAGGAAATATAGAACAATTTCTTTTTCAAAATAAATTTGGAAGAATACTTTTATCCAATTACATGTATAAATAATATTAACTTTTTTTTAAATTTTAAATTTAAATATTCTCTCTCTTTCTCACCTCCCTCCTTCCTGAGAAGTCAAGCAATTTAATATAAGTTTTACATGTGCAATCATGCAAAACATTTCCATATTTAGTCATGTTGTAAAAGAAAACACAGATACCCCCTCCCCCCCACACACGCAGAAAGTGAAAAATAGTATGCTTTTTTCTACCTGCATTCAGACCCTATCAATTCTTTCTATGGAGGTGGATAGTAGTTTTCATCATGACTGCTTTGGAATTGTCTCAGATGGTTGTATTGTTGAGAATAATTAAGGTATTTATGGTTGATCATCGTACAGTGTTGCTGTTAGTGTGTACAGTGTTCTGGTTCTGCTCAATTCACTCTGCATTACTTCTCGTGTGTGTGTGTGTAAATATATACATATATAATGCATGCATATATATATACATAAACATACCCTTTCACCTCTCAAAAAATTGTATTGTCACAATTTTAACTATCATTAAAAAAAATTATCATTGTGCTCCCTTCCCTGCTTCTATGTTGGAGAGCAAAACACAAATAAGAATGGAATGTTCTATTTTACAAACTTCTCAAAACACTTATTCCTTTCTTTCTTTACTTAAAAGTATTTTATTTTTTCCAATTACATGTAATGATAGTTTTCAGTATTCACTTTTATAAGATTTTTGAGTTCCAAATTTTTTTCTCCCTCCCCAAGCTGGCAAGTACTTGGATATAGGCTATACATATACAGTTATCTTAAACATTTTTCCACATTAGTCATATTGTGAAAGAAGAATCAGAACAAAACAGAATAACCACGGGAAGGAAAAAAGAGAGAGAAAGCAGTCATTCAGACTCCATAGTTCTTTCTCTGGATGTGGATAACATTGAATCTTTTGGAATTATGTTAGGTTGTTGAGAAGAGCTAAGTCTGTCGAAGTTGATCCTCTTACAGTGTTGCTAAAAGACTTAGTCCTATTAAAAAACACTAGAAAGTATAGGAATAAATGGAGCTTTCCTTAAAATGATAAGTATTATCTCTCTAAAACCATCAGCAAGTGTTATTTATAATGGAGATAAGCAAACCTTCACTGTAAGAACCAGGGTGAAACAAGGAAGTTCATTACTACCACTTATTCAGCATTATACTAGAAATGCTAGCTATAGCAATAGAGGGAAAAGAAATTGAAGGAACTATAATAGGTAACAAGGAAACCATCATTCTTTGCAGATGATATGATAAGGTCTGTCTTAAGAACCTTGGGATTTATTATGTGACCTGGGAGATACTGGCACAAGGTCCTCCTAGCATGACGTGCCCTCATCAGAAAAGGTGAGATTTGAAGTAGCTCATAAGAAACATGAGATGCACAGATTTGGAGAATCCATCCCAAATGTTTACATGGACTTTTTGTGCCCCGCCTGTGGCAGAGCATTCCTAGCTCCTGTTGGTCTGATCAGATGCGGTAGGACACCTTGAAACTGGACTCTAACATAGTGATGTCATTTTGGTCATCTTCAAGAACAAAGGACAATAACCGTAACTATGAGGATATACTTGGAGAATCCTTGAGAATCCATTTTTAAAAGTTAGAATAATTAAATACATTAGCAGAGTGGCAGGATATAAAATAAACCCACATAAATCATCAGCATTTCCAAATATTACCAACAAAGTCCAACAGCAAGAGATAGAGAAATTCCATCTAAAATAACTGTAGACAGTGCAAAATGCTTGGAACTCTACCTCCCAAGACAAATTCAGGAAATAGATGAACATATTTACAAAATACTTTTACACAAATAAAGTTAGATCTGAACTGGAAAAATGTGAGTTATTCATGCCAATATCATAAAAATAGCAATTCTACCTAAATTAAGTTACTTACACAGTGTCACGCCAATCAAACTACCGAAAAATCAGTTCATGGAGATAGAAAAAATAACAACAAAATCTATCTGGAGTAACAAAAGATCAAGAATATTAAGGGAATCGACTAAAAAAAAGTGAAAGGTGCCTTAGTCATCGAATATCTCAAACTGTATTACAAAGCTGTAATCATCAAAACAGCTGTGTCAGGGGAGTAGATTAGGGATGCAGTAAACAGTAGGAAACCACCGTAATAATCTAGTGTTTAAGAAGTACAAAGATCCAGGTTCTGGAGATAAGGACTCTTTATTTGACAGCACTGCCAAGGAAACCAACATCTCACACTCTATACCAAGATTAAATAAAATTGGCTAAATGATTTAGATCGTAAGGAAATTAGGGGAGTATGGAATAGTTTACCAGTCAGATCTATGGAGAAGAGAAAAATTTATTACCAAGCCTGAGACAGACAGCATTATGGGATGTAAAATGGATAATTGTGATTACATTAAATTAAAAAGGCTTTACACAGACAAAACCAGTGCAGCCAAGATTAGAAAGAAAACAGAAAATTGGGAGGGAAATTTTACAAGTTTATCTGATAAAGACAAAGAATATGAACAGCCAATTTTCAGATGAAGAAATCAAAACTATCTAGCCCTATGAAAAAATACCTAAAATCACTGTTTGCTAGAGAAATGCAAATTAAAATAACTCTGAGATACCACCTCACACCTATCAGATTGCTAATATCACAAAAAAAAACCCCAAAAATAATCAATATGAAAATAGTTCATGTGAACATTTGGGGTGAATTCTCTAAATTTGCTCATCTTATGTTTCTTTAGAGCTACTTCAATTCTGCTTTGCCCATAGAGCACAGCATCTCCGATGAGGGCATGCCATGCTGGGTGGTCCCGTGCCAGCGTCTTCCATGTCAGGCATTCAATTCCAGAATTGTTCAGAGAGAGGTATATGATTATAATGAATACTGTTGTGCTGTAAGAAGTGATGAGCAGGATGCCCTCAGAAAAAACCTTAAAAGACTTACGTAAACTTTTGTGAAGTGAACAGAACAGAACCAGAACCTTTTACACAGGAGAACATTGTGTGGTGATCAGCTGAGAATGACTTAGATATTCTCAGCAATACGTGATCCAAGAGAATTCTAACAGACTCCTGATGAAAAATGCTCTCCAGAGGAGGATGGCAGAGCAGGCCAGAAAATACCAGACTCTCCAAATTTTCCCCACACACGTAACAGAACATCACCTCAGAGTGAATTTAGAGCAACGGAAATAAAATAAAAGTCCAAGTAATGCAGTTTTTCTCCTAACTTAATTTGAGAGGACCTCAGAAAAAACTACCTCCTGGGGTGGAGAGTTGGCCTGACTGAAGTGCAAATACCTGTAGGCCAACGCCACTGAATCAACAAACCACTAACCCCTGGGTCTGGGAGGCAGCCTCAGCCTCAGGAATTTTACCTTATGGACCATGTTGTGGTTGGACAGCTGCATAGGGGAAGATTGAAGGACCTTCCATTGTCTTGGGAAGCCAAGCCCAACTCTGCTGACCAGTTGTTCCTGGACTGGGGCTGTGAGCAAGGAGAAGTAAGCTAATACAGTAGCAAAGGGGCTGTTGGCTGTGGACTCTTGCAGAAGATTTGGAGTCCCTAGTTTCTGTATCAGGGCAGAGGAGAGAGCTGAAGTTTGTAGCCTCATGAGGAACTGCAGGGAGCAAGAGCATTTGCAGCCCCTGTGTCTAGCCCTGTTGGAGAGGAGTGCCTGAGGTTGCGCCCCTAGACAGAGCTCAGAAAATAAGAGTAAAAAGGACATAAAGCCTGGGGCACCATTCCCCACAATAATAAGCTATTAAAAATAAAATAAAACTGAGTAAGCAAAGGAGAAAGAATCTAACCATAGACAGCTACTGTGGGGGTAGAGAAGATCTATGTTGATATTCAGAGGAAGATACTCTGACTTCAAATAAAAATAACAAATGGTCACAAGCCCAGAAAGAGTTCTTGGAAGAATTTTAAAAGGCTTTCAAAAACCAAATAAGAGAGGTTAAGGAAAAATTGGGCGGGGGAAGGGATGGGATAAGAGTAATCTTACTCATAAGAGTAATCTTCATAGAAAACTATGAAGAAATAAAGATGTCAGTTGGAAAAAGAGATCCAAGAACTTAGGGAAGAAAATAACTCCTTGAAATCTAGAATTGAGCACCAGGAAGCTAATAATGTCATAATACACCAAGAAATAATAAAATCAAAAGAATGAGAAAATAGAAAAGAATGTGAAACTTCTTATTAGGAAAATAACTGATCTGGAGAAAGATAAAAGAGAGTAAAGAATTATTGGACTACCTGGAAGTTATGATAAAAAAATTACAAGAAATTATTAAGAAAAATTAACTATGAAGTTCTGGAACAAGAAGATAAAGTAGGAATGGGGGGGGGGATCCACTGATCACCACCTGAGAGAGGTCCCGGGATGGTAATTTACAGAATGTTACAGCCAAGGTTCAAAGCTCCCAGATTAAGGAGAAACTATTATAAGCAACAAGAAGAAAACGATTTAAATACTGTAGAACTCCAGTCAGAATAATACAGGAGCTAGCAGCTTCTACATTAAAAGATCATGGGACTTGGAAAATTATATTTCAAAGAGCAAAAGAACTGGGGTTGCAACCAAAAATAATTTACTCGGCAAAGCAGAGTGTAATTCTGAACAACTACAAAAAGACATTTAATAAACTGAAAGATTTGGGGGTATTTGTGACAAAAATACCAGAACTTAACAGAAAATTCAGCATCTAAGATCCAAGAGAAAGATATAGAAAGCATTGAAGACCAATCATACATGACTCAATAAGGTGAAACTGTTTACTTCTTACATGTGAAAATGTTACCAATACTCTTAAGAATATCATCATTACTTGGGTGGCTTGAAAGAAAGGCTTGGGTTGAGCCAAGTATGAAGGGTTGATACTAAAAACTGGTTAGGGAGAGGTTAAAAGGAGCAGTTATCTCATCCAAATGAGTTATGAAGAGAAAAGCTGATAGAGAGGAAGCAGGTGGGAGGGAAGTGCTAGTAGTGCTGGAACCTTATTCTCATCTGAACTGGATTAAAGAGGGAGCAATATATACATTGAAAAAGGTGTAAACATCTTGTAAGTTTATAAAGAAATAAGGGGGCAAGGGGACAGAATGAGAGAGGGACTTTTAGAAGGGCTTGTAGATTAAGAATTAGGAAGAGGAGAGAGGATAAGACTGGTTTCTTAGAGGGGTAGGCAGATCGAGGAATAGGGGTAAGGGGGAGAGAATCAGGGAGGCATTCTTTAAAAAAAAAAAAAGCATGTGGATTAGGGAGGTAGTGTTATGTTTTCTCCTTCCAGAGGTGATATTTGTCAGCCTTCTGCTTACCAAATCACAATGGACTAATTTTGGGTATATTCCTCTTTTGCTTATCTGTGAGCGCATAAGCACCATGGAGGGGACTTTGTCAGTGGTGTATCTGTGTGTACCTATGTGCCTGGTGAGTTGTCTCCCCCATTAGGCTGTGAGCTCCTTGAGGGGAAGGGCTACTTTTGCCTTTTGTCTCCTTCCCAAAGCACATAAAGAGCACTTAATGCACACTGATTCCTAGGTCTGGGAAGAGCTTCCACAAAAGTACAGCAACGGCCCTGCATGAAGGGGGAGAGGGAAGAGGGAGGTCTGAGAGCCAACCCTCAGGGTACCTCCGGTCTGTTTGAAACTTAGAGTGGAGGCAATGGATGTAAAAAACCTGACCCCAAATTGTGGAGAACTTTGAGGCTGATGATTTTTATTATCCCTTGGTGGGCCTGAGGAAGCCACCAAAGACTTTTGCTTCTTAGAAGGATCAAGATAATATACTATATACATACCTTCCACACCTTTTTCAGCCCTCCTTACTAGGCCTGACATTTCTCTCAGGTGAGTTCTCTAAAATCCCCTTACTGTAGCCCATCTTCTACTGTTACTTCCACAAGCATCCACAAAGTACTTTCCCTGGAGGGAAGCACATGAACACCTGAGGAAGGAGAAAGACTGGCCACCGATCCTTGGGAAGGGTGTATTCCATGAGGGAGGCTCTATCCTAGTTGGTCTTGCAGATGTAATCTTAGTCTCATCCCAACTTTTCTTGAATAGCAGTGCACCGATGTTCACATGGTTAGCGACAGTGACGGTGATGACTTCGAAGATGCTCCTGAGTTTGGAGTGGACGATGGAGAGATGTTCAGTGTCGCATCCTCTGCACTTCGAAAATCACCAATGAGTGAGTAGTGCTATCCTGGGGCCCAAACTTAGAAGAGTGAACCCTTGGTTCACAGTCCCAAAACAGAAGGCAAAGAAGCCCATTCCAACAGCTCCTCCAGAATCCTCTCTGCCACTGGGCCCTGACCTCCAAGAAATGCAGAACCTTATGTTCTAGGCATCATGCTGTTGCTGAAAGACTTGATTCTCATTCTTAGATCTCCCAGGTTAATGAAAAATAGAATCAGGTTCTGGTCAGTTCCCTTTGGACAAAGGGCAGTGTGAAAAAGCACAGGCTTATTTCTTCTGTTCTAGTGGCCTACAGCAGATTAACCTGTGCCACCACCACTGCTGCCACTGCAGCCTCCTCCTCCTCTTCCTCACATGCTCACTCACCATGGGTAAGCAGAGGTAAGGTTAAAGTCCATGAAATGGGAGAACTGTGGTGACCAGGACTAGATCTACATTCAGATCATTCTGTTTCTGAATTTCTCTCAAGATTTATCAGCATATATTTACTTGGTATTTTCAGTAAAATTGACTTTCTCACCCCACCCCACCCTCAATTCTTTTCTTACAAATGTTATTCAGTTACAAATCACGTTTCAACTTTTTTCAAGAAAAGTAGCAGAAGTCCCAAGTGATAACTGGCACCCATTTTATATATTCTTTAGGGTATCTTCAATAGGACTGACAAAATACTCATTCTTCTCTAAGGTTCGCATTCATTTTGTTTTGCAGAAAGCATGAAATCATTTATGGGCGTTGGCAAGTGAAAGTCTCTCAAAAGCTGTGGCATAGACACTAATCTTTCATTTGCTTCATGCATGTTCAGTAATGTATTTCTTTAATATGGGGTTAAAGGTTATCTATGTGGTTTTGTTTTTTGTTTTTAATAGTGCCAGAAAATGCAGAAAACGAAGGGGATGCCTTATTACAATTTACAGCAGAGTTTTCTTCAAGGTAGGGTAAAATCAGCAATATATAAGCATTTCTGTTACTGTGCTGTGGTAGTTGGGTCTATTTTCATCACAGAAAATTGACAGTAAGGTATTTAATGATCCCAAGGTTGAATTTATATAAGAATTCAGATTCTTGGCACTAAATGTTTCATTCTCTAGGACCTTAGTGGCACACATTTTCTTACTTGGCAAGTTTGGGGTTTTTTCTGGAGTGGTTATATTACCCATCGCCTCCCATTACTTCCCATTGCATCCCCGTCACTCAGAAATAATCAAGGATATGTTTGTTTGAGTGTTTTCAATGTAAGAACAGTACAAATAAAACCTAAGAACTGGTCAAGTCATGAAGATCCTTAGCCTTTGAAATTTTTCACACAAACTGTGTTCTGTCTTATGCTTGAAAATAGTATGTTCTCCTTGAAATTCAGTTCTGACTGCGCAATTAAGAAAATTAAGAAATATGGAATGAGCAGCTAAATAGATTCATTAGAATTGGAGAGAACCTTAGATGGCCTCATCCATCCTTTTCATTTTATGGAGTCAGAAGTTTTTAGCTAGAAGAAGGAAGGACCTTTAACTAGGTCTCCCTGACATCCCTAGCCCAGGCCAACCAGAGCCAAAACTCAGGGCTCTCTACTCCTAGCCCAATGCCTTGAGAAACCAAATAAGGTGAAAGAACAAAGAGACTCCCATTCTTTCCCTTGTGGGCCTTTAATTGACCACAGGGCTGTAACCACTCCATCCTTAAAGGATCAGAGCCCAGGGAAGAGCCCTATGATTTCACTGGGGGAGAAAATTCCTGAACCACTATTGTAGGTCATCCCTGAGGCCCTGACAGTTTACATTTCCCACTGTTACCTGGTCAGGATATGTCAGAGCTGACACTTGAACCCAGGTCCTCGTGGCTCTGGGGCCAGGCTGCCTCTCTTCTGCATTTTAAAAATGTTAATCTGATGAATATCACTTTTCTTTGTATTGGATTACTGACTCCAGAGTACCTTGTTCTCACCAAGAGTGCTGGAATAGTGAACACTTACTTGAAGATGTGGGGAGATGTTTAAGAATTGTCTCTCTAGGACAAGTTTCTACTCAGATGCTCTTAGTTTGCATTTCTTTAAAAAAAAAAAGATATAAAGCATTAAAGTCAATATAAAATCCATTTTAATTCATTCATTGTCTTAATTTTTTCCCCCTAGATATGGAGACTGTCATCCTGTTTATTTTATTGGATCACTAGAAGCTGCTTTCCAAGAAGCCTTCTATGGGAAAGCTCGAGATGTAAGTGAACTGTGGAATACTGTCAGATCAAAAGTGCCATCCTTGGCCCCATAAACAGGAAGCTCTGTTCAGAGCAGAACTGCATTGTGTATACCAGAAGACCTGAATCTGTTAGCCTTCTACTTTGTTCCCTTCCCTGGGGATACCCAGATATGTGATTTATGGATTGGTCGTATGTTTTCAAAGACAGACTTTTTAGATTGGCTTTGAGGAGGGTGACCCATAGTGAAAAATGGAGTTCTAGTTGTGTACAGCATTTCTGAGGAGAGGAGGAACATGGGAATAAATGGGACCACCAATATTGTTTTCAGATCCTGTCTACTAAATGAATATAATCACTGCTTAATTTTTTTTTCTGAATTATGAAGATTCTGTTGTGTCCTGTTTTAAGGTCTCTCATTTTCCTGTTCATTCCCTAGTGAGATCTACTTTGAGGTTTCTGCTTTCTAGTAGGAGAAACAAGCTGTTGAAAAATCCAATTCCATTAAGAAAGCCATTGCGTTGGAGATTGTAAAAAGAGAGAGGCACTCCTTAAAAATAATTCTGTGAAAATGGATGTACTTTAAGTAGATAGAGAATAATTGTAGAATCTCAGTGCTGGAAGGGACTTCAGTGAACATTGAACGTGGTCAAGCCCTTCCATACTTGGGTAAAAATCTGCATAACTATAATCTTGGGAGAAGGGAAAGGTATAAAATAAAATGTTGGCTTGAGGGTTGGATTGCCCTTTGGGCTACTGTACTGCCTCTATGATAGTGTGTAAGTCTCTCCCTGTTTTTTATCTTAGGTTCCTCCTCTTTAAGACAAAGAGTTTGGGTAGATAGTCTTGAGGGATAAATAATCATGAATGAGGGTGGGGGTATCCATTCCTCCCATCCTTGGGTCCTCCATTCTTCACTTAAGACCTTCAGGAGCCTGGAATTCCAGGCATACCAGAGACAGATGGGGCTGTTGGGTAGTTAAAGATCTGGCAGGTTTCAGGCTCATCCCTTCATCTAAGGTTGGCATTTAGTTTTCTTCAGTCTCTTCACTCCAGGCAGTTCATTTTGCAACATAAAATTGATTAACTTAGTGACAAGTGAAAATAAAAGTCTGTTCACCAAAAGATGTTATTAAAAGTCAGTTAAAAGAATGGTGGCAGTTGCCTAAAAGAAAAATTTTCTGCCTACATTCCCTTCAAGGAATAAGGCAGTACTACTATTTTGCTGACATGTTTTCTGCAGTGATTCAGCAAGCATTTGTTAAACACTTACTATGTGCCAGGCCCTGGAGATACATAGAAAGGCAAAAACACAGCCAGCCTTCCAAGAGATCCCAGTCTGGCCAAGGAACCATGCAAACATCAGGAAACGTTTCCAAGACAGAGTTTGAAAGCACCCTTGCTAGAAGCAGTATCTTAAAGAGTGTCCAGCAGTAAATATTCCCAATTCAGAATTGCGCTGTGTGCATGTCCAAACTTGCTTCTGAAGTCACAGAATTAAAAACCCAATAGATCTAAAAGAGGAGTGCATCCATCCCACCCACATGGTATAGGCCCAGGAGTGGAGAGAACGAGCTTGCTCAAACTCCATGAATTCATGGCAGAGCTGTGAATCATGCTCATGGATAATCCTCTTCTGATGAGCTTTGGGCTAGTTGGACAAATAAAAATCTTAGCCATTTATCAGAAGAATCTCTGAATTTTGAGCTGAAAGGGACATTTAAGACTCAGTGGAGACCGCTCATTTTATAGATGATGTCACACCTGGAGGCTTCTGAGAAGGTGGCTCATTCGTTGCTAAGAAACCTTCCTATCCAATCCTTAGTTCTTTTTCCGTTCTTCCTTCACTTCCTCTCTTCAGAGGGAAGGAGCTAAGGAGACCCATCTCCTTGCATTTAAGGAAATGGAGTCACAGTTTTTCTTGTGTCAGGCAGATTCTCCAATACAAGAAAAAGTGGCAGAGTTGTTGACAGACTCACGGGTATCAGAAGAAGGAATCTGGAAGATTATCTCATCCAGTCTCTTCATTTGGAAGAGAAGGAAGCCAGACCTCAAAGAGTCACTCATTTGCTCCGGGTCTTCTCATCTCGGGAACAGAGGGGCAGCTCTTAAACCCAGGCCTTCAGTCCTCTTAAGTCTTTATCAAAATGCATTTATCAAAATGATCAGCTAGCCTGCAGGCCCGTCATTTCCTAACACCCTGTATATATACATGGAATGTTTCACATGACAGAGGGTTTTCTTCTGTGGTAAATAGTACAAGTATGATTATTTCCATTGTACAGAAGGAGAAACTGAGCCTCAGAGAATTCAGGTGACTTGCCTCTAGTCTCATTTCTAGGATATTGTGGAGCTTTAAGAACCTATAACGGTAGTGAAGTGCGCTGCTTAATTTCTTCTTTCCAGTAATAACTACTTCAGTTGTCTGCAATGACTTAATATATGGTGAGGCTCTTTTATTCATTAAGCAAACGTTTATATTATTAAGTTTGTGTTGTGCCCTGGGTGCTGGGAAAGGACCCATCACTTAGGTGACCCTGCTTCTGATCAAGTAGGGGGATAGATATCATCACCCCCAGCTATGAGACTGTGCCTCTTCCTGGGCAGTGCACCTGCCCAGATTGCCTTCCCTCAGTTCGAAGCCCTGCCTGAGTCTCTTCCCCTACACATTACCTCGTAGTTTTGAACATGCATTGAACAGGTCATCTCCCATGTTGCTTCAAGGGCAGGGTCACTGTGGTCTCTGTATCCCAGGGCCTACAATTGGGCTTGGCACATAGTAAACTCTTAAGAAGAGCCTATTGACTGGTCGGCACAGTAGAATGTGATTATCTACTGATAGTATGATTATCAGCATTTTACCTCATTATTGAATGGTTTCTTGAGTGTCTCCATAGCTAAGAGCAGGCCTTTCCTATTTTCATCCTGAAAAGCTCATGAACAGAGCATTATTTAGGAAAACTTAATTTCTGCTGCAGTTAAGTCTTGAGGTGAAAGTGACCGATACTGTGACATTTGCTGAAATGGAAAGTTAAAATTTGTTTTCCATCCCCCTTAATATCCAATGTTTAATTTAAACCGTGGGAGGCGCATGAATTTTACCAGGGCAACAGATGAGCTTTGAGTACCAGCATTCTTCACTTCAAGTGAGAAATTGAGTTCCAAGAGTAAATAAAAACAAGATTGAAGGTTTAAATCCTCTGCTCGGCTTTTTGAACTTCTATACTCATTAAATGTTTATTGGAGTGGTGGGATTACAAAGGATTTGGGGAGCTTCATCAGCCAGTAGAGAGATAATCACTAAGTAAAACACTACATTTGATAAAGTGTTTCTCACGATGCCACACTCAATCCATCTTAATGAAAACTGCTTCCAGCTGATTGAATTGGAGAGCACTTGGTGGGGAGAGTGCCCGTGCTGCCTTTTCACTGCCTCTCTGTTCCAGAGCAGCCTCTGGAAGCCATTGTGTTTCTGAAGATGTTTCTAGAAGTGTCCAGTTTCTAGCTATTGGCACACTCATTTTTCAGAATCTTTGGAACTTATGGCAATCATTCAGGGTTCTCCCGCATGGAAAGCTCGTTTGTCCTCAGCACAGAGATGTCCACAGAAAGCACAGAGTAGTTGGCCCTTGGGCTACTCTTCTTTCTGTCTCGACTCAGTTTCTTGGCTTGCACTCCATCCTTTACATACTTTCAGCCTAGGAAGCTATCTGCAGCCAGGATGGTGCCTAAGGGACAGTGCTCCTGTTCAGGGCTCCTGCATGTGCCTGGAGAAAGAAGCATACCAACCATATCCTCTACTTACAGGTCTAAAGGCCTCTGACTGCCCCTCCAGTTCTCCTTGCTGGGATTCTGAGATTCTCTCTGCCCCCTTCACACACACACAGAATCACTCATAACAGAGTTTACCTTAGGTTCTTATTGGAGAAGGGAAGGAGAATAAGTATTTATGTAGCACCTACTGTGTGCCGGGCACCATGCTAAGCACTTGACAAATATTATTTCACTTGATCCTCCCAACAGCCTTAGAAGGTTGGTACAGTTTTCATCCTCTATTTACAGTTGGGAAACTGAGGCAAACCAAGGTTAAATGACTTGCCCAGGATCATGAAGAGGTAATGTCTGAGGCCTGATTTGAACACAGGTCTACCTAACTCAGGGCTCTATTCACTCTACTTCCTGGAAGAGGCAAGCATTCATTTGAATGGATAAATTCTGGGCTACTTGGTTTCATTACCTTAGCTCCATGCTGAAAAGATGAACAAAAACTCAGCTACCCTCTACTTGGGAAGAAAAACAAATGGATTCATTTGGTAACTTCCTCAGTGCTTCAAGGATCCATCATTTCGTTAGGGTGGTCTCTCTCTTCACTGTCTCTCTGTACCTTGGCTCAGAATTTCTCCTGTGGGGACCAACCTTCAGGCTGTTCTCCAAATATAGTAGGATAGAGACAGATTTGGATTTGACGTGAGGGAACGTTTCTAAAAGTTAGAGATATCTCAATACGAAACTGGTTGATTCAAGTAGTACTGGGCCTCACCTCTTGTCTGATTTCTGTGTAAGCATTAGCTAGGACCCTGTCTTCTCCCCTTCACTAGAGAAGCAGCACAGTGTACTGGATAGAGGCAGGAAGACCTGGGTTCAAATCCAGCCTTTGGCATTTAGTAGCCATGCGAACCTGAGCAAATTCTTTAATTTCCCTGAGCCTCAGTTTCTTCACCTGTAAAATGGAGTTAATAAAAGCCACTGTACCTGTCTCACAGAGTTATGAAACTTTACAAACTTTAACAGACTCTCCAAATGTCAGCTCTGATTGTTACTAGACTATGAACTCCTTGGGAGAAGAGACTAGTGCTGAATCCCCTTTGTGTTCATCTTCCAAATGACCAAGTCCAGGGCCCTGCACGTTGTAAATGCCTTCTACCTTTGTATCTCTAGGCCTGAGTACCAGGCCTTGGCCTTGACAGTAAGGACTTAATCAGGGCTTTTTCAAGTGGAATGTTGGTTAAATTGTTGAAAAATTATTCTTTTCCTTTAAAAAAAAAACATCTACATAGACATTTCTGTTTCCATCTTGCCTCCATCCCCCACTGAAATTAGAGAAATAGACCTGCTGTACATTTGGGAAATACCTCGTTCTGGCCATCCCTATTGTGTTTTCCAAATAGTTCCCAAAAGGCAGGACCATCTCTGTCCTTGTGATTACAATGGACAGGCAATGTATGTGCTAGGGAAAAAATACCTAATACTGTCATTATCATGGGTTCTGATCATCAGGGACCATCCAGTTCAACCCTCTCATTTTACACATAAGGAAACTGAGGGCCAGAAGGAGAATGGACTTGCTCACATAAGCAGTTAAGTGGCAGAGCCTGGATTTTCCCTCACATCCAATTCCAAGGCCAATATTCTTCCCATGTGCCAGCTAGTTCAGGAGTTGCTTGGAACACAGAGGTTCAGTGCCTTCTCTTGGCTTGGTTGTGGTGCTGCCTGCCTCTCCTATAAAATGAGGGCCATGGTATTCACGTTGCAGAATCGAAAAGCCTATTATGAAGAAGAGCATGAGGTGCCTACTAGGCATCTCCAGCTGTCCACGCCACAGGCTTTTCACACTCAGTGTGTCCAAAACTGAACTTGTCTTCCTCCTAGAAACCAGTTTCTCTCTTCTGTTGAGAGGTCCCACCATTCTCCCGGACACCCTGGGTCACAACCTCAGTCATCCTAAATTCTTTACTCTCCCTCAACCCCATATCTAATCAGTTGCTAATTCTTTTCGTTTCTGTATCTTGAACAACTCTCCAATCTGTCCCTTTTTCTCCATGTACGTGGCCTATTTCCCCTTCCATCTTTCCCTTGGACTATTCTAGTAACTTTAATCAATCACCCATCTTATCTCCAAGCCATCCTTAATACAATTGCCAAAGTTCAGATCTGACTGCCTCTCCAAATGCTTCAAAGGTTGCCTCCTGCCCCTGGGATAAAATACAGACTTCTTTGCTGGCCATGTAGATCCTTTTGCATTCTGGCTCCACTCTACCTTTCCAGGCTTATTTTCCATCCTTCTTGTCTTACTCTCTGCATTGTAACCAAGCAGATCTTCTTGAGATTCTCTGTGCATGCCATTCAATCTGCTATCTCTAGAGAGGCTGCTCCTCATCCCTCTAGTGCCCAACCATCCTTCCTCCTCCTCTCAGCTCAAGGGTGTGCTGACCCTTGTCAGGGGCTATTGTCCAAACCCTAAAATGCACTCTCTCCCCCATTTCCTTATATTTGGAGTTTACTTATCAGCACACCTATTGTTTGTTCCCCAAAGAATAGAAACCCCTCAGAGGCAGAGAGGTTTCATGTTTGTCTTTTTATCCCCAGTACCTGGCACAGAGTAGCTGCCTAATGAATATTGGTTGAATGACCATGAGTCATACCTTGAAGCTTTAAAAAATGCTTCCTCCCTTTTTTTTAAATAGTGATGCATTCTAAAGACTGAGCTCTTGCCTTGCTCATCACAATCTTTTTATGTACTACATAGACTGACTATCAAGTTATCTCTTCTCCCAGAGGTCCTTCTGTATGAAGTTCTGTGGCCTCCTCATTACTCCAGCAGGGCAATTAGCTACACCCAATCTCCAGGGATTTGAACATAAGAATTCAGGAATGTCAATGACTTGTCAATGACTTGTATCCCAGGAGTTGCTATTAAACTGCCCGGTTTCCTTCAACATGCAAAGCTGAAAGAAACATTCTCTGGGTTGCATCCTTTCTTCTTGTAGAAAGAGCCCTGAAGTCAGACGAGCAAAGGTGGAATCCTGGTCACATGCCCTTGAGCCAGTAACTTCCACCCTCTGACCTTCCTTTTCCTCTTAATCTTGTTAAGACCCTTTCTGATTTGAAATCTGACTATAACTTATTACAATTATTTTCAGTTTTACCTGGTATCTATGTTTCCATTTTCTCCCCCATGATGACTCACTTAAGATATCTAAAGAATTTTCTTGGGGGTTGAAGTTTCCACTGTAGTGATACACTTCACTCATGTCTTTCTTCTAATGTATAATCATCTCTCCCTTGGACTCCAGATAAGACTTCTCTGTCCTGTACAGCTCACATGATAATGGTGCAGTGTGTCTCTTTGTGTTGGCATCACAGCCACCGAAGAGATGGGTGAGCTCCGTGAGGCCTCATGGGACCCAGGCTTATATCTCTTCACATTCCCCCTAAGCTATGTCTGATGGAGGTTGGTGACCATGCCCATCCCTCACTCACTCAAGCCAAAGTCAAGTGCATGTCATGTCATCATTTGTCTGATGTCTTCCTTCCTTCCTTCCTTCCTTCCTTCCTTCCTTCCTTCCTTCCTTCCTTCCTTCCTTCCTTCCTTCCTTCCTTCCTTCCTTCCTTCCTTCCGTCCTTCCTTCCCGTTCCCAAAACCTTAATCCCAGTGTACTCTGAAGCCCACGGGCTACACAACAATAAGTCCCTGCCCAAGCTCCATCTCATGGCTGGCTCAGAGTCATTATCGCTAGTAGCAGTTTCTGTTGATTTAGTTGTTTTTTCGTTTGATCATTAAAAGGTCCATTCCCTGACTACTTCTTAAAGAGGCCTATTCACTCAATGGGCATTATCTCCCTCTAAGTGAGTACTTGAAAAGGTCAGCCTAAAAAGGCCAAGGTCTCCCATTGCATCCTGGGCCATCTCCAGTCATATTGATGAATAGTTGATTACTGGACCCAGATGGTTCAGAAGGAAAGTGAGGTTGGTGACCTTGCACAACCCTCCCTCACTCAAAACAAAGTCAAATGCAAGTCATGTCATCATTTCTCTGATGTCGTAGTCTTCGAAAACAAAGGATGAACACAAGCTGTGTCCATAGAGGGCATAAATGAGAGTACACCTGCACTTCTTGACTCCCTCAGGGAGCAGTTTGGAGATAAGGCTGTGGGTCAGCCTTAACACTACATAAAAATGGGAATTGTTAGGAGTGTGCAGCATCAGGCTGGCCCACGAAGCCATTGCCTCGAGCTTCATGATCTGTTAGATTCTGTGTCCATTTTCTAACCACTTAGGCCTTGTTCTTCTTTGAGTGGAAAGTACAATAATCAAAGCAAAGTGAGAGGCATTCAGTCTGGTGGCAGAGTCCTGAGCCCCAGACCTCCAAATGTTCCCTGGTCTTGGTTGCCATTCTTACCTTTCAGGAGAATCTGGTGAGTTTGGCTTGACTTGTCACCTCATGTCTGTCTCTTGATTTCTGCTGGAAGGGAAGCAAGCACTGTGCTCTTAGTCTATGTTCTTGGCCATCCTGCTTTCTGATGTGCTTGGGCCCAGCTCCCTGGGGCTGAGATAACACTCATTCTCCAATCTGTGATGAATGGCCCTCAGGCAGGATTCCCTTGTTATCCTCCTCCTGTTGATGTTCTCTTCTGTTGATGTTCTCTTCTGTTGCCTGTGGTGGGTGTAGTTTTAATTTGGGAGGGAAAAGGAGAAAAGGCTCCTAAGGATTCGATAAGGTTAGGGCTGGACCTGGGATTTCCTTGACATCAGCACCCCTTGACTGAGGAAACTCTAAACTCCATTCCAGCACCTTCTCTTCTCCTGAATTCTGACTCAGAATTGCCTGATTCCTGAGAGGGGCCAGCATGGCCTGGGTTGTACAGCCAGGACAGGTCAGAGGCAGGAACCTCAGGTGTTCCTGGCCCAAGGCCAGCTCTCCATCCACTACACCACACTGCCTTTCAATAATTTGGGCTCTTTGAAAATGGCATGGGCTTCTTTATGAAGCAGTAAGACCCTGCACATTCTGGCCAAGACTGAGCAAGTGCTTCTCATTCTTGCATGAAGTGAAGAAAGGCTGTGGCAAATGGTTTCTCATAGTCTTTCAGGCTCTCGGGTTCTAGGATGCTGTTATTCTGGGGTTTCTAGACCAGCTTCTCAGTGCAAGAATGTCTTTTGTAGCATTGCTGTCAGGCCTCCCCTCAACCCCTGTTTGACAGCCAGGAGTTAGTTTGTCTTCAGTGTGCCCTGCAGCGTGTACCTGAGTTGACATCACTAGCTGACTGTCCAGGTGACCTCCCAGCAGCAGCATCTTTTTTCTCTGAGTCCAAGCTCCCATTGGTTGCAATTTGTCTGGACATTGATGAGTATTGAAGGATCCATTTCCTTTTGTGTCTTCCTTAGAGATTTCTTCCCTATCACTGATTCTTGTTGTTTTGAGGTTAACCTCTCACCGTGCCTGGTTTTCTTTAGAAAATGGAATGTCAACTAGAAGGGAGGTCCAAGATTCTGTCATTCACTGTTTCATTTTATAGAGGTTCAGAGATTGCAGAGAGGGGCAAGGACTTCCCCAAAGTCACCCAGGGATTGAGCAGCAGAGCCAGGCCTGGGCCCAGCTCTTTACTCAGCTTCCCCTGGGACTTCCCAAGGAAATCTGAAAGAGTTTCCTTCAAAATCAAAACCATATTTGGAGAGACAGAGACAGACGGAGACACAGAGAGAGACAGAGGGAGTGCTGTTGTTGAAAGATTTCTGCCTTGCCTTAAGAAACTTGATCCAAAAAAAAAAAAGAGAGAGAGAGAAAGAAACTTGATTCACTGACCATATTCAGGTCCTGGGAAGCCTTTGACCCCTTACTGGGTCAGCAAACTGAATGTAAGGGAATGGTCAGAGAGAGGCTATTTTTGCCTTTCTTGAAAGAAAGAACCTGCTGCAGATCCCTGTTGACTGTCAGTTTTCTGAGGGGAGACTGCCAAGCCTGATGCTCCCCATGTGTCTGCCACCCTCCCCTTCCCTACCACTGCCCCTCATGTACATGCCTGAGCCCAAAGGTGCATCACATTATGTGCCTTCTCTCAGAAATCTGCTTCTACTAAGTGAGGCCTAATTAAAACAGACATAAATCATGAAGTGACAGACCTGGAGGAAGCTTCGAAAATACAATGTCCAATAACATCAGAGTGTGAAGGAGCCTTAGAACTGAGAATGTCAGACCTGAGAGGCACCTTTGAACAGAGGATGTCAAAGCTGGGAGAAAGATTAGAGGTTATATAGCCCTACCTCTTTTTAAAGAAGAAATGGAATCACACAGAGAAAATTACTTACATCAAATTACTCAACTGGCTGTTGTTAAACATGGGACTAGAACTTAGATTCCCTGTGTTTCTGCGTGGTGCCCCACAGTTTCTCGTTATGGGCAGCTCTGGTCAGCAGAGCTGAGAGCAGGCCTTGCTTTCAGGGAGTACTGTTAGAGCAGAGAATAAATTGTCAAAGGATCAATGGGCATCTGTATCAGTTGGGGGAGGAGAGAATGGACAAGGGGGCAAACATCTGGAGCAGGGCAGCCAGAACCCTGAGGCCCTGGGAACCCCAGACATGCAAAGCTCAACTGAGGAAACTGGGGATGTGTTGATTCAGAAAAAAAGAGGGGATAGATTTGTTCTCCTTGGCTCCCGAGGGCAGAACCAGGAAGACTCAACTCATTCGTCTGCCCTCGAAAATGGTGGACCATGTGTTTGACATCTCTTTTCTAGAGGGAGTTAGGCCATAGACCTTCATCTCAGGCCTCACAGATTGTGCCCTGCACCAAAAGGTTATTTGTTGGAAGCACAGAGTTGGGGCGGAGGGCTGGACAGGTGAGAAAACCGAGGTCCAGAGAGGGAAAGGAACATTCTCTGAAGGTTCCCAAGTTGAAGGGAGGATCTGAAACTGAGTCTTTCAGCTCCAGATCCCCTCTTCTTTCCAGTCTCTGTCTTCAGAGCATCTCTCTGCTTCCTACTCTCACTAGAAAAGAGGTGCACACTGCAGTCTATGCCATATTGACAGCCAGCCTTTGTCCAGTACAGAAAAGTCCTTGGAATCAGCAGCAGCTGAATTTGGTGACTGCCAGGATAGTGGGAAATTACCCCCCCTTAGAAATCATTTGTGCCTTGGATCATTTGTTTTAAAATAATCTAATACAAGACTCTTGGATGACCTCTCCCTAAGGTTGTAACAAGATCAAAAAAGAAGTGAGGAAGCTTGCACCCCTGAATGTCTCCTTGGAGCCCTGTGTCTCTATTAAACTAATTTCTCCATGTCTTTAAAGAACTCTCTGAGTCTTGAAGCCTTTGCAGCCTAGGGCCAAGTCAGATTCATGCATGCTGGACATTTCTCATCTGCTGAAATAGTTTTTTTCCCAGTGATCTTTAGGGTCCCAGAGATTTGATCCTCACCTAACATGGAGGAATTTTGAGAAGGGCAGCGGAGTTGAGTGCTCTGAGAACCCCCTCTGCATTGGCCCTTGTTCACTTCCAGTCAGATCTTTTTCTGACACTGTCCCTAAGTCATGGGAGAGGTTCTTGGGACTTGAAGGCCATTTCAGTGGTCCATGAGCTTTGAAGGGTGTGACCTGGCTGAGCAAGCTTCTAGTGTCCAGAGTGCCCAGACTCCACACCAAAAGGTTCTCAGAGGTTCTCTCTCTTTTGGCCACAGCTACTCATCAGTCAATTGACCGATACACACTTGTTTATAAAGACTGGCTCCTGATGGTTGGAGAGACCAGCATCGACACTGATAGAAATATGAACCCCATTCCCGCCCCCAAAGGCAAAGACCCTGGATATGTGTGGTCCCTAAGAGTTGACTGAGAAGACTGAGCACCCCTAGCTTCCAGCCCCATTTGCTGACTGAAGACCAGCCATGCAGATAGAAAAGAAGGCCTTTCTTGCACTTTTCTTAGAATGCTGCTTCTCCTTGTCCTGCTCAGGTGTTAGCTGATCACATTACCATGTATGTTCCCATAGTCATTGCTGGGCACAGCCCTCTAATCAGGCCATCTGCCCCTGCCATACAGAATGAGGTGCTTCTGCCTTCCCCGGAATAGGACTGAGCCAACCAGTGACCAAAGCCTTCCCATGATTGCTTTAAAGCTTTCCAGAGCCTGAATGTGTGTATGCATGGTAGTAAGAATCAAAGCATGTTGTCTGCCCCTACACCTCCTTTTCCCTCCCCCCCCACCACCATTTGGAGATATTTGAACCCAACAGATGTGAGCAAGCAGAACTCCTTTGACCCTCTCTCATTCCCAGCTCGATGCAGGTCCAGCATCTTTCCAGGATGCTTTCTTTAGTGCCCACTTTTGTACATTGAATTTGGAGTTGAAAACGGGCTTCACTGCAGTGTCCTTTGCTGGACTCTTCAGTTCACAGTGTCCTTGGAACTTACACAGTTGCTCCCGAGCCTTTCTCTCTGCGTTCCCAGTGAAAAGGGGGGCGAGCGAGCCGTGCCAGCCGCTTACCACAAAGCAGACCCGCCACAAAGGAAAGATTAAGGGTTTAGAGAGAGGTCAATGTGGGTTTTTTTCTAACTAAACACTTTCCTAAAGTTTCCTTGTGGAAAAATAATGAAGTCATCTCAGAGTTTTTAAAGAATTTTTATTTCTCTTTCACCGTCTGCATTCGCTTGTCTTCTCAGCATGGATGTTTAATCTTTCGGGGCTTTGTGAATTGGCCCAAATGAATAAGTGGGGAGCTGCCTCTCTAGGAGCGAGAGGCTTATTCTAAGGCCTTAATCACTGAGTAAACACATCTTTGCCCTCCCTCCCTTCCAAGGGCTGGATAATGGTCGGGATTGTAGCGCAGTAACCTGGATATTGCAGGGACAGCGCTTTGAAATGCAGAGCGGCTGATCCTCCAAAGCAGACAGTGCCTGATCTCCGCCTGCCTCTTTCTTCTTTTCAAATTAAATATCACCAAAGAGATGCCATTTTATTACTTGATATTGTGCATCCGTGGCCTGGATTTTCAACTTTAGTTTCAGTCAACATTGTTGGCTGCGCTTAGGTGGAACTCGGCTTGTTGGGCTTCTTAACGGCCTTGCCGAGCACATGTGTGTTTTGTTTTGAAGAGCATTTAAATTAAATCAGCATGATATCAGTGTAAATCACTAATTTCTTTCCCAAAGTCTAATGTTCCTTTGGGGTGTTCTTTGAAGAAATGGGCATTTTGAAGATTTAACTAACCATGGACCATGTTTGGCCAGAACGATGCTGATTTTTCAATGGATAGCTGAGTGTTCTCAGTGATGCATTAGATAGAGTTGCTGAGATGCATTCATGCAGAATTACCAGCCTGGTGGAGTGGAAACACTTTTGGACTGGGCTGGGAATCCGGAGCCTCAGTCCCCATGGCAGCCCCTACTTATTCACTCTGCCACCCTGGCAAATTACCTAGCTACTCTTAGTCTCAGTTTCCTTATCTGGTCGCGCAAGATAGGCCTCTGAGATCCCTCCCAGCTCTCATATTTCCAGTTTCACAATTACATGGTGATTTCTTTTCTGTTGGACATCTCTGCATTTGGAGTTATCCTGAAAAATGTCGGTTTCGAAGCAATACTCCGAATGTCATCTTCAGAAAATAATCTGAGCTTGCATTGTTGTTCGCAATGTGTTTTGCCTTCAGATCATTAACTTGTAGATCTAAAAGAGACCTTAGAACTGGGATTGTCAGAAATAGAAGAAATCTGAAAATCCAGAACATCAAAACTTGAAAATGTAAAATGACAACACCTGAAAAGGACCTTAGAATTAAGAACATAGAATGTCAGAGCTGGAAATCTTAGAACATAGAACAGAAAATATTAGAGCCAATGATAACCTTAAAATATAGATATATAAAATATTATGGCTTGAAGGGACCTTGGAATGTTAGAAAATAGAGTCATCGAATGCTAATGCAGAAGTGGATCTTACAGAACCGTGCCAGATAAAGACACTGAGGCTCCAAGTAAGAGGGGAAGTGGTTGGCCTCAGGCCATAGAGATTGATTGTAGCTTTTTGCTTCTCAATGATCATCTTATCTCCCCACCTCTCTGGTTCTAAGATGTCTTTATGAGGATCCCCACGTTGGGGTGAGTTGGACATACCCAGCAGTCAGTCCCATAAACAGTTCTGGGACCTGGTTCCAAACTCAGTCCCACCCTGGGGTTCTAGGGAATAGCAGCAATTCACCATGAGAGTTAGCCCAGATGTTGTACCTTCTAGGAGACAGGAAGTCCAAAGAGTCTAGGCTTAAAGCTGGAAAGAACTTTAGGAATGATCTGATCCAGCCTTCTCTTACCCATCAGAAAGATGAGAGAGGAAGCCTAGAATTTGGACCAAGGGCTCCCATTTCCAAGACAGTGACACTTCCCCGTACACCAGAGCCTCCCCAGCAGTCACAGCTTGGCCTATTCCACAGGGACAAGAGAAAGCCCTAAACAGGGAATTAGGAGACTGGACATTTACTGTGTGGCCTTGAGCCCCAGTCTCCTTGGCTTTAGGGAAGGGCTCTGCCTAGGAGAGCTGCTGCTCATCTTGTCTTTTCCATCGTCCCTGACTAGAGTGACTAGGAGCTGTTTATTCTACAAAATTTCACAAGGTAGACCTAGAACTTGCTTTACCCTTTCCCCCATTCCATCCTCATGGAACAGTTTTAGACTAATTGGGCTGTGACTCTGTACCTTAAAGCAGAGACCATCCCTGCTCTCCCAAGTGCCACTTCTCCAGTGGTGCCAAGGAGGCAGGGAAAGAGGGAACAGGACAGAGAGGCTGGTTTTTTATCTTAATACCTGACTTCCCACCCTGCCTCTGGTACCTCCAGCAGCACCATCAGTAAGTTACTCCCCCTGTCTGAGATTTATTTTTCTAGCATGTAAAATGGGGATAATAATGCTTAGTAAACTGAAGAGACTTGTCGTTTTAACAAGAAATGAGCTGTCACCAGGTCCTCTTGGTTTTTTTAACCTGACCATTTGCAAATGCTTTCATATGGGATCCTCTGTCATATGCTTAGAAGCATGTGACAAAAGCCAAGGTTTCTATTTCAGTTCTCTCCTTGAACTTGTGGGGTTTTGTCATGCCAGTGTTCCAGATCTGGGTGATACTGCAAAATACTGTGCTTTCACAAGTCTCATCGTTAGCCTAAGAGAGAAGTATTTTTTGTAAGAGAAAACTCATTGGGCATTTTCTTAACTACAATCTTTGCAGAATTCAGTGTGGACTCTGAGTTTTTCATATCATCTTTTCAGTCAGTACAATGAATGTATGTAATTGGGGGGCATTAAGGGATCTCCAATCACCTCTGGAAAGAAAACCAAAAGAAAATGTCATTTCAAAGCTTCTCCTCTGATCTAAGAAAGGAAATGTTGACTATTCAGATTAAAAATATATAAAAATATTTAAAAGGATTTTTGGTTATCAGACCTCAGTGAGTTTTTCTTTTCTCTGAATAGCCGAACAATTCAAAATTAATGTGTCCATACAAATAGAAAATATGCATTTGATATGAAGACTGGCACATGCCTTTTATTCAAGGGAAAAGTGAGTGACCTCATTGCAGTTTGCACTTGAGACAGCCTAGCATGTAGGAACTCAGATCCAGAAGTTGGGGGCATTGTGCAGAGGGGAGGGGTACATCAGTGTCTCGGCCTTTGAAGCCTCAAGAAGGGAAGCAGACTGCTGGGGCAACAGAGAGTAAGGCAGGTGGGGAGCAGGCCATTTTACCCCCATTCACCATTGTCAAACTAGAGAAGAAACCTGAAGTGGTGGAGGCCTGTGGACTGACTGGTTTTGTCTCTTTTTTGCAGAGAAAGCTCCTGGCTATCTACCTCCACCATGATGAAAGCGTGTTAACCAACGTCTTCTGCTCACAAATGCTCTGTGCTGAATCCATTGTCTCTTATCTGAGTCAGAATTTCATAACCTGGGCATGGGATATGACAAAAGAAGCTAACAGAGCAAGGTAATTAATTGATCCATTTCCTGAAGTAAACCCCACCCCCACCTCCACCTCCAAAGGGGCCATCATCTGGCAAAGGGCTTATGGAAACCTGCCTCCTCCGTCTCCATTAGCCCATTGCTTTAGATGATAGTAAAAAAAAAATGCCTCAGTGCTGGGGAGGTGGGGGGTGTTTGGACAGAGACAGCACTGATTCGCTTAAGTCTAAGAATCTGAAACATGCATGCATATACACGTACAGACTCACATACACATATATGTTCTCTGGGTCTCCTTCCTCCCTTTCTGTTTTTGTGTATGTCTGTGTCTTTGTCTGTCTATCTATCTCTCTGTCTCTCTTCTCTCTCTCTCTCTCTCTCTCTCTCTCTCTCTCTCTCTCTCTCTCACACACACACACACACACACACACTTTTTTCTAGCTACTCTTAAAAGCAATAACCATCATTACTATGAGTTTTCTTAAGCCCTGCAAGTCTGTTTCAGTAATGATTTAAGGTTCAACCAACATTTTAGTGTCACACATAGTGCTAATGATGAGTTTACTTTTAATAACTTCAGTGGAGAAGGAGAGTGCTGCTGCGGCCGGCCCAGGAGGGTTAGGAATGGCTTAACTCTACCATACGCTAATTGATGTAATCGCCTTATTGCACACATTCTTTTGCACCCAGCCAGCAATGCATCCATATTCTCAATAGGGAGAAAAAAGTCCCCTCCTTCACTGCAGGGAGAAGTTTACTTAGTTTGTTCATCGCAGTATCTGTGAGTGAGAAATAATTCTGTGAATCAAGCCTGTTTGAGTTTCTTAGCAGAGAAAGGGAGTTCGGAGTGTTTAATTACACATGTGGCTCCCGTACACCCCAGGATGCTACTTTGGGTGTGTTAACACACTCGTAATCATAAGCTGCTGGCCTGTGAACAAGAGATGAGGGGAATTCATTTCAGGGCCTGGCTACTCTGATCGCATTTAAGCAAAGGCAGAACAGTTAGAAATCATCCGACTTGTTATTTTAGCCTGATCAGACTCCCTGAATTTGGGGTGGGGGGTGTGCACAGAAATGATTCTTGCTCTCGTTTCTACTGGGGTACGAGAATTGCTGTCCTTCTTCCTACATTCATTCATTCTTTCACCAGGCAGCCAGGAGCTGTAGCTGGCTCCCTTCACCCTGCTTTGGAAATGCTCCCCGTGCTCCATAGAGCAAGGCCCTTCAGCACCTGTATTTGTTTAAATGAAATCGGGTGATTATTCACACTCAGTTAAAGGTGATGAAAAGCAGTGCCCAAAACAGATAAAAAAAAATGCGGCATCAGAGGCCTTTCATGAGGCCAGTCGGAGCCTGGAGCCTGAAGCCTGGGCTAACCCTTTGGGTACCGCCATTCAGTGGCAGCGAGGAAGCTCCTCCTTTCTTGTTATCCCCCAGCTCGGTGGAGAAGGAAACACTATTTCTAAACCATCTGTAGTGGCGAAGTTCAGCTGGCTACCTGCTGTTATTTTGTTCCCGTCCCCATTTAATTCCCTCGCCCCTTTTATTTTACAATGACAAAAAATTGCAGTGTCGATTCTTTTGAAAAACAGTGTTGGAGGGTTTTTTTTTTCTGACTGACAATCAACAGCCATGTAATTGCTTTGTTATGTTTCCCTCAAGAAGTCTGTGAAGTGGTACAACTTTGATACACTAGTAATCGGAGTGTGCAGGTTACACAGATACCTGCGGTGACCAAAGCGACAGAAGCTGCTGATTAGACAGAGCCTGTACAGCTGTGTCCTGTTAACTCCTTATGACACTTTTTAAAACACCAAATAAAGGCCTGCTGAAGGCTTTATAAGCGATTTCTCAATGAGGCCCAGGACTGATTGTGAAGTACACTGGGGGTGGGGATAACCAACCTAGTACGAGTAAGGACTCTTGGACATTTGAAAAGAAAAACCCATTTGGGAAGAAAGCAGAAGCAGAGGTGAGGTGGGAAAAGCTGCCCCCACCCCCAGCCCTACTCATGGAATTTTTTAAGCCTTTGATTGCCACATTTGCAATCTAACTCTCTCTCTTTGGGTACAAAGTCAATACTGTTTTTAGATAGAGAATGTTTGATTCTCTAGAAAATGATGCAGAAATCATACGTTCTCCTTGCCCTCTTCTCCACTCCCACACCTACTCCTCCATAAAAGTTCACCATATGCAACTAAGGCCCAACAAAATGAGAAGGTTCTTTCTGTGCATGAGAACACAGTGATTTGGTAGAAACACTCCCTCCTGGATGGCAGTCAGCATGGATCTGCCACAGTTGTCTAAGAAGCTAAGAGACCAATGAATTTAAATAATTTATTGCAAACGGAGGTCTCCACTTCCCTGGATTTTTCTCAGTACCTGGGTCAGAGATGATTCTCCAGAGTTGAGGTGTCTAATTATGTCTGTTCTGCCTGGCCTTCTTCCTTCATGTTTACATACAAAGCTGGCTGAAGCCTCCTACAGTCCTGGAAATGGATTACATCGGTCTTCCTGCTACTTGTAGCTCTCAGGAACAAATCTTCTGACCCTCGTTCTCAAGTTGATGAAAGAGCTCTCAGTGCTAAGATCTACATTCTTGTCTCAGCTCAACCACAGTTTCCCTCTGGCCTTTGGCAACTCACAGCCCTCCTCTGAATCTCCCTTCCGTCATTTCTTAGATGAGGATTGTGAGAGCTGGTATCAGAAGGGCTGATGTGTGTAGCCAAACTCCTCATTTTCCAGGGGAGGAAACAAGATTCAAGAGGTTAAGTAATTTGCGTAAAGCACAAAATGGAAGGGACAGGATTTGAACCCAGATCTTCCGATGCCAAATAAGTGCAGAAGGCTGGAGTGCCTGCCCTGCATATCTCCCAGGCCTGTTGTGAGAAGCTTTCGAGGTAATGAGGAGGAAAGGCTTTGAAAGCAGCCAATCACTGTACATGTTTATGGTATTTTTTTTTGTTATTGTTATTATTTTTACATCAAGTAGTGCCAATGCCATCAACTCTGGATTTCAGGAGAGCTCTAACAAGACATAGTCACGCAGTAAAAGACATTCTTAGTCATTGCAAGGATCTTGCTAGACTTTCCACTGTCAACAGTGTTCTCTTTATGGACAGTGGGAAGTGATGGAAATAAGTTGTTGGTTGAGTGACCTGTCCTATGCTAGATGCAGTAGACTAGGGTGTCCTGCTGGGAAAGAGCTTAGGACCCAGCACGTGAAATGCCTGAACTAAGGGAGAACTGTGGAACATAGGACAAAGAATGTCAGAGTGGGGCAGGACTTAGCAGCTCTTCTTTCCCCCCTCATTTTAAAGAAAGGGAAACTGAGGCCCAGACATCCAGATTCCAAGAATTTTCTTTTACTCAGGGAATACTCTGATTAAGCTTCTAACCAGGAACCGCCCGAAAAGCACCGAGCTTTCCCCTGACCCATACACGTGTAGGAGTGATGGGAAAGTATGTGACTTTTAGAATATCAAATGAAGGGATTATATTGAATTAAGGTACATGAGTCCAAATCATCAGTCTACCAAAAACCAGAGCAGTGACCAAAACCACTGATTTCTGTTTGCTGCCGCTTGTATCCTCTCCTTCAGGGTGGATAGATTGTGTTTTCTCCCTTCTCGATGTCAGTTGTATTCCTCTGAGAACTTGTTGTACTGAGCTTAGACTGGGGAGAGTAAAGCAGGGGACAGCTGTGGTGCCTGGAATTACAGAATTGGATGTGGGACTAACGATGATCCTGCTCATGCTCCATCGCACCAATGGCTGCCTGCATCTCTGGATAGAACTTCCCAGCCGAGAGTCAGACCCAGGGCAGCTGCCTCTAGGGGATATCAGACACTCAACTCAAAGAGCCTTGGTTTCCCTTTTTGCAAAACGGGGTTAACATTACAATCTTCTATAACTCCCCAGCCTCCTGTGAGGATAGTATTTTGTCAGGTGTAAAGGGCTCCTCGGGAAATAGTCACTGCCCAGGGAAAGTCCCATCTCCATCCTCTTAAGGAGACTCAGCTGAAGGGAAATAGTCTTAATGGCAAATAATAAAAACTACAGCTCTGGGAGGGATATTACACAAATATGATTGTGCCTATCTTACTGAGCAGGAAACTGAGACCCAGAGGAAGCATTGCCAAGGTTAGCTCTTGAGCCGTTGACTGCCTGCTACAGGGCCAGCATTCCTTCTCTTCTTGGCTCTTCTTCGTTAAAGCTATTGTTTCACCTTACATATTTTCAGGTTTGCTTTTCTGAGCATTCCCAGCATGTCCCAAAGGCATGATATGCTGGTTTGCTGGAAGGTCAGTATTAGGAGGCTGACAAAGGCAGAGAACCAAAAAGGGGAGAGCAGTGGCCCAGAGAGCCTGGGGAGGACTGTTCACCCCTTCCCCCCACACCCCTTGTGAGCCCAGTGGGGCCTCAGCAGGTGCCAGGACTGCAGTCAAAGAACTCAAGGCAGACACCTGGCTTGCTGGGTTAAATGCTGCATTACCAGAGGGGATCCTCATAGCCATGGATTCTGAGGCCTACTATAGGAGATAGTTAACATATCAAAACTAATCACATTATTCCAACACCTTGTTATCATATTACACTCCACCTGTCAGATTCACTTCACCTCTCTTGCCAGCCTCAGTTTCTTCATCTGTAAAATGAAGTTAATAATGGTGCCTCCCTCAGGGAGTCACATGAGGATCAAATGAAATAATGTAGGGCAAGCCATAACAAAACCCCATACTGGAGACTTTGAGGCAGTAAGGTACAGTGGGGAGAGCTCAGGATTTTAACGTCAGAGGACCAGATGCAAACCTACCCCTGCTGCCTCTACTGTCTGTGTGACCCACCCTCCAACCCCCAGCCTGCTAGACTAGCTGACCTCTGAGGGCCCTCCCAGCTCTGGCTAGTTCCTAGCTACATGTCCTTGAGGAAGTCATTTCACTTTAGACTCATTCACCTAGAGCTGGGAGCACCCTCAGAGGCTAGCTGGTACAGCCCTCTCATTGTATGGAGGAGGAAACTGAGGCCTAGGGAGGGGAAGAGTGTTGCCCAGGGTCACACAGGTAATAAAATGTCTAAATGCTTCTGGTTTTTAAAACCTGTTGAGGTAGGAGGTGGAAGTATTACTACCATTTCACAGTTGGGTAAGCACTGCCTGAAGTGTGATTGGAATTCAGGTCTCCTGACTCAAAGTCCACCATTCTTTCCTTTACACTTTGCTGTCTTTGTAGGTTTAGCAAACTTTAGTCTCACATCACTTTTATAAAGGTAATAATGATAATGAATCATAGAATTTGGTTAAAAGATGCCCCAGCAGGCATCTACTCTGACCCAAACACCCAGCTGATCCCTACTCTCACTTAGGGGGAATTGAGGTCTGAAGGCCTCTGGCCAGAGGGACACAGCGCCCCTGGGGGCAGGCCCTGCTGCCATGGGACAGCTCTGTGGCCAGGCAGAACAAGATCAGTTTCCCTTTGGCATGACAGCCTTTCAAAGACATGAAGATGCCCTTGTGTTCCCAAGCCCTATCTTCTTCAAACTAAACATCCCCAGTTCTTCCAGCCAGTAGGAAGTCAGTAGGCAGCTAGAATCCTGGGCCTGGAGTCAGAGTCTAGATTTGAACCCTGCCTTTGCAGCTGATTATTAATCATCTGGGAGGGTTTATATTGTGCTTCACATTCTCCCATTTGATCTTCACCACAACCCTATGAGGTGGGTTATTATCCTATTTTACAACTGGGGAAACTGAGGCAGACAGCTGTTGCCCAGGATCACACAGTTCATAGTAATATTTAAGGTGAAATTTGAACTCAGATCTTCCTGATTCTGTGTTCAGCACTCTATCCACTATGGCACCAGCTAGCTGCCTGCTTACCTTTGGTGTGACTTGGATCAAGTTATTTCACCTCTCTGGATCTTAGTTTCCCCACTAGTAAAAAAGACAAAAGGGTGGGACACAGTGACCTCTTCTTTACGACTGATGGATCGCAAGAGCTAGGCTGAGCCTAGTCTAGGCTCCATGTGTATAATTCTGGGATAGTATTTCCAGGCCCCTCTGGTTCCTGTTGGGACCTCTGGACTGTGGGCCAAATGCTGATGGTGATCATAATGACAGCTCTGTTCTGAGCACTGTGCTAAGCTTTGGGGATACAAATACTGGCCAAAAACAACCAAAACAGAACAGCCCTTGCCCTTCGGGACTTACATTCTTAGTGGGAAGACAGAAGCAGATAAGGGAGTAGAAAGAGAATAGGCAGAGGCACCTGGCACAGACACATGTTGGCCTGCTCTGAGAGGAGCAAAGTCTTGCCTTCCTTTGGGATTGTGAGTGGGCGTGTTATTCTCATTTTACAGAAAAGGAAATTGAGTCTCCAAGATGCTGTGACCCAGCCCCTTCTCTGCTACATGCTGTTAGAATAGGGACCACTCCTTGGTGTTTGTGTTTCCCACATTCCGAAGAGAGTACTATGCACACATTAGGTGCTTCATCAGTGTTTACCAATTCTTTGACTTGCTCCAGGTTATGTAGTCAGTGCATGAAAAGCACTTGAGTGTATTTCATCTTTGATTTCTAGTTCTACCTCCTATGATTTAGGACTAGATGGGACCCTGAAGATTATCTAATACGTGCCCTTAATGGGAAACTGAGGCCCAGACAGGTGAAATGGGGACAAGGAGCAAAGCCAGGATCTGAACCTAGGACCTCTGATGCCAGATCTCACCATCTCTGGGAGCTCCATCAGTGGGGCACTTCTCATCATCCTGTACTTATTATAAATCCCTGCGCAATCAGCACAAGGGGCTCCTTTCCCAGGCTATGTGTGTTTCTACGCTAATCTCATAGCTTTTGAGCTTCAGACCTTGGGTGCAGGATTTCAGGGAAGGGCTAGCTTCCTCTGCTGAGCTGACAGGTGCCTGGTTACCGGCACCTCTGAGGGGTCCTTTTCCACATTACTGAATCTTTGGCCCAAGTTAATTGACTTAAGCCCTTATTGTCAGCAGGATCCCTTCACCTGCATCCTCTCTCTCTGTAATTAGCCATATTCAGAAGGACTGACCCTTGGACTAACCCCCTTAGCGGTGCTGGCCCTCCCCCTGACCCAGCAGATGTACCTCAGAGTTGGGGTCTGTGCTCGATGAGGCTTCATGTGTATTACTGGGCTTCCTTCTGTCCCCACCCCCAGTTCCTCTGCTCCAGAGCTCAGGGAACAGTAATAGTACTACAGATTCGCATTTCTGTGCCACCTCAGGATTTACAAAGTATCTCCTCACAGCAACACCTTAAGTCCAAATAGTGTAAACATTGTGGTCCCTATTTTGTTTTAGAGAAAAATACCTGGACTCAGCACAACCTCAGAGGACCTACATTTGAATCCCCACTGTTCCTTACTCCCAGTGGGGTCGTGTGTCAGAAACTTAATCTCTGAGGCTTCTTTTTTCTCATCTATGAAATGGGGACTTTGATGAAGTTGTCAGATGAAGCCTGACAAGCATTGCATCCCCCTCTAGATCTGAAACTCCTCACAGCAGTGACCCGAGTATCGATTGAGAGGGAGAACAGGTTCAGAGAGGAAAGATTCGCCTGTGATCCCACAACCAGGAACTGAAACCAGGTCGCTTGTATTGAAATTCGGTGTTCTTCTAATACAACGCATTGCCTCCTGCTTCTCAGCCCACCAGACATACTGTCCTTCACGTACATGGAGTCCTAAGTTTTTCTGGGATCCTCCCCGCCTCTAATAATCTCTCCCTTCACCTTTCTTTCCTTCTTTGTCTCTTTATGTCCCTTCCTTTTTCTTTCTCTCTCCTTTACTTTATTCCTTTCTTTTTCTCTCTCTTTTTCTTTCCTTCCTTCCTTCCTTCCCACATTTTCCTTCCTATACTTTTCAAGGAAAGGTCTCACCTGGCAACCTAACCATCCTGGGCTGAGTCATATTAATGCTCTGAAAAATCCCAGTTCTAAACCCCAGGCGAGTTTGTCACTTTCTCCCTGGTTCGTCTTGCGGAGGAGGAGGGGAGAAGGTGAGGAGGAGCCCCTCCTGTTCCGTGATTACATCCCACCTACTCATTTTCTCCTGCTCTCCTCCGCTTTTGATTTCAGGGGCGCCTTAACAGAATGTCAAGATCAATTTGCAGCCCGGTTTAACTCCAGGCTTGTTTCCGCCAGCGGCAATTGTCCCTCCAAACAATGCCGGCTGTTCTTGGAACTTCTGAAGCCTTTGGAAGGACCACGCAAGGGCGGCATCTAATGACTTTATTAGTGTCAGGTTTCCAAACGGGCTCTGTAATTGTTCGCAGCTCTTTGTCAGCTCGGCATAATTACCGCACAGCATTGTTCCGGGGACACCTCTGAATAGCTTCCCAATAGCCCTGAGAGGAGGAAGGTGATTGTCTCTTTCCATTTCAAACTAGCATGTCTGTGTGGAGATGGTGGCTAAACTGTCGACGAAACTCCAATCGCTTGCTTTAAAATAGAAAATTAACCTTCTAAAAATACCTGCTTAGAGACGATTTCCCATAGCCCATTTAAAGGAGCTTCCCAATGGCTACTTTGTGTGATTGGGGTTAAAACCAGAACTGCTTTGGTGTTTCAGTGGGAACAGTGGAGCAGAAAGAGTAATTTTTCCTCTGTTAATCTGATTACTGCTGTTCAGGAAGAACACGTTTGAATCAGATACAGTTGTCAAGACTAGACTTTGATGAGAACAGGGAGAAAGTTTTGCTTGGTTGCCGACGTGTCTCTCAAGGAATGACCTTGCCAACTCAGGACCTGGCGATCACCTCCCATCTCTTTGCCAGGCCAGGATTCAAACCCACGAGCTTCCCTTTGGCATTCCGTTGGTCTCCACTGCCCTAAATCCTGGAATCACTTGCTCCATTGCCTTTTCTTGGCTCATCCCTTCCCAAATCCCAGCGCTGAATTTCCACCATGATCTGCCTTCTGTCCTCCTGCTCGTACTGCTAGACGAGGGCATGCTCCTGTGCTGCCCAGGTCCACCACAAATTGCTGAGCATTTCCTGCCACATGCCAAGCTCATCACTTGTCCTTGATGGATGTTCTGGCTCAGCTCCTTCAAACCTCTTCTTACGGTTACCTTTATTACTACCTCTTCCCTCCCCTCAGTGAGCACCTTGACTTCACTGAGAAAAGAATTCAGGCCATCGGTCTGAAGTTCTGTCCCCTCCCTACCGGGTCCCATAGTGCAGATCACCTCAGCATTATCTACCGTCTTCATTCCCTTGGCTGTTCTCAGAGAATGAGGTGGCGCTTTTCCTTTTGGACGTGCACCGGCCCTGTGCTGGTGCCTTTGGTCCCCCGAGGAGACGTTCCCCTCAAACATCCCCTCCACCTTCCCCTTTATCCACTGACTGCTCCTTCACATATGCCTAGATCTCCTTCATCCCCTCCAGCTGTCATGCTGTTCCCTCCTCTCACAGCCGAAGGCCTTCACTATCGCTCTCTCGCCTCCCATTCAGCTTTCTACATCTCGTCACCTGATTCTGCCCCGCCACTAAACAAAATTCTCTCCGTGCACACCGGGATCTCTTTGTTGCTTGATCTGAATCACTTCTTCTCAGACATCACCCTCCCAGTAATTAAGCGCCTACTGCGCGTCAGTACAAAGACATAGTTTCTACATGCAACAAGCCTACATTCTAATGGGAGAGACAAGTACATACGTAAGCCTATGCGGTATCAATGTAAAGCAGATAAATACAAAGTAACTTGGGTGGAGGAAGCTAGAGGTTGGAGGGGAGCTTCCTGTAGAACAGAAGTGTCAAACGCAGCCTCCCAAATGTGCCCAAATCATATGAAAATGTAATTGGGAAATGGTTAGTGAAATAAAGAAAATACAATAAAATATCATTTAAAAGAAACATCACATTTTAAAAACCAAGTCATTATGCAGCCCACAGAGATCCTTATGTCTAGTTTATAGGCCTCTGTTTCTGTTTGAAACACTTTATGCCTGGATGTATTCAAGGTCTTTGTCCTGGTCACTCTTTTTTTTCCCCTTTCTACCTCTCCCCCCTTGCCTTTCTTTCCCCCCCACCCTCCCTTATCCTAAACAGAACTCACTCTCTTTCCCTGTAAACCCACCTCTCCTAACTTCTCTTGAGAGCACCATCCTCCTCCTCATCACCTGGTCTCATTTATCTAGGGATCATCAACTCTTCCTCTTTTTCCTTATTCCCCATTTCCAACCAGTTGCCAAGCTACAGTCTCCTCAAAATTTTTGCATCTGTTCCCTCTCTCTTGCACTTGCACCACAACCATCCTAACTCAAAACTTCCAGTTCATATTCCTAAACCTACTGTCTCACCCTTACACTCCCTGCTCAGAAATCTACAGTGACTCCTCATTGGCTTTAAAATTAAATACAAACTTCTATCTGGTATTTTAAGCCCTTCCAAATTCTTGCCTTCTCAGATGACACCTTTGCAAAAGTTGTCCTCCATACCTACCTCCATACCTACCTGCAGTACTTTTCCTCCTCACCACTGCCTCTTAGAACCTTTCGCTAGGACCACCTCCTTCAGGAGACCCCCTCTTGATTCCACCCATTTGTTACTACCTAGTGCCACACCCCCAAAAAATCATTGTATATTTGTTTTTTACATATCCTATATATACTTACCACTTTTATCCCTCTAGTAGAATAGCAGCTTCTTGAGAGCAGGTACTGTCTCCCTTTTGTATTTGTATCCACAGATCCTAGGATAGTGTCTGGTACGTAGAAAGTACTTAGGTAAAAATATATATATATATATATATATATATATATATATATATATATATATATATATATATATATATATTTTTTTTTTTTGAGGCAGTCAGGGTTAAGTGACTCGCCCGAGGTCACACAGCTAGTAAGTGTCTGAGGTCAGATTTGAACTCAAGTCCTCTTCACTTCAGGACTGGTGCTTTATCCACAGCACCTCTTAGCTGCCAGAATAAATGTTTTTGACTGTTGGTCTGATTCAGTTTACTTACTCATTCAAAAATAGGGTGACACTCTCTGATACTCAGACTTATAGCCACACTAATATTTAGTGTAATGAATCTCTCCATTTCTACCTCCAAGCCTTTCCTTAATAGAAAATGCTGTTGCCTTCTTAGTGCCCTGTCAAGTTCTGCTTTCTGATTTAACCCCCAGCCCTCACTTTTTCCAGCAGCCCATCCCAGGCAGGGCTGCCCTTTCCCCTTTGCTGTCTCCAGACTTCTTGATCACTCGCAGGGCTTGCATGAGATTGGCATTACAGTCTGCCCTGGCTCGATGCCCTTCAGGCCCTAGCACCATCATCCTGTCACCTGCTAATGCCATGGAAAGAGCCTGGAGTCTTCCCCTTTGGCCTTCAAAGCTGTTCTGCAGTTGAACTTTGTCCTGCATATCCTCTCCTCACATTAGAACTCAGCTCCCTGAGAGCTTGAACTCTCTTACTTCCTTCCTTGTCTTCATATTCCTAGCCATTGGCACAGGGCTTAAGAAATGCTTCTGATTTACAGGGAAAGCAGATTGAGAGCAGGGGATCGCTGATCTGTCAGATTTATGGATAAGGGAAGAATTAGAACCACAGAAGATACAGAGAGCATTATAAAATGTAAAACAGATCATTTTGATTATATAAAATGTAAAAGTTTTTGCACAAACAAAATGAGTGCAACTGAGATTAGAAGGAAAGCAGAAGCAACAAGAATCTCTGATAAAGTCCTCATTTCTTAAATATATAGAGACGAATCAAATTTACAAAAATATAAGTCTTTCCCCAATTGATAAATGGTCAAAGGATATGAATGGACAGCATTCAGGCAAAGAACTCAAAGCTATCTATAGTCATAAAAAAATGCTCTAAATCATACCCTTTGATCCATCAATCACTTCTAGGTCTATATCCCAAAGACATCCAAAAAAAGGGGGAAAGGACTTATTTGTACAAAAATGTTTATAGCAGTTCTTTTTGTGGTGCCTAAGAGTTAGAAATAAAAGGGGTGCCCATCAGTTGGGGAAAGGCTAGATAAGCTGTGATTTATGATTATAATGGAATATTTTTGTGCTGTAAGAAATGACAAGCAGAATGATTTCAGAAAAACCTGGAAAGACTTACATGAATTGATACACAGTAATATGAACAGAACCAGGAGACCATTGTATGCAGCAATAGCAATATTGTTTGATGAACTGTGAATAACTTACCAATTCTCAGCAATACCATGATGCCAGAAAACCAAGGGATTAACAATGAAGCATACTATCTGCCTCCAGAGAAAGAACTAATATTGATTAAATACAGACGGAAGCATGCTTTTTTTCACTTTCGTCTTTTTTTCTTTTATTTGAGTCTTGTGTGGAAGTGTTTTACATAATTGCACATGTATAACCTATATCTGATTGCTTACTGTATCAGGGGACACGGAGGGAGAGAGGAAGCAGTAGAATTTGGAACCCAGAACACTAAATAAAAATGTTTGAAAATTTTTTGAAAAAAGGTATGTGAGAAACTTCATGCAAAAAAAAAAAAAAGGAAATGTTTCGTTCATTCAAGAACCATTACGCTTGCATTTCTGAAGCTCTTTGGCTTTAAACAACAGGTATTAATCACTGCTCCTGTTCTTATGGAGAAGGAAATCAAAGCAGACAGTTCTGCTTCTGTGTTCTAAATTCTGTGCCCAGGATTACACTGCTGATAAGTGGCAAACGTGATTGCCCTGGTTAGGAGGAGATGGAGCATTGAATTAAGGCTTTTGACCTCAGGTCACAGGTATTGCCCTGCATTATGCTTCCTCCCTTCCTAGAAGGGAAGCATATGACCCTGGGTAAGTGACTCAACTGAACCTCTCACCTGCTGTGTCCAGCGGAGATACAGCTGCTTGTATTGCTTCCCTCCCTTCGCAGTCCAGAAGAAAGCGCTTCTATGACTACCCATCCTACCCACTCCTCATCCTTTGTGATTTTCATCCATGTCTTTTTTTAAGCCCTCCATAGATGAGCCATCCATCCAGCTATCCTGAAGTAGCTCATATCTCATACCAAAACGGTAATCAGTAAATATGTTGTCCCCTCCCTGTCCATCTCCTTTTCCAGTTCAGTATGCCCTCAATTATGCCATGTACACAAAGGGATGTGTAAAGGGATTGGTTGATTTACCTTCTTTACTTGGGGAATGGGACATTCTAGGCTTGATGCAGTCAAATGCGGTCAAAATATCATTTTTGCCCCTTCTGGTCCTTCTCCTTTGTGCTTTAAATTGGCAGTAGTCAATGCAGTTCAGGTTTCCTTTCCCCTAGAATGTGTGATCACCATTAATGTCATGTCTAGAGATTATGGCTTTCTCCATCACAGCACAGTGGAAACTGGACTGGTAGCAAAGAGTCATTCTCCTTTTTCCTTAAGGGAAAATCACCACTCAGAATTTGTGATAAGGGTGCCAAAGAACGATTTATATAGCCCCTCATAACTTGACATCCCCCTTGTCAGTGTTGTATTCCTGCTCAACCTTGAAAATTAAACTCATATGCCACCTCTACCAGGAAGCCTTCCTCTATTCATGAGTGTCTCCACTTTCCCAGCTCCCCCAACTAGAACTTCCGACAGCACTTGGCTTGGGATCTCTCTGCTGCCCTGAGCATGGCCCACCCCACCTTATGGTTATCTATCCTCCTTCCAGAATAGTAATTCTGAGTACAGCAAGCACTTACTATTTATAGATTGAAGGGATGTAATAAAATAAATTGTAAAACTAAACTGATTTGGAAAGTTTAACATTTCAAATTGATTTGAAATTGATTTCTGAAAGCACCAAGCCAGTCTGACTTTTTGCCATCATCATCATTGCTGCTATCCTATCCAGTCAGGATATCCTGTCTGTTGTGCAATGGATGCTGACCAGAGACTGTGTGAGAGATATATTCTGTCCACTGGTGTGAAAGCAGCATGTTCTCATTTTCTCCTGGTCCTTAGAAATGGCCTTCTGTCTGATATTTTTCATTTCAAAATTCACAAAATGGTCAGATCAGGGTTAAAGCAGACTTCAAATATTTTAGTTGGGGGGAAGGAAGGAGAAAAAATAGGCTACAGTCTTCTAGCCTTACTGGCCATATATCTCCCTATGACACAGTTAAGGGAAATTTGGTCTAGAAGCTTGTATCTCTGGAACAGGGCTTTACCCAGAATATCTCTGATACTTCTCATGGATCCCCTGAAATGTCTAGATACCATCAGTGAAGCTGTGGGGCCTTGAGTTAGAGATTGCTTTGAGGCCTGACTTTCAGCTGCTTCCTACAGTACCATTCCACAATTGAAAGAACTGGGGACATTACTAGAAAATCAAAAATAAGTGAGGATGTGTGAATTGTATCTAAAGGATTTTCCCATGGAATCAGGTTTAACCTTACTCTTTTTGACCTCAGAAGGCACATGTAGAAAAATTCTAGTGACTTGCTGTAGGGAAAATTAATTAACACTTCAAGCCAATGAAAAGTGGAATGGGTTGCTCCAGAAGATTACTGAATTTCCCATCACTAGAAGTCCTCTCAGGTGTCCCTAAGATGAAAACTTGATGAGACATAGTAGAAAGGAGAAAGAATAGCCTGGGCTCGATGGCCAGCCCCTGAGGTCCCTAAAAACTCTGATTTTGTGAACAGGTCAATTAAATAAGCATTTATTACCTGCCTGCTGTATGCAAAGCGTTAAGGAGATACAAAGTTTAAGTAATACCTAGACCCTGCCTTCACAGAGTTCCAAATCTCAGCAGAAGGGCATGCCACATCAACAGTACTGAAGAAGACTCAAATACATTAGAGAGAAGTGAACAGTCTTTGTGAGGGCCCAGAATGGAAAACTGTGAGGCCTCCGTGTCAGGAAAAGCCTGCACTCCCGGCTGTGACCCTGGAGAGGTCACAGGCCTTCTGAGCCTCAGTTTCTTCATCTCTCAAGTGGGAATAATAGTCCATATACTCCTGATCTCACAGAGTTTTTAATAGAAAAGCACATTGTAACATTTGAATCACTACAAATGAGTAATATCATTACTGAATATACCAAGGACCATGAAGGGGAGCTTCCATTGGCAGTGCCCCATAATAGAGCCAGAGGGTGACTCCTGTCGCTGGAGGCCTTCAGGAACATTCAGCCCAAACTTCCAGAATGGGGAGCTTTAAGAATTAAAGGGGCCAATTCTGTTGTGAATTTGGGTCTCCAATGAACCTGAGCACATGGCATTTTAAAGCCGTTTGTCTTTCTAAATAGATTTGCCATCTAGCTCATGTGGTGACAGAACTTTGCTCATCAGCCAGAACATATATTTCAGAGCAGTTGTTACCTAAAATATTATCATAAGGCATAAGAAAACACACGATTTAAGTTGCCTTTCATGAACATAATTAAGAATTAATAAGCTGGTACCAGTGGCCAGCCCTCAGAATTTCCACTGTTTTGCCTTTTGTGACCCGTGTTATTAAAAGTCCATTATTTTTACAGACTTTATTAAATTGGATCTTATTAAAGCATTCTGTATTTGCATTTGGTCTTTCATAATTCATTATTATTATGACATTTACTTTTTACCATCAGATCTGAAAACATATCATAAGCTACCCTTTTCTCTTGAAAGAAATGCTAATTTCAAACAGTCCTCTAATGGAGGAGAGAAGCTTTATCAGTTTTTTCATTTATTCCTGATCGTGGTAAGAATACTAATGCTGGACTTCACTATGCTAATATCTCAGAGCTTTTTTTGGTCAAAAGCTTAGAATTATTGTTTTTATCCTAGTACTAAGTATGAAGTGAGAAGGTCACTGCTTCCAGAGAAAACATCCTTCAGACACTGAAGGAAGGACTACATGTTAGCATGAGATTTCTGGGCCAAAGCCTAGTGCTTAGAACAACAACACACATTTGAAATCTTCTTGGGTTTTTTTGCATTAATAAACTAAAAAAAGGAAAGTAAAAATTCTCACTGTTTGGGGACAAATAGAGGCTTAGGAGCTGGTCAGTGTGGGATGAACCCAAGTGATCCATCTGTCTGTCTTTTTCAGTACAGCAAGCTATGATCTGGGCTCAGATTTTTACCAATCTGTGCCTCTGTCAGGCCACTAGCCTCATGCCCACATGTCTCCCGTAGAATGGCACAGATGACCCCAGTGCTGAGGAAGATACCCTGAGTCACCTTCCTTTTTCCTGTCTCCTGTTAGGTTCCTGACAATGTGCACAAGACACTTTGGTAGCGTGGTGGCGCAGACCATTCGAACTCAAAAGACAGATCAGTTTCCACTTTTCCTCATCATCATGGGAAAGCGCTCATCAAATGAAGTGTTAAATGTCATACAAGGTAAGACCCCACACCATCCTCCAATGTAGGGCTGTGGTCCTGCAGTCACAGTGCCACTGGTGCTAGAGCCTGGCCCTTGACCTTTTTTTTTGCCTCCATGCTGCATGTTCTTAACATCAAGGTATCCTAATAGAAAGAGGCACCATGGGACACTGGACAAAGTACAGGGTTTAAAATCAGAAGATCTGGTTTTAATTCTTGACTCTACTGCCACTTGTGTGTCCTTGGACAAGTCACTGGACCTCAGTTTCCCCCTCTGTAAAATGAACTTGAGATTTGAGCTAGAAGATCATAAAGGTCCTTTTCAGCTGCAAGCCAGAGTTTAGTGTAAGGAGTGTTCAGAAAGGCTAGCAGCAGTCCCTGGTGCCAATACAGCTAATATAGTTGTTAAATGTTGAGGGTAGGACATCTCTATTGTGACTGGTCATGGCCACTGAGGTCTTGCTTCAGGACTCAACTCAAGCACCACTTTCTACCTGAAGTCTTTCTTGGTGCCCCAAGATGCTAATACCCTTTCTCCCTAATTAACTTGTATTTTTAGAGAGAAGATAAAACCCTATGGGGCTTATAATATGTATGATGAGCCAGCAAAAGAGACTTAAGCAGAACAGCCAGGTAGGTTAGATGATGACTCAGGTGCACAATGACCCAAAAACCCAGAGAGGAGAGAGTGACCACCAGTGGCATCAGCTGCCAAGAGGATCTGCCAGGACTTGGCTTGTGCTGTATGCTGAGCAGAGAAAGGTAAAAGCAGACCCAGTTCCTGCCCTCAGTGCAGTCTGGAGAAAAGTACTGGATTTTAAATCAGTTGATCTCTCTGCTGCTACCTGTTCTGTAAGTGGTAAGACTTGAAAGGTAGGAAAGGGCCAGGTTGTGAAGGGTTTTATATGAAAAACAGATCAGCCTGTATTTGCTCCTGGAGGTAATAGGGAGGCATAGTAGGGGGATGGCATAGTAGTAGGGTAATGGCATAGTCAGACATATGCTTTAGAAAAGAGAATGAGAATGAATTGACTTAGAGAGAACTGAAGCAAGATAAATTAGTCTAGTCAAGAGGTGATGAGGGTCTGAACCAGACTAGTGGCTGTGTGAGTGAAGAGAAGGGGATGTAGCTGAGATAGGAAGGTGGAAATGACAAGATCTGCCAGCAGATTTGATGTGTGGGATGAGTGAGAATGAGGAGTAAGGGAAGTCACCGAGATTATGGGCTTAGATGACTGGGAGGATGATGGCAGCCTCCACATTGGAGACATATTTGGAAGAGGGGAGAGGTTGGGCAGAGAGATCATGAGTTGTGTTTTAGACATGTTGAGTTGGAAAGCATCTTTGCAAGATGTTTTTCAAAACCTAATACAATTTTGTAAAACTATATTAGTTTCAGCAATTTTTATTATTGTTATTCATCAGAGTTCCTAGGGCCTAATTCCAGCTCTACTAGATGTATAGCTTTGGGCAAGTTACCAGCCTTCTGTGGGTGAGCCTTGATTTCCTGGGCTAGATATTCTCAGCGCTAATAGGATCTTGTGGCTCTCTGGGCTTGGGACAGATCTCAAACCAATGACTTCATTGAAGGAGCTTACAAACATCAGTCCTTATCAGAAGATCTCACCATATTTCTTAGCCATTAATGCAGCAGTGCTTTGAGACACTGAATTTTTCCTATAGCCCATAACTGAAAGAAGCCACAAAGGTCTTTGTTTATTTTTGCATCATCCCTTTGGTGGCTGTTGCTGCTTGAGCAGAATTTATGACCTGGAGCTCTCACTGGCTTTGGACCCTGGTAAATTGCGCTCCACCACTGACTCTGAGAACTGACTTTCCTTCTTTGTAGCACCATTTTCTCCTCTGTAGATGAGATGGACAGACAGGCTTTCCAGGTAGAGACAGTGCTGGACTTGGAGTCAGGACAGCTGGGGTTCTGATTTCACCTTTCACATTCGCTTTGCGAATCATTCAGCCTCTTTGAATAACAGGGTCATAGGTCTTACCTAGAGGCATCCCAGAGATCGTTGAGCCCAGTCCCCTCATTTTACAGAACAGGAAACTAAGGCCGAGAAAAGAGGAGTGATTTGCCCATGTTGACACGGCAAGTCAGTGTTAGAGGCAAACTTTGAATCTAGATCTTCCTAACTCCAAATCGAGCTTTTCATCCACTCCACCAAAAGGCTCAATGTTTGGGGTAGATTGCAGCATGCATTAACAGAATTGTCCCACCAACAAAATTGCAGATCCTTGAAGTTATCTTGTCAAATGAAGAGGTTGGATTAGCTGATGCCTGAGTAAGACCCTTTCCCTCTCTTTCAGGTTCTGACATCCGTCCTTCCCTCTCTCTTCCCCCAACTCTATATCCTGTGGGCCCAGAATAGTCGTAGAAATAAAAGCATGTCCAAAACAATGGTAGTGTGTTCGTTAGCTTCTGTAAGTAACTAACTGCCCTGATGGCTTAGGGAAAACAAGTTTTGGTTCTTAATTCTCAAGCACCTGTTACAGAACTTTAATGGGCAGAATGTCACTATCCATCATATATAAATTCTTGAATTTCAGCTGTCAGTGTTGCCTATCACCACTTCCTAGTTGACCATGTCAAACTTCTCAATGAAAAGACAAATTAAAATATTTTAATGAGATATTAAACATTCTAATCTGTAATTTTTCCCCATACTAGTTATTCCTTCCTGATTAATTCAAGAATTGCTTTCCATTTTTTAATAACTTCAATAATGTGAAGTTCTGCAATCTTCTTGTGTTGCTAGGTAACACAACAGTGGATGAGCTCATGATGAGGCTGATGGCTGCAGTGGAGATCTTCATGGCCCAGCAGCAGGAAGACATAAAGGATGAGGTAAGGTCAAAGGTAACATCAGGCCTCGGCATGATGGACAAATAGTGATGGTGGGTGCCGAGATCAGTCAAACTCTTCTATATCAGTGCTGGGAGAGAGTGAAATTCTTCATGGAGCTTCTCTGTCTTAACTGGCTGTGGAGAGAGTGACCCTGAGAGCTTGCTCAGCGAAATTACACCAAGCCGCTAGATCCTTTTCAGCATACTGCTGGCTTTCCTCATGTGTTTGTATCCCAGACCTTCCTTGCTCTTTGCACAAGTATGGATGTTGTGATCAGCATGTTTTAGACCTGAACACATTTTTGTAACCCCCTAACATGCCTGTGAACAGGCACTTGATAAGTGTTTGTTGAATGACTCAATCAGTAGATCTCTTGGATTCTAAGGCCAGCTTTTTCTCAGCAATGTTCCAATGTTCTTAATCTCGTAGAGTTCCCTGGAGGGATAAGAGTGAAAATCACTCTAGTTAAAGCACTTTTGTTGTCAGGGTCGTTATTTACAATATTGAGAACAGCTCACGTAGTGACTTGCAACAAGGACATCCGTATCCAGGGTCTCATTTCATCATCACAGTCCCACTGACAAGCTCCGAGAGTGGAGGTGCTAGAGCTCCAAGTCCACAGATCAAGAAACTCAGATCTGCCAAACTATCCTCACACAAGTGAGCAATGGAGCCAGGCCTGGATCCGGGGGTCCTGACATCCCTACCTCACAGCACTGCCTTGGCAGAGTTCGCAACTAGGTGTACTGCTAATATTTTATAGAAAGTCATAAGAAATTGTGACATTACCTTTAAAAAATGCCTTGGAAATAGGAACTTGCCTCAGGCTTCTTGGCCCCAGAGTTAGAACCAGGAAGTTACAAGGAGACAGACTCCTGTTCACACCATAGTCACCCCACAGTTGAATGAACTACCGTAGAAAGAGGAGACTTCCCATAATTGGTAATGTGCAAGATACCTTATTCCCAGCATAGAGGGCTTCTTGCTCCAGGCTCTGATGTTTGATGACTTTCCAATGGACAGAGCTGGATATGGTGACCTTGAAGGTCCTTTCCAGCTCTGAGGATCTATAAGCTTAACACCAGAGAGCCCTGAAAAATGTCTAGTGGATGACAGGGCCCAGAGCAGGAAAGAAGCAATGAGGGAAACGAGATCCATGCTTTCTTTGGTAGAGGTAATCCCAGGTGAGGAAACTGCTGGTGCAAGTCTTCACCTACTCAGTGATCCTAGATCCTCCACTCCAGAAAAATTGGATGACTTGAGCATGGTCACGCAGCCAAGATGTGGTGATGGTCCTCCTGGCTTTAAGGCATGGCCTGTCAAGATGTAGGCAGTGTTCAGTCCATGATTTGGGGATTCTGAATGAATTCCATTGAATATGGATTATGGCAATTTATGGAAAAAAGGAAGAGGAGAGAGACAGGAAGGAAACAAGAACGGATTAAGCATCCGTTATGTGCTAGGCCCTGTTCTAAGTGCTTTACAAATATGATCTCATTTGAACCTGCTAGCAAGAGAGGAGAGTAGGTGGTGCTGTTATAATCTGCATGGAACAAATGAAGAAACTGAGGCTGGTTTGCCCGGATCACACAGCTGAGGGAGTATCTGAAACCAAATTTAAACCCAGACTTTCCTAACCCCAAATACAGTACTCAGTCTTTTGTGCCACCAGCTGCCTAAGGACATCAAATGGAAAAATGACACCAGCACACTTGTGTGGCACTTGTAGCCCTGCTGTGCAAAGCATTTTCCTGCTGGCACCACTGCGAGGTGAGCGCCAGCATCATGACCTTCATTTGGGCTATGGAGGAACATGATTCCGACACGCCATTTGTGCTTCCTGGCCAAAAGTCTGAGTGAAGGAGTTCCAGATGGCCAACGCCAAAAACTGAGGAGAGCTTGCACTGCAGACAGCATGCACTTCCCTCTGTAAAGTTACTTAAATTCATCATAAACAAGTCAGTATTTCAGTCATGTAGTGATGGAGGCAGTCAGGCACACAGTAGAAAGATGTTTATCTGTTACTCTGTCAACTGATAGTGACATTTTAAAGTAATGAAGCACTGTTCTTAGTTAGGAATTTGTAATAATAGGTGTGTTGCCTTCCCAGATTACCTTTATCCTGTTCTAGAGACACTGATTGACAGTAATGCACAAAGCTCGCTCCTCAGCCATATCCATTGGGTGTCTCGTTAGTGCCAGATTTACTGATTATGTTGTATGAGAATATGAATGCACATTATTTGCATGGGGATTTCCCAGTTCACTCTTTCTTCGTAATTTGTGTTCCCCAGAACTCATTGGTAAAGAAATTGACTCTAATTCCTTTAATGCTGAGCACAAATTTTAATATGAGGGTTATGGGAAAAATCCAAGGCCCAATATAATTGAATTTTTGATTGCGTTTTGGCTTCAAGATGTTAGGATTTCTGTTTGCTTCAAAAGTGTCTTCTGGAAAGTCATTGTGCAGCACAAGTGAAAGACCTAAAAGAAGCTCTTAAGTCTGGAAAACTGTTTGGTATATTATTTAGTCAGTAAACCTTTATTAAGCACTTACTATGTGCCATACACTGTGCTAAGCAAGAATGTTCCCAGACCTTAAAGCTCAAGTAGCAGCTGAATATAAGATAAGAAAGAAAGACTTCTACTGGCAATTGTGAATTTCCCTTGGTCATTTTTTAAAAGGAAATCCTAATAAGCTTGTGATTCAGTTATGATCAGGAAAGGAAGACTGCTTGGGGGGCCCAGTTTCTCTAAAACTAACAGTCCAGAGCATTGTATCGAAACCAGTTCCCCCATGCACTCAGCAGTGCAGGTCCCTTTGGCGAAGAAGGATCCATGCAAGGGTCTGATTCCTGGGCCTCTGCCCAAAGGCTTCTTCACAGTGCTTGGTAGGAGAGTGATAGGGTTAAGGAGAAAGGTTCCTCGACTGAGGTCAAAGGTCACTTTCTGGTGCCACCCTGGAGTCTGATGTGGGATAAGTGATTTCCCTGCTCTAGATCGACATCTACCCCTCCAGGAAGTGAGGGTGCTTCAGCTGTTAAAGGCTGTCTTCTTCCGCTGTAATCTCATCCTTATCTTCCATTTCAGTGGGCTCCAGTAGAAGTGGTCCTGAAATAAGTTGCTGTCCTATTTTTTAATTTGAATATTCTATGGACTGTTGTGCTGGTAGATAAAATGATTACTTTCGATTGTTGAATCAGAGTATTGGATGTAAGTTCAACTCATTATCATTCCCTTCAATCCTTACCTCGTCACAATTTCAGTCTGTTGCCAACTCGTTTTGTTTTTACCTTTCTACAGTCTCACATATGTCCCCTTAACTCTACTCACACAGGCATTACCTCACCTCCTCATGCCTCAACTATTTCAATAATCTCCTAACTGTTATCCTTGATTCACATCTCTCCTGACTCAAATACAACTTCTGTTCACAGGCCAAAGGGATTTTTCTGAAGCATAGTTCTGACCATGTCACCCTTCTATTCCAGTGGCTCCCCCTTACCTCCAGGATCCAGTAGAAAGTCTTCCATCTAGCATTTATAAACTCCATAAACTGGCCCTTTCTGACCTTTCCAGGCTTTACCCCCTTCATGTACTCTGGGGACCCAGTGGCATTGGCCTCCATGCTATCATACAACACTCCATCTGCATTGCTTGCCCAGCTCTGCTCCCAGCTTTCTAGGCTTGGACCCTTCCTGTCCATCCTAGCCTCACCACTCCAGAAAGCTCCCTTTTGCATTTTGTCTTACGCCATTGGAATATGAGCTCTCGTTGTGCTTATCCTTGTGTCCCTAGCACATAAGAAGTCCTTAATAAGTGCTCCTTGTCTTGCCTTGTGGCCTTGCTATTCTCCATACCTGAAATGTTCTCCCTCCTCAGCTCTAATCTTTCCTTCTTTCAAGATTCAGCCCCAATCTGGTCTTCTACAGGAAGTAAGCCTCTCCTCTCAGATGACTTTCCTTCTGCTCCCTACTAGTCCAGTTATTTACATATCTTCTCCTGCATTAGAATGTGAGCTGCTTGAGGCCAGGGATTGGGTTTGGCTTATTACTTGGTAGGCTTTTCCTTGCATCCTCACAGCCTTCAGTGCAGTAGCTGGCACACACTAAGTGCTTAAGGAATACTTGTTGATTGTAGACTTGCTGAACGCATCCTCAGTATAATTCAGTAACAGCACAGAAGCCGCAATGTTTACCTCATTGTGCTTTCACGTGACTTTGAGCTCTTCTCTAGGGTTATTGTTGTTCTTATCATTAGGATAAGAATTCACATTGATATATTATCACATACTGTGCAGTACCACTGAAGACTATTCAACAGTCTCTCATAATAAACATCAGGATTCACCTACAAGAGAGAGGTATATGCTCATCCAGCATATTACCACCATTGTGATGGAAGGAGGTCCCAGCATAGCATCTGGGTGGAGGAAGGATTCCATATAGATGCAGCTCCTATTTATATATGACATCACACTGATTGCATCCAGCCAAGAGACATCACAGAGTTTCCTGGAAGAGAGCCATGATCACCCAGAGGAGTTTGGCCTCTCCAAACACACCAAATGGACAGAGAATTCAGCACGCATCTAGGTGAATACTCTATAGAGCTTGTACAACTGTGTCCATCTGGAATACACAGTACAGGTGGACAGTGAGCAAGGCCCAGAGTTGAGAAGGAAGAAGAATGGACTGGAGATTTTCAGGGAGATTGCCAAACATTGTTACTGACTTCAAGTGTCTCATAAGGACGTCAGTCTATCTTTTCAATACAGATGTCTTATGATATAACAACCTGGAACATCACTGATTCCCTAAAGATAGGCTTTACACAGAGGACAATGGAAAGGCAATGTGAGCAAACTGCAACACATCACCCATGGGGCACTCGGAAGAACAGAAGTTAAGGATATCATTTGGAAATTGTAGGACAAAGAAGATGGTGTGGTCATGTGGCAAAAGCAAAGGCTAACTGGTGCCCTTGTGATGTTGGTAACAATCAAGGAAGACCTTCAGCATGTTGGTGGATTCCACATGGAAGCTTTTGGGGGAGGATAAAGAAGAGAGTCCTGCAAGATGGACAAGCACTCATAGACTGTCAGCAGCATTGTTGGAAGGAACTCCCAATCTCTGATGTCATAAACCCCTTTGAACACTCTGTTATTATATCATACAAAATATTTTCTTTCTAATAGCCTTACAAAAGTAAATAGAACAAATATCATCTCTGTTTTACAAACAATGCAACTGGGACTGAGAAGTCAAGTAATTGATCTATGGTCAAACAACGTCACTGTCAGATACAATATTCAAACCCAAGTCCCCTAACTTCAAGCCACTACAGTATATTATCATTCATTCATTCAGCAGATATCTGCAGTGTTTACCATATGGGAGGAACCTGTGCTTAGTGCTGGGGAAGGTACCAGTGTGAAGAAGATATAACACCTGCCCTCACAGTTTGTGGTCCAGCAGGAGAGTTAAGAAATGTGCACAAATAACTGTTGTGCAAGGTAGGAGGAGATGCGCAGATAAAATTATTCAACCTAGCTGCTCTTGATGAATCCAAGTTCCTTGGTCCAGATGAACTAAATTCTCTGGTCTTGAAAGAACTGGCTCATGTGTTTGCTGAGCCACTATAACCAATATTTGAAAGGTCATCAGAAACAGGAAAGTAGTACCACAGCACTGAAGGACATGGACCCAGTTTTCACAAAAGAGAAGACCACAGAGTCTATACTCCATAGGCTGGTGGTGTTGACTTCAGTTCCTAGTAACATTCTAGAATGGATCCTTAGAGACAAGTTTACTAAACATCCAGAAAGGGAAGAGTCATTACTGAGTGGGCATGGCTTCCTTAGGAACTGTCCTACCAGACTCGCCTCATTTCCTTTGCTAATAAAATGACTAGTAGACTATGGAGAAGGGAAATCTGGGAGAAGAGTAAGATAGTCATAGGGACCCAGAACATATTGGCTCCCCAGACTCTTCACCAGAATGTTTGCTAACCGGTCAGTATCTCCATGGCAGGAGGGTGGTTCACTCAGGGTCTGGCCTGGGCCCTGGGTTGTTTAACACTTGATGTGAATGGTTTGGATAAAGGCCTCGATGACATGCTCATTCCGTTTGCCAATGATTCTGCTCGTTTTTTGTCTGTTCCTAGAGGGCAGAACTAAGAGCAAAGGATGGGAGTTGTAGGGAAGTAAATTTAGGCTCCGCTTAGCCTGAGTCGAATAGGCTGACTCCAGTGGGAATCCTCCTCACCACCACCAGCACCAGGACTACCATAGCTCACGTTCCTGTGGTTCTTTTGGGTTTACATATTTCAGCGCTTACCATAGTACCTAGCACACAGTGGGAACTTCATAAATACTGGTTGACTAACTGACCATTTTCCCCGTAACAGCCCTGGGAGATATATGAGAAGGTGCTATCCCCATTTTGCAGATGAAACCGAAACTCAGAGAGCTTAATGGACTTGCCGAGGTTTGCACAGCTAATAGGTATCAGAACTACGAACTGAAACCATGTTTCCTGACTGGAGGTCTTCTCAAGCAAAAGCTCAGGGGCTACTTGCTGGAGGTGGTTATAGAGGAAATTCAAAGAAAAAGTTAGTGGAGGGCAGAAGGAAGACATGATAGAGCTACTTCTCTTTTGCTTCTATGTTCTTTGTTAAGGAGAATAAATGATCTTTAGATCAACAGGAGTAGAAAGGGGACCTCCAGATAGGTAAGGAAATATTAGCATGGCACCTAGCTGCTTTTGATGAGTCATTGCTGTGGATATTGAGACAACTGGTAGATGTGATTGCTTGAGCCTTTGTCAGTGATCTTTAAAAGACCATGGAGAACATAAGAAATAGAGCAATGCCTCCAAAATATAAAACACCCAAGCTATCAGAAGACCTATCCATCAGATAAAGATGTTAAATAACCCAATTTCAGAAAACAAAATCAGTCCAGCTGTAAAGGAACTATGGAGGCAGTAGAAGAAAGGAGAGAGAGGGGGAATTCATAGGAGAATTCTTATCAGACTTTTTAAAAATGGTACCCATATTTCAAATTATTCTCAAAAGTTAAGAAAGTAAACACCCAGAATCCTTTTATGAGACAAATATAGTCCTAATGCCTGAATCAGATAAAGATAAAACAGAAAGAAAACTATAGGCCAGTGTCATTCATAATCAACTAATGAACATCAGCTCAAAAATTTGCAATAAAATGCTGTCAAACTAACTGCAGTGATTTATCCAAGAAATCCTTCTTCATGATCAAGTGAGACCTATGCCAGGGATTCAAGGGAGGTTCAGCATTAGGAAAATAATCAGCATCATTAGTTATATTAAAAACTCAAACTTCTGAAAACGCATCATAAAAAGCCACAGAGAAAGGGAGAAATACTGCAACAGTGGAGGATATGTCCCAGCCTTAAAAAGGCAAAAACATGGAGTCTAAATTGTTGGACAGTGAGCTTGATGCTGACTCCTGAAAGATTCTTAAGCAATATTAAAAGAATAGTATCCAAAGTAAGTATGCTCCCAAAGAGCCAATCTGGCTTCAGCAAGAACAGGTCATGCCACGTGAGACTTTCTTTTCTTTTTTTTTCTTTTGGACAATTTTACTAATGTGGTTGAGCACCAGAATATTGCAGTTCACCTAGATTTTATTGAAGCATCTGCCGTGCTCCTTTATACAGAAGATTTGTAGGGCGTAGGTGAGACACTAATACAGCTAAAAAGATTCCAAATTGATTGAAAGACATTTCTGTGTCTTAGAAGGAAGCCTGCAGTGGAGTGCCCCCACGTATCTTATGTGTGTTTAGTTTCCTTTAGTTTAAATTAACGTTGTTATCAGTGATTGTAGATGTAAGACTTTTATGAGTGACTGAGAAGCCCTGTGCTGGAGGTTCACCTCTGACATGTGTTGCCCAGTCGCTTCACCTCTCAAGGCTTCAGGTCACTAATCTTCTCTGTTGCAGAACTGGAGCCTGTCTGCCTTGGAAAAGGGAGCTTCCCATCCCAGAGTCCCCTTTGGTCAGTGCACTCACAGGTCCTTGGATATATTGTGAGATAACATGTTAATCAGATCAGCAGGTGGCTTAAACCTGGGATAGATAGCCATCACAGTCAGTCATTAAACTTTGCAAAAGCATTTGTGTAGTGCTGTCTATATACAAGGCACTCTTTTAAACTTTGAGGATTCAAATAGGAAGGCATCATTCCCATACCTATGTATGCCAGTAGCTCTCATTCTTTGAAAGCTCCTTTTGTCATCACCTCCTATTAAGAAGGAGAAAACACATACAGAAAGGAAGTCTCAATGGTAAAGCAGCAAAGCACTTGGTAATGCTTCTTTCTTCCTTATTGTCACTGCCACTGCTAAAACTGTATCTGATGTTGAGCCATTTGGCAGCACTGAGGACTTTGGCTGAGACAACTTTCCTAAGAAGGGGTGGATGACAAGGTCTTGCTTCAAACTTAATGTTGGATCAAATCTAAGATGAGATTAAAGAGATGAATATAAAGTCTTATACTTGGGTTCTAAAGATCAGTTTCTGAGGTATAAGATTGGGGGGGAAGGGGGAATGACGCTGCACAACTCTTCCAAGAGATCTAGGGGTTTTGCTGGGCTGCAGTAAACTCAGTATGAATCAGTGGAGTGATTCAGCGGTTAAACCAAAACGCGTGCAGTCTTGGGCTGCATGTAGGCAGGCACTGTGTTGAGAACTAGGGGGACAATAACATCTACTTACTGCATGCCAGGCACTGGGCTCCATTCAAGATAGAAAAAGAGAATTGAAGCAGGCTGTGCCCCAGGAGCTTATGTATACAGAGAATCACTGAACTCTGCCAGATTATGCCACCCCTAGAGTATTGTACTACATTTTACACAGAATATTGGTGACTGTCCCAAGAAGGCTGGACCTCAGAAGGATGGGTGAAAGGAACTGGGAGCGTTCAGTCTGGAGAAGGGAAGGCTCAAGGGGGAAACAACGGCCAGCAAGGGAATCAGGGATTGGACTTGCTCTTCTTCCCCCTAGAGGGAAGACCTTGGGGCGGTGGGCCAAAGCTGCAGAAGGTAAGATTAGTACTCGGTGTGGTGGACAGCTGCCTGGTAACTGCAGCTGTCCCAAGGCAGCGTGGCTCACTGGGGAGGCAGCACGCTCTGCCTCACTGGCAGCCTCCAGAAAATGCAGCTTGTTTGGAAGCAGACTCTTGTCTTCAGCTATAGCAGGCCTCAGTCGGCCTCTCAGGCCCCATCCAAGACCATAAGGGTGGGAACTTCTTCCGAGCTATGATTATTTGTGTAAATAGGAAATCTTCAGGACTCATCGGCTCAGAAATGTGGTCTCCACTCACTTGCCTCTGTTGCTTTGCTCTTGCTATCCCTTATGGCCAAAGCATTCTTCCCCCCTTCTTCATCTGGTGAATCTAGACCGATAAATGTTACTCAACAAGCTCAAAAGCCAGCTGCTCCCTTCGGGGACCTTCCCTGGTCCTCCCCCATCATTAGTGGCTTTTCTTCCTGGAATCCTACCCTGAGCTCTTGTTTGCACTCCTGTGACCTCTCAGACCATGTCACCTCTGTACTTGTCAGTAGCTGTCCACTCCACTTCAGGAGCTTGGATGTCTTGTCTGAGGTTGGCTGCACGCAGACAGAATGGAATCACACCCATCAACCTCACCAGTTAGAGAGATGCTGGCCGCAAGGGAAGGGCCCTGTTCCTGACTGCCCCATCGGGAAGCTCTCCCCTTTGGAGTCTCCTCCAGAGTCTCTGTGTCCTTGTTTCTCAGCCTTCTTTGTTGTCTCCTTCTCAGATCTCTCATCTTTTTTCCCCTTGTCTTTCTTCTTTCCTCATTGGTTTTTGTCTTGATGTAGCCATAGGCAGGTTCTTGTGGTCTCTTACAATGGCAAACAGGACTTAAGAGCCTGGATTCTGTTACTGTTTTCTTAATAACAAGAATAAGTCATCCCAGGCCACACAAAGAAAAACTGAAAGGACTTTCCTCTTCCCAAAGCCAGCCATACGCATGTCTTTGTTTAAAAAGGTCAGCATTTCAAAGGAATCTTTTTTTTGTCTTTTTCTCTTCTCTTCTTAAATATACAAGGCATACTTCCTGCAGATAACAGTGATTTAAGAAGGACTTTACCCTTTGGGTAGATGGAGAACTTGGGATGAATGTGGCAAAAACAAAAGGGACATTTTTCACAATTGAAATCCTGCTGAAGATACTAAGGACAGAGGAGCTAAGAGATGGTGCTCGCTGGGGTAACTGTCTATGCTGCTGGATAGTTCCGCATTCCACAGAGACCTTGCAGCACAGGCAGTCAGTCCCACAAAATGAAATTAACCTCTTGAGAATTCAGCTTTCTCTTCCCTCAGTGCCCAGCATCTCCAAGGTCATAATTTCATAGAATTTAGAGCTAAAAGGAACCTTCAAAATCATTGAATTCTTAGCGGAGTGCCCAGTACATTGACTGAGTGATTGTCTCCAATTTCTTCATTTGTAGGTGGAATAACGGAGGCCCAGAGAGGTTAAATGATGTGCTTAAGGTCACACAGGGGAGGCCAGATATGAACCCAGATCCTCTGGCCCCAAATACAAGATTCTTTATGTTATGTCTGACTTCCTGTCCCCCAGTTATGTAGGTCTACCTAGTGTCCAGACCTCTTCTGTGCAGTATCTCTAGCTGATTACTTCAGTGATGAGGCAGTGACTGCCCAGTATGGCAGCCCCATTAGGTTTAAGCTGGCAGGAACCTCAGAGGCCTGCTAGTCCAATCCAAGTCAGGTCTAATCCTACCTGGAATAGTTTTGCTCTACAACATTCCTGACAAGTGGTGATAAAGAGATCTTCATTTGGACACATCCAGTTATCATCATAGTCATTATTCCCCCAGAAACAGTAGCACCAGTCATTTAGTAAATGTCTACAATGTGCCAGGCACTGCACTCTCCTCCTAATTCAGTTCCACAAGAAAGTAAGACTTTCCTGCTTATTTGGAGAGAGAAGAAATATGCACATGTGTACATTGCATGAGCTTCTCCAGTTTTAGGGCCTCTTCAGATGCCTCCTCTTGGTATAGACATGGCCCTAGGTCCTGAAGTCTTTGCCAGCAGAGTCTACATTCTGTCTAGTCCCATTGTGCTAAGGAGCTTTTTAGGAGGGAGGTATGTCTGGCCCTGTGCCCTAAATATCATCCCAGCTGTGTTTGGCAAAGGTCACTCACTTCCAGATCCTTGGCCACCAAGGGAGGATACTTTCTTCTGGCCTCAGCAGCTGCTGAAAATCATCTCCTCAGGTGTGGTGGTACTGAGATCTACATAATAGAGGGCAGATGACCACATCCACAGACCAAAAACACTGTGGGGCAGATTGTGATTAAGATCCAGCTGAATGGAGCAGATTTGGCATAAGAGGCTTCAGAACAGGGAAGGTACTCCTGGGCTAACCCAGCCAAAGGCTCCTAACCTCCTGGAGAGGTAAGTCATCATTTTCAGTTCTTCAGCCTGTTGTGGAAATAAGGTTGGGAATATAGGTGTGAACACAACCTGGAATCTAGAGTATTTTGTGCCCCAACTCACTGCCCATGCTCAGTCATACTGTAGCCCTCCCTACCCAGTGCACACACCCCTTCTTAAAGTATCCTTTTCCAAGCCAGAGAGGCTGCAAGGAGGAATCACTTGGTCCAGCTTCCTCCTACCCTCTTCTTTTTGACATTTGTGTTAACTGAGTCCTGGAGAAGCAGCTTGAACCAGGTTACCCAGAGTGCCAGGATAGAGAGGTGGGTCTCCTGACTCCTGGGCCAGGACTTTTTCCACCACACCATGCTAGCTTACTCAGAAGAGTCATTCAGTTCAACTAACTTTCCTTTAGTGCTAGTGTGCCAGAGAAGAGAGGGCCAGCAATATTAGATTTGCTGTAGGCTCTGTTCTCACAGAGTTCCGTAGTGGAGGTGTTGGAAATAGTCATGAGCACATGACAGTCATCCCAAACTGAGTATCAGGCCATTGGACCCAGAGGGCTCAGGAGGAAAGTGAGGTTGGTGACCTGCACAGCCCTACCTCACTCAGATCAAAGTCAGCTGCAAGTCCTGTCATCCTCTTGATGTCACGGTCCTCTTTGAGAACAAAGGACAAACACAACGACAACAACCAACTGAAAGAAGGAGGTTTGTTACGAACTGGACCAAGCAAGGGACACTTCTTGCAGGAGGGGTTATTTGAATGGTAAGGAGTGAAATTTGGTAAGGTCGTGAGAATTACAGCCTCACAGAAAGATTATTGTCATTAAAGAAATGTGTAGTACTTCCTGTATCCAGAGATCTGTGCTGCCCTCTTGGAGTTTACCTTCTAGAAGGGCGGTAAGGCCCAACAGTAACATTAATGCATATTAGTTAACATCAGAATGAACAGGCCAGGATTATGTGTGTGGATGCCCCTCTTGAGTGGGATTGTCATCAGTGGAAGGCATGTGCAAGGAGAAGGAGTCATGGCCACAGCACACTGACTGACTTTCAGCAGTGCCTGACACCCAAGAATAGAGGCTGGATTTGTCACCAACGCTCCTGAGAGGAGATGCCTAATTACCCGTTGGCAGCAGGCTGGGCCCACCTGCTCCAGCTGAGCAGCACCTTCTCTCTTGTCTTAGGTGGGGCCTTCTCCATGGATTACAGTAACACTTTCTGACAAGCTTTAGCTGGGTGTGGCACCTAGAGCCATACAGCCCTGCATTCTTCTTCAACTTTGACTGTCATGTTTTATTACTGTAAACTTATTTGCTGTTTCCCAGCTGGGCCGACTTGTCCAGGTCTTGTTTTCACTTACAGGAGAGCCTAACAAAGGCTGTTTATTTTTCTCGTTATGCAATACCAGCCGACTGGCTGTAGGGCTAATGCAGCTTGCCATTGTATTTTCTTCCTGAGCGGTGGCTCTGAAAGTAGCTGCCTGAATGTTTTTCATATACAAATTAAAATCTTCCACTTGTTCTAAATTCCCTTCAAGTGGTTGGTGAGTTCTTCTGAGTGTCAGAAACATGACAGGCCCTTAAAGAACATTGGAAAGGAAGAGTCATTTAAGCAAATCCTTCACACCTAAAAGCAGGAAACATACATGCTTGAAATGTTACATTAAGCCCTCTTATGCAGGTGTTTCTCCAGAGAAAACACCCTCTTCAGGAAAAGCTCTTATGCCCTCTAAAAAGCATTTTTCACCCATTAGACTTTAGATTTTCATGTTTCATAGGAGCAATTTAGAAGTTAAAAGCTAATATTCCATTTGTACCAAGTCCATGATGGCCTTAAATAAGGGTTCATAGTATTGACAAAGTGAGCAGTTCAAGGTGTTCAAGCAGTAGGTCCAGGAAGGCAACAGCTGCTACCATTAACTCAAAAGTGAGAGTTCCAGCTCCTCTCTTCCCAGGGCAGCAGGTAAAAGGAGAGGGCCAGCACCTTTGAATGACCTCCTGACATTGCTCACGCTGAGGATTTAGGGGAGGAGGTCTATAGTACAACTTACAGCCTTGTATATTTGGCCAGCCTTTCCCGGGTGTCGTATGTGTCTTTGAAGGCTTTAATGTTCTGCCCAAGGTGAAAGGTAGGCACAACAAGGGAAGATCTGGTTGACGGCAACTCTGTGGCACCAAGTCAGTGACATTCTGAGCTCTTCACTGAAGCTGCTCCCTCCAAAGTCATTGGTGATCTCTTTGTGGCCAAATGGTTTGATCTTCTGCCATCCCTCATCCTTGATGTCCCTGCAGCTCTTGACACTGGTGGCCATTGTCTCCTAGATGCCCTCTTCTCCCAGAGTTCTGATGACATTGCTGTCTCTTGGTTCTCCTCCTGCCCATCTGGCTGCTGTTTCTCAGTCTCTTGCTCAACTCTCATCTGTGTCCCATCTTCTAACATATGTCATCCCAGGGCTCTGGCCTGGACCCCCTTTTCTAACTACACTTTCTCTCTCAATAAACTTTATTCAACTCTATTTATATTCTCTTTGTAGAGTCCTCTCAGATCTGTATACAGCCCTACCCTTCTCCTCAGTACCTCCTAGTCCCACATCTCCAGCTGCTGAACTGGATATTTCCACAGAGACCTCATCTTCAAACCACCTTTCTGCCCCAGACCACTTCTCTTGGTAAATTCCCTATTTTTGTTTACACCTCCCTTTCAGTCACCCTGGTTTGTAACCTTGGAGGCATCCTCATTCACCTTCATTCACCTTTACCTATTCAGTTGCCAAGTCTTTTGTATTTTATTTTCTTGGCGTCTCTCTCATCAGTGCCCAGTCTATACTCCAGCAGTTCCTGCTGCCATTGAGGCCCTCACTACCTCTTTCCGATGGCACCTTGACTCTTGCCTCTCCCACTTCAGTCCACCTTCCCGTAGCTACCAAAGTGATTGTCCTAATGCCTGGATCTAATCAGATTCTCCAGCTCAGTGAACTCCAGTGCCTGCTTGTTGCCTTCAGGACAAATTGCAAACTCCTGTGTTTGATATAAATGTTAAAAACAACATAAAAGGCCTTTGCAGTCTGACTGCAGCTTATCTTTCCAGGTAGATCATACATTACTCCCCTTCCATGTGACATTCCGTCTCTTTTCCACGTGGTTGTACAAACTGACGACCTGCCTGTAATGCGCTGCGTCTTCACCTTCCTACAAAGCTCACCTTAAGTATCATCTCTTCACCAAGACCCTTCCTGATACTCATTTACTAATATTTCCTTCCAGTTACTTTGTATCTATTTCTATATAGAAATTGCTTCCTCTGATACAAGGGAAGTTTCTTGAAAGAAGGGGCTATTTTATTCTCACTTTTCCCCAACTCTCCCATGGCGGTGCCTGGCACACATTACTTAATCAACACTTGTGTGTTCTCGTGAGCATACATGGGTCTGCTCCACCATCTTCAAAGAGAGATGGGAGGCTGTAGGTGCAGGATGAAATGGATGATGTCAGAAGTGACCTGTGTTTTGGTTTGTTTCGCTTCACTTGTTACTTCATTGTTATAAGGCAGGCACTAGGAGAAGGGAGAAAGGAGTCCTTGGGTGGTAAAGTATTTAGTGGAGGAACACAAGCACTGATAGCTCTGTGACATTTAGGCTTGGATTAAGGCTTGCTTGGCTGCTTAGCCATTTTATACATGTTACAAAGTGGGAAGGGATCACTGGACAACAAAGTCAGGATCCCAAAAGACATTCACTGACTCTGACAGTAAAATGAATCTAAGGAGATGAAATTTAGTGAAGATAAATGTAAAGTCTTGGTGAACTCCCAAATGTACAGATCTAGGCCCAGACTCCTGAGCCCCACCCGGACATTCCCAACCACTGCCACGTGGTCATTTTCGATTGATACCCTATAGATATATTTCAGTCTCAACACAGCCAAAACAGAACCCATTTCTCTTTTTAAATTCTCTATTTCTGTCAGCAGCACCATCATATTTCCATATAGCAGATTTAATCTTACTGATGGATGCTGTACAATTCAGTGAATTCATTTCTTCCAGGAAGGTGTTCACCCAGACTGTTTGTGCTGGAGCTATGTATGATAGAGCTTTCAGAGTTTACATTGGTCTGATCAGCCATAGTCAAACACACCGAAACTTGACTCTAGCACAGTGATGTCATTTTGATCCTCTGAGAACGAAGGACAACAACCACCAGGAAGATGTAGCAGTTAAGTGTATGTAGAAAAAAGCTCACCCAGTAGTAGGGAGAACAGAGCAGACTTTTCAGTTACCTGAGAAGAAAAGGTAGTTTGTGTTTTCATTATGGCCAAACTGTTCTCCCTCATAGAAGAGATGGAAAAGGGGTTTGAAGAGGGGCTCTCCATTCTCCAATTTATCTGGAAGAATACCAGAAAGGCTTCAGTATAAAAACAGAGAAGGATTATCATCTGAAGAACAAAAGGGATGTCTTTCCCTGTGTCTGGAGGTGGGATGGGTGGAGAAAGAAGAAAAGGAATGCTGACCACTTAGGGCCAAGCAGAGAGGAGGAAGAAAGCCAAAGTCTCTGAAACAGAAGCAGCTATTATGTCCTTCAAGGAACAGTACTGCCCAAGAGTGGAATAGCAGCCCTCCCTGGAGATAGTCGTGTAGGCTCTGGGTGGCCCCTGCTTAGGCATATTGTAGAGAGGGCTGGGCAGGGTGGCCACCCAGGGCCCTTCCAGAGCATAGCTGGTGTATATGGTTCTCTGGGGGATCCACAGGGGCTGTCAGCAAAGAGATTCTCCAAGGAAGGGTCAAGAAAAAAAGAGACCAGTATCAAATGGTCACCAAAAGTGAGGAAGGTTTTTTAAAACAAAAAAGCCTTCCCTTTGCTACTGACAGCTGGGATGGTAAACGAGCTTCTCCATCACCAAGACTCAAGGGAATCCTCTCCCTGAGGATACCACATGAAACTAGGGTTGTCAAGCTCCAAGATTTGACGTTCTTCTCCCCACCCCCACAATAAAACTGAACTTTCCTCTCCCCTTCAAAAAAATTTCCCTCCTTTATTTGTTTGCCCTTTTTTGATCCAGAGAAAGTTGGTCCTGTTGGTAAAAATGATTCCAGTTCTTTGTGTCTCTTCCTGCTTGGAGAGAAAGACGGTTGACTTGTATAAAATGCAAAGAACACAAGCTAAGGATGTGGCTAACACTGAAATCCATCTTTAAAGGCTCAGTGATATGCCTGAAAACTAGATTATTCAAGCAAAGTAAGGGAAAGAAAGATCAGGTCCAGCAGTCTAGAATAAGTTTGACCTACTGATGTCCATTCACAGAAGTACCGGGTGATTGTATCCGCATGTAAAGAAGGGAAAAGCCTCAGTCTACAATTGTGGACTAATGTGGGTAGAACCCAGAAGCCTAATTCCCACATCTTTGCTCTGCCATTTACTTCCTGTGTGACCTAATTTCTCTTCCCTGGATCTTAGTTTCTTCATCTTTTCAATGGAGGCATAAGAATGGATGTTCCTTCCAATTCCTTCTCTCACAGTAGGACTGTCACTGTCCTTGTTTAATACACTACAGGTCTATTAATGAAGTCTTGTCACCTTAGCTTTTCTTCCCCACTGACAAATACAGCTGTTGACTCATGTTTGGCTTGCAGTGCATTAAAAACCCCCACAAAACTCTTCCATATAAATAACTATCTACTGATGCCTCTTCTTTCTATACTTTGGCAATTGATTTTTCTAATAGCTTTAAATAATATTTTGTTTTCCCCAACTACATGTAAAAACAGTTTTCAACATTCATTTTTTTTTAAATTTTGAGTTCCAAATTCTATCCCTCCTTCCCACCCTTCATCCCTCCCTGAGCTTGTAAGCAATCTGATGTGTTATAAATGTGCAGTCATGTAAAACACTTCCATATTAGTCATTTTGTGCAAGAAAGCTCAAGTAAAAACAAGAATGTGAAAAATAGTATGATTTGGTCTCTGTTCAGATGACATCAGCACTTTCTCTGCGGGTGGATGGCATTTTTCATCGCGAGTCCCTTGAGGTTGTCTCGGATCATTGTAGTGCTGAGAATAGCTAAGTCATTCACAGCTCTTCATACAACATACCTATTGTTCTGGGTACAACGTTTTCCTGGTTCTGCTCATTTCACTTTATATCAATGCATGTAATTCTTTCCTGTTTTTTTTCTGAAATCATCCTGCTTGTCATTTCTTATAGCACAATAATCTTCCTTTACAATCACATACCACGTTTTGTTCAGCCATTCCCCAATGGATGGACATCCCTTCAGTTTCCAGTTCTTAGCTGGGCAGTTGATTTTTAAAAAAAAAAAGTGTCAGACTTTGCATTTGTACCTAATCAGCTGTGTCCTATTAAGTTTGTTCCATCCTTCTAGTTTTCTTGAAATCTTTTAAAATTCTCCCCCTGGTGTTGCAGCATATTGCCTATCTCTCTCAGCTTTATACTATTTGTCAACAATAATCGTGCCATCTCTTCCTTCAACCTTTGATAACTTAAACTTGTATATGCCTGTAATCACTCTCCTCACCGCACCTTGAGGTGGGCAGTACAAACGCATTTTACACATTGAATAAATGAAGAACAGATTTGCTTAAACTCATTGCGTAACAAATGTCAAAGCCCAGGTTTGAAGTTCAGTCTTCTGAAGCAAAATCTATTGTTTTCTACCTAACTGTAGCTATTTCTCAAGTCACTGATAAAAATTTAACACAAATGTTGAACAGAGCAAAGCTAAGGACAGGGCATGTTATTGGAGACATATACATATGGACAATAAGGTGACACAGTAGAGAGAGTGTCAGGCCTAGAGTGAGGAAGATTCCTCTTCCTGAGTTCAAATCTGGACTCAGACATTTACTAGCTGTATGACCCTGGGCAAGTCACTTCACTCTGTTCGCCTCAGTTTTCTCATCTGTAAAGTGAGTTGAAGAAGAAAATGATAAGCCACTCCAGTATCTTTGGGCACAACTGAAATGACTGAACAATAAAAACAGTCCATTTATGACTTCCTTTTCAAAGCCAGGCATGTGACCGGTTCTGGACCCTCCTAACTACACTCTTCATCCAGCATAACTCTTATCTTGCCTACGAACATGTGACCTACTTTGCCAAATGCCAGAAATTAACATCCAGATGTATTATGCCTGTAACATTCCTCTCTTCTACCTGTTTAATGTTGAAGTCAAAAAAATTAAGCAAGGCCAACCTTGTTTTTGATGAAGGCCTGCTAGCTTTTGGTGATCAATTACTTCCCTTTCCAAATTCTCGTAAGCATTTCCTTTATATGTCCTAGAAGCTTGAATCAAATTCAAGTTCATGGACCTAAAGTTTGAAGAATCTACCTTGTTCCATTTTTGAAAATTGGCATATATTTGATCATCTATAGTCCTGAACCACCATTTCCATTCTCTGTCATTTTTTCAAGAAGACTGGCAGTGACTCTCCAATGAGTTCTTGATCAGTGTTCTAGTATGTCATTCTTCCAAAGCTAGTAAATGGAACTTTTCAAGGTATGCTCGAAGTTTTCTTGCCATCTCCTACTTTATCATGAATAAGAAATTAGTAGTTCTGCCTTCCCTCTGCCATCTTTTATTACTGTCTCCTTCCCTCTAGCAATGGCTCTAGCCCTTGTTTCATCTTCCTTTTTTTTCTTGGCACAGCATTAAGAGGCAAGAAGCCTATTTGATTTACCCAGCACTCCTCATTAGCCTCAGCTCATTCTGGGCTTGGCTTTAATACAGTGTGAGCTGTGCTACTCTTTTATATTCATCCTTTGTTATTTGTCCCTTCTGTTTCCATCTTCTGTACATCTCTTTTTTTTTTAAATATGTTTAAGTTGTTGTGTTTCCTGTATGAGTACATCTTCTCTTTAGAGATCTCTCTTTTCTTCTTCATTGGAACCATTTCCTTTGCCAGTCAATCACTGAGTCAACTAACATTTACTAAGTGCCTACTATGTGCCAGCAACTGCACTAAGCACTGGTTATAAAAAAGAAAAGGCAAAAGACAATCTCTGCTGTCCATTTAAACATGGAAGACAACCTGCAAACAATTCTGTACACATAGCATATATACAGGGAAAGTGGAAGTGATGAGTAAGAGGAAGGCACTAGTATTAAAGGGATTTGGGAAAGACTTCTTGCTGAGGATGAGACTTGAAGGAAGCCGGAAGCAGAGGAGAGAAAGGAGCGACTCCTGCTGAGCAGTTTCGGTGATGGTGCACCCTCGGCTTAGAGGAGGATTCTTCAAGTGCCCCGGGATCCCTGTTTGACCTTTAGTATCAAGGACTTGGATGAAAGCCTCCATGGAACATTCATCAGATTTGCACACAGTGGATGAGAGAGCCCAGCTCCAAAAAGAGGTTGAGGCTAAATTGAATGCAGTGAAATGTAAACCTTCCACTTAGACTTCAGTAAATTCGCTTCTCAGATATGAGATGGAGATAGCATGGCTAGATGGAAGTGTGTCTGAAAAAGATCTACAGTTCTGAAGGAACTTAACTTAGCGTGCATGTAAAAAACATGCTGTGGAAACCATGCAGTCTAAGGGCATCAGAGGACTGGATAGTATCTCTCACAGAATGTAATGCTGATTCCTCTGTTCTTGGTGTCTCCAGTCAGACCTCCCTGAGGGGTGGACAGTGTTCGCTTTTGGGTGGCCCATTTTAGGAAGCAAGTGTTTGTGGGGCTTTCACAAGGGCAGAGCTGAGAGGAGAGAAAAAGTTTGAAAGAGGTGTACTTTTCATGTAGATTTTTAAAAACTTCTTAATAACAAGAGAAAATAGATTTCTCTTCTTCCCCCTCCCATTAGAGACTGACTGTCCAAGGCTGGTATGTCCACTTGAGCATACTGTAGAGAGGATTCTTGGTTTAGAAGCAGATTAAAGGAGAGAGCCTCAAAAGATTCCTTCCTTCCAGTTTCAAAAGTCTGTTATTCTCTGGAGTGTTTATTGACCTACTTACTCCTTTGTGCCAGGCCCTGTGCCCAATGGCCAGGACACACAATTGAGGAGGACCTCAGATTAGGAGAGCAAGTTGTGGTCACCATGCTAGCTCAGGAGTAGATAGAGGCCAGTTCTGACAAGGTACTCTGAAGGACAGGGAAGGATATTGATAAGTAGAGAGAGAGGTAAAGGAAAAGGCATGTCAGGGAGAATGACTTGTGAACAAATTTGATGATACACATCTAGAATGTATACTTGTTTCACTTTATTGCTGTCTGTGGAACAAGGGAAATGGGATGAAAATGATAAAAGCATCCCTCCTGGACAAGTTCAGGGGGCACTCCTTTGTCTGGGCAGCAGGTGACAGATGCTCTGCCCATTCAGTGGCAAAGCCATCCCAGTAGTCACTCATCTCAGAACTTACAATAGCCTATTTTAAACTCAAATTGTTTATTTATAATACTTTTGTTATCTCATGGGGATTGGTTACATGACCATACAACTGTAACATCAATAGAACATATTCTCAATGAAAGGACTTCAGCTGTGTAGACTGAAAGGAACTTCTTTTGGGCATATGGGCATAACAGCACAATGACAGGCTATTCATACTTACCTGTAAACAGAGTTGACCTAAACAAAAGCACTTCCTGAATGGTCTACTTCTCACTTCATTTTTGCTATGTAAGGCAGAATCATCTTGAAAGTCCCCCCCTTCTGTGCAAAGACTGACATAAGAGGTCTTTAAAGTTATAATATTGGCATAGTAGGCCTATGGTTTCACTGATACAGGGCACTGCCCCATAAGGAACACCCACCGCCTCTTCTCTGAACAGCATTCTTAGCACATGGCCTAACAAGCTGAGAGGAACATTTGCCTAGGGTGCATTTGCTGTGTGTGAGTTTGAGACAGCATCTAACTTCCCTGGGCTCGGGTTGCTGAAGAGCTGCAGTCCAGTGATGTGCTTCTCACCAGTGTTGTTTATGGCCACTGGGAGATTTAATTTATTTGACAAGCATCGTTTTCATGGTTGTGTATTTTCCTCTTTTTTTTTTTTTTTTGGTAGGGAGGGCATGGGAGGGAAAGAAAATAAATGTTTGCTAACTAAAAAGATTTTCCTTAAAAAACAAAAGCAAAAGTTACTGTTATTCACTGAGCTCCAGCAGATTCCTCCAAAGTGCCAGTGTGGTAGAGGCTCTTTGTCCCTTATTTGCCCTGTGCTTTCTCCTCCAGGATGAGCGTGAAGCCCGAGAAAACATGAAGAGAGAGCAGGACGAGGCTTATCGCCTTTCACTTGAAGCTGACAGAGCCAAGGTATGTGTGCTAAAGGGTAGAATTTGTGCCGAGAAAAGCATATTGATTTCCAAGAGTCCTTTCATTATCTAAATCTTATCGCAATCCAAAAAACCTCTAAATCTGTCTAGTCCAACCTCTCTGTTTTATAGAAATATGAAATGGCTAGAGAAGGCAAATGACTTACCCAAGGTTATATTGTAGAAATTAAAATCCAGGCCCTTGGACTCTTAAGTCCTGTTTTTCTAGATCAAGCCTATTCCTTAAACATTACTTTGCATATATTTCGCATTTACCTGTTTTGTTCCCCCAATTCAATAAGAGCCCTCACTTGAGAACCACATCATTTAGTCATTAATAACAGGCATTTCTGTAGCACTTTAAGGTCTGCAAAACATTTTACATCCAGCATCTCCTTTGACCTTTACCATAACCCTCTGAGATTGCTCTCCCCATTGAACAGAGAAGAAAGTTGGGGTGTAGAGAGGATAAGGGCCTCTTGATTCTCTCCTGTGAGATAGTGGAGAACCTCAGACCAGGATCAGGTCAAGTTGAGACAAGCAGATGAGGTGTGAAGAGGTCATTTAGGCCCAGAGACCTTATGAAGCTGCTGGTGTGGCTCTTGGAGATCTCACGTCAGAGATTTTCGACCTTGGCCAAAACTCTTCCCTATTTTGGCCTCAGTGCTTTCATCTGTCAAGTGAGGGTTTGGGCTAGATGAACTCTAGGGCCCCTTCTGAGGTTAGAGCCACAATTCCCAATCGTCCCGAGGCAGGGAAGGCAAAGGAAACCTACTAAGAAGTAAAGGTAGAGAGGCAGTGCATCTTTCTCACAGTGGTTGGAGCCTAGAATACAGAAAGTAAGGGACTGTAAGGGTCCTGGGCTACTGTGGGCCCCAGGGAGGCACTGAGGGCCATTTAGTGCAGGTTGGCCTGGCCCCCCATTTCTGACCCAGCATGAGTGTTCCTGCTGCTGGGGCTACCACAGAGCTTCGAAATACCTAACATGTTTCTTTTCCTAACAGAGGGAAGCCCATGAGAGAGAAGTAGCTGAACAGTCACGTTTGGAGCAGATGCGGAAAGAACAGGAGGAGGAGCGGGAGGTAGGTGTCCTGGGGCCGTGTCATCCTCCCTCTGGGCTTGAAGCCTCAGAGCTGAGGAGGGGGCCTCCCATCAAGAGCACTGCTGCCCTCCAAAAACCAGGCCAGCCTTCAGTTCAAGCTTTCTTTTTCTGGTCTCACTTCCCTTTATCCCTGGGTTCACTATCTTTTTTCTTCAGACAGTAACTTGGAGTTATTTTGGGCACCCCCTAAATCAGATTCAAGAAAGTTTTTATGTTGAAGGAGAGTTGACCACCCTCAATATAACTGACTTCTTTGTCTAAGGAGATCATTTATCAACCCATTTATTAACAAACGTATATTTAGCTCCTATTATATGCAGGCACTGTGCTAATTGCTGGGGATATAAGAAAGTAGCTTAACTTCTACAAGAATTCAGCATATCTTATAAGAAAATGCCAATTACATACAAAATAATTCTTCAGGAGTTCTTGGAACCCTAACACTAGAGAAGTCAGGAGGGGCCCTTTGAAATACCTAAGCCAAGCCTAAAAGAGACTCAGGGATTCCAGAAAGCCTTCCATACCTGGGTGGGGGAACAACTGGGCAGAGGCCAGGGATCACAAGGAGGGCAATTTGAGTGAATTCTAGATAGCCTGAGGTGGGGAATCTGGAGCCAGGCTATAAAGGCCTTCATTGTCAAAGCAAAGGATGTGCATTTATCAGAGGGGCAGCCCCTTGAGTTTGTGAGCAGGGGAAGCCATTCCTATGTTTTAGGAATATCAGTTGCAGTTGTGCAGGGGAGACCGTTTAAGAACCTGTTGCAAAAATCCAAGCAAGAGCTGGTGAGGACTTCTTGCTACTCATACTGCAGTCACTGTAGTTCCTTACCATCTCTAGAAGCTTTTGTGGCTCCCTTCTGGTTGGTGTTTAAGCTCCTCACAGTCTGAGTCTATCCCAACATATATGTAGTATTGGTTAAGGTAGCTTTGGTTTGAGGAATGTCCAGGTCCCTTTAGCCTACACTGTTGCCCATGGCTGTTTCCAGAGCCCACCTACAGCTAAGGAAGGCCCAAGGGCTAAGATGCGCAGACAAGGGTGCCATCAGCCACTGGTGCAGGCTAGGTGTCCAGGCCAAAGTCACCATCTGCCTGCTGCTCTTGGCATAATCACTGTGACTGCAACCCAAACGCCAGGGCTTTTTCCATTATCTTGCTGCTGACAGGGCTGCTAACTGAGGGCCAGAAGACTCCTACCCTCTATATCTCATTCAAAAGGAGGCCATTTTGACAGATCCCATCCTTGTCACCAGCTACTGGAGAGGCGTATCCTTTTCTGGTTGGAGGGTCCCACAGAGCCAGAGAGTCCAATAAATAATCCTTTTACTAAAAACCTGTTCCAGAATCCAGTAGAAGCTTATTTTAGGCAAATCAAAAGCAATTTAAAAGATAATAACAAATAAAAGCCACTGGAAAAAAAGATTTTTCATTTATTTTTTCATTAGCAGTAGTTAAAACCTCACGTTTCTAGGACTCTTTAAGGTTTACAAAATGCTTTCATCACAGTAACCTTCCCAGAGTGGTGGGATGAGTATTTAATCCCCATTTTACAGGTAAAGAAACCAAGGCTCAGGGAAGTGGTGATTTCCCTGGGGTTGCACAGCTAATATGTGGTGAAGCAGGGACTTGAACCCAAGCCTTCTTTTTCCAAGTCCTTCCTTCAAATTGGAAATGAAGTCTTTGCTCTGTCAAACAGAAGTGGTTCAGCAGGACTTGGGTTCCACTGGACCTCCTGGAAGCAGCTGTTTTATGACAGTGCATGTTCCAGAAGGCCTTTTGTCTGGACAACCTTTGAAATGTACCCCTTGATCCATTCATGGGCTCAGCATCTTCTTTTTGTCAGGCCCATTGTTGATTCCTCCGACTGGAGTTTCCTGGGGGTGGATTGAAACTGCAGTTCTCCCTGTGCTGCAAACCCTGGGAGCCTGGCGCAGCAGGGATGGGGCCTTTTCTGTACAAAAGGAGGGACTCCTGAGCTCCTCGCGTTCACTCTGATAGAGTATGAGGGTCTGGGGCTGGCAAACTCTGTCAGAACAGAAAGGAGAGCAGACAGACAGGGGCTGGAGGGAGAATGGCAGAGGGCCTGAAACAGTGACACAGAGGGTCTGATGAAGAGGCTACACCAGCTACGCAAAGGGCACTGTTGGGCTGAATCCATGGCAGGGGACCTGACTGCCCAACCACAAGGGTGTGCCCTGCAGCACCTGCCTGCCCCTGCAAGGGCTGCAATTTCTGAGTTAATAAATGGAGACAGGGAAAAATAGGTGATCTCTAAGGCCCCTCCCAGCCCTGACATCCACTGTTCTAAGGCCCCTCCCAGCCTTGACATCCCCTGTTCTAAGGTTTCATTCATCTGTATCATATGCTTGACAGGATCACATAAAGGAACTTCAAGTGCTATATAGTGTGACCTACCCTGGAACATACCTATGCAACCTGGTGACTCCCTATTATTTCTAGGAGCAAATTATAGAAGCTTTTAAAGCTCTTCACAGCCCAGCCCCTTCCCCCCTTTCAGGGCTTTTGCATGTTACTTTAAGAGAGCCCTCCACTCACTCCACAGTCTGTCTACATCACACAAAGCCCTCCCTCCCCTGACTCCAGGCCTTTTCTCTGACTGTCCCCCATGCCCAGAACATCTTCCCTCATTTCTACTTCCTGGCTTCTCTGGCTTCATTCAAGACTCAACTCAAATCACATCTTCTACAAGAGGCCTTTCAAAGTCTCGTCTTCCACCAGTCACTCTTTCACTTCTTCTGACTCCGCTCCCCAAAGCCTTTCCTCTAAGGTTATCTCCAGTTTACTGGATGCATGTGTGCACATGCACACACATCTTGTTCTATTATAAGTACGCACACGTGTGTATGTATAAATGGACACATTGTAGCACCTAATAAATGCTTGTTGAGTGACTGACAGACGGTCTTCTAACCTCTCTCTTGAAGGTCTCCAGTGACTGAAGTTCATTCTTTCCTGGGTAGGCCATTCCAATTCTGGATAGCCAGGATTTTTTCCTGATTCCATGACTACATGTTTACAACTTATGAGGCATGTGACAGTTCTTCAGATACTTGACTATAGCCTCCATGTCCTCATCCCTATCCTGTAGACCCCAGAGTCTTTTCATCTTCCAAATAAACCTCCCTGACTTCGTGGCAGGATCCCTGAATGTTCTCCAGTCTCTCAATAGCTTTCCTATAATGGGCTCCTCAGAGCTGGACATGGCACTCCAGCTATGGCACTTGGAAGGGAATGTTTCTTGTTAGGAGCATTCTTTCTTGTATATTGTAGTGGCAGAATGTAAGCTCATTGAGGTCAGGGACTGTTTGCTTTCTTGTCTCCTAAGTCCCTGGCATGGTACCTGGCTGGCACTCAGCTACAAGCATTTCTTGAGTGCATTTGCCAGACGCTGTGATAAACGATTGTTGAATTGAATGTGGCGATCTTCATCCAAATACTGTCTTCCCATCCTGGTTCCGAGATTTTCTCACATTAGCATAGCTTTTTAATATACAGTGTTAGCAAAAAGACTGGAAACAAAATAGATGACCATTAATTGAAGTATGGCTAAATAAGTTAAACTACATGAATGAAACAGAATTAAAGGGCTGTAAGAAATTATAAATATGAAGAATTCAGAGAAACATGAAAAGACAGATGAATGGATGCAGAGTGGAGCAAGCAGGGCCAAGAAAAGTCCATAACCACAGCCTTGTAACATAAGGAACAGCAGCCCAAAAAAGGAAGTCGAATGCTACATAATTATGATTCCTAAGAATCTTGTCCCTAGAGAAAAGTTGAAAAAATGTTCGTCACTCTGTCCTTTGCAGAGGTGGTGGACTGTGGGTGTGGAGTGTTGAGGATCTTGCCAGATGTAGTTTTGCTGAATTTTTTCTTCTTTTTAAAACTTCTCTGTTTCAAAAGATGGCTTTTTGGGTAGAGGAAGGAAGAGTGATTTGGAAATGGAAGTGAATGGAAGAACAGAAAATGTTGATAACTTTCTCAAATAATAATTTAAATAAAAATAACAGAAGTTGCAATGTACCTCTGTCCCACATTTGACCTGTCCTGGTACTTGTGAAACAGGTTTGCCCTTCTAGTCCTCTTTGTGTTAGGGGTCTGAACCCAAGTCTCTGAGGTATCTAGAGGGTGTAATGTACCTCCTGGGTTTAGGAGCTTTGATTTTACCTTCCTGCTTACCTGTAAGCATTTAGTCATAGACATATGAAGTCCTGAGTTTTATTGCCAGCTTCTGTTTGAATTTTGCCTCCTCATATTCATTTCCTACACTGTCTGGCCTGGTAATCACAGATCAGCTCATTACTCTTTAGCTTAAAGCACTTTGGATTAGACATGCAAGTCCACCCAGTCACATGCTGATGTGCTCCCCCGCTTTATTGTATGTATGCCATATCTAGCCAGGATGCTCTCATTCTTACACTTTTAGCTTTGGTTCAGAAAGCTATGTCCTTTCTTCACTCAGCACCATTTGCTTTTCCAGATCCACCCTTCCCTCCTGAAGGCCTTGATTTTCCCAGCTTTAATCCTGGATGCTAAGATCCCTTCTAGATCTGGCATTCTGCAGTCTGAGATCTTCTCAGACCTTATAAACGCTCTGTTTCCTGACTCCCAGACCGATACGGCAGTGCTTCCCTCAGAATTGTTCTTTGGGCACACACTTGATATTTGCTCTGTTTATTTTCATTCTCCTTTGCTATGTGATTGTTGGTGGATATTTTTAAACAACTTCAGTTTTTCTACCTGTAAGACGTGGACTTTCCAACCATGCATATTTTTTGGTAAATGTTCCTAACTTAAATTCTGGTTGGGAAAAGAAAAGGTCTGAGTATTTGATGACTGTCCCCTCAATCAAAAATATCTAAGCCCTTCAGTCAAACAATTAAATTATCTATCCCCTTCATGCAGTTAACAACTGCTTTAATAATATGTGTCATAAAGGTGGGATTTATTTTAATTAGTTGTCTTGTAGGCTAATATTAAGAAATGAAAAATACATGGATCCACAGTCCAGGCACAAGACCTAGCTCATGGAAAGGATTGTTGACATTTTAGAAAGAATAGGAGTAAGCTGCTTCCTTTTTAACCCACATCATTGATGTGGTGGAGAGTGCCCTCAATTCCAAGGGAGCAGACCTGGGTTCAAATCCTGATTCCGTTATTTCCTAGCTGTGACCATGGCCAAGTCACACCAACTCTGAGTCATAAGAATAATCATCCTGTTATCACTGACTTCCAGGCTACGTGAGGCACCTGTGTTTGCTAGCCCTGAATGGCAACTGCTGATAGGATCCTCTGTTAGTGCTGAAGTCATGTGCCTCCCTTTTGCTTCCCTCAGGCCATTCGGCTGTCCTTGGAACAGTCTCTGCCTCCAGAGCCCAAAGAGGAGAGTGCAGAACCTGTAAGCAAGCTACGGATCCGAACACCCAGCGGGGAGTTTCTGGAGCGGCGTTTCCTGGCCAGCAGCCAGCTACGAGTTGTCTTTGACTTCGTGGCCTCCAAAGGCTTTCCCTGGGATGAGTTCAAGTTGCTGAGCACGTTTCCCCGGAGAGACGTAAGTCAGAAGAAATCACAAGTTACATTTTGTGGAGTTGAATGGGCCAGAGGGAAGGTAGGAAGCTCCTCTGACCTGCTGTCTGAGGAGGAGGCAAGAAAGAAGGGACCTGTGGCTCTGTCTTGTACCTGAGAGAGGAAGGTATATTTGGGCCACGCCGTTGTGTATTAGAGGATACTAGGAACCATGTTTGTTGGTCTGTTCCTGTGAGTCAGAGGGAATGTGGGATCCAGGTTTGGCCTAGCCCTGTAGATCAAAGGGAAGCCAAGAGTCCCTTACTCTTTGAATTCTTCCATTAGAACATAAACTCCTTGAAGTCAGGACTGCTCACTTGTATCCCTAGTGCTTAGCACAATGCCTGGCACATAGCAACCACTTTTAAAATACTTTTTCCTTATTTGGGCCATATGAATGGGTCAGAAAGAAAGACAGAGTCAAGCTGTGTGGGTCATAGTAATTGGTTGGGTCCCATTATACAAGCTGGACAACTAGCATGAAGTAAACCAGGAAAATCCCAAGACTCCTAGAATCCTGTAGGTAAAAGTTACCTCTTACATCATCAGGCCCTGAAACTGCTAGAACCAGGAATCTCTTCTACACCATCCTTAACAAGTTGTTATCCCACCTCCACTGATGGGAGCCAGGGGACCCCTCCCTCCTTCCTATAGAGCTAAACAGAGGAAGTCCTCTCTTTCCATCTCAGAAGGAGAAGAGGGTTGGGAGAAGTTGAATTCTAGGAGATCCCCTCCCCTGTAGCTCTTTGAAGGTCACATCACTGCTAACACTCATCCAAAGCCCCGTGCCTTCGAGCAATTCTCATATGACAGGGTTTCCAGGCCTCCTCCTCACCCTTCTGTTCACTGGGCATCCTAGACTCTTCACATGCTCCACCTTGTCAACAAAGCACCTTGGGGGCAGCTATGCCCATTAGAAAGTGCCTTCCACCCCACTGATAGCGGTTTGCTTGTCATTTCTGGAACATTAGGCCTTGCAGACCCCCATGGAGGTCTTTGAGCAAAGGCTATATGGGCACTTATCAGGGTCCTTGCAAGTCCTAGGTGTTATGAATTCCCTTGACGCAAGGTGAAGGAGAGAGTCTTGTGTTTGGTCTCTGGTGGTATACGTCCTCTTCTTGCTTCTTTGTCCTCTCCAACCTCCTCTGTGCCTTCTTGAAAAGGCAGCCAAACTTGCTTAACTTGGCAGGGCTGCCAGAGAATGCCTACTTGCTCTCTACACTGGGGCCGTTTTGTTTAGGGAAGCAGAAAAATTCAGGGGTCTGGTGCTGAGGTGTTTCTCTAGGGTCCCTGCTCCTGCCAGAAGCTGCCATTGGAAGGAGCCTCAAAAATCGTCTTGTCCACCATGCTTGATGCAGCAGGCATGGTTAGGTGGGTCTGATAGTGACTGGCAGTGAGAGGACAGGAAAGAGCCATCTCCAAGGATGTGCTGGGGCGTGACCAGGGATGCTGGCTTTGTGTAACATATGCAGATGTGCTCTGTGTGGGTAGGGTCCGCTTCATCCTTGGTGTTATTTCCCCAGCATCTGTCAGTGCCTGCCACATAGGAGGCCCTTAATCAATGCTTGTTGATTGATCGGAGTCCTCAGGACTTAGTAGCTGCTTACACAAGACATATGAGGAGAAGAGACAAATCAAGAAATCTCAGATTCCCATGAATGAGTAGGTCTCTCCTGACCTTTGCACCATAATTTAACTGAAGTACTAGGTTTGATTTGATTTGTAAAGTTACTCCTACCAGCTCCCTCCAGCTGCCATTAGGAGACCAGACCATTTGACTTAGAGTACTGGGAGGCTGTTGATCTTTTCCCAATACTGCCATGGGATCATAGTTCAGGAAGGGACATGAGAATCCTCTGGGTCCAGCCTCTGTGTGCGATACTCTCTAAGTCCCTTCTCTGTTGGCATGGAAGGTTGTGGCTGATCTCCGGTTAAGAGCCCTACATTCCCTCTGTGACCTGTGCTTTCCATCTTCCCTTGAATAAATTCATTTTGGTGAGGGAAGGAGGTAGGGGAGAGAATTCAGTTAAATTTAACAATTACTAAGTGCCTTCTTAATGTATGGGTTTCGGTGCTAGGTCCTGGGGATTCGAGAAAAACAAGCAAATGTCTGCTATCTGTCCTTTGAAAAATGTCTGCCACAAATAATGACAGATAGGCATGGGAAAAGTCACATATTGCAGGCCAGGCCTAGAGGATATTGTCCAGGTTTTAGGAAGCAACATGGAATGGAGAGAGCACTAGATTTGCGGTAAGAAGATTTAGGTCAGGATTAGAGCTCCACTCTACACTACCTGTGTGACAGCAGAAAGACACCTCACTTCCCCAGCCCTCAGATGCCTCCTCTGTCAAAGGAAGCAGGTAGACTAGACCCCAAGATCTCTTCTTGTGCCAAATCCTGTGAGATGCAAGGTTACCTTTTTCATCCGTGTATGCCTGCAGACTCAGATGTGCAAGTTTTCTAGGGCTTTAGTGGTTTAATTCATCTTCCATTCAAGTGACATCTAAACGTTTATTTTATAAATCTATCAGGCATTTGGCTCTTCTGTGATCGGGCCCTCGGGGTATAAGGTGATGGGGAAGACATATTCCCTACTCTTAAGGAACAAAACATTGACCTTCTCTGAAGAAGGCACTTTATCTAAAGCACCAAAGAGCTTTAGAAATGGGAACTGGCAGGCCCACTGAATGAATATTAAACTACATAGAGAGTGCTTGGAACTGGGAAGCACTCTATAAATAGGAGGAATTTTCTAGGAAAAACTGAAGAAATAGGAGTGATTTTTCCCATTTTGTAGATAAGGAAACAAAAGGTCATGTGATTTGCCCTTGGTCTTGTAGCTGGTGAGTTTAAGGCCAGTCCTCCAGACTCCAAAACTAGCAGTCTTTCCATTGTTCATGTTATGCTAAATAAGAAATCCTCTTCCTAGTTTATAAAACTACTGTGAATTCAATAAAACTTTTCGAATTCAAGGTGTTTTTTTTATAACAAACAGCATACATACATTTGAAAAATCATTATAGATTGTATCTACATATATGTGTGTATATATATCAAACATTCAGTCTATAGAAGATATGTGATCATTTCTCATACCGTCATTCAGTGAAATAGTTGGTGCTATTTTATGGCTTTTAGAGATTGGAGGTCTAATAGCCCTTGAAGTGATTCTGAGGTCCCCAGGGTGGGAATTCTTGTCGTGGTCTAAAACATGATGCTGTTTCCAGCCCCTCATAACCTTGGTTTTGAGGAGACTAGGTGCCATCCAGGACTGATTTTCAGGTGATATTAATTGCAGAATTTATAACCAAACAAGAGATGGAGAACATTATGAAATGCAAAATGGGTAATTTTAATTACATTAAATTTAAAAGGTTATATATAAACAAAGCCAATACAACCAAGATTAGGAACTGGGAAACAATTTTTACGGCCAATGTCTCTGATAAAAACCTCATTTTTAAAATATATTGAGAAAGGAGTAAAATTTATAAGAATATAAGTCATTGCCCAATTGATAAATGGTCAAAGGATATGAGCAGACAGTTTTCAAATGGAGAAGTTAAAGCTATCTATAGTCATAGGAAAAATGCTCTAAGTATTGATTAGAGAGATGAAAATTAAAACGACTCTGAGGTACTACATCACACCTATCACTTGTCAGATTAATATGACAAAAGGAAAATGATAAATGTTAGAAAAGATGTGGGAAAATTAGAACACTAATGCATTGTTGGTAGAGTTGTGAACTTATTCAACCATTCTGGAGAGGAGTTTGGAATTTTGCTCAAAGGGCTATAAAATTGTATGTACCCTTTGATCCAGCAATACCACTACTAGGTCTGTATCTCAAGAGATCATAAAAAAGGGAAAAAGACCAACATGTACAAAGAATATTTACAGCAGCTCTTTTTGTGATGACAGAGAAATTTAGTGAATGTCCATCAATTGGGGAATCAAGTTGTGGTACATGAATGTAATGGAATACTATTGTGCTATAAGAAATGATGAGCAGACACATTTCAAAAAAACCTGAAAAGATTTACATGAAATGATGCTGAGTGAAGTGAGCAGAACCAGGAGAACATTATACACAGTAACAGCAACATTGTGTGAGACCGACTTTGATAGACTTAGCCCTTCTCAGCAATACAATGATCCAAGACAAAAGACTCCAGTTGGAAAATGCTCTCCACATCCCGAGATAGAACTGTGGAGTGTGAATGCAAATAGAAGCATGTTATTTTCCCTTTTTTGCTTGTTTGTTTGTTTCTTTCTTGTCGTTTTTTTCTTTTATTCTGATTCTTTTTTCATAACATGATTAATGGGAAATATGTTTAATATGATTATACATGTATAGCCTATCTCAGATTGCTTGCCATCATAAAGGGAAGGAGAGGGAAAAAAATCTTATAAAAGTGAATGTTAAAAACTATCTTTACATGTCAGAAAAAAAAATACTATTAAGTGGGGGGAAAAAATAGCTGCCTAAGTACAGGATGGGGAGAGCATGATTAGAAAATAGTTTATGTGCAGATCTAGGAGTCTTAGTGGACCTTGAGTTCAGTCTGAGTTCATAGTGTGACCTGCCTCCCCACCCATAAAATTTAGGGGACCTTAGACTGTATTGAGAGGTATAGGGTAAGGACTAGGATGATGATAACCCTGATACTGTCTGCCTTTGTCAGATTATACCTGGATTATCCAGTTAGGGCTGCTACATTTTAGGAAGTCCGTTATCCACAAAGGCCAACTATGATGGAGGGGAGATTGGTGATCATTTCATAGAAGGTTCAGTTGAAGAAGCTAGGTGTGTTTATCTTATAGGACAGAAGGCTTAGGGGAACATGAATGATAGTTGTTTTCAGGTATTTAAAAGACTATTACACAGGAAAGAGATTGGATTTATTCTCCATGATGCAAAAGACAGAGCTAGGAACAGTGGGGAGAAGTTGCATAGAGGCATACTTAACAATCCATACTATCCAGAAGGCTCTCAAATGGGCAGCTTTTACAGGTAGTAAGCCTCCATCGCTGGAGGTCTTCAAGGAGAAGCTGGATGGCCATTTATCATGAGTATTTTTAGAAAGTTTCATTTTCAGGTAATGGTTGACCCAGATGACCCATCCTCCTCTGAGATGCTAAATGGTCAAGGATATTCTACTACAGGGCTCCTTAAACTTTTTCCACTTGTGATCCCTTTTTACCTTTTGCCATGTTCCTTGGCTTTGCATGACCTAAGGGCATGGACAGTGCAAAGTGTGCATGCTTTGTGTTCAGAACCAAGGCTACAGTGTAAGTTGTCCAGTGCCACTGGGACAAGTGCTGTCAGAAACACCGTGAATTCATTACAAGTGTGATTTTTAATTAATTTTTGATTGTTGAACTTTCAAAAATCTTTTACTGTTGCCAAATTTCTCATGACCACATGGGGTCTCCGCCCCCAGTTTAAGAATTACTGCCTAGAGCAGAGGTGTCAAATACAGAGCCTATGGACCAGTGCAGAGGGCAGCCACACCAGATTTAAATAATTAAATGTAATTGGGAAATATTAACAAAATAAAAATATGATAGAATATAGTTAATATTCATTTATGATTTTCTAAGTCGATATGCAGCCAGGAAGGATCTTTATGCATGATTAATAGGCCCATTTATCTTGGAATGTAACACCACTGCTCTACAGCCTGACCAGATTTGCTGGGCCCACCTGACACAGACTTGTATCCATAGGGTGATACTATTCACATTCAAATCTCAGTGAACTGAGGGAGATGCCAGGTAAATGGTGGTCCATCCCTACCTACAGAGTTGCTAGAGTTTCCACAAGGTTGTTTTGTAATCACCATCTGTAGCTGCAGGATTAGTGTCCAATTTGGAAAAGTCCTCTAAAGTTACAGCCAGACCAGCAGGTCATTCAAAAGCACAGCTGAAAATACTGTCTCCTCAGTTAGGACTGTGGCTGTGCCTCTGGGAGCAATAGCTCCTCTTTGTTGGCCTTTTCTCCACAAGTCTAAAGGCTTTTTCACCACGGTGTCTGGCGTCAGGTGCTACGTGCACAGTACTGTGTGGGAGATAACAGAATGAAGTGACATCATCCTTGCTCCAGTGATGCTTATTGTGGTTGTTTGAGCATGGCTTGTCTTCTTGAAGAAAGGAGGGATTTCTCTTTCCTCAGGCTTTTTCTCTAAACTCAGCCCATTTGACATGTTGGTCTCTTATTGGTGTCGGCCTTCCTTCCATGAACATCACCCCAGACAGTACCCCACCCTCGCCCCCAATGCTAGATGGGAAAGCACTCATCCTGCCCCTCCCCTCAGACCTAGGAGCATTTCTGGACTACATGCTCCCACTGTGGCTGACGACTCCTTCAGTCACCACTCTCAACCCAGGTCTGTTCAGACATTAATGGGCTGCTGTTTTCTTGCCTCGTTTCCTTATCAGCCCCAAGGCCAGCCCACCAAGAAATGAAAAGAAAGACCAATTTCTGCATTCCATGTGCTTTATCTCCCCTGGCCCTGGTCTCTCCTTCCTCCTCCTTCCCCCTCTTAACTTCTTTCTTTATCCCTTCCCTTTTTTCTTGCTTCTCCTTCCCTTTTTTCTTCCCTATCCCTTCTCCTCATTTTACTCTTCTTCTTTTCCTTACTGTCTCTACTTTCCTTTTTTTGTTATATTCATTGTGTTCCATATCCTCCATCTCTTCCTTCTTCTTTCCTGCCTTAAAGGTTTACAAAACCTTTAACATACATTACAGAATCCGTAAGGTAGTTACTATTAACCACATTGAATAGATGAGGAAATGGGTTGTGAGAGGTTAATGATTTACCCACTGTCACCAAGTTAGTTCACATCAAAGCAGTATTTGAACCTGATCTTCTGATTCCAAGTCTGGCCAACCAGCTGCCCACTTAGTATGCTCAAATAATGGGTGACCCCACCCACCCACCCAGCTCTGACATACTTTAATCTGTTCTCTATTTCCTGGCAACCTTAATTCTGTCTTTAGATTCATTCAGAGTGGCATTTCACATGATATATTCTGCATTTAAGTTAAATAAATAAAATGACAATATACACCCTTGTTGTACTCCATTTTCAATCTGAAAACCAATCAGTTGTACCGTGTCTGGTTCTAATTATTGCTTCTTGACCCTCATGCTGATTCCTCAGAAGACCAGTAAGATGATGTAGTACTCCCATCTCTGAGGACTTGCTGCAATATTTTGTGATCCACAGTCAAAGGCTTCAGTATAGTCAGTGAAGCAGAAGTAGAATTTTTTAAACTCCCTTGCTTTCTCTATAATCCAGAAAATTTTGGCAATTTGGTCTCTAGTTCTTCTGCCTCTTCAAAAACCAGCCTGCTCTTCTGGTAATTTTTGGTTCCCATATTGCTGAAGCCCAGCTTGTAGAATCTTAAGTATAATCTTGCTGGCATGTGAAATGAGTACAATTGTTCAGTAATTTAAATATTCCTTGGCATTACCTTTCTTTAGTATTGGGATATAAATTGATCTTTTCCAATCCAGTGGCCACTCTTGAGTTTTTGATGGTGTATTGATTGCAGCACTTTTAACAGCATCATCTTTTAGGATTTTAAATAATTCAACTGGAATTCCATTGTCTCCACTAGCCTTATTGGTAGCAGTGCTTCCCTAAGGCCCACTTAACTTCATTCTCTAGGATGTCTGGCTCTAGATCAGCAACCATACCATCATGCTCGTGTGTGATGTTAAGACATTTTTTGTGTAGTTCTTTTATGTATTCTTGCCACCTTTTGTTAATCTCTTCTACTTCTGTTACCTACATTTTTGTCTGAAACTTTCCCTTGATATCTCTAAGATTTTTTTTAACTAGATCTCTTATCTTTCCCATTCAGTGTTTTTCTTCTATTTCTTTGCATCGCTTATTTAAGTATATAGTCTATTTGATTTCCCTATTGACTATCTAGTGATGTCTATGTGTAGGGTTGCCTTTTGGACTGTTGAAAAGAAAGTGTTTGCTATGACCAGCAAGTTATCTTGACAAAATTATGTTAGTCTCTGCCCCGCTTCATTTTGTACTGCAAGGCCAAACATTATTCCAATTATCTTTTAATTTCCTACTTTAGCATGCTAATCCTTTAAGATGAATGTGACATCTTTTTTTTTTTTTGGTGTTATTTCTAGAAGATGTTGTAGGTCTTCAAAGAACTGATCAACTTTGGCCTCTTTGGCATAATTGGTTGGAGCATAGACTTGTATTACTGTGATTTTAAACAGTTTACCTTGGATTCTAACAGATATCCTTCTGTCATTTTTGAGATTATATCCTAGTACTGCTTTTCTCACCCTTCTATTGACGGTGAGGGCTGCTCTTTTTCTTCTAAGGGGTTCTTGCCCACAGTAGTCTGCGTAGTGATCACCTGAATTAAAGTAATCCGTTCCTATCCTAAAGTTCACTGATACCCAAGATGTCAATGTTTAAACTTTCTCCTGTTTGACTATATCCAGCTTACCTTGGTTCTTAGATCTTACTACATTCCCAGTTCCTATGCTTTATTGATCTTTACAGCATCAGACTTTCATTTCATCATCGGATACATTTGCAGCTGAGCTTCCTTTTGGCTTTGGCCCAGCTGCTTCTTAGTACTAGAGATAGGAATAGTTGTCCTCCACTCTTCCCCAGCCACCTATCGGACACCTTCGTACCTGAGAGACTCATCTTGCAATTTCATCTCTTTGTGGCAAAGGTACTAGAGTGGTTTACTTGTTCTTTCTCCAGTGGATCACCTTTTGTCAGACCTCTCCACTATGACCTGTCAATCTTGGATAACCCTTCATAGCATAGCTCATAGTATTCATTGACCTATGCAAGCCCCTTTGACACAGAAAGGTCCAGAAGGGGTCTTTTCACATATATATCTCACTTAATCCTAGCTACTGTACTGTGAAGTAGATGCTGTTATTATCCCCATTTTGCTGACAAACTGAGGCCCAGAGAGTAACTTGCCCAGAAGCACAAGAATAGGAAAGCCACAATTTTGACTCACTGTTTTGACTAAATCAAAATCTCATTTTCTGGAGAATTAAATTTAATATTGAGGAGACTTTTATTTGCTCGTCTGGACCAGGTATGTGTGTGCTCTGCCTCTTGCAAATGTTCAAAAGTACATTGAATATTTGTTTTATAGTCCTGTTACTCCTAATCAGGAAACTATGAATTCAAATACCACTTGAGCCACTGACTAGCTCTGTGACCCTAGACAAGTCCTTCATCTGTCTGAGCCAGTTTCTTCATCTCTACAATAGGGACAGAAATGCCTGTGGTTCCTGCCTCATAGGGTTGTTGTGAGACTCAAGCACTGTTCAGATCATCAGGTGCTACAGGCATATAGCCTCTACAGGACTGAGACTACTGGGAAAACAAACTCTAGGACGTCAGTCAATAAAAAAATACGTCTACCTACTGTGCACAGAGAAAGCCCTGGGTGATGGTTCAATAGGATGCAAGATATGAGGGGTGTCAGGACAGGCAGCCCCTGAAGCCAAGAAGAGTCCCAGAAGGAAGCCTCAGCAAAGGCTCGGAGATGGGACATAGGAAGTCAGTCAATTAGGTTGGAATGAAAACATTCCAACAGGGGATTCATGTGAAATCAATCAGGATCCAGACTGTGAAGGACTTGAAATATCAAGCTAAGGATTCAGGGAAACAGACTAGAGACTGGAGAAATTGTGGTGAAAAGTTAGATAGTCTCTCTCCTTAGAAAAATTTAATCTTCTCTGGGAGAATGACATGTTCAGAATCACATGCTACCTGAGCAGCAGGGTGTCACATTCTGGGGCATCACCAGGAAAGACAACGACTAAGGATATCACTCCCCACAAGTGTCATGGGAAAATTGACAGTGACATTCACAGAGTGCACAATGTTTGTGGTTTTGCCATGGACAAACAACTAAGGAACACTGGATAGAGTACTGTGCCTTGAGTCAGACCTGAGTTCAAGTACAGCCCTCCTGAGACGGTTACTTAGCGGTGTGACCCTGAGGAAATCACTTGAGCCCTATGTGCCTCAGTTTCCTTATCTGTAAAATAGCGGTAGTAATAATAGCACCTACCTGCTTGGGTAGTTGTGAGGATCAAATGAAATAGTATTTGTAAGGTGCTTAGCACAGTACCTGGCACACAGTAGGCACTGCATAAATGTTTATTCCTTTCTTTTCCTCTTTCCTTCCCCTCCTTGTTCCAAATAGTATGTTCTGTGTCCTAGAAGAGAAAGTAAAGTGGCTAGAGTAATGCACCTGTACTCTCTAGGTTATAAGGGAGAATAATGTGGGCCTTTAAAAAGGTAAAGAAAGACTGCTATAAAAACAAGAAAGCAAAGATATTAAGAAAAACCTCACCTGTGACCCAGGTAATATGGGAGAACCTTGGAGCTGATGACCATGAAGCTGTTCTAGGAGAGAGAACTGAATATTAGAGCCACTTGTCATGTTCTGCGAGTCTGAGTGATGGTGTGGATCCTCAGGTGACATCAGGAGAAAGAGCACAAGGCGATCATCTTAGAGGGGAGCATACCTCGGAGGGCACTTCATCTTATCCCCTCGTTCCCTAGCCAGGGAAACTGGGACCCAGAAAAGCTAAGTAATTTTCCCAGAGTCCCAGAGGTAGGAAGGAGGATCCAGTAAGAATCAGGGGTGGATAGACAAGGAGTTGTCGTGGTTCACTTCTTGTCAAGGGTTACACTGCTATGCAACTGAAAAAACTAGAAAAAGAACAAACTGAAAATCCCCACGTAAATACCAAGTTAGAAACCCTGAAAGCCAAAGGAGAGGTGGGTAAAATCGGGATTAAGAAAACTATCTCAACTAGCAAATAAAACTAGGAACCAGTTTTATGGAGAAGCCGATAAAGCTGATAGCCGTCACCAGCATCAGAGGGAGAAGGGGGATTCACCTCCAGTGAAGAGGGGATTAAAGCAATGATAAGAAATCATTTTGCCCAGCTGCATGCTCACAGATTTGACAGTCTTAATGAAGGAAAACTGGGTATTGCCTGCAGAGAGCGAGTGATGTGGATGCCCGCACCACCAAAGGGGACTCTGAGAAGACGTGTACACAAGTGCACGTAAAGAAGATGGAAGCAAGAGAAGGTGATGGGGTGCAAGGAAGCTGTCTTGTCCCCCGTTAAGTCTTCTCCAGGAAAAATGCTCCATTGCTTAAACCAGTCCTGCTATGCCATGAACTGGAGGCCCTTCCCCATCCTGGTTACTTCTCATCTAGACACCTCCCAGCCCATCAGTATGCTTCCTACATAGTGGTACCACTAGTGAAAACAGTACTTCAGATGGGTTCTGAACCAGGCAGAGGACAGTGAGGCTGCCTGCTCCCAACCCCAAACACTGCTTCTCTTAACGCCATACTGCCAGAAACCTTCTTTGCCACCTCATCAAAATACTGACTTATGTTGAGCTTGTAATCCCATAAAACCCCATGGTCTTTTTTAGACAAACCACTGTCCATTTCTCCCCTACCCCACCCTTCTGGAACTGATTTTTTTGAACCCAGGTATAAAAATTTTGTATTTCATTTTATTTTCTACCCAGTGCTATATGCTCTCAAGATCTTTTTAGATCCTGATAATATCATCCATTAGATGATCTATCTCTTCCAGCTTTGTCATCTGAAAAGTTGATGAACATACCATCTATGCCTTTGTCCAAGTCACTTATAAAAAGGTTAAACAGTTCAGGGCCAAGCATAGATCTCTAAGTCACTCCACTGGAAATCTTCCAAGTTGACATAGAACCATTAGTGATACATCTTTGAGTCCTGCCATTCAACCCATTAAGAATTACTGAGGTAGCTAAAACACAAATGGATAGGGCATTAGACCTGAGGAAGACCTGAATTTGAATCTAGTCTCAGTCACTTACTATCTGTGTGACCCTGGGCAAGTCACAGAACCTCCTACAAACTTTAATTTGATGAATGTTTATAATAGATTGGATTATTCAGAATACGTGGACAGGACCTGCCTGTAATCCAGGGCACTTACCACCTGCTATGAACTCGGAATCACTGACAAATTACTTAGCATTCATAGTGCTTCTCATTGAAAGACATGCTTTTAAAGACTTAAAATCTAAATGATAGTTAATTCCCTTGTGAGCAGAAACAGCCACATGTGTAATTGCACAGATTAATTTCTTCCAGATACTCCTTGTACTTCCCAAAGCCAGGGATGGTACTCCTGAGCCCATGCACACATGCATTGGCATGCCATGGCCCATAGCCAGGACCCCAATTTGGGTGTCAGCACCAGCACAGAGAAAGAATATTTGAGCCCTCTCTGCTGTGCATATAACCAGTCCTAACGTAGAGCCCTCTTTGTCGATTCCCACAGCCACCTTTGATCTGAAATTGTGACTTCAACTGGCATTTTGAGGGCTGTCTTTTCTAATGGTTTCATTAGGAATGTGTGATGGACTTTCCTGCAAAACCAAGAATACTCAAGGGAAATGTGATGTGGAAAATCATTCAGGCTGCCTGGGGTGATGGGGAGCTCTCCTCCTCACGAGCAGTCTCCAGACAGAGGCAGAGTGACCACAGACTGGTTCCTGCTCTGTTTCAGGCTGGACCAACTGCTCTCTGAGAGCCTTCTGGGACAGGCAGAGTTGCTGATGTCCTGGCAGGGTGATTTGTCTGTGATCACACAACTACTAACTATGAGGCAGTGTGGTTTGGAAGACAAACTCCCTAAGACACTTTCTGGCTATGAGTCAGAGAGCCTCTCTCAATGTTTTCTCATCCTTTTTTTTTTTTTAATTCTTTAAAATGTATTTTTAAAAACATTCTTTTCTTTTTAAATTTGGAGTTCCAATTTCTCCCTCCCTCTCCCCCACCCACTGAGAAGACAAGCAATATGATATCAATTATACATGTAAAAACATGCAAAAAAAATTCCATATTGACCATGTTTCAAAAAGAAAAAGAAAGTGAGAAAATTATACTTTAGTTTGCACTCAGCGTTCATCAGTTCTCTCTCTGGAGGTGTGTAGCACTTTTTCATCATGAATCTTTTGGAATTATCTTAGATCATTGTATTGATCAGAGTAGCTAAGTCTTTCACAGTTGATCATCATTACAACATTGCTTTTACCGTACACAATGATCTCCCAATTCTTCTCACTTCAGTTTGTATCCATTCATATAAGACTTCTGAAGTCTAGGCTCTTTCTTTGATTAAGGCTTTCAAGTAGAACAATATTTTTTTCTGTAACAGTGAAACTAATTTATTACAGAGAAATTAATTGGTACAAGAATATTCTCTTCAGCCATCTTCCACATTCTCTACACCATCTCATTCTATATCTTTTATAACTAAGTGATAGAATCATCCAGTAATTCTTAAACCATCTCATTCTGTTTTCCAAGTCATTTTCTCTGATGAGACATTTCATATTTTCTTCTGTTGTTCATTCATTTGTCTTTCTTCATTTTATTGTTTCTTGATGTCTCATGGAGTTGTTAGCTTCCACTTGCCCATTTCTGATTTTTAAGGAATTATTTTTTTCAGTCAGATTTTGTACTTTTTTTTCCATTTGGCCAATTTTGCTTTTTGAGGAGTTCTTTTCTTCAGTAAATTTTTGTGTCCCTTTTTACCATTTGACTTATTCTGCTTTTTAAGGTGATATTTTCTTCAGTATTTTTGTGCCTCTTTTACCAAGCTGTTAATTCTCTTTTCATGATTTTCTTGCATCACTCATTTTTTCCCCCAGTTTTTTCTCTACCACTCTTATCTCCTTAACTCTTCCAGGAATTCTTACTGGGGTTGGGTCCAGTTACATTTTTCTCAGAGGCCTCATTTGTAGCTGTTTTCACATTGCTATCTTCTTTTGAGTTTGTGTCTTGGTCTTCCTTGTGGCCATAGTAGCTTTTTATTTTATCAAATTCTTTTTGTTGTTATTTGCTCATTTTTCCAGCCTATTTTTTGACTTAGAACTTTATGTTAAAGTTGGGCTTTGCTCATCTGGGGGCAGGAAGTCACTGTCCAAACTTCAGGCTTTTTCATGCTACTGTTTTCAGAGCTAGTTTTCAAGTTCTGCAAGTTTTTGCTATTTCAGGATGGTGTGATCTGGGGAGAGTTATGGTCAGTGATCTCTGGTTGTTACCCAGGAAGATGCCTCTCCCCTTGGTCCCTTGTAATTGCATGCACTAGCTTTCCTATCTGCTTTGGTAGCATGACCAGGGCCTCTGTATTCTTGTGACTAACCACCGGTACTCCACTCTACCCTGGGACTGTGACCCAAATTACTTATGAGCAATAGAGTTGCCAATCAGCACCAGCTGTACCCAGTGCCAGCAAAGGATTCCTTGTCATCTCTTTCCAACCAGTCGTCTGATGTCCTTACTGTCTGTGGGCTGAGAACTCTAGAAGCTGCTGCCACCACATGTGTGGGCTCCACCCAGTGTCACCAACCTCTGCTGACCTTCTAAATGTTCTTAGTCCTGAAAAATGTATCACCCTGACCTTTTGTTGGCTCTGATGTTTCAGTTTGACTTGAGATATTATTTTAAAGTTTTTTGGAGGAGAATGTTGAGAGAGTTCTGCTGGGTTAACTGTAATCTACCATCTTGGCTTTGCCTCCAATATATCCAAGGTATATTTTCTCCTCATCCTTAAAATGTAGGTTTATAATCCCTGTGAAGTCCTGAGAAACAAAAGCAAATGAGATAATGTGTGCAAATCACTTTGCATACCTTAAAACACTAGGTAAACTTCAGTAGTATTATCATCATATATTAGAAGGATTTAAAACCAAGTCCAAATTAGTGGCAAAGCGAGGGCTTGACCTCAGTTCAGGGTCATAAGGGTTCATCCTACCATGCTGGTTGAGGTAGTTCACTTGAACTGGAATCAAACCAGGAGGAAAGAAATTTTTCACGTCCCTACTAAGTAAAGGAATGACTACCTTCACTCCCCACCCCTTCCTCTGAGCCAGTCCTGTGATCCTTGGACCAAGGCAGCTGCTGCCTCCTTCTCCCTCTTCTCTCACCATTGTAGAGGGTAAAAAGGGGTGGAGAGATGAGCTGGGAGGGGTCTCCCTACATGTCTTCCTTGTAGATTCTTCCTGTGCCCTGTAGAGGTGCCTGTGGAAACAAGCCCCAGTCAAGGAAGCATCTGCTGTACCAAGCCCTAGAGATAAAGCCCTGAAGTCCCTGTCCTCACACATTCTGAACACCTTGTACGTGGATAGGTAAGTAGAGACAAGATCAGGAATTGGGCCTGTGCTTTCAGCAGGGTAAGGAGACACCTTCTCCACAACAGCACTGAGAGGCTAAGTCACCTGTCCAAAGCCACACAGCCAGGCTTCATCAAAGGCAGGACACAGTACAAACATATGCCAAGGGTCTTCAGGGAAGGACACTGGTACCTGGGGCTTGGGGATAGGTAGAGAGAGGCACCAGGAAGGATTGGGGCTCCCCTTCATGAACAATTAGAAAGTCCTTACCTACAGAAGGACCCTTATTTAGAGGCCCCCTCAAATGTGGGGTAGAGGAGACTTGGCTGACAATATCAGCTCTGCCACTGTGACCTCAAGAAAGTTTTCTTCCTCAGCCTTAGCTTCATCCTCTGAAGTGAAAGGGCTCTTCCCCTGATCTCCAAGGCCCTTCCCAGCTTGGCTATTGCAGATTCCAAGGGCCCTGTGATGAGGCTTGGGTACAGATGAAGATCCTCTGAGCCCTCAATCTCCCAGCCTTCCGCCTCCTTGTCCCACAGGCTTTACTTGTGAGCTCTGGGGCAGAGACTATGCATCACAGGCAGTTTATCTAGAGCCTGGAGCTCTTTATTTACTGTAGCTGAAGGCCTGGGTGAGCTGAGGCTTTGACAGGATTTCACACTGATTCATCAGAGCTCTGGCTCAGGATCAGGTGGCAGCTAAGTCACATAAGGTTATTCAGAATGCATCAACAATGTTGCTTAATAATTCAGAACCAGTTTGTTCTGTTTAGAGTATTAAGAATTTTTAAACCCTTTTAATTAGCCAATTCTAACAGCAATTTAAATGAACAAGGAAAAATCTATTCCTTCTTGAAAGGGTGACTGTGGTAGCTTCATGGAACACAGGCTGTACAGTGCAGCCCAGGCCCAGCAGTGTGCACAGGTGGGGCCACTGGCCCTTTCAGACCCCAGAGAAGGCAATTCCATTCTTTAGGTGCCTAATGTCTTATTGGGTCCCCTAAAAGGAACTGGGGAAATCAAGATGGATAAGCTCCCAGTCCTGCCTAGTACAGGAATGAGAGACAGGCACTTAGAATTCTTCAGTACTTTGAGGATCTGGGATTTTTCCAATTCAGGCCCAGCCCCCACTGACAGAAATCAGTCTCCTGTGCAGATAAAGTGATCTGCACTTATGACCCCATAGAATCTCAGAACTGTAAGGAGTTCATCCTTTCTACCTAGAACTAAAGTAGGAATCCCTTTTCTATAAAACATTTTCTCTCCTTCAAGATCCCTAGTGATGGGGGGAATTTACTGCCTCAAGCCTCTTAACCTCATACCTCAGTTGACTACTTTGCACCTTTTCCCCATTGCTTCTAATTCTAGCTTTGGGGGCCAACTAGAACAAAGCGGATCCTTCCTGCATGTAGCAGGACACTTGACCTTACAAACACTTGACTCCAAACCCCTGGAGTCTTACCTTCTCTAAGCCAAATATCCCCAGTTTCTCCCATACTTCCTCATATGGCATGAATTAGAGGTCCTCTTCTGGCCTGGCTTCCCCTAAACTGTGATGCCCATCTGTGAGCACCTTGGGCCAGTTATGTTCTTACCACAGGACTATCATCTACCTTTTTTCTGGACATTATGTTCCTATTATTTATCCGGTGAAGGGGAACCCATTGTCTCACTAGGCAGACTGATAAATAGGAAGCTCTTTATATTGAACCTAAATTTGCTCTCTTTATATTGAACCTAAATTTGCTTGTCACCCTTCCCTCCCCTGCTACTCTTCCATCGCCATTAGTTTTGCCCTCTGGGGCCAAGCACAATAAATCTAATACCTCTTTCATAGAGTGAATTTCTGAAAATGACTCTCAAAATGACATGCCCATGGCTCTTGGACCAACATTTAGGGTACCTGCTTCCATGTTTGAGAGCTCTCTCCACCCAGAACCATCTGGGCCTCACAAGAACCTCCCCCCCACCATTCTTCAGTTGCCATCACTGGCTCCAGTCTCCATCTCTCCTTGGCATTTCAGACCCTCAGGTTCAGCTTGTCCAAACCAAGCTCTTTGTCTTCCCTGCTTCTCCCTGTGTGACCTGTGTGCTCACACTTGTAATGGTAAGATTGTCTCTGACCTTTCCTTTCCCTCGCTTTTCAGATTCAGTGAGTTGCCAAAGCTTGTGGATTCTCCCTGCAAAATCTCTAGATTTGCAAAATCCTCTCTGTTGTCCTAGCTACCATTCCAGTCCAGAGTGGTCTGTGAGCCTCTCTGTAGGTCTTCCCACTTCCAGAGCATCCGTCATGCCTTTGTGTACCTGGTCATCCTTGTACAGAGCTCTGGAGTGCCTCATCACATACCCAATTGTGTTACTTCCTTTGTGTGCTGGTCAAAGCCTTGCTCTGTCTGGAGCCCTTTCCCACTCCTGACTTTTGCTGTTGAGTTGAGTTACTCACTGTTTCTTATATATACCCCTTGCTTTCCCGCTTCTTTACTGTTTGTCCAGGCAGTTTCCTATGCATCCCTCCCCATCCTCTGAAATTTAACTCATGTGCCACCTGGGTGATCAGAGCATCCATCTGTAGTTGGCCCTTCTCCCCTCAGACCAAACATGCTGCTTTATTTTCATCTCCCTGACCCATTTGTTACTTTACTTTCATTTCTTTATTTACTCTGTGTGTGTGTGTGTTTGTGTGCGCGCATGTGCGCAGCTGTAGTATCCCCTGCTATATAACCAGCTCCACGAGGGTAAGGATTACCATATTTAAACTTTGAATCTCTCCTAATCCTGAGCACTAGATCTCTGTACAGAGTAGGCATTTACTGTCCACTGAACTGCATGGAATTGAAAGGAGAGGTGCTAATGTCTCCATTATTATAGAGGAGGACTTCTCCAAGACAGTAACGAAGGTAGTTCAGAAATCATGTTTCCATATTGAACTGTTCTGCCCCCACCCCTCCCCTTGGGCCTTGGTAAGTGTTAGTTAGCTGATGATATTAGTGATAAGAGAAACCAGTGGAGCGAGGAGGGGATTTACTATACCCCATAATTAAATTTATTTCCAGCCTACTTTGCATTCTGCTCATAAAATCATGGACCGTCAGAGGTTAAAAAGGCCCTTTGAGATCATCTCCACCAGCATTACTCTACATATGAGGAACCTGCCACTGAGAGATGAGAGGCCTTGTGTGGAGTCACCTCCCAAGCTGGTGGCAGAGCTGTCCCTTGAACCCATCTCTTGACTTCCAATCCATTGATCTCACCTATTTCTAATAGCTTCCATTTTAGTGGAATTCAGGTTTTCTCCTCTCAACACTCCTCCTGCAAGTCACCCCAAAAGTTAGGGAAACCCTCATCTCTGTTTGGGCCTCATCCAGGCTCCTACTGGTCCAGCCTTCAAAGCAAACACCTGCTCCATTCACAGTTCTTGCCTTCCAGTTTCATAAGCTTTTGCAGAGATAAAAATGTAATGTCAACATAGCTCTGAGAGAGCCTTGGTAACATTCAAGATATTCAAAGTGCTGCATCTGGTAACTGGAAGATTTAATGATCTCCTGCTGTTGGGGTAATTGGATAAGTAAATACATCAGAATAAATCATGATGGCGGCAAGCCTTTTGTGGACAGCTGAGGACTCAAGTCTTTTAACTCACGTTCAAAGCCAAAGCTCTGGGATGCTGTCTCCAGAGAGAGAGAGAGAGAGAGAGTGAGTGTGTGTGTGTGTGTGTGTGTGTGTGTGTGTGTGTGTGTGTGTTCATATGTGAGAGAGTGCTCACTCTACCTTTCATAGCCTGGTATTAGAAATTCTCCCCAGCCAAACTCCAGCCAACATGCACAGCACCATGAGAAGCTGTATGTGGAGTCAAGGAATGTGGATTCAAGGTCTCTGGCTCTGCCACTTGCTGTTCTGTGATGTTGGTCAGGTCACATTTGTGGGACAGGCATATGGTCCAAACCTCCCTCTACAAGGATCCCCTCTTTGACATCCCCAACAAAAGGTCTTCCAGGCTCTGCCTAAAGACCTTCATGAAGAGGAACCCCAGCACCTCAGCAAAACTCTCATTGTTAGCAAGGTTTCATTATTATTAACAATACTAGTCAATAATGGTGGCAATCAGTATCTATCTGACACTGAATGGTTCTAGAGCCTTTTCACATCCATTCTCTTATTCTTTTATAGGAAAGCAAGGCAGGATTTATCATTTTTGTTGAATACTTGCATGAAGACAGTGGCATGTCTAAGGTCATATAGTCCCTGGGGAGCAAAGCTGGAACTCTGACCCAGAAGAGAATTCAAGTGGAGTTAAATCATTACTATTCAATAACATGTCAATTTGGACACAGGATCTGCTTTTTTCCCATTTTTCTAGCTTGTATAAAACCTAACTGCACCCACGGCTGCTCTCTTGGCCTGAGGACTCAAAAAAGGACAAGACTGCAGTTAAAATAAGAATGAGTAGAGCATCTTCCTCTGAGTAGAAAGAAGTGTTTTTAAAATGCCCTTTTACAGTAAATGCTCAGAATGTGTACAATTAATCTATTTTCAAAAGCCTTTGTTGGCACTGGGATCATGTGGCAGCTGTCCCTTTGGGCAGCCACATTCCCCTCCCCCACAGGCCATGTCTGCTTAAAAGTTCAGTGCCCAGGACAACGTAGGCACTTGATAGCTATTTGGTGAACATAACCTGCTCTGGAAAGGTGGGATGCCACTTGGGCTCTGGTTGCCAGAAGCCAATCAGAACCTTCTTGGAATGGGAATTTCTCTCAGGGGTTCCCTGGCATAATGAGGTTCATTCACTACAAGTTTGTGCTTGCCTAGCTCTTCACCCACGAGCAGCTTGGTTAAACTGAGGAGAAAGCTCCTGAAGACTCAGATTGGCATTCAGAGGTGGAAAGGCCCGTTGGTTGGAGAGCTGACTCCAACACCCACCATAACTCTGTGACCATCGGCAAGCCAGTGCCTCTGAGAGCCTCAGTGTCTTCCTGAAGATGTTAGTGGGTGTGCTAACACTCCAACTTTGTACCTCCCAGTGGCATTGTTGTGCTGTTATTAAATTTAAGCTCTGTTACACTTCATGAGCTCTAGAAGGAGAATGGGCTTGATTACTCCCTTCCCTACTGCCACATTACTAAAGCTGTGCTGGGCTTCATATGCAAAACCTTTTCTCTTCCATCATCTCCTTGGATTCTTACAGTACATCCACGCGTACAAGCATACCCACTCACACTCATGCACACATGCACTCCACCACCCCACCCCCCAGTCTCTCTCTCAATGGACTATCTTCCTTAGGCATTTCTATTAGATTTTCTGTGACTTCCAGAATACAAACTATCCTATGTGGTCCTTGCCTGGTAGAAAGGTTTTTCCATTTTACGTCAGAGAGCCGTAGAACATCAAAACTAGATGGGCTATAGAAATCCTTTAACCCAGTCTATTCTCCAGGCTAGGGATCCCATCTCTATAGCCTTTCTGAGAAGTAGTCATCCAACTTCTGCTTAAACTCTAGTTAGAAACAGAGAACTCACTGCATTTTGGGGCCACCTGCCTCACAGTTGAACAACTCCAGTTGCTGGCAGAATCTTTCTTAGGTTGAATCAAACATCATGCCCCTGTGAATTGCTCCTGGTTCAGCCCTCTGGGGCCAAACAGAACAAGTCTCATCCTTCTTTCACATGACAGCCTTCTTTCCTTATCCACAAAATGGACATGATAATATTTCCACCAATTCCTTTTAAAGATTGTGAGGAAAGCCCCTTTGGAACCCTCAGTGCTAAGAAGCATTGCAGCCATTTATTATTATTACTCATGAGAAGCAGTCATGGCCCTTCTCTGAGGGTCCCACCTGTCTCCTTGGTGCTCATGCTTCTGTCCTTAGAGGCCAAGAAGAATGCATTGCATCTCTTTTCATATCCTGATTTTCCCTTTTTTACTTATTTTTATTTATTTATTTATAGTTTTTACATTCATTTCCACAAGATTTTGAGTTCCAGATTTTCTCCCCATCTCTCCCCTCCTCCAGCCCAAAACACCATGCATTCTGTTTACCTGTTCTTCCAGTCTACCCTCCCTTCTATCACACTCCTCGTTTCCCTTATCGCCATCTTCTCTCTTTTCTTGTAGGGCTGCATAGACTTCTATACCCCGTTACCTGTATTTCTTATTTCCAGTTGCATAAAAAAACAATTCTCAACATTCATTCCTTAAACTTTGAGTTCCAACTTCTCTCTCTTCCATCCGCTCCACCCATCCCCACTAACAAGGCAAGCAGTTCAATATAGGCTATATATGTGTAGTTTTGCTAAAGACTTCCATAATAGTCATGGTTGTGAAAGACTAATTATATTTCCCTCCATCCTATTTATTCTATTCTCTCTTTAGACCTTGTCCCTCCTCTACAGTGTTTACTTCTAATTACTCCTTTCTCCTATTTGCCCTCCCTTCTATCATCTCCCCACCCCACTTATCCCCTTCTTTCCTGTAGTGTAAGATAGATTTTCATACCAAATTGAGTGTGCATGTTATTCCCTCCTTAAGCCAAAAGTGATGAGAGTAAGCTTCACTTTTTCCCTCTCAGCTCCCCCTTGTTCCCCTCCATTGGAAAAGCTTTTTCTTGCCTCTTTTATGAGAGATAATTTATCCCATTCCAGTTCTCCCCTTCTCCTCTCAATATATTCCTCTCTCACCCCTTAATTTTATTTTTTTAGATATCATCCCTTCCTATTGAACTTACCCTGTTCTCTCTCTCTCTCTCTCTCTCTCTCTCTCTCTCTCTCTCTCTCTCTCTCTCTCTCTCTCTCTCTCTCTATATATATATATATATATATATATATATATATATATATATATATATATATGGGTGTGTATAATCCCTCTAGCTACCCAAATACTGAGAAAAGTTTCAAGAGTTACAAATATTATCTTTCCATGTAGGAATATAAACAGTTCAACTTTAGGAAGTCCCTTATGATTTATCTTTCCTGTTTACCTTTTCATGCTTCTCTTGACTCTTGTGTGTGAAAGTCATATTTTCTATTCAGCTCTGATCTTTTCATCAAGAGTGCTTGAAAGTCCTCTATTTCATTGAATGACTATTTTTTCCCCTGAAGTATTATACTCAGTTTTGCTGGGTAGGTAATTCTTGGTTTTAATCCTAGTTCCTTTGACCTCTGGAATATCATATTCCAAGGCCTTCAATCCTTTAATGTAGAAACTGCTAGATCTTGTGTTATCCTGATTGTATTTCCACAGTACTCAAATTGTTTCTTTCTGACTGTAATATTTTCTTCTTAACCTGGGAACTCTGGAATTTGGCTACAATATTCCTAGGAGTTTTTCTTTTCAGATCTCTTTCAGGAGGGGATTGGTGGATTCTTTCAATATTTATTTTACCCTCTGGTTCTGGAATATCAGGGCAGTTTTCCTTGATAATTTCATGAAAGATGATGTCTAGAATCTTTTTTTTCATCATGGCTTTCAGGTAGTCCCATAATTTTTAAATTATCTCCCCTGGATCTATTTTCCAGGTCAGTTGTTTTTCTAATATTTCACATTGTATTCTATTTTTTCATTCTTTTGGTTTTGTTTTATAATTTCTTGGTTTCTCATAAAGTCATTAGCTTCCATCTGCTCCATTCTAATTTTTAAAGAACTATTTTCTTCAGTGAGTTTTTGAACTTCCTTTTCCATTTGGCTCATTCTGCTTTTTAAAACATTCTTCTCTTCATTGGCTTTTTGGGTTTCTTTTGCCATTTGAGTTAGTCTGTTTTTAAAGGTGTTTTTTTCAGCATTTTTTTGAGTCTCCTTTAGCAAGCTGTTGGTTGACTAGTTTTTCCTGATTTTCTTGCATCGCTCTCATTAATCTTTTCAATTTTTCCTCCACTTCTCTTACTTGATTTTCAAAATCCTTTTTGATCTCTTCCATAACCTGAGACTACTGCTTATTTATTTTGGAGGTTTAAATGCAGAAGCCTTGACTTTTATGTCTTCCTCTGATGGCATGCCTTGTTCTTCCTATCTAAAGGAATGAAGAAAATACCTGTTCACCAAGAAAGTAACCTTCTATAGTCTTATTTTTTCCCTTTTTTGGGGAATTTTCCCAACCAGTTACTTGACTTTTGAGTCTTTTGTCAAGAGGAGGGTATACTCTGGGGACCTGTAAGTTCTTAGTTCCTCCAGGGTGACACAATCAAGGGAGAGGAGTTTACTCCTCTCCTGGTCTGCGCTCTTGTCTGGGAGCTACCACAAGCTTTTATGCTCAGGATCTGTGAGTAGAATTCCCTCTCCAGAGCCTCCACCAGCTCCACCAACCAGCACTCCTCCTCACCCCAGGGCCACCACTCAGAGCTGAGACCCAGATCAACAGCTCGATTCCCCCAGTGTCTTTAGGCTGAGGGCTCCAAAAATGGGCGCTGCTGCTGCTGCTGCCTGGGACCATGGCTGGGGGAGGATCCTGCTCCCTTCTTATCCAGGTGAAAGAGCCTTCTCATCGACCTTTGAAGCTGCCTCTAGCATTTGTGAGTTGAGGAATCTGGGAGCCACAGCTGCTGCCATTTGTGCCCAGAAGCCTGCTCTGGTGTTGTCCCTGCCACGCCACACGGTCAAGGCTGGGCTGTGCTCTGCTCTGAGCCTGGTGCAATAGACCTTTCCTGTCAGCCTTCCAGGCTGCCTTGGGCTAGAAATCTCTTTCGCTCTGTGATTTTGTGGCTTCTGCTGTTCTCGAACTTGTTTAGAGTCATTTTTTACATGTATTTTATGGGCCGTGGGGGGTGAGCTTCTACAAGTTGTCCTTCTACTCCACCATCTTGATCTTCCCTGCTTTTTAGAAGACACACTTACCACCCTTCTCTGGGCTAAACGTCCTTTCTTCTTTCCAACTAGGCATCATACAGCATCACTGAAAAGGGAACTCTTCTTCAGATATCTCAAAGCATTTTACCTATCTGTCCCTATATATATTCTGACTTGCAGAATAATAATAGTTACCATTTCTATATGGGGCAGCTAGGTGATGCAGTGGATAGAGCACCAATGCAGGAGTCAGGAGCACCTGAGTTCAAATGTCACCTCAGGCACTTGACACTTACTAGCTGTGTGACCTTGGGCAAGTCACTTAGCCCCAGTTGCCTCATTCTGGGTCTTCTCCAGTCATCCTGATGAATATCTGGTCACTGGATTCAGATGGCTCTGGAGAAGTGAGGCTGGTGACCTGCACAGCCCTCACTCACTCAAAACAAAGTCAAGTGCAAATCATGTCATTATTTCTCTGATGGCATGGTCTTCTTTGGCAACAAAGGACAACCACATACAGTTCTCATTTCTGTGAGCACTTGAAGCCTTTTTCCCATTATGTTCCCCATCTTTAGAGTGTATCCCCTCATCACCTTCATCTTTCAGTCCCTAAATTCCCCCAAGGCTTATCTTGAGCCACCTTCTACATATGAAGTCTTCCTTGATCCTCATTTAGCTTCTATTTTTTCTCAAGTCACATCTGCCAGCATTGTGAGCAAGTGTGTGAGGCACTGTACTGAGAGGTGAGGATACAAAGAAAGGCAAGAAGACATTCCCTGCCCTCAAGGAGCTCCCAGTCTAATGGGGGAGACAACATGCAGACAACTACATATGAACAAGATCTAGACAGGGTAAATTGGAGATCATCTCAGAGAGATGTCACTAAGATTAAGGAGGACTGGGAAGACTTTTTGCAGAAAGAAGGTGGGACGGACATTAGCTAACACTTGGAAGAAGCCAGGAGACAGTTATAAAGAGAGATAGAGCGCTGGGCACAGGGGCCAGCCAGCAGATCTGTTGTCTCCCCTGGTTAGCTCCTTTAGGGCATGGACTGCCCCTACTTTTCTCTTGGTGTCCCCAGCTCCTAGCACTGTACCTGACACTGTAAATTAGTAAATTCTGCAATATCAGTATTATTCTTCCTATTTTACAGATGAGGAAACTGAGCCCAGAGACTTAAAGTATAGTCCCAAGGTTCACACAGTTTGGAAGGTCAGAGTTTGAAATTCCATTGTGATCCTCTGTCTCCGATGTATGTTCTGCTGCCCTGGGCTACCTAGGGATATTCCAGTAACTTTGGTTTTAAGGGACTTCCTCCACTGAGAGTAGATCTTAACATGGGTGCCATATATGGACATGGGTGTCCATACAGATAAAGAGAAGAGTCTGGAAACAGATTTATGATTTGAAACTGAGAGGGCAGGTTAAGAAAGAGAAGTGAAGGTATCCACGGTCATTGGGTCATGTCAGAAAGTATGTCTTGAGTCCAGTACCATGGCATTCCTGCCTATAGGGAGGGCTCTGTGGGGTAGGGCCAGTTTAGCACATAGAGAATACCTGTAAGTGAATACAGTGGAAACCCCAAATACAAAAAGGGGCCAGAAAAGGAAGCCATTGGCAGCAGCTGTGGAACTAAGAAGGTTTGCTCGGAGGAGATGCCAATTGGCTTTGGGTTCTCCCTCCTCAGAGCTCTTCAGACACATGTGCCCACAACTGCATTGCAAAATGGTGGAGAGAAGATTCTTGTTCGGGTTTATTCAGTAAGCTGCCCTCTGAGTTCTTGTCTTGCTCAGAGAGTCTGGGACTGTGAGAAAAAATGTCCAAACACTCAAAAGGTCACCTGGTTTCAGAAGCCAAGAGAGGAACAGAGAAACACCATTGGATTTGGTTTGCAGGCTCCACCTCTGACATGTTGTATGACCCTGGGTAAGTCTCTCCCTCTCTCTGAAGCTCATTTTCCTTCTCAGGAAAATGAGGGAATTGGACATGATAAGTTCTCAGGACTCTGCCAGGCCAGAATGGCATAGTGAGTGCATTATAACTACTTACTGATGGACATCCCAAATAGCACACCACATGCGCACCCCCAACCCTCTGTCCTTTCTCATCTCTGCCTCCTGGATTCCATGGCTTCCTTCAAGTCCCAGAAGAATCTCACTTTCTACAGGAATCTACAAGGAATCTCCTCCTTGATACTAGTGTCTGTCCTCAGTTGATTATCTCCAATTTACCTTGTATTTATTTACTTTGTGCCTAGTTGTTTGCATGGGGTCTCCCCAATTTGAATTTGGACTCCTTGAGAATAGGGACTGTCTTCTGCCTTTTTTGTATCTTCAAGGCTTAGCACAATGCCTGGCACATAGTAGGTGCTTAATAAATGTTTGTTGACTGACTGAAAACATTGTTAAAACATTCCCATTAGTAGTATGTAGCCTTGCAGGTGCCATAATACAGTAGATACCCCTTGTCGGTTTGGGCTAATTGTATGGCACATTATCCAGCTGGGACACTTTAACCTGGCCCCCATTGGCAAGCAGTACCTAACTGGCCTTCCCTGCCTTTCCCTGGAGGCCCCACTGTTCTCAAGTCCCGCCTATCAGTGACCAGGCAGGTACCAGGAGGGTTCTTCCTCTTCCACCCAGTCCAGACCAGAAGGTTCTTTTCTCCTTTACCCCTGGACTGACTGCTCCCATTCAGTCCAGTGCTGGACCCTCAGAGCACTTCATGTGTCTCACCAGATACTTCCCTAGACTCTTCTCTCCTTCTATCTGAAACTTGACTCTTGGCTCCATGGGAACATGCCTCTGTGTATGATACTGTTCCTGTGGACTTGTCTGGCCCAGGGCCAGACATTCAGAGGATCCCAGATTGAGAACTGGCCAGGACCTTCATGTCTATCAGATCAAACTACTTCCTTTTGCAAGTAAAGAAGCTGAGACCCAAAGAGAGACTTTGTCCAAACCCCCAGCTAATGAGTGAGTGGCAGAGCCAGGAGTCTGAGGACTCCCGATCCAGAGCCTTTTAACTGGGAGGCATCATGCCCCCTCCGAAATCCAGAGATTTTTTACTGACTGACAGAGTCAGTAATTGAGATTCCAGTTGGTATTTTGTGAATGTTTCATGCTGCATTTTCTCCCTCTTTAAACTTTTCTTTTTTTAAATAAACTTTTATTGATATTTTTTTTATATTGCTTACAGTTCCTGCTATCTCCACTGTCCCCAAAAGCCATCAAACTCTGAAAAAGAATTTAAAAAGAAGTAAGCATATTAAAAAAAAAAAAGTTGGGCAGAACTGCTGAGTGTTGTAATCCTTGTTCTATGTTCTGGGACGACCCCCCAAGTCCCCACCCCTGCAGAGGGCTTTCTGGGGGCCCAGCTCATCAGTTGTTCTATTGTTCTCTCCATGAAGTCACTGCGTCTCTTGTCCTATGGATCTGCCCATTTCATTTTCCATCAGATAGTTCTTAGAAGTCTCTCCACACTTCTCTCTTCATCCTATTCATTTTTCTTAAGACAGTCATAAGATTCCTGTACCATAACTGTTCATCCTCCCCCGGGTTGGTGAGTGTCTGCTTTGTTTTTGGTTCTTTGCCACCACAAAAGGGTCTGCTATCAACACTCTGAGGTGGAGGGAGCCCTTCCTTTTATCAGTGACCTGGGTTGGGGTTGGAGGGGCAGCATACTCTGGGTCACCAAGAAAGCTAAAGCAAGTCGACTTTGTTTCAGTTTCTCTGTAATGCCACTGACCCAAGTTGTACAGATTACAGTCCCCTCCCTGACTTCCGCCTTCCTTACTATTGAAGCAGCCAGATAGTCTTATCTGTTGTGACAGGTTTACAAAGGAAGCTAACCTGAGGAAGAGCCTTCACTGTCACTAGCCCCTAGACACAAGCCTTGTCCAGTCCTGTACCTTAGTCACCTCCTGCCTAGAGTGAAACCTAGAAAAGCTTCGTCCATTGTTCCTTCAGAGAGTCTCTGTCATGCCGATGGGGCTCCCTTGCTGGTGAACTCAGTGAACCTGAGTTGGCTCCTATATTTATGATTTGGGGCTTGGGGTTATGGTTTTAGTTTGGGGATATTGGCTTTGATGTTGGTTCTGCTTCTGATTTGTGGTGACATTGACAATTTTACCCACAGTAAATGGAGTCTCAGGGTCTAAATATGTAGGCATTTTCGTCACTTTCTTTTCATAATTCCATAATGACTGTACTATTCACAACTTCACCAGCACTAGCGTACCTGTCTTTCCACATCTTATACAACAGTGACTATTCCTATCTTTTGTCATCTTTGCCAATTTGCTGGGTGTGAAGTAAAACCTTAAGGATGTTTTGAATTGCTTATCTTGTATTAGTGATTTGAATCATTCTTTTCCATAATCTCACCTTCCCCTTGAAAATTGTTTGTTTACATATTTTGACCACTTATCTACTGGAAAACAGCTTGGAATCTTGTATTTCTGTTAGTTGTTCATATATTTTGAATAGCAGACTAAGAAATCTGATAGAAATATTTTTTCTCAGACAACCTCTTATCCTAAATGCTGATTTTGCTCAAAATTATCTATTTTGTCCTTTGTATCTGCCTCTGTCCCTTGTTTAGTTAAGAATTCATTCCTTATGTATGTATAGAATCTATATAAGATAGCATGTCGTGTTGGGGAGGGAGAGGAAGAAGAGGGAGGAGGAGAAAATTTAAAACTTATGGAAACGATTGTTGAAAATTGAAAACAAATAAATTTTTTAAAAAAATCCATTCCTTATCCATAGCTGCAAAGGGCATATGATATATTTCTCTTTTAATTGTTTAATGTATGATCTTTGATTTTCAAATCACATAGCCACTTTGAATTGTGGAATATGGTATAAGATGTTGGTCTAAACCTGATTTCTTCTAGGCTTTCAGTTTTCTCCCAGTCCCTATCAAATACTGAGTTCAAGGTGTTTCTGTTCCTTCCTTGTTTCATCTGTTTCATTGATCCACTTTAAAACATTTTAGCCAATACCAAATTATTTTGATGATTTCTGCCTTATAACGTAGTTTGCAATATGGAAGTGCTATTTCCATTTTAGTCGTTGACAGTCATTTCTGAAGTGTTTACTATGTGTCAGGTGCTTTGCTAAATACTGGGGATGCGCAGAAAGGCAAAAGCAGCTACTCTCTTCAGGGGATGTACAGTCTGATGGGGAAGATAATGTGCCAACAGCTATGTACATGAAAGATATTAGCAGGGTAAATGGGAGTAATCTTGGAGGGAAGGCACTAGTAGTGAGGCGGGGCAGGAAAGACCTGTTGTTGAAAGTGGGATTTGAGTTGAGGGAAACTAGAGAATTCAGAGAGAACATGACTGGGATGAGAGACATCCAGTGCAAAGGTAGGGAAGTCTAAGTGTAAGTGTCCTGGACAAGGAGCAATGTGGAGGCTGATGTCACTGTATCATCAGATGGCAACAGGGATCTACCAACCATTGGATCTAGAAGGGAACGTTTTGCCCTTCGTATATAGTTCCCCCAAATGAATTTTGCTATTTTATCTAACTCTGTAAAAGTATCCATTTGGTAGTTTGGCTGACGTAGAACTAAATTTATGCAATAACTTTGGTAGTATTGTCATTTTTATTACATTGGCATGGCCCAGCTCTGAGTGCTAAATGTCTGTCCCGCTTATCTTAGGCATTCTTTATTTCTTTAAGGGGCACTTTGTAATTGTACCTTTGCAAATATTGAATGAGCTTGGGTAGACTATTCCCAGGTATTCTATGTACTTTTTAGTGGTTTTAAATAGGACTTCTCTTTTTATTATTCCCTATTGGATTTCTTATTATTATATGAAAATATTATTAATTTGGAAGGGAAGGGGCGGAGCCAAGATGGCGGAGTAGAAGGACGCACGTTTACGAGCTCCAAAACCAAAGCCCATAGAATTAATGTAAAAAGAGACCCCCATAACTTCTGGGTCAATACAAGGTGTGCAGAAACGGAGTGGAAGAGATTTCCGTTCCAGGGAGCCCTGGAGACCTGTCCCCAGGGTCCGTCGCACCCCGGAAAGCAGACCCCACCCCCAGCGCTGCCCTGGCCACGGCCCCAGAGAAGCTGATCCGAGCAAGCTTCAGAGACGGAAGCTCCGGCAGCCGGGAAAGTCCCTCCGCCCACAGAAGCTACAGGTCAGTGAGAGAGAAGGCCGGGCTGGAGGAGGGGAGCGGAGCATCTCCATGACTCGGGCCCCCTCGGGAGGAAGCGGCGGCGGCAGAGACGGGGGCAGGAAGCGGCGGAGGCAGAGGTGTGGGTGGCGGCTGAGGCGGCAGCGGCCCGGGACTCAGGAATCCCCCAGCAGCAGGCAGGATCTTCATTACGGAAGGTTTCTGCATAAAACCTGAGGGAGCTGAGCCTGGGAGACGGCCCTGCCCCCACCCCGCTCTATTACTGAAGGCCTCTCCATAAAGCCCCTGAGGGAACTGAGCCTGGGAGGCGGGCCCCCCACACCGCCCCCACCCACTCCATTCCTGAAAGTCTCTGCATAAAGCCCCTGAGGGATCAGAGTCTGGGAGGCAGCCTTGCCTCCACCCCAGCGCCAGAACTAAAGCTTGCCGCGGAAAGCACATTTGAATCTCAGAGGCCAAGCATTAGCTGGGCGGATCCAGGCAGGGGTGGAAAGGAATCTCAGAAGTCAAGTAACTGGCTGGGAAAATGCCTAGAAAAGGGAAGAAAAATAAGACTATAGAGAGTTTTTTCCAACAAATGCAAATTATCCCGACCTTCGGAACTGATGACGAGGATGTATTCTTGCCATCAGGGAAAGACGTGGAGGGCGGAGCCTCAGTACCCCAGACACCGCAGGGGGGTGGCAGGTGGGCTCAGGCCTTGGAAGAGCTCAAAAAGGATTTTGAAAAGCAAGTTAGACAGGTGGAGGAAAAACTGGGAAGAGAAATGACAGAGATGCAAGAAAAGTATGAAAAACGGGTCAATACCTTGGTAAAGGAGACCCAAAAAAATGCTGAAGAAAATAACACCTTGAAGAATAGGCTCACTCAATTGGCAAAGGAGGTTCAAAAAGCCAATGAGGAGAAGAATGCTTTCAAAAGCAGAATGAGCCAAATGGAAAAAGAGGCTCAAAAGCTCACTGAATTTAATAGTTCTCTCAAAATTAGAATGGAACAGATGGAGTCTAATGACTTTACCAGAAACCAAGAAATCACCAAACAAAACCAAAAGAACGAAAAAATGGAAGAGAATGTGAAATATCTCATGGGAAAAACAACTGACCTGGAAAATAGATCCAGGAGAGACAATTTAAAAATTATGGGACTACCTGAAAGTCATGATCAAAAAAAGAGCCTAGACATCATCTTCCATGAAATTATCAAGGAAAACTGCCCTGACATTCTAGAACCAGAGGGCAAAATAAGTATTGAACGAATCCATCGATCACCACCTGAAAGAGATCCCAAAAGAGAAACTCCTAGGAACATTGTGGCCAAATTCCAGAACTCCCAGCTCAAGGACAAAATCTTGCAAGCAGCTAGAAAGAAACAATTCCAGTACTGTGGAAATACAATCAGGATAACTCAAGATCTAGCAGCTTCTACATTAAGAGATCGAAGGGCGTGGAATAGGATATTCCAGAAGGCAAAGGAATTAGGACTCAAACCAAGAATCACCTACCCAGATAAACTGAGTATAATACTTCAAGGGAAAATATGGTCTTTCAATGAAACAGAGGACTTTCAATCATTCTTAATGAAAAGACCAGAGCTGAAAAGAAAATTTGACTTTCAAACACAAGAATGAGAAAGAAGCATGAAAAAGGAAACAGCAAAGAGAAGTCTTAAGGGACTTACCAGAAGTGATCTGTTTACATTCATACAGGGAAAGACAATATTTCTAACTCTTAAAACTTTTCAGTATCTGGGTAGTTGGTGGGACCACACATACACATGTACACGCAATGCACACACATACAGAGATAGAGAGCACAGATTGAACTGAATAGGATGGGACCATACCTTAAAAGAAATTAAGGTAAATGGTGAGAGAGAAATGTAGTGGGAGGAAAGAGGGGGAAATGGAAGGGGGTAACTATATGTCATTTAAGAGGCAGGTAGGAGTTTTTCTTAGTGGAGGGAAAAAGAGGAGAGCTGAGAAAAAAAAAACCAAGAAGTTTACCCTCATCACATTTGACTAAACGCAGGAGTGAAATGCACACTCATTTTGGTATGAAAACCTATCTTATAGTATAAGAAAGTGGGGGAGAAGGAGATATTGCAAGGGGGGGGGATGATGGAAGGGAGGGCAAAGGGAGGAGGGAGCAATTTGAAGTCAACACTTGGGGAGGGACAGGATCAAAAGACAGAAGAGAAACAATGAGGGGCAGGTTAGGAGGGATGGTAATCCAGTTAGTCTTACACAACACGACTATCAGGGAGGTCATTTGCAAAACTACACAGATATGACCTATATTGAATTGCCTGCCATCCCAAAGGGAATGGGTGGGGAGGGAGGGATGGGGAGAATTTGGAACTCAAAGTTTTAGGAACAACTGTTTAGTATTGTTGTTGCAACTAGGAAAGAAGACATACAGTTAAGGAGGAATAGAAAGTCATCTGGCCCTACAGGAGAAAAGAGAAGATGGAGACAAGAGAAGGGAGGGATGACAGAAGAGAGGGCAGATTGGAGATAGGGAAAATTAGATTGCTTGGGGTATTGGGGTGGGGGGAGGGGGTAAAAGGGGAGAAAATTTGGAACCCAAAAATTTGTGAAAATGAATGTAAAAAATTAAATAAATAAATAAAAAATAAATATATATTGTTTGTTAAAAAAAAAAATTGGAAGGGAAGGGGTTGTAGCATGAAACTTTGCTGAAAGTATTATATCAGTGGCTTTGTTGGTTCCCTAGGGTCTGAAGATAAGGATAGCTTTGTCTCTTTGCCTGCCTTTATTTTCCTTTGTCTTGTTATGATTACTGTGGTCAACTCTGAAAAAGGGATGACCAGAGGGCCCACAGAGGTTATGGTAAAAAGCTTTCTGTGTTCCATTGGAGGAGAGAAAACACATGCACTGGACTGGTCTAGGACCAAGGAGATGGACGCAAGGAGGCAATGCTAAGCCTTGATACATATAGTTATGGCACGACAAAGAATCAAGCAGTGAGGTGGAGTGGCAACAATATGTCTATTGATGGCAGGGCTTCATGACCAGAATATGGTTCCTGCAGGTGCTTGTCCAAGCTCAGGGACCACCTGAGGCCGGTTTGAACCAGTTCTTTGATTTAGCTGCTGCAGAGTTCATCCAGAGGATGAGCACAAAGGACTGTTGTTATGCCAAGCTCAGGGAACGGCTTACTTTCTAGGAAGCTCTGGAAGACAAGGTGTCTTCTAATAGTAAGAAAAGAGAGGAGTGAAGAGAGAGGTGTGGTCTTGGCATGGGGCTCCCGACACTATCATTTCTGGAACTATATAAAGTAATAGAAAAGGAGCATCCTTGCCTTCTTCTGTATTTATTAAGAAAGCATCTGGTTTCCCTATTGCATTAAAAGGCTGAGCTTTTGCTTTTCTTGAAGATCAGGGTAGATTCTTGGGGAATCAAACAGAGCCTGAGCTTGATCTAATCTTGAAACCTTACTTAAAAAGGGCCTTAGTGGACACCTAAGCCAAACCTTCTCTTTCTACCCTGCTACACAACCTCCCCTCCCTAATCCCCAGTAGAAAGCTCCCCTATAAAATCCAGCTTTGGCTTAAATACTTTGAGTGGTGGGAAACCCGTGCCTCACATGAGCCTATTTCCATGTTGTCTTATATTAAGCTGAAATTTGCCTCCTGTAATTTTTTCACCATTTGTTCTTGTTCTTCCTTCAAGGGTCAAGCAGAATAACTTAAATTCCTTGTTCCTGCATTAGCCTTCAAGTTTTTGAATACAGTGTGATTACGTCTACCCCCTTCTCTCACTCTCCCAGTTTTCTCTCACTTCTGACCTGTATAGTTCTGATTCCCAATCCCCCTCCCAGGTTATAAATTTCATGAAGGCAAGAATTGTGTCTAGTTGTGTCTTTGTATCAGTCCCTTCCAACATATCTAGCACAGCCGTCTACACCACAGTAGGTAGGTGATAGAGTTTCCATATGCCTAACCATACTGGTTCCCCTCCTTTGAACACATTCCACTTTTTCCATTTTTTTTTTTTTCTGAGGGGGAGGAAGAAGACAGTTCTAGTGGGTGTAGAGTTACTGGTATTACAGAATTTACTCTTTTAAAACCGGTGCAGCTCTGCCACCAGTCTGTAACTTCAGGGTGTTAGAGAGACCCCTGGGGCATTGAAAGGGTAACTGACCCTGGTCATCCAGCAGCTTGGGGTCAGTGGCAACTCTTGCATCCTCTCTGATGTTTGTCAAGCTCCTGCCATTAAGCTGAATATCCAATATTCAGTCGACAGACAACATGTTCTTAGTATGTGCAGTGCCTTGTGGGAATACCCTCCCCCCCAAAAAAAAGACTAACAAGGACAACAGGGATAACAGTAGCTGTCATTTGTACTGTTACCTGATCTGATACTCAGGACATCCCTGTGAAATGAGTGCCATCATGACTGAGTAGGACACTGAAGCCTAGTGAGATTCTGTGACTGACCTAGGGACCCCCCTGCCCCACCCTAACTCAGCTCTTCCTGACTCCAGGTCCCTTAGTCTGGTGGCACAGCCAAGCTACCAGGATAAGACCCAAGGTTCAGATTCTGCCTCTGAATTTACTGGCTGGGTGGCCTTGAAGATACTGTTTTCCTCCTGAGCCTAAGCATCCTACTGTGAGAAATGAGGACAGTAACATTAGCAGGACCTTCCTCTCAGGGCTCCTGGAAGGAGCACAGACTCTGCAGGCTCTTTGTGAAAGCAGGGAGGCAGTATCAGAGAAGTGAATTCAAGTCAGGCACTCAGAGGCCCGTTCTGAGAGGGAGGCTGTTACCAAACAGGGGAGCTGAAGAGGTTTCCTGGGGATTTGGGAGTTGGGCTTTCACAGAGGACTAGTTAAAAGTTTAGTAATGGAAAAACTAGGGAAGGCTCTGGAGAAGAGATCCCAAGCTATCCCTGCTTCCTCAAGGTAGAGATGTGAGGAACTCCTTGGACAGAATACATTGCATTGTCAGACAGGTGTATGTCACAGAGTTTTGCCTAATTGTTTCTCTTTGTTGCTAGTCAGGAACGGTATCAGGGAAATGATGGTTTCATTCAGCCTGATCCCCCAAAGCTTCTGCCCGTTTATTCCCCTTCCTCCTCTCTCCTAGGTCAGTATGCCAGTGTGGTCAGTTCCCAAGTCAGCCAAGCCTGTCTGACCATTTTCTTGTACAAAAGAGATGAAAAGTGAAATAAAACTAGAAAGTAGAGATTGAAGAGGACTGTGAATGCCAGCTTGCAGAGCATGAAGATAAAGGCACAAGGCTGCTCCAAGGGGGTGCCCTTAGCCCTCTAAAAACTGTAAGGTAAGAGAAGAGAGAGATTTAAGAAGACTAGCTGAAGCAGATGGTGTTTGGCATGCACCTTGAAAGATGGCAGGTTGGGGGTACTTTCGCATCCAGCAGATGAACAGAAGCAAAGACAACATGAGGAGACATTGTAGGTTCAGAGTCTGAAGACGTCCTTCAAGAGCAGCCTGAGAGCAGCAAGATTGAGGACTGGGAGGAGCCAAGAGATCAGCTAGTATGACACTCCCATTCCCACTTTTATTGACAAGCAAACTGAAATCTAGAGAAGGTACGCAGGCAGGTGGGGCAGAGTCCTTCCAAGATGTACACCACTAGGGGGCAGGCCCTGGGCCTCCCTCATCTCTGCCTGCCCCCAGCAGAGCTAAGCACAGAACCCTGAACAGCATGGAAGGGGAAATGGATCTACCTGGCTTCCAGAAAACCTTGCTTCACATCCCAGCTCACCTTGGCCACTGCCTCACTAGTAGCGTTGGGTAAGTCTCAGCCTCAGTTTCTTCCATTGTAAATGGAGATAATGATGCTGCAATACCTGCCTTGGAGTGGCTGTGAATCTCCAACGAAATGATGTCTAAGAAACTTTTGCAGACTTCAGAGTGCCTTAAGAATACCAATTCATTATTATTAGGCGGTCAGGAAGTGTTTGCTGAACCATTGTCCTCCCCTTGCTAGAGCAGCCAAGATCTTCCTGGCTGGGCTGGCATCATCCAGCAGAGCAAAGATGGAGCTGGTAACAGTTCACTTGCAGATTTCATGTCTCAGATAACCTTCAGTGAAAACTCAAGTGCTTATCATTTTATGAAAAGCCCCCCTGCCAGCCAGGCCTCCAGGGAAGGAGCCGTGTTTGCAGTGAATCAACACCAAAGCAGAGGCGTTGGAGATGGCAGAGAGGAGGCTTTTCAAAGACCAATTCACCAGCTCTGATGGCCAAGAGGGACCAGTCTCCAAAGGCCTCCAGAGAAAAGAAGGGACTTGTCAGAGAATGTACAGCAAGTCAGAGAGCTCTGGGGCTTGGATCCAGGTCTGCTGACACCATACCCCTACTCGCTCCACTCCCTCCTACCGCTTCCAAGATACTAACCCCACAGCATGCCTGGCCTAACTCACCTCTAATCTCTGACCCTGTGACCTTGCTGAGCCCCTGCTTCCTCATCTTTAAAATGGAGAATAATCCTTGTAGTAACTGCTTCACACACTTGTGTGAAGCATACGGGCTCAACAGGACCTCATCTGGCAATCGCTTTCTGTGTTCCTAGAGTAGGGGGAGATGAGAGGGGGTTAGAAATAGCTCTGTGACAGGAACTGTAACCCCTGGGATGTAGTCTTACCACACACTCACCTTGGCCTCAATTTCCACCCTTAGAGGTTAAGCCACTCACTGGTCATCACAGATTTCTGCCCTGTGCCTGGTAGCCTTCTGTTGACAGACCACAAATAACCAAGCTGGCAAGGTTGGAGTTCTGGCATGTTAATTAGGAACAATGGTGAAAGCAGATGAGCAGAAAATGCCAAGGAGCTAAAACAAAACAGCAACAGCTTTGTTTGTTGACAGAAGCAAGAGCCATATTGTCGGGTAATTGGCGAAGGGTGTAAACATTTGCAGAGGGGGCTGCCCCCCGTGAATTAGAAAGCAGAAGGTGGGGGGGAGGCTGGCAGAGAGGGTGAAAACAGATACCCCGATCAGCTGCAGGGCCTGCTGCTGACTTCCACCTCCCAAGAAGAAGGAATTGTTGGTTGGGACATCTTTCTGGGCTCACAGTTGCCTGTCTGCCAGGGAGTTTGAAAAAGGATATGTCTCCTCTGTGGGCACCCCTATTCCCATCCCCCACTTTGGGCTCAGCCAGTTTCCATCTGGATACAGTGTGGAGGATGGTGTGCATTCACCCAGACCCTCCCTGACAAAGACAGTGGTGCCAACACACTTCTGCTGTGCCGTGCCCAGGTTAGCCCATGGGGAGTGGGGTGTGGATTTGAGAAGCAAGCATATCCAATTAGTTGCAGGCTTGAGCAGATTCAAGAGTAGCTTTCCTAGGGGGCAGTCTCCCTTTCTACCCAAGAGCTATGGTGATCTCAGGGCATCTTCCAGTGAGGCAGGAGAGAAAGAAAGTAATGAGTGCTTTAACAGAAAGCCCTCCCAGCCACCCCACCTTGGGGTTGATTTCTTGTTCCTAGAACAATTTTTTGCTCTGATCCTCTGATGGGGCCATGATTTTTTCTGTACAGAGTCTACCTCTGCCACTGCCAATAATAGAATCCCATCATCTCTGAGTTAGGAGAGACTTCAGAGGTGGCCAGCCCAACCCGTGCCCATATCTGGCCAGGAATTTCTCTGCCAGATACCCTCAAACAATTGGGCTTTGAGTATCAAAACTCTAAGCGTTGTACCCTTGATGCTGAGGAACTCGCTGCCTTCCAAGGCAGCTTTTGCCATAATTAGACATTTCTAATTGTTAGAAGTTCTTCCTAATAGTCAACTGAAACTGCCACTATGATTTCCATCTGTTGGGTCCAGTTTTATTTCTGAGACTGAAAAGGAAAGTCTAGCCTCACTTCCATGTGAAAACCTTTCATAAGTTTGAATGTTCTTGTTATGTCCCTCCTCAGTCTTCTTCAGGTTAAACATCCCCATTGCTTCAACCGATCCTTTTATGCCATGGTTTCCATTCTTCTTAGAGGTCACTCTCCTCTGGGCATGCTCCAGTTTGTCAGTCTTTTGTAAAATGTGGCACACAGAACTAAATATAATACTACAGGTGTGGTCAAAGTAATAGAATGAATTAGTGCGTGAGTGAATGAATGAGTGAAAAAAGCATTTTTAAGCAGTTATTGTGGGTCAGACACTGTGCCAAGGACAGAGTATGTATGTACAAAAGTGAGATGGTCCCTACCTTCAAAGAACTTGAGTTCTGATTGGGGAACTTATATTCTAATTCATTTTCCTGGAGTGTTGGCCAAGGAAAGGAGTGTCTGGAAAATCACAGAGATAGTGAGTTGATCCATGGGACAGTCGATTGACATGCCCTATCCAAGCACAAAGGGGCTTTCATGGTATTGATTTTATTACTGAGCTGAGGGAGAGGAGGCAGGTAGAACTCCGCCATTGAGGGGAAGGAATGGCTGGGGCATGTTGTTCAGTGGTATGTGAAGTGCAGTCTGGTCTGGTACTCTGGGGTTGTCTAGATTATTGTGTTAGCACTTGCTTTCTCACAAATAAAGGCATTTTGGCCTAGTGCAGGAGTGCCAGTACTGAGTGGACTAAGTCCCCCAAGAAATGACAACATTTTTTTCTGGTGGTCCAGTTAGGAATTGCTCTTACAGGTGGGGAGAAGTGAGGCACCAGCAGGACAAGAGGCTGGAGGAGAGAGATGGATTCACTATAAAGAGAACACCAAGGCTTTCACCTCCCTTATTCTGGAGAGTATCAATCTACAGTCTAAAATGACATGAGAGTTTTTTTGGCTGCTATGTCACACAACACAGTTCTCTCAAAACCCTCTTTTCATATCTCCTATTATCTAGCCACAACTTTAGCATCCTGTACATATGCAGCTGATTTTTAAAAATTCAACCATGTGGAATTTTTTTTATCCCTATTAAATTTCATCTTTGGGGGATTTCTGTTTAAGTGTGAAAAGTTATAGAGCATAGTCAAGCTTTCCCACATATACTCCAGCAAAGATCAAAAACTAGCACCAAAACAAATGAGAGAGAACAAATTTAAAGAGAAACTATAGTAAGCATCTTCAAACAGTCAAGGACTGCAGCAAAATCAACCAAACAAACAAACAAACAAAAAAAAAAAAAAACAGAAGCCCGTGGGAACCTTCCACTAAGAAAGTTAGTTCAAGTGCAGGTAAAAAAACAAAAAATAAAAAAACAGAAGCTGCCAGCACTCAAATCTGAGACTCTGGAGCAGAAGCCTGCAGCCCTCTGCCCTGGGGAGGAGGCTAGAATCTCACAGTACTTTGACCAGGCACGGTCAGGGAACCCTCTTAGGGTTGCAAAACTCTCAATGTTCTGAATAGTCTTAATGAAGAGATGGAGACAGGTGGGGACCATGAAAAAGTGCACAGCAAGCCAGCCTGCGTTGTTCCAGAGGGTCGTGATGACATTAGTGCTCCAAACCAAGACATGGGAGGCATTTTCAGTTCATGCAAATCAGTGACAAGAGCCCAGGTAAAAGAAGTCACAATCAAACAGGGCCAGATCGTCCATGAAAGCATGTGAGAGCGGGGCAGAGCCTGAACCTGGCCCTGAGTGGCAAATCAGGAACTGAAGCTGGAGAGAAAAGTAGAAAACACTAAACTCTAAATAAATATTATGGGTTTAGAGATGATCAAGAAATACACCCAGAAGAGAAGAGTAACTCAACAACTTACACTAGGGAGAAAATGACTGAGGGATTATAAGAGTACCTAGAAGTAATGAAGCAAGAGATGAAAGCAAGAAAGAAAGAAAAAAAGAAAGAAAGGTTGATTAAATGTAAATTAAGAGATCTTAAGAATTAAAAAAAAACATAGTTTAGAGCACAAAGTGGAAAACCTTATCCAGACAGACTCCTTGAAAATTAGAAAAGAGCAAATAGAAATCAGTGACTCAATGAGACAACAAAAAAAGTTAAAATAAAATTAAAGGATTGGATAAAATGAAGAAAATATAAGGTGTTATCTATTATTAAAGAAAGAAAAGTGACTGACCTGGTGCAAAAGTCGAGGACAGATCATTTAAGAATCTTAAAACTAGGACCAGTTCCCTCCCCCTCTCCCAAAATAAATTGTAGATATCATATTCTGAGATACCATGAGTGAAAGCTACCCAGGTCTATTAGAACCAGAGGGGACAGAATGAAAATAGAAATGATCTATTAATCACTTGCTGAAAGAAATTGCAAGTTTAAAAATTTGCATGAATGTCATCACCAACATCCAAAGCTTTCTGGTCAATCAAAACTCACTGCAAGCATCCAAGAACCAAGAAACCATAGTACAGGATCCCACAAAACTTGGCAACTACTGCAATAAATGCCATGAAATCTTGCAACACAGTATTCGACAGGGCAAAAGATGGAACACTTACCATGAAGAATAACTTAACCCTTAAAGACTTTCTCTATGGGGGAAATTAGAAACTACTGGAATAGAAGGCTTTCAAGCATTCTAGATGAAAAGTCCATAGCTTAGTAGATAGTTTAAAATGAAAGCACAGGAGCCAAAAGAAACCTTAAAAAGTGCATACATTTGAAGGGTATAAATTATGATAAAGAATAGGGTCTCTTGAGAGTGTTGCTTGGGAACTGCAGGGAAAGACAATTAGTATCTATTGGTGGTTTTGTTCTATGTTGATGGTCTTAACAGCGGAAAGAAAATGAGGGGATAAAGAAATATACTAGAGAAGAAACGAGGAATGAGGAAGTGTAACTTACTAATCACATTTGGGATGTATGAGAAGAATATACAAATGTGGAAGAAAAAGGGAGGGGAGGGGGTATCACAGGAACCTCACTATTATCTGAACTGGACAAAGGACTGCACAGACATACACTGGATTTAATATAGGATTATATTAAATTCAGTAGAGAAATAAGCAGGGATGGGGGAAAGTAGATTATTTTAAATAAGGGAGACTGGAGTTGAAGAAGGAATAGTCATAAGAAAAAGGGGAGGAGAAGGGAAGGGAAAGGAATAAGCATTTATGTAGCACCAACTATATGCTGGACTCCATAAGCACTTTTACAAGTATCTCACATGATCCTCAAAACAACTCTTCAAGGTATTATTCCCATTTTACATATGGAAACTGAGACAAACAGGTAAAGTGACTTGCCCAAGGATAGACAGTTCGTAAGTGTCTGAGGCCAAATTTGAATGCAGATCTTCCTGACTCCAGGCTCAGCATTCTTCCCACTGCTTTACCTCACAAAACTAATTTCAACTTTGAAAGGTGGATTAGAAAGTAGAAATTTAAAAGGCGGGCCAATGATCATGATGAGGTGGAGCAGTGGTGTTCAAGCAGATCAGTTCAGTTGTAAATCATTAGTATTGATCACATAACCTTTCTTTTACCACCTTCTTATTCTTTGTAAAGAGGGGGAGTAGGTTGCATAGAGAGGAAACAGTACAAATGCAGATAGGACAGGGGGAAATCACAATTAATAGTCATTGCTATGAATGTAAGTGGTATAAACTCACCCAGAAAACAGAAGAGAATGACCGAAAGGATTAGAAAGCAGAATCAAATGATATGTTGCTTACATAAACATAAACATTTGCATAGAATAAAAATTAGGGTCTGGAACAACAATAAAAGGCACCATGGGCAATGAAATATCAGTACTTAATAAATATACATCACATGACACTGTTTCTAATTACTTAAAGGAAAAGTTCATTAACTTCAGGAAACATAGTCAAGTAAAGCCCAAACTGTGGGAACTACAGTTCTTTCAGATCTAGTCAAATCTGACAAAAATGTAAACAAAAAAGACAGTAAGGATGAAAATGGAATTTTTAAGTGTTAGTTAACTAGCTCTCTGGTGGTGACTGAATGGGAATAGAAAGAAGTACACATTTATCTTCTTGTACGTCCTCTTTACAAAGACTGATTGAATACTAGGACAGAAATTTCATTAACAAAGTCAGAAAAGCATAAATGTTTTAACACACTGTTTACTGACCATGGTAGAATAAAAACAATGAGAGTTAAAAAAGTAAAAATGTTGTCTAGAAATAAACAATTTCATCAAAGAAAATTACGACAATGAGACAACATACCAAAACTTTGGAGATGCAGTTTGCAATCTCTGAACATGTTCATCAGCCAGAGAGAAAAAGAAGAAATTGAGTGTGCAACAATAGCACAATAATAAAAGATTAGAAAAGTAAGCAACCCCCCAAAGCCCTATCAAAATAGAAATTCTGAAGATTAAAGGAAAGACTAATAAAATTGAACGAAAACTTTAACTTATTAATTATCAGTAGAAACTTTTAAAAATAATATAACCTATTAATCTTATTTAAAGAGAGGGAAATAACTGCCAGTATCTGAAATTAGAAGGAAAAAAAGAATTCAGAAATAATAAAGGAAATTATAAAGAACTATTTTGCCCAATTACATACCAACAAAACTGATAAAATGATGAATATGTAAAAAATAGAGGTATAAAATATCAACATTTACAGAATAGTAATTAATTTAAATAAACTACCTTCAGAAAAGAAAGTAATAAGAAATAAAGGGAATTCCAAAGAGGGGAAGGAAACAGGGTGAAATGGATTTAAAACTAAATTCCATCAAACATACAAAGAACAATTCCGATATTACATAAGCTATTTACAAAAATAGGAAAGAAAGGATCATACGAATTGCTTCTATGATACAAATATAGTCTTAATACTTACACCAGAGAGAGACAAAACAGAATGTTATAACTCAGTATCCTGAATGAGTATCAGCACAAACAGGAGTGAATAAAATATTAGTAAATAGTCTGTAGAAACATATCGAAAAGGTGCGCTGTGGCCAAGTTGAATTGAAATGCAGAGCACCTTCAGTATTATGAAAAGTATAAAATGGTAATAAAAACAAAGCCGCATGATTATGTCAGTAAATGTAATCTACTCCTCCTTGATGACCTTATCAACTCCCCTGAGTTAATTTGTTCTCTCTATGCTGATGACTCTCAGATCTATAAATAACAATGACATGAGGAAAGGAAGAAACATTTATTTTTTAAATTTATTTACTTTTAGTTTTTAACATTCAGTTCCACAAACCTTTGAGTTTTCAGTTTTCTCCACCTCCCCCCATCTCTTCTTCCCAAGATGGCATGCTGTCTCCTACAGGCTCCATGTACACAGTCATGTTAAACATATTTTCATATTAGTCATGTTGTAAAGAAGGATTAGAACCAATGGGATGAACCACAAGAAAGAAACAAAACAAAGCAAAAAAAAGAGAGAGAAAACAAATAGTATGCTTCATTCTGCATTCATTCACACTGTAGTTCTTCCTCTGGATGTGGTTACTATTTTCCATCATGAGCCTTTTAGGGTTGTCTTAGATCCTTGTGTTTCTGAGAACAGCGAAGTCTATTCAAGTTAGTCATCACGCATTGTGATGTTCTCCTGGAGGAGCAAACATTCACTTGCCAGGCACTGTGCTAAGTGTGTTACAAGTATTATCTAATTGGATCCTCACAACAACCCCCAGAGGTAAATGTGTTATTATCCTCATTTTTCAGTGGAGGAAATGGAGGCAGACATTAAATGGCTTGTCCAGGTCACACAACTCCCTAATGATAATAGCTAACATTTACATAGTGCTTAAAGGTTTTCCAAGTGCTTTATATGTGTTGTCTCAATTGATTTTTACAAGTACCACATGGGGTGGATGCTGTTATTATCTCAGTTTTATAAATGGAGAGACTAGGGGTCAGAGAGATTAAATAACTTGCTTTCTCACATGCATATAGAAACTAGAGGTCTGAGGCAGGAGTTGAACTCAGGTCTTTCTGACTTCAAGTTCAGCACTCTATCCACTGAACTACTTAACTACTCAGTCTCTTTTTATTTTTATTCATTTTAGCTTCAACCCTTCATTACCAGTTGCCTTTTGTACATTTTGAACTGGATGTTCCTGAGACATCCAAGACTCATGTCCAAAATATACCCCTTATTTCTCCCCTAAAACCTTCCCTTTTCCCCAAGACTTCCCTATTCTGTTGAAGGCACCACACTATATCTAGCTTCCCAGATTTGCAGTAATTTCCCACTCTCTTTCCCCTCACCTATTCAGTGAGTTGCCACATCCTGCCATCTCTACCCCTATACATCTTTCACAATCAACCCATCTCTGTGTTCACACAGGTGATCTTCCTCACTTCTCAGCTTCTCCCACCTCAAGTCTCCTCCTCTTCAGTCCACACACAGAATGATTTTCTTTAAACACAGATCTGACCATGTTATTGCTTTATTCAATAAACTACTTCCTATTCTAGAATAAAATTTAACCTTCCCTGTTTAGCTTTCAAAGATAATCCAATCCTATCTGTCTAGCCTTACTATACTAGTACTAGAAAGTAAGAAAGATTTTGTGGAGTTAGTGGAGTTTTTCTTAAGATATATTGGAAGAAAAAGGAGTATCAAATTGCTTGGAGTGGATGGAATGATGATAACAGACAACAGGAGAAAAAGGAAAACTGCTTTCTTGTTCTCTTATTTGTTTTCTTCACAAAGAAGAATAACTTTATATTGAAAGTAACATACCAGAAGTGACTAACAAAGAATTGATACCCAGGATAAGTAAGAGAACACCGACTTGTGTCCTGTTCCAAATGGACAAGATGCTTAGGTGCTAAAAGAGCTGCAGACAGGATTGCTCAGCCCTTTTCAGTGACATTCGTAAGAGCACGCTTTCAGAGAAGGCCTACTTCCCAGCAACAGGATTGTGATTTTCCCCGCTCTCCTCTGCCCATGTCCGACCTCACCTCAACGACTGGACTTGGTAATAGGCACAGTTTCTACACAACAAAAGAGTAGAAAAAGGTAGAGAGGCAGACAGAGGCAAACAGACAACTTTAAAAGTAATCTGTTGAATTTATTTTATACGCTTTTCAAAAATACAAACTATATGCAATTAGAGATTCATGGTTTCACATGCAATCATCTTTTTATATTCTTAGTATATGAGAATGTTTATATTTGTTAGTGTTTGTCAAATTCAGAATAACAAAAATTAAAAAAATGAAACTTAATCTTTGTTTCATGGTTGGGGGTGGGGGGGGACTGACAGTTTTGTAAAGGTGAGATCTTTGTCCAGTGAAAAGCAATTTTGCATAGTATTAGAATAACTGAATCACTTCAGTAGTGGTAGTCTCATGATCTATGAAAGTAGGAGATGACAAGAGGTTGCCTCCAAATGGAAGGAGAGTTCATAGGTTTTCTTTGTAAAAGTGAATAACATCTGACAGAGTTGGTTTCACCATATACCTAAAGTCACCAAGAAACATTTCATTGATCATTTCTTCCAGACTCATAATGAATATGCTTATGGTTTGTTTATTACAAAAAAGTGTTTGACTCAGTGGACCAAAATGCAGCCTTAAAGTCTCTTCTTCAACCGTGATTCTCTCACAGATATGTTAAGATGATACAATATTCCTTGACAAATCAATCTACAAAGATAATTTTGTTCAGTTACTATCTGATTACTAAAATTAATAATTCAGAAAGCAGCAGGGTATTTGCTTGCCAAAAATGTTTACCCCTGAAATGGAGGATGTCTTGTATAAGTTCTAAAAGAGAGGAATTTCTTTCATATGGTGCAATTCCCCATGAGTCCTCATTTGCAAACGATACCTGTGCTGATTGAGTTTGGCCCCAGATTATTCCAGGACCACATCAGTTAGATCCATTGGACCAAAAGTATCCATTTTCCAAATTAGGACCTTGAGTTGAGTTTCTCCCTCAGTATATGTGTCTCTCAGACAAACACTGCATTACTTGGACCATAATTTGATAGAAGGAAGATGATAAGTTGGGTTATGCATGAAAATTATATAGTACTTTCAGTATTCCCAAACTGCTTATTGATTCAAAATCTCTTTATTTTTTTTTTCTAAACAAAAATGTTCTCTCAGTGATGGCTCTATGGATCCTCAGAGCACCACGCTCTCTAGAGACTGCACATTTCAAATGATCCATTGGACAGTGGAGAGATAAGTGATGGCCATAGCATAATTTTGATGATGACTTGTGTGCAAGGAGTAGTGTCAGGGATATCACCTAGAGAAGGAGGCAGGCCTGGCCTGTCTCCCTTGAGCAGAGGGTGACCCCAAAAGAACCCAGACCATGGCATATTAGAGGACTTGGAGGAGAGCACTTATTAAACACTGACTGTGTGCCAGGCATTGTGCTAAGTTTGCAAATAAAAACACAAGCAGAAGGACAGTCCCTGCTCTCAGATCTGAAAAGTCACGGGGGAAGGGGAGGCACCAAAACAAGAACATAATGTGAGGGTACAGAAGAGGGAAGCAGAGCCAGGAGGGCAAGGAAGGCTGCCTGGCTAGAGCTCCCTGTGAGGAGCTCATCAGTGGAAGAGGAGAAAAGAGGAACCTCACAGGATAAGAAGCTGTGGGTACCTCGTGATCCCCGCTGACAGATGAAGTACCCAGAGAAACAAGATGTTGTCCTCAGTACATCAACAAGTACATTGAAGAAATTTCATCTTACTCAATTTGAGCCATCATTGTAATGTAGCCGTTATCTTTTAGAATCCTGACTCTTGCTTCTGGCATGTTAACTGTCCTTCCAAGCTTCCTCTCATCTGTAAATTTGATGAGTAAACTATTTATACTTACCTCCGAATCATTGATACAAGCATTGAACAGATCACAACCTCTTTCCATTTTGTCAGCCTATGAACGTCTTGTCCGTGTCTTTATATTAATCCATAATGGGCCACACTGCAACCAAAAGCTTTCCTCTGGTTTCTTTACAATCTCATGGATTCCATTGGAATACACAGGATTATAATCTTGTCTTCCATTGTACTACATGATCAACCCAGCAGCACTTGCATTCTACTCTTCTTTAAAAAGTTGGACAGATGGGAATTCTGAAGCAATGGGGCCATTAGGTACCTAAGAACAAGCATTATCATTACCTTCTAGGTTTTCTCTTAAACATCTCCTCACCTTATATCTCTTCCCTCTCCCCATTGCTCAATCACGTTTATCCTGACAGTAGAGATAGCAGGGTATGGTCAATAAAGAGACGGCCTTGGAGTCAAGAAGACTTGGGTTCAATTCCAGTTCTGATACATAGCTATGACCCTGGACGAAGCAGTTAATCTCCTAGTGCTCTAGACAACTGTCTGACTAGGAATTGCAGAGGGATCAGCCTGCACTGGGGGAAGAGTCCTCTAGACCAGTGAGAGTGCAGGTCCTGTCCTTACCTCTAATATGCCAAGCTCATCATGCTGGGCCTCTGCTCAGAAACCTTCAGGCATTCCCTGTTGCCCACAACTTAAAAGTCCAGACTCCTTGGTCTGGCACTTAAGACCCTCTGTGACCAGGCTCCAAACTATTATTCAGCCTTATTAGCCATGACTCTTCCCACATACCTTATAAAAAAGTTGTTTGCCCTCTTGAATACAACACAGACACAGAAAACTGTGGTTCACAAAATATTTTGCAACTTCATTAGAGAGGTTCAGTGTTCCATTAGTTCTGAAGGTGGGTGGAAATTTAGTGGAGAGGGAGCATGGAGGGCATAGTTTCCCAAGGAGAGATGCCCAGAGAGCACAGCATAGAGAATGTCCAGGGACTGGGGAGTATAGAGCACATGGAGGGGGCGACATGAGACGAGGCTGCAAAGGGCTGGTGGTTCAGATTGAGGAGCTCTCTGAACACCAAACTCAGTATCTTGGACAGGATGTTACCCAACAACCAAAAGAGCTAAGGTGACTCTGTGCTACTTTGATAGACATGGAGATGCCATGGGAGAGGTGGGTTCAGCAATACGGACCAGATAGGTTCTTGATGTAGTCACACCAAGCACAGTTCAGGAAAGGGGAATGACAGGCCCAGGGTGAGCACTTGTCTGGGATCTACACTCCAGAGTAGGCAATGGGCACACCCAGTATAACAAGTGAGCATTGGTAGTAGACCAACTGTGGGTCTGCCATGACTGAGTGCAATATCTAGCAGGTGACCTTGGGCTGGGCCTGGGGCATTGGGAAGGCTTTGGTCATCAATATGAGTTTCTTTATTTCCCTGGATAGGGGGAATGGGGGGCGGGGTATGTCATCTCCTTCAGATCAAGCAGGAGGGACTTGGGAGGATACTGTCTGAGGAGCTCTGGGTTTTGGTGGGGAGAATTGAGCCAGCCAGGGCAGGACCACAGCATTCTCATGGGGGAAATACTGTATTGATTAGACTTGCCTTGCAGACCCAGTTGTTATACGGCCCAGCCATGGATGCCCAGCCATGCCCATAAGGATCTTACTACACACACATTATTTAAAAGGGCCAGGAAGTACTATTTTGGTACCACACAGATTCAAACCCTGGTTTTGTCCCCTCACAGCTGAATGACACACTCTGTACCTCCCTTTTTCCCAGCAGTCACTCTCCCTCTCTGAGCCTCAGTTTCCTCCTCTGTAAAACCAAGATAATAACTTTTACCTCACAGGGAGGTTAGGGTATACAAGTGTACATGGTAAGCCTTCCAGTATGATGGAAATGTCAACTTAAATCATCACCCTCTTAACATGGGCTTTCTCTCATTTCAGGTCACCCAGCTGGATCCTAACAAGTCATTACTGGAGGTAAAGCTATTTCCTCAAGAAACCCTTTTCCTGGAAGCAAAAGAGTAATGGGAAGCTGACCGGCAGACTGGCCACTCCTTGCCAGGCTTGTGGCCCCAAGTCAAGAGAAATGCTTCTCTTCTCCAAACCGCCCCCTCCCCATCCCCCTTTCACCCAACTGCACTCAGTGTCTCACATCTCTCTGCCTCTTGCAAGAATCTTGGAAAGAATAAAAAACGTAGCTACGTAAAGTTTCCCCTCCATGAGTATATGTTTTCAGCCCTGGCTGCCCAAGCAGAAGAGATTGTTCTACCATGAACACTGCCCCAGCCCAGTCCCTGCAGCATTTGTCCTAGAATTAATGCACCGTTCATATGTGAGTGATTGTTAGTAAAATTCTGATGCTTCTGACCCTCCCCTCCCCCCAGGCCAGACCCCGTGAAGTCTTAGATGAGGCCATCTTCCCTCTTGCCATTTAGGATGCTGTATCTGACATGTCTCATCGAGCCAGGCCTCTACCCAAACCCTAACCCAGGTCTAAATTCTGACTTTGTCACTTAAGTTAAGGAGGCTAGAGGACAGTCCACTGGAGATCTCCATAGGATGTTCCGCTCCCAGCCTCAGAGATGAATCAGTGTTGTAGATGAAGGTACTGGACTCAGGCCTTTTTCTGACTTCTGTGATGAGGTGTAAGGTTTTATTTGAAGAACAGAGTTTGAGATATATGCAAGATATTTATTTTCCAGCTCTGCTTTGGACCCTACTCCTGATTCAGTGTAGAAAGTACTTTCCATTATGTTGTAGTGGGTGACCCTGCCACAGTTGTGCATGATGTGCATATTTAAACAATCTGAGAAGGCAGCCTGTACCCACCCCCAGCACCTGCCAATCCAGGTGGGGTCAGGGGTCAGACCTCCTGAACGTGAGGCACGGGCACATTTCAGTGTCTTCACCACGGATGGACATGACTGTCCCAGCTTCCCTTCCCCCTTCCCTCACTTTTCTTTTCTTCCTTCGCTCCACCACCTATCTGAACCTGCTTGCCCCCAGGTTCAGAAGTACTTTGTTTGTGTCACCAGCAAACAACGTGCACAACAGCCTTAGTGTACACACAGTGTGACAAGGAAGTCTTGACTTCATTCCACTTGACATTTGAGTATCAGTCAAACAGCGGATTCCCACTTGCAAGTAAAGAAGCTGGTCCTAGCATCCAAAATGTATTGCTTCTGATACCTGACATAAGCAGAAAACGTCTCCTCTTTATCTGAATCAGCTCAACTCAGAAGACACTCATGGTTTGAACCTGCAGATAAACAGTTTGGATGTGTTTTATTTAATTAGCAGGCTTAAGGGTTTAGTGAATTGAAGGCACTATCTAAGCATCTACTGTGATTCAAACTTTTTTTTTAATCCTGAAATACTTTTCCACATCTGTTTTTATGTAACTCATGATAGTCAAGGTCCTGATTTGAATATTCTCAACTCCAAAGAAAACTGTCCACTTTTAGGCTCCCATTGCCTGTCCAGCCTCACCCAGGTCTTCATTTGTAAGCCCAAACACAAGTGGTTATGAAGTCTGGGTCCTCGCTTTCATCCACTAAGGCAGGTATCGGCAGAGCCAAGACAAGAGTCTTTCTTCCAAGCCTCCGAAGTCTCACCCGTGAGCCACCTTTCATAGCCCCCTGCTCTGGCCACATAGATCGAGAAGCTATGCCCCACTCACAGCCTCAAACCTGGCCAGAAGAAGGGCAGGGACTTGAAGCATTTGTGTTGCAGATCCTTTTCCTACCTTCCCAGACCAAGGGTTTTCACTTCCAAAAGACACAAGGTGACTTGCTTACAACGTAGAAATATTAGCATCATTCTCTTCTGCCGTTCACCTTGAGAGGCCTGTCCATCACCCCCTGGCTAGGTGCCAGCCTGTCCCTTTTCATTTAGACTGACACATTGGGTACTCCTCCACCTCTGCCGGCTGCATTGTGGCTCCAGTGTGGATCTCAGCTTCCCTGGCTCTGTCAGTTCCCTTGTGTTCACAGAATATCCTTAATGTGATCACTGCTTTTGTATTAGAGTGTAAAGAGTTGTTGTCCATGCCTGGGACCTCCTAGCAGCGTTTTTGTTCTGTCTGTTGACCTTTGGAAGGTGGAATGTTTCTGGAAGCTTCTGGTTTGCAGCATTGCTGTGCTAAGTCGCCGTTAGATATGATGTAAAATCCCAACATTTCATCCTCTGTATTGTATTTATCCAAACTTGGAGTTGAATGAGGGCGTTTTTTTTATGGAACTATGTTTTTTAATGTAGCAGAATGGGACTTTGGCGTTCCTAAATTGTACCTTTTCGGTGACATTAGAAACATAAAATAAATTTGCAGTTACACTAAAGTTGCTACTAAAATGTACTTTACCTACTCCGCCTAAACCATGGCATGATTCCTTCCATCCTGGTGGGGCACCAGACCAGTAACATATACAAGAATGTACTAGTAAGACAGGAGTTACCCCCAAAGCACAGCTTTTGGTCACTGAAATTCATTCATTCTTTGAGCAATGCCCGTAATGCTTATTCAGGTGATACTGAACCTGGGAATATGGAGACAAAAATGAAACAGTCCCTACGCTCAAGGATCTTACACTCTATTGAGGGAAACTGATGTGTACACAGAAAAGTAAATGCAGAAAAAATGTGAAGTAGTTTGGTGGGGAGAGATCAGTAACTGGAGGGTGGAAAGGATTACATTTAAGCCAAACCTCAGAAAAAGCAAGGCTTTCGCTTGGTAGTGCAGTGGGTAGAGCACCAGACCTGGAGTGAAGACCTGAATTCATATCCAGCCTCAAATACTTGCTAGCTGTGTGCCTCTGGGCAAGTCACTTAACCCCTGTCTGCCTCAGCATCTCCGTTTGTACAATGGGGATAACAATAGCACCGACCTCCCAGCTTATTGTGAGGATCCAAAGAGGTAGTAATTGGAAAGCTCTCAGCACAGTACCTGCCCACAGTAAGCAGAGTCTGAAAGCTCGTTGACATTGTTACCATTATTAAGGCAGAAATAAAAGAGCACACGATAGGAGCACTTGCTCCTTCTATCAGCTGAGTATCCCAGGTCCCACCTGGAGGGATGCTCCATTGGAATACTTGCCATCCATGTGTGACTTTCTCTGCTTGGGCCTGCAGAACAGAACTAGGAGCAGAGTGGGGAAAGTTATCCTGACAATGAGAACTGCCCGCAACTCTAATGGGCAGCCTTATGAGGTGTAGCCCTCTTCACATGGAGGTTGGATGGCCACTTATCTCAGAGATGGGCTGACTTATTCACTTTTTATAATAATGATAACATAAACTGTTCTAACTACTCCTCAGCCCACTAGAGAGGACCCACAGAGATTTTTTTAAAATTATTGTTTTTAAATTATTGTTCTGCAGCCCTCTTAGGAGATTTTCATGTCTTTAAAAGACCTTTTAGGGGATCTGTGACGACCCTTCCAGCTCTAATATCACCGAATATGCTGGTGTGTAATCTTACATTTCAAGAGAGTCACCTAGTTACATGTACTTGGAAGGACAGTTTACCTGGGAGAGGCCTTCCTATTTTCCACGTTACTCCAGGAGGCACTTCAGAAGCTCGCCTATGAGTGAGTCAGTCCTGGGAGCATGCCAAGGCCTAACACCACTGTGTAGCATTTGAGAATGCTGCCATCCATCAACCAAAAAGTCCCTCTTTCAACACTCCACTCATCTGCCAGATGTGTTAAAACTACTATATCCCCTACAGAACAGATTTTGGGGTGCATCTGGCCTCCAATCTCCCCAACCGGCACCTTGGAATCTTCTAGAAAATAGGCAATAGGGTGATTGGTTGACTGAACTCCCCAAAATATGCACAGTTTTGCTTCATAGAGAGGGAGAGAGTTAATGAAAACAGTTTAAGCCCAGGAAAAATATGCAAATCCAGCAACAATTTCTATATATTGAGAATATAATTATTAACAATAACCCTAAAGATGTGAGACCCACAATCATTCCTATAATAGATTGGAGATTAATGACCACACCTGGACCCAGTTGGGACTACCTTGATACTAAAGGGTACAGGCCTTAGCTCCAAGCAGGGAAAAGAATTGAGCCACTTGCTCTTTCAAAAACAAAAAAGTTTCATTGATTTCAATCAATAAACATATATTGAACATCTATTATATGCCAGTTATTGTACTAAACTTGAATATACAAAAAAAGAGAAAAAAGACCATCCCTGCTCTCAAGGAGTGCACAATCTAATGGAGGGCACAACCAAACAATTATGTACAAATTATGTTCAGGATAAATTGGAAGTCTCCACAGACAGAAGACACGAGACTAGAATATAGGGGAATTGGGAGAGGCTTCCTGTAGAAGGTGGAATTTTAGCTGGTTCTTCACAGAACCAAGGAGGTGGAGAAAGAACATTCCAAGCACTGGGGAGAGCCAGTGAGAATGCCTCAAATCGAGATAGAGTGTCTTGTTTGAAGAACATCAAAGAGGACATTTTCACTGGATCCTGGAGTAGGTAGCAGAGAGTAAAGTGTAAGAAGACAGAGCAGGGGAGGGACAGGGGATGAAGGATTTTGAACAGCCCATCAGTGGATTTTACATTAGATTTTGAAAGTGATAGGGAGCCACTGGAATTTACATTACAAACACTGATTATTCCCACTCCTTAAAGGGTGTCTTGTAGCAAAATAAGTAAAGCTAATAATGCACTGACTTCATTTGAAAGTCCGCACAACATATTTCACCCACACACACTTCTCTATTTTTTTTTTAATTAATCTATTTTCTACTCCCCCTACCACCGGAAAAAGAAAAACCAAATTCTTTGTAACAGATATGATTAGTCAAGCAAAACAAACTTCCTCAATGACTGTATACAAAAATACTTCCGTGTCCCATTCCACACCCTAATTCTGTCACACCTCTATAAGGAACAGCATGTTTCCTCCTCAGGCCTCTGGAATCATGAACAGTTGTATCACTCGTGATCCTTAAAGCTTTTAAAGTTTGTTTTACAGTGATGTTATGTAAATTGTTCTCTTGGTACTGTTTATTTCATTCTTCATCCGTTTTGAAAAGTCCTCAAAATTGTTCATTTTTATAATATTGATAATATTATAATTTATAATATTGATAATATCAGCCCGCTAGTGAGGCCCCACAGAGATTTTTTTTGAAGGAGCATTATTGTTCTGCCTAAGGACAGTGCAGAAGCAGCCCCCTCAGAAGATGTTCATGTCTTTAAAAGACCTTCTCTACATCATTATCTTCCTCTGAGCTGTTCTCCAGACCTGTCCCTCAGGTACTCTGAGGGCTGAAGACAATGCCACACCCCCTCCATTTTAAGAGTTTGGCCAGATCCGAAGGCCAGTGGAGTAATCACCCCTCTTTCCAATGAACATGCATTTTAAATCTAGGTCCAACCCTATTAACAGAAAGCCACCTCCCCAATCCGGTGGTATGATGTGTTGCTGCACACTTTTTCCAGGACCTGTTATTCAGGCTGAAACTGAGTGAGAGAAGGATGCTTTATGACAAGTACACAACTGGAAGGTCAAGATATGCCATATGATGACTAAGGAAATGGATAAGGGCTGTCAAGCCTGGAGAATAGGAGACTCTGAGGAGATAGGAGAGCTGTCCTCCAGTATTTGAAGGGGGAGTCATGTGAAAGAGCAAATTAAACTTGCTCATTTTGGCTCCACAGGGCAAAACTAATTGAGGCAAGTGGCAGATTTCTGGTTGATGTCAGGAAAAACTTCCTAAGAAAGAGAATTTTCCAGTCATGAAACAGGTGACTTTGGAAGGTAGGAAATTTCCTTCCTTCCCTGCCTCCCAACCCTAACTCCTTGAGGTTTTCAAGCAAAAGATGGCTAACCCCGCATAGTGGGCATATTGTAAAGGGAATCTTACTCAGGGATGGTTTGGACAAAAAGACAGTTCTTATCTCCTCCCAAGATTCTGTGTCCCTTGATGATTGTCATGTCATGGATGGCTGAACAGAATCCTGACTGACCATGCGGCCACTATGCAGCATCTCATTTGTCCTAACCATATCCTAATTGGGCTAGCATTAAAAGAATGCAGAGCAGATGGGCACTCTTCTCACAAAATGCTTATTTTGAACTTTGTCCATCAAATCCCCAGGGACTTAACCTTCATCCCAGCATCCAAAAAACTCAGCTCTGGCATCTAGACCAACCCAGACCTGACCACCTGTTCTACACAGGTGGTCAACCAGCTTTTGCTCAAAGAAAGATCTCAAACAATGGGGGACTCACTCCCTCCTGATGCAGCCTATTCCACTCTGGGACAGTTCTCCTGGTTAGTATATTTTTGGAACCCAAATCTCTCACTCTGTAACCTCCAGTCCCAAGTCCAAGAAGTTTCAGTACCTCCAACTGCTACCAACCCACCCAGGCTGACAGGTGGAAGAGGAAAGAAGTTGAGGTCTCAGTCTCCCAGTTAGGTCCCCTGCCTTTGGCACTATCCTTGCCTTTGTGCATGGCCCATTAGGGTACCAGAGATGTTCTGGAATCATGTTCTTTATGAGCTGAGGACTTCATTTTAATAGTAATTTACTTCTGTAAGGCTTTAATATTTACAAAGCGCTTTCTTTGCAACAACTCTGTGTAAGTATGTCTACTCCCATTTTAGAGGTGAGGACACAGAGGCTCAGAGGAGAACTATGACGTGCCCAGTATCACATAGGAAAAGATACTTGGCAGAGACCTAAGAGGTTAAACACTTCATCATCCTCATAGTCTACAATAATAACCTCATTAATGATGGCTATAGCTTAGGTTCCAATTTCCTCACTTTTTCAGACTCCCACTCAGTCACTAAACATTTATTAAACACCAAACATTGTGTTAAGCTCTAGGGATACAAGAGACCAAAAACAGTTCCTGTCTCAAATAGCTCCCAGTATAACGGGGGGGACAAATACAAGCAAGCTATATACAGGATAAATAGGAAATATTGTTTTAAGTAGAAGGCACTAGAATTAAGAGGGGTTGGGAAAGGATTTTAGCTGGGACCCAAAGGAGGCCAGGAGCCAGAGATAAGGAGGCAGAGCATTCCAGGGATGAGGAACAGCCAGAGAAAGTGTCCAGAGCCCAGAGATGAAGTGTCTTGTTTGTGGAACACTAAAGGGACCAGTGTCCCTAGATCAAAGAGTACATGGTGGGTAGCAAGACATAAGATGAAAGTGGGGGTGGAGGAGGACAGGATTAGGTTATGAAGGCTTTGAATACCAAGCAAAGGATTCTGTATTTGATCCTGGAGGCCCTGGAGTCTATTGAGTATGGGGGTGACATGGTCAGACCTGTCCTTTAAGAATGCTACTTTTACGTCTGTGTGAGAAATAGACTGGGGTGAGGAGGGACTTGAGGCAGATAGACCCACCAGCAGCCTATTGCAGAGGCAAGGTGTGAGGTGGTGAGGGTTTGCACTAGAGTTGGGGCAGTGTCAGAAGAGAGAAGGGGGAGCACTGGAGAGATGCTGTAAAGGTAAAACTGACAGGTCTTGGTAGCAGCTTAGACATAGAGGGGTGGGGTTGAGAGATAGTGAGGAATCCAAGGTGACTCCTACATTAAGAGCCAGAAAGAGTGGGAGGATGGCGGTGCCCTCAATAGCAGAGAAATTGGGAGGGGAGAAGGCTTAGGGGAAAAGATCATGAATTCCATGTTGGACATGTTGAAGTTAAGACATCTACCAAACATTCCAATATAGATGTCTGAAAGACAGTTGGAGATGGAAGACTCCAGAGCTCAGCAGAGAGGTTAGGGGCAGAGGGGGAAATTTAAGAACCATCAGCACAGAGATAACTTAATCCATGGGAGTTGATAAGATCATCAAATAGAGTAATATATAGAGAGAAGAGGGTTCAGGACAACCCTGGGTGACACTTGTGGTTAGGGTGTGTGATATGGAAGAGGATCCAGCAAAGGAAACAGAAGGATCCATCAGAAGGAACCAAGAGAGAATGGTGTCCCTAAAACACCAAGAGAGGAAGAGAGTATGAAGGAGAGGATGATCAGTATCAGAGGTACAGAGAGATCAAGAAGAATGAGGACTGAGATAAGGCATTGGGTTTGGCAACTAAGAGATCCTTGGTAACTTTGGAGAGAGCAGTGGAATGATAAGGTCAAAAGCTGAATTGTAAAGGGTTAAGAAGAGAGGAGAGAACCTTCTCAAGAAGTTTAGCCACAAAAGGTAGAAGACATACATAGTGGGAATAAAAGGATCAAGTGATGGCTTTTTGAGGATGGAGAGACATCAGTATGTTTGTAGGCAATAAGGAAGGAGTCAGGAAACGGAGACATTGAAGATAAATTAACAGAGTGGGGATGGCAGGAGTAATCTGTTGGAGGAGATAGAAGGGAATGGGATTATATAGGTAGAGGGTTTAACCTTCGTAAGGAGACAAAGGTAAAGGAGGTAATGACAGAAGGCATCTGATTGATAGGAGATGAGGAAGAAGGGAGAAGAATGAGCTCACAGTGCAAGGTTCCTTGCTAAGATGGTGTATGGGCAGAAGGGCATCATGGGTGGTTTGGGGAAGGAGGAAAAGGTTTAGAAGAGGCTCTGTGGAGAGTGGGAGAGGGAGATGGGAGTAGGGAGATGTAGTAGGATTGCCAAGCAGCAGTGAGGGCCCAGTTGAGGTAATGTAAATCTGTAGTGCACGCAATCAAAATGGTTGAATATTTTTCTTCATTCAGCAGTATATGTGCAAGAGTGAAGTGGCTAGGTGCTGTAAGCCAGAGAGAGAACTCATTGAGAAAGAACAGGGAGTGACCTAGAGGGCTATAGACAAAGCTTCCATGAACCTCAGAGAAGAGGTTACTTAGTGATGGAAGTAGGGGGAGAACCTGGAAGCGGCAATCAGGAGCAAGGAGCATTCCGACTCCCCCTTAACCAGTGAGCCGAGGGGAATGAGTGAAGATGCAGCCAGTATTGGAAAGGGTGACCAGGAGGGTTGTGTCCTCAGGGGGAGTCAGGTTTCAGTAATACCTAGAAGATGGAAGGAGTGGAAGAGAAAAAGATTTAGGATGAAGGGAAGTTTGTTACGTATGGAATAGGCCTTCCAGAGGGTACAGTGGAAGGGATGGGTAACATCTGGTTAGAACTTTGGGGTGGGAATAAGGAATTGAATTGGGAGAAATGGGGAAGAGAATGTCCGTAATTGAGTAGACAGTGCCTCTTCAGAGGAGATTCGAGAACAGGCTAGAGATAAATTGTAGCATGAGATAGGAGGTCTCCATTTCACTATTGCTCTTCCCTCTAAAGGCCAGAGTTTAAACAGGAAATGACACAGCAGGAGAAGGAAGGCCTGAAATCAAGAGGAAGGTAGCCTGGGAAAAGCTGTCTATTAGAAAAGTACACATGCCATAGATGAACTGGAACAAGAAGAGGCTGGAGCTGGGATGGGCCAGACTAAAGATAGTCAGTACTAGACCCGACAGACATCCAGGGAGGTCCTGGCCAACAGGGCAGAAGAAGATGCTGGAGCAGGTGCTTGATTGGAAGTGAAATGAGAGGGCTAAATTACTAGGTAGTCCCTGAAGGCCCTCCTTGCTCTCAGGCTCCTGATCCCACTTTCGTTGGTGGCTTTATAGCAGTTAAAAGGTGGAGATGTGATCGCCTAAGCATCTGCCTCTGAAAGGGGAGCAGAGGTGGTAGCCACAAAGGACTGCATCTGGGGAGTCCTGCAGTGTTGGAAATGAGCAACGAACTTGGAGTTAGAGGCTCTGCTGCTAACCCTAGGACATCAGGAGCCTCACTGAAATGTAGAATACAAATGAGGAACTTGGATGTAGCAAAAGATTTGTGTTTCTCCTCCGCGGCAAACAGACAATGTCCATTGGGTAAGTCCAGAGTGAGAAACAGAGACTGAAGCTAAAAGGGACCAGAGTCGGTACTTAAGCCAAGGTCCCACCCAGCACAGAAGTCTGTTCCATCAGACCCCTGACAGGGGTTCATGTATCCTCTGTTTGAAAACCTCTAACAATGGGAAGTTCACTCCCTACCTTCTGAGATAGAGGGATCAAACACTAGGCCTGTGGGGCTGCGCATGGCCTCTAACACTCCCAGGTTCTCCCTGAGCCTGATGAAAATGTCATTGGGGAAATTTCACAAAATAAATATAAAAACAATAAAACGTAAATAATGTTATATTTTAAAACTAAGTCAATATATGACCCCCAGGGATTCTTCATTCCTGCTTGAGTCTGACACTAATGTTCTAAGTAAGTTTATTTCGTTATTTGATAGCTCTGACTTTAAGAAAAGAGATGAGAAACCCATAAGGGAGCCCAAAGTCTCTCTAAGAAGGCAGGTTGGCCTGACCCTTTTCTGTGTTATCTCTCCATCAGAATGGAAGTTCCTTTAGGGCAGGGACTGTCTTTTTGCTTGGATTTGTATCCCTAACGCAGTATAGTGCCTGGAATGTCATAATCACTTAATAAATACTTAATGCATGCCTACTGCCTGCTTATCTGACTGCTCAACCCACCCCAAGCAGAGCAATTCATCCTTAACAATTGTTGTGTCCGACTCTCTGTGACCCCATTTGGGGTTTTCTTGGCAAAGATACTGGTCATTTCATTCTCCAGTTCATTTTACTGTTGAGGAAACTGAGGCAAACATGGTGAAGTGACTTGTCCAGGGTCACACAACTAGTAAGTGTCTGAGGCCAGATTTGAACTCAGGAAGCTGAGTCTTCCTAACTCCACGCCTGGTGCTCTATGCACTATGGAATCATCTAGCTACCCTTCTTTAATAAAGATGTCCAAAAGGGAAATAGGCTCTCAAGAGATAGTGAGCCCTTCATCTCTAGACATTTTTAACAAGAGGTTGGACATTCCTGATTTTCCTTGTCTGGAATATTGTAAAGGGGATTCTTGTGCCATTGTGGGTAGGGATGGACATCATGAGGTTCCTATCAACTCCAAAGCTCCTTTGATTCTGTGAAGTCAATGAAACCCAAGCCAGACATCTTGCTGGCTCTCCAGGCAGATGGGAACACTGGGCCCAGCCCCAGGATAACTTACCTGTTTTTGAGCTCTGAACCATGGATACTGATCAGAGGGGATAGGAAGGCAGAGTTTAGCAAGGGACCCCACCCCTGTCCTTTTGATTTGACCTGGAACCCAACCAGTCCCTGAGCTAAGCCTGTTTCCTATTCCCATATCTGGCCTCCTGTTTCTTCTATACAGGATCACTGATCCACTATTTCATTCCCCACATTGGTTCAGATCTCAACCCCCTTTCACACCTTGACAATCTCTAGTGATGAGGAACCCACTGCCTTCTGAGAAAGCCTATTCAAAGATGTTCTCATGAGCTGTTTAGAGCCCAGCTGCATGATACTTCACCAGACACATTCCCAACTAATAGATCCCCTGCCCATCCTTAGCCCCAGACTCAAAGCCAGAGCTATGACTCTATGAATAGTACCTGTGGGTGCCCAAGGTCACCTTTAGGACATGAGGCATCAGAGAGCCCTAGTGGACCCCACCTTACCTGAAGGCCCTGGGACCTCTTGACCTCCCTAGTTCTACAGCTAGCCATGTGCAAAGGGCTTCATGTGCTTTGCACTGGGCTGGCAGAGCCTTTCCCATTTTCTGTAATCTTTCAAATGAAATAATGCATCATATAAAGTGCTTTGCAAATTTCTACAGTCTGTCTGAGCTTACAGTTATTGTTGTGTGTGTGTTCATCCTTCATTGCTGAAGATGTCCATGCCATCAGAGAAATGATGACATGACTTGCACTTGACTTTGTTTTGAGTGAGTGAGGGCTGTGCAAGTCACCAGCCTCACTTCTCCTCCGGAGACATCTGAATCCAGTGACCAGATATTCATCAGGATGACTGGAGATGACCCAGGATGAGGCAATTGGGATTAACTGACTTGCCCAAGGTCTCACAGCTGGTGAGTGTCAAGTGTCTGAGGTGAGATTTGAACTCAGGTTCTCTTAACTCCTGCACTGGTGCTCTATCCACTGCACCACCTAGCTGCCTATGATTTTTGTTATTTCAAAGATCACTGGCAGTGGCCTCAGCAGGTCCTCAGAACCAGGACATAGGAGCTCATCAAGAACAGTTCTCTTATTATTCTTAAAATCTACCCACTGACACCAGACCAGTGGGGGTTAGGGGGAGGGGGGCATCAGGAGAGTGTCAAAGAGGCAGATTTAGGCTTGACATCAGGAAAAACCTAATAATGAAAGCCAGTCTGAAGTGGAACATACTGCCTTAGAGGTTCTGCTGGAGGTCACTGAAAAAGGGCTAGACAGGTTGTTGGAGAGCACCAACAAACACTCTTGTAACCAAGAGTGGAAAAAGTTCAACAAAGTCAACTGACACATTGAAAAAATCTGATGTCACATGCAGTATTCCATACCCATGGCCCCCCACCTCTACAGAGGAGCAAAGTGAAGTGTCTTCTTATATCTCTTCTTGGGGGCCAAGCTCAATATTCATAATTTTACCACATTCGACTTCGATTATCTTGCATTGTTGCTATTTACATTCACATCCTTGTAGTCATCATGTGTAACTTTTTTATTTGTTTGCTGATCTCTTTTGTGGATACCAGACATTCTGATATATGAAATATTAAAATAGGCTTTGTGCAATCTGTTAATGAATGAAGAAATGCTTCAGCAGCTAATCCATTTTTCTCTAGAAGCAGGCATTCAGTTCTCCTTGTAAAATAACCATCTCTCAACTCACTCTTGTCTTTCCCAGACTTTCTTAAAAGCAGCTCTAAAGAGTGCAAGTTGTGGCCTTTTTTCTCTTTCATGTCAAATGTTATTGCCTTGTAGCATTCCCTCTGGGCTACTCAAATTGACATTTATGCTATATTTCATCCCAGAGAGGGGCTAATGTTCCTAAGCTCTAGGGGGTGGTTCTGTGGGGTTATACTCCAAAAACCATAGATCAGGAGACCCTACCAGTATGCTTCCCATCACCAGTAGACAAAACCAAAACAGTAATAGCACTTAAGAAAATGGCATAGTAAAAATGATAGCTGAAAAACATTTTCCCATAAGCCTAGGATATACTTTTCCACAAATACACACAGAATCCATGGAATAAGTACAGTGTAGTGGTGAATGAGTGGAAAACATGTGGCCAAGGCCATCCATGCCACTGGTTCTGTAAATATTCTTTCTATCCACCTGGAGTCCTCTTTGTAGCTTGCTTCTCAATAGCCAGGGTAAATATGGCTCTCAATGCAAAGTCAGCTTCCTTCTCTTCTATCAAGGGTATTCTCCTCAAAACTCCTCCATAATAGTCAGTCAATAGTCATTTATTATGTGCTTGCTATGTGCCTAATACTGTTATAAACAAACTCATCCACTGCCCACGTACCAGCCTAGTGAAGAAGAAAGATGCTTGTCCTCAGTAGACTGACCATGTGGTGATAGATTCTTTACTCATGACAACCCATTAAACCAAGAACAATGCAAAATGCTCTCAGCCCTGAGTAGCTCTTTCTGCTAATGCCATGAGAGTGGCAGTGTAGTGGGAAAGGGGCAAGAAAGTGCTAGGAATCACTGTTTGAGACAGTCCATAAATGTTAATACTCTAAATGCAAGACTCTTGGCCAGTGACAAGATAGACTACTAGAAGAATGCGATTGTACCCACCTTCCCATTCTCGCTCTAAATGAAATCAGAAGGAAGTTGCTGTTAAATAATAGCTCATAGCTTCTCCTTGAAAAGAAAAGAAAAAACCAAGGAATTGACAATGTTGGATTTTCATGTATCCAGAGCAAAAGAAAATGTCAGTTTATGGGATGTTTGGTCATCCTGTATTGAAGTGCTCGTGTGAGCATTTATAGGAAGATGATAAAAATGATTATAATTAATGCATCAATATCTGTTACAGAAGACAAGAAAGTGAAGAAATTCCATAAAGAACTCAATATGACTGTCCAAATTAAATTAACATATGCTTTAACAATCTATGACATCAAGATTGGGCATAAGAAAGGACTGAGAAAAATAAGGCAGTAAATGTGGTTCAGAATAAGGAACTCGAAAGACCAAAGATGTGTAGATCACACAGAAGTCTTGAGCCTACACAGAGAATGTGAGAATCATGGATTTAGAATCGAAGGAAATGTGAGCGTCCTCTATTCCAACCTCCTCATATTTTTTCCTTTTTTTTTTTTAACAGATGTGGAAACATGAATACTTTCTTCAAGAAATGGACCAGGAAGCACTGGATGTGCAAACACCAAACAACTTCTCAAAATATGAAGCTGGATATATTTTAATAGATAATAAATGATTGGCTGCTAACATGTAGTTGTATCCAAATCCAACTGGACTGCCAGTTTGTTAAATCAGAGGCCAAAATGAAGACAGAACTAGTAGAAGGAAACACAATTAAAAGATAGAAACAATTGAGACAACTGAATAGCAATGAAAAATGTGAACTGGATAAAAGAAAAGACATTGACACCAGCTATCACCCTTTGCTAAGGAAATTCAATTAGTCAGTCATTCACCATCTTGTAATCAAAAGAACCTAAAACTCAACTTGATCAGCAATCTTTTCAAGTGGAAAGGTCTGACAGCCAAGAACACCACCAATCTAGGACACAGGAAATCCCAGTGGTATTTGAGGATGAACTGGATGGAAGACAGCCAATAAATGAAAAAGGAAAAGATCTATGCAGGCTTATATAGCAAACTCTTGTCACCACAAATCTTCTTTCTGTATGGACTGGATGAGGAAATAAATGATAGGATCACAAAACAGTGATAGGAAGAGCAGCTGGACTGGGTCACTGGAAAGGTGGGAAAGGGAACAAATGTTTAAACCTGTAGATATTGTTATTATCTCCATTTTACAGATGAGGAAATTGAGACCCAGAGAGATTAAGTGACTTGCCAAGGGTCACACAGTTAGTATCTGAGGCCAGATTTGAACTCAGGTCTTTCTGACTTCAGTCCCAGTGTGCTATTCTGTGCCTCCAGCTGCCTCACATACCCACACATGTATGTATGTATGTATGTATGTATGTATGTGTATATATGTATACACATGTGTGTCTATTGTATGTATATATGTGTGTATATTCATATATATGTATGTATGTATATGGTATATGGGTTCAAGGAAGACTAACATCTCTGGTGTGAGGGCTGCCAAAAAGCTGTTCGTCTACCTTTGGTGTCCACCTGACACCAAACTCTCACCTTTGGCTCCATACACAGCAGCTATATCTTGGTCAAACCATCTCAGCAAGCAACCCTAATAAAGATGAGGGTAACCAACAGGCCACAAACTCATTGGTGATTTAGGGGGCATCTACCCCATCAAAGGATGACTTCCCCCAGTGGAAGGGTGGAAGAGAACAATTTGTTCCAACAACCATGAAGGTGGGCAAAGCAGGTGGTGTGGAGCTCTTAGAGCTTGGTTCGACATCACAGACGCCAAGTAAGGCTGACAACTTTGTGCAACTGTGCCTCACTTAAATCCAAATCACACTTAAATCAATCATCCTGTGAGGTCATTGGTCCTCTTTGAGAACAGGACAAATGACATGTATGTATATGTACATATATCATGTATATATGATCATGCATATATACATGCGATTATATGCATGTGTATATATGTTCAATGTTTTGTTTCTGTGTATATATAAATATGTGTGTATATATGTGTGCATACAGATGTACATACATATATGTACAGATATACATACATGCCAAGTATGCAAATAAGAGGTGGTCCATTGTGACAGTGACACAATTTTGAGAGCAATCTTTCTTTTTTAAATTGAATTTATTTGTTTTCAGTTTTCAACAATCACTTCTGTAAGTTTTAAATTTTCTCCCTCTCCTCCCACCTCCTTCCCCAAGATGGCATGCTATCTTTTATGGGTTCTACACATACATTCTTATTAAACACATTTTCACCTTAGTCATGTTGCATAGAAGAATTAAAATGAATGGGAAAAACCAAGAGAAAAAACAAAACACAACACAAGTGAAAATAGTCTGCTTTATTCTGCGTTCCGATTCCATAGTTCTTTCTCTGGATGTGGATGGCATTTTGCCTCAAGAGTCCTTTGGAGATGTTTTAGGTCGTTGCAGTGCTGTGAAGGGCTAAGTCTATCAGAAACAGTCCTGGCACACTGTGGCTGTTACTGTGTATAATGTTCTCCTGGTTCTTGAGCAATCATTCTTAATATATCTGCAAGAGGGGAGAATATAAAAAATTTGGAAAAATATCCAACCTTATTGCTATCCTAAAAAAAAAAGAGAATATCAATAACTACCATTTTTTCTTATCTCTTAAAAAAATTATGCAAGGCATATTTGATGGCACTATTATAAGGGAACAGAAAACATATCTTTATAGTCTCACAATTGATTTAAAGTTATCACAACTGCAATATTCCACTATATTTGTTGACAAAAAAAATTTGCTTTTCTAAAGCAAAATTCTACCTTTAAAGGCTGTCCTCCAATAAGGTGTCTCTCATGCATATTTAAGAATCATACAACATTCCTTGAAAGAAATAACTGAAAAAAACTTCACTAACCCTCTGCTTAAATCCTATCAAGTGGAGCATAAAACAGGAGGGTACATGCCACAGTAATCAAGGATGTCCAAAAAAGTGCAATTGAAAAAGATTTCCTATATAAAGATAAGATGATGAGATCCTCCAGATGCTTTTGTTTGCAAGAGGGATTGTATTGGCTGTATTGAGCCCTAGAACATTACAGAAACTTTTAAATGAGATCTCTAATAATTTAAAGGAGTTTAATCTAACTATTCACACAGGAGGGACCAAGTGGATGAAAACAGTTTTGTCAAGATTATGATGTGCAGTTGGATGGAAAGTCCATAGAACTTTCTCTCTCTCTCTCTCTCTCTCTCTCTCTCTCTCTCTCTCTCTCTCTCTCTCTCTCTCTCTCTCTCTCTCTCTCTCTCTCTCTCTCTCTCTCTCTCTCTCTCCCTGTATGTGTGTTTTCAATAAACATTGCCAGTATTCAATGAGCTGGATTCAAAGTTAAACAGGAGATGAGCAGGATCGACTGACTGAAAATTTTCACACTTGGCATAAATGTTCTTCCATTGCTGCTGCATGGCTTTAAGTTCTGGATTACCACAGTCTCTGAATAAATAACGTTGAGGATCACCCAAAGAGCAGTGGAGAGATGCATGGTGGGCATGGTCAAAGTGAAATACAGTACAAATAAATGAGCAGGAAGATCAGGGTGCAGGAAGTCATCAGAAACATTATGCCCAGAAGGAATACTGACTGACAATGTAGTAAGAGCAAGAGGCAGGTGGTGGGTAGCCCTTCACCTCTGAAATGGCAAGAGATCCAAAGGAAAGTCCCCGGGCAGCACAATGAATATACCCATGCAGAAGGTTCGTGGGAGAACCATGACAAGTCACACCGGATGAGCAAGCGCATATGAGTACTCACACGATCCACGAAAGCACCATCGTGTTGAGACACTGGCAATACAAAGACAAAAAAAAAAAGAAAGAAAATGGGTCTTTGTATTCAAAGAGCTCAGATTCTAGCAGGAACACATCATGTAGACAGATGAGTAAGTAGAAGATCATTCGAGTAGTAGAAAGAGTGAGAACACCCGGAGGGAGTCGGGAAAGCCCTCCCAGAGGAGGTCACCCCTGAGTTGAGCTCTGATTGCCACCAAGGACTGTCTGAGAGGAGGGGAGGCGTTCTAAGGACAGAACATCTCAAACCTTGGAGTCTCGCTCCTTACCCAAGAAGGCTACCCCTTCTCCAACACAGGGACCCCCAGAAAGCTTAACTCGCATTCAGGGCACCCTGTGCCTCTGAATCCACTCAGAATGAAAGCTACTTCAGGGTCACAGATGTGTTCTCATGATGTAATCGTGCTGCCGTCTCTGGCCTCACTCTCTGCTGAGCCTGTACCCGAGTATCGCGGCATGTCTGTGCTCCTCTTCATTTCTTTCCTCTTCTTGGGCTTCTTTCATTTCAACAGGGGAAACAGTGCTAGGACAGTGCTAGAATGTGTTTTCACTGGTCTCATGGTCCCTGCTGGCCCTTACTTCCTTTCACCAGTTTCTGGGCTTTACCTACTCAAGCCCACCCACTGAACTGAGCCATTTCAGCTCCAGTCTGCTTGTGTGTAGTGACTAGAAAGCCTCTACCTAATAAAAGAAGCCTGACAACCATTTAATCTTAGAGGCTTTAAGCCACAACACCCAACTAGCAAAAATCAAGCCCTGCGCCAAGGCAAAGTTTGGGAGATAAAGGAATTTAATTAAGCATTAAGTAACCAAACAATATCCAATCTTGTATTTTAACCCCTGTGTCTGGGACAGACAACTGTCTGACTTCAGGTAATAAATTCTGAAGCTTCTCTCTGACTTGAAATGCAAATGAACAGAATAAAATTTAAAGAACCCACATATGAGCTGAATACATGGTTTTCTTGTTAATTGTACACCACAACTCCTTCCCCCTTCCTCCAGCTTTGGTGCTGTATTTTGGTCAATTAAACCTCTTTATCTGCCAATATGAATCATCAAGACAGGAAATTAGAATCAAGAACCGGATTGGAAGTCATACCTGAGTAGAGTTTTTGTCCTTTCTTTCCCTGCTCCTTTTCGTTTTCATGAGACAGTTTCTAGTCCTAACTCAGGTAGTTGTCTAGGACAAAGTGCTGGCATCTAGTCCCAAATTTAGAAAGTTTAAAAATAAGACTTAATCTTAACCTGGGAGAATTCTGGTTCACAGTCTTTAGCTGAGCAAATACTGGCTCATAGCAGTGATTATAACTGAATATCTGTCAACATGCTGTAACAGTTGGGGACCTCCTAGTCCCTGCACGGTAGCACACAGTAGCCAGCATATCCAATAGACCCTCTGAAAGCAGAATGGTAGCCATGGGACCAGCAGAGCACTATCCAGGAGCAACCACAAGAGACCGACAGGTGGAAATTCTTGGTAGAGACTACACATCATGCCTAAATACCCATTAAAGATCACACTCCATAGGAAATCATTGGTTTGCAAGCTAACAAAAGCAATCTAATGACATTAGAAGACCATAGCAGTCCAGTAATGCATTACCCTTTGCATATATATGTCCTGGCCATAAGCATTCCCTACTTGTATGCTGCTTCACATGAATGAGTACACTCCCTAAGTGTGTCTGCTTCTCCCGCTGGTGATGTGTGTATTTTATGGAATAGTGTGTCCCAGTTTATTGGGGGAATATTCCCTTGCTACCTTCTTACTATACTTCTTCATTAAATATCTACAATTTGAACTGACTTTGACTGACCAGTGAACACAAACATTTGAATGGGACTCTAGCTCTAGTTTTGAGTAGAAGAGGTCTCACAGAGTACCTCTAACTTAGTATGCTTTTCTTATGAGAGGGAGACGCTCTACGTCCTTCACAAGCAAGGGGAACAGCTGGAAAGTCAAGTATGATCGTTGAGAAAGGACATGATGACAAAAAGTCACCATGAATTCAATACATAAACATGTATGTTATTAATCACATACGTGCAAAACCAGTAATATTCAGATATGTAATCCATTCAGTTATTCAGACAGCAGACTAGAAACCTGTTTAGTTAGTGACCACATTCTAACCCTGATGATGATGGACCCTTTGCAATTACTCCCAAACTGGAACTGACGATGTAATATTAGCCTCTCATTTCACAAAGGAGAAACTGAGGTTCAGATAAGGGAATAGATTTTCTGGAGATCACATAGGGACAAATTGGCAGAATAGAGATTCTGACCCAGGTTTCCTTACTCCCAGACGATCATGTCTGCCTGTTCACCTGTTGCATCCTTATCTCTGTAAGAGCTGTCCTTGAGGAGGGATTGTGGAGAGAGGGGAGCAGAACCTTCAGTTCTGGCTGTCTTAAGTTGATGCCATTGCTTCCCAGTTCCTTTCAGGTCTGTCCAGATGCTTGGGAAGAAAATGTTTGGTTGGAGGACCAGAATTCAGTCACATCCTTCAAGTTTGATTCTCCATCACTTGTCCTCTGGACTTCTCTTCCTGGGTTCTGATACCAAAAACACCTTCCCAAATCTAAAAGATTCTCCCAGCAACATCGTCTTCTCTCCTTTCTCAGCCCCTCCCAAGAGACCCACCATGATAATTTTCTCTACCTCACATAGCAATCCCTATGCCACTTTCTCTCTTCTGGACTCAGGAGTCCCTTCTGACTCCATTTATTCCTGTGTTCTCTAGTGTTTTTAATAGGAATGGGTGTTGTATTTTGTCAAAAGCTTTCTGTTAGTTTTGTGGTTGGTATGATCAATTATGCTGATAGTTTCCCTAACATTGAACCAGCCCTACATTCCTGGTATAAATCCTACCTGGACGTAATGTATTATTCTCATGATACATTGCTGCAATCTTTTTGCTAATGTTTTATTTAAAATTTTTGCATCTATATTCACTAGGGAAATTGGCCTATAATTTTCTTTCTGTGTTTTGACACTTCCCAGCTTAAGTATATCATATTTTTATAATAAAAATAACTTTGCAGAACTCTGCCTATTTTCCCAAATAGTTTATATAGTATTGGAATTAATTGTTTTTTAAATGTCTGATAGAATTTGTTTGTAAATCCATTTGACGCTGGAGATTTTTTTCCTAGGGAGTTCATTGATGCAGCTTGTTCAATTTCTTTTTCTGAGATGGGGTTATTTAAGTTACTTACTTCCTCCTCTGTTAATCTGTGCAATTTATATTTTGTAGATAGTCATCTGTTTCTCCAAGATTGTCCAATTTATTGGCATACAGTTGGGCAAAATAGTTTCTAATTATTGTTTTAATTTCCTATTCGTGAGTGGTGAATTCACCCTTTTCATTTTTGATACTGATCATTTGGTTTTCTTCTTTCTTTTTTTAAATCAAATTGACCAAATGTTTATCTATTTTAATGTTGTTATTGTTGTTTCACAAAACCAGCTCTTAGTTTTATTTGCTAGCTCAATGGTTTTCTTAATTTCAGTTTTATTAATCTCTCCTTTGGTTGTCCGTATTTCTAATTTGGAATTTAATTGGGGATTTTTAATTCGTTCTTTTTCTATTTTTTTAGTTGCATGCCCAATTCATTGATCTCCTCTTTCTCCATTTTGTTCATGTAAGCATTGATAGAAAACTTCCCCTAAGAATTGCTTTTGCTGAATCTCATAAGTTTTTATATATTGTCTCTTTATTGTCATTCTCTTGCATGAAGCTATTGATTGTTTCTGTGATTTGTTGTTTGACCCACTCATTCTTTAGGATTAGATTATTTCGTTCCAAATGAGTTTTAGTCTATCTTTCCATGGCCCTTTATTACATATGATTTATATTGCATCATGATCTGAAAAGGACAGATTTAATATTTCTGCCTTTTTGCACTGGATTGTGAAGTTTTTATGCCCTAAGACATGGTCAGTTTTTGTGTAGGTGCCATGCATGATTGAGAAAAAGGTATATTCCTTTTTATCTTTGTTCCATTTTCTCCAGAGGTCTACCATATCTAATTTTTTTTCATATATAACTTTTCTAAAATTCTGTTCACCCTCAGGAGTCCCTTCTCACCCTGGAATAATCCTTCTTGTTCCCCATAAGTCTGACCTGCCCTATTAGGGAGATGAGCTGAGGGGGTATACTGAGGTCTTGGGGAGGGGAGCAATGCTTGGATTTGCCAGTAAGTCCTGTGTGGGAGGGAGGGAAAGATAAGAGGTAAGCTGCCAATGGTCCAGTTCCATGAATTAGATCAGATGCTGAATTAATGTCAATCAAAATAAGCAATAAAATTGAACTCAGTTTAGCACCCCCATTCTCAGCTGACCAGAAGGGGAAATCATTTTGAATTTCAATGGTGGCCTGAATATCAGCTTATATTTCCACTACTGTAGAGTTCTAGCATCTGTCTGATTTAAGTGTTCAAAGTTAGATCTACCAGGGGCCTTAGGGTAGACCTAGTTCATTTTATAGGAAACTGAGGTATACTTACTCAAGGTGGCACAGAATGTAAGTAGTAAAACTGGAATTTAAACCCAGGTCTTTTAAACACAAGCCCAGAACTTTGTCTACTACTTATTTTCCTTGGATTTTGTTAACTGGGAAAAGTTAGGCTACCGGGCCTACGCTTAGTGATTAGTTTATACTCAGAGGTGGATACCAAAATCAGCCATCCAATCAGAAGCTTCCATGATTGGCTGGGTATGAACAAATGGAGCTTCCTCAGAGAGTCCAAGTGGGTCAGTCCAAAAGTCTCCTTAGATTTGTTCAGAAGGGAAGGTCATTGCAGCCAGATAACCTTGGCAAGGGGCTTATCTGGCTTCACAAATTTAGAGATGGAAGTGACCTTAGGAATTATCTTGTCTAATCCCCTCATATTATAGATAAAAAAGCTGAGACCAAGAGAGGGGATGTCACTTGCTAGAGGCCATACAGGTAAGAACCGGAGGTAGATTCAAGCTTGAATCACTCTCCGGGTCCTGTGTCCTATTCACACCACACTGTTCTCGGCCCATATAAAGAGAGGCCTATGGGCAGGGGAGGCCTGGTGAGCTACCTAACTGATTTCAGAGGATGGAGAATCAGTCACTCTTGCTTTTTCCTCAACATCTAGGAGCCAGTGCTTTCTAAATTAATAATTATATGGCTAGAGTTACTACCATACCATTAAAAAATACAACAAAGCAGAGCTCAAGCTAAAGTGGGTATCCCAGTGGGGTTTGCTGATTATATAGCAGAGAATGTAATGGAATCATAATTCACCATAAGAAACCATGAATCTAGGGAATCTAGGGAGGCCAGAAGGCTTCCAAGAGCTGAGACAATGTGGAGAAAGCAGAAGCAGAAAAGAAGTTATTCATGATGTAACCCTTGGCTCAAAGGGTCTCCACATTAAAGGAGACTAATTCCTTAATTCCCCACACCTATATGAGGGGCAGAGTTTGTGAGCGCAAGAGAAAAGAGAGATCCTGGCTCTTTAGTCTCTTCTACTTCCAGTATCAAATTGAGAGAGAAGATGCCAACCTCCAGCCTCTCTTCAGGTCCATGAAGGAAGAAAGATGCCAGAAAGTAGCAACATGTAGAGAGGCCAGCCCTCTCCATCATGTCCTTATCTCCAGCCTGCAAAACTAGAGACTTACAAGGACATTCTCCTTGTGTGAAGTAAGTTGAAATTCTCTTGCTCCATTCAATCTGTATTATCTCATATATGTTCTCCTATGTTCTGACTCATTCTAATTTCTATTTTGCTATCGATTTGGATAAAGGGTTTATTTGCTATTTGCTATGTATGTTTATTGCAGACTGCCATTTGGTGGGAAGGGAGTTAAGCCTTGGCTATACCACTTGGGGCCCTTTTTTTCCTGTTAAGGAACAATGATTAAGAATTTAGTTTGGAGTGGCAGAGCCAAGATGGCAGACTAGAAAGATACACATACACAGGGTCTCCCCACACAGCCCATAAAATACCTGTAGAGAGGGACTCTCAACAAATTCTGGAGCAGCAGAAGTGGAGAACAACAGAGTGGAGAAGATTTCCAGCCCAGAGTGACCTGAAAGGCCCACGGGAAACACAAGTTGCACCAGACACGGAGCAGAGCATGGAGCCCAGCCCAGCCTTGGCCATGCAGTGTGACAAGACTTTGAGAGGAGGACACCTCAGGGGCAGAATCTCCAGTCACAGCAGCTGGTCCTCAGATCCCTCAACCCACTGGCGCCAAAGTTCAGTGATGGGGTTTTTTCAGCTGGCCAGGAAGGGAGAAGGGCCTTCCCATAGCTCCTGCCTCAGGCAGTGGCTGCAAAGGTCACATCTGGCAGCCTGAGACCATTGCTGGATCGTAAAAACACCGGAGGGCACTGAGGAGCTGGTTCTTGCCTCCGCCCTGTGTAGAGGCCCTGAGGGAGAGAGAGATTGGTGGCCCTGTCCCCCACAGCCTGACTGAATCCCAGCCCCCTAGTGCTGCCTTGGCAGAACTGGAGGCCAAGTGGCTGTGGAGAGGAAACTCTGTTAAGATTCTGGGCACAAAAATCCCTACCTGCACCCAGACCAGTACATGCTTAATTGTGCCACCTTGGAGGAACTGAGATTTTACAGATTCCCAGAGTATACCCTACTCTTGACAAAGGACCCAAAAGTCAAGTAACTAGTTGGGAAAATGCCCAAAAAAGGTAAAAAAATAAGACCATGGAAGGTTACTTTCTTGGTGAACAGATATCTCCTTTCATCCTTTCAGATGAGGAAGAACAATGCTTACCATCAAGGAAAGACAAAGAAGTCAAGGCTTCTGTATCCCAAACATCCAAAATAAATATTCAATGGGCTCAGGCCATGGAAGAGCTCAAAAAAAGATTTTGAAAATCAAGTAAGAGAGGTGGAGGAAAAACTGGGAAGAAAAATGAGAGAGATGCAGGAAAAACATGAAAAGCAGGTCAACACCTTGCTAAAGGAGATCCAAAAAAATGCTGAAGAAAATAACACCTTGAAAAATAGGCTCACTCAATTGGCAAAAGACGTTCAAAAAGCCAGTGAGGAGAAGAATGCTTTCAAAAGCAGAATTAGCCAAATGGAAAAGGAGGTTCAAAAGCTCACTGAAGAAAATAATTCTTTCAAAATTAGAATGGAACAGATGGAGGTTAATGACTTTATGAGAAACCAAGAAATCTCAAAACAAAACCAAAAGAATGAAAAAATGGAAGAGAATGTGAAATATCTCATGGGAAAAACAACTGACCTGGAAAATAGATCCAGGAGAGACAATTTAAAAAATTATGGGACTACCTGAAAGCCATGATCAAAAAAAGAGCCTAGACATCATCTTTCATGAAATTATCAAGGAAAACTGCCCTGATATTCTAGAACAAGTGGGCAAAATGAATATTGAAAGAATCCACTGATAACCTCCTAAAAGAGATCCAAAAAGAGAAACTCCTAGGAACATTATGGCCAAATTCCAGAATTCCCATGTCAAGGAGAAAATATTGCAAGCAGCTGGAAAGAAACAATTCCAGTATTGTGGAAATACAATCAGGACAACACAAGATCTAGTAGCTTCTACATTAAGGGATTGAAGGGCTTGGAATATGATATTCCAGAAGTCAAAGGAACTAGGAGTAAAACCAAGAATCACCTACCCAGCAAAACTGAGTATAATACTTCAGGGGAAAATATGGTCTTTCAATGAAATGGAGGACTTTCAAGCATTCTTGATGAAAAGACCAGAGCTGAAAAGAATTTGACTTTCAAACACAAGAATGAAGAGAAGCATGAAAAGATAAACAGCAAAGAGAAGTCATAAGGGACTTACTAAAGTTGAACTGTTTACATTCCTACATGGAAAAACAATATTTGTAACTCTTGAAACTTTTCAGTATCAGGGTAGTTGGTGGGATTACACACACACGCATGCACGCACGCACATGCACACACACAGAGCACAGAGTGAATTGAATAGGATGGGATCGTCTCTTAAAACAATGAAATTGAGGGGTGAGAGAGAAATATATTGGGAGGAGAAAGGAAGAAATGGTATGGGGCAAATTATCTCTCATAAAAGAGGCAAGCAAAAGACTTTTTAGTGGAGGGAAAAAGAGGGGAGGTGAGAGAAAAACATGAAGTTTACTCTCATCACATTCAACTAAAGGAAGGAATAAAATGCACACTCATTTTGGTATGAAAACCTATCTTACAATACAGGAAAGTGGGGGAGAAGGGGATAAGCAAGGTGGGGGAGATGATGGAAGGGAGAGCAGTGTGATGAGGGAGCAATTTGAAGTCAACACTCTTGGGTAGGGACAGGATCAAAAGAGAGAATAGAAACAATGGGGGGCAGGATAGGATGGAGGGAAATACAGTTAGTCTTACACAACATGACTATTATGAAAGTCATTTGCAAAACTACACAGATATGACCTATATTGAATTGCTTGCCTTCCCAAAGGGAATGGGTGGGGAGGGAGGGATGAAGAGAAGTTGGAATGTTAAAGTTTTAGGAACAACTGTTGAGTATTGTTCTTGCAACTAGGCAATAAGAAATACAGGTAATGGGGTATGGAAAGTTATCTTGCCCTATAGGTCAAAAGAGAAGATGGGGACAAGGGAAGGGAGGGATGTTAGAAGAGAGGGCAGATCGGTGATAGGGGCAATTAGAATGCTCGGCATTTTGGGGTGGGGGAGGGGAGAAATGGGGAGAAAATTTGGAACCCAAAACTTTGTGAAAATGAATGTTAAAAGTTAAATAAATGAATTTAAAAAAAAGAATTTAGCTTGAACCTGAAAACTACTTCCCCTAATCTACTAATATTGAAGGGAGCAGATAAAATATAATCCTAGTCCAGTTTCCCCCATCTCTGAGGAAAGCAGTGTAGCCAGCCTCTGGTCCCATCCTCCTACTTTAACTCCTCAAAGTAATGAAAGTCTCCAATGGAGAAGGGTGGAGTGGGAAGACACACGACTGATGTCTGTTATTGACTCCCTTTGAGCCACCTCTAGACAGACCCAGGTGGACATACGTAACCTACATGAAAAAAAAACCAAGCAGCACCCCCACAACACCATCTTCTACAAAAATAACATAAACAGAAAACTATGTGGCTATAGTCAACAAGCTTAGGCCTAAAGGGGAGCTCTGAGGCTGTACCTCCTTCCCTTCTCTCAAGAGGTGGTCAACTATGGATGTGGAAGACTGTCAGTATATACCGTCAGGGTTCATAATGTGGTGGCTATCTTCTATCTTTAGCATTTTTTGTTATAAGGGAGCTCTCTAGGTGAGGTGTGGCCAGGAATACATTGAAAAAATGAAGGCAATATAAAAACAAGTCTTTAGTTACAATTTTTTCAAAAAGAAAAACTTTTAAATATAAGTGTATGTATGTGTATGTGTGTATATGTATGTACATGTATGTACATACACATATATACATACATACATGCACACACATAAATGTATCCCAGATGTCCAGATGTCAAGCTGATGGACAAAGGAATTGGAGTACAGCTGCTTCAGGTGTTCTTCCTGAGGTTGTGTAGAATCTTTATGTCTAATTAGTTTTTACATTTGTGGAGGGCAGGCAACTGTGAATCCTGAGCTCTATTTATTATCAGTGTGTTTTTGGAAGGCTGAAATTTGAGAATGCATTATATACATGCACATATATGTGTATGTATATGAATATATTATGTGTATATATACATGTGTGTATATGCATGTTTATCTCAACCTAGAGATATAGACTCTCTATGTAGATATAGGGATATGTACACTTATATAAGTATTTGTATGTTTATCTGTCTATACCTATCTATCTAAATTCATATAGCTAGATGGAGACATCCATATAATATATACAAATAAATACACAGATTATATATCTCTATCTATAGATACATATACAAGTATGTATATGTATAGATAAATAGCTATACACATACTTAGAAATGTGGCTTAAATCTATATTTATATATCTGTGTATATGTATGTATACACACACACACACATATATATGTATGTATATTTTTTTCTAAGTCAGAAATGTGATGTATCTGTCTCTGACATAGATAAGCCATTTTTTTGAGTTCACATTCCAGTGAGTGCTGGATTGGCCAGGATGATATTGTGGACTGTCTCTGACCTATTGAGATATCTGGCATAATGGAAAGAGGCTTGGCTCTGAAGTCAGAGGATCTGGGTCCTATCTTGTCTCTAACAGTTGCTACCTGTCTAACCTTGGGCAAATCATGTGACTTCCCTCGATCTCAGTTTCCTCATCAGCAAAGGGGAGGGGAGGTGGAGATTTGAACTGGATGATCTGTGATATCCCTTCCAACTCCATGATCCTGTCATGTAGGATATAGCCCTATCATTGGTTCCTAGGGAGCTGGGCCTTGGCTATTTTCTGAAGGAGAGACCTGTACTGGGCAGCTTCTAATAATTAGCCCAGAGATAGCGCTCACTTGTTATCTCAACCCAGCAGCCTGTCCCTGAGAAGAGCCCTGGTAAAAGCATGGCAGATAAAGCTTGCACACAGTAAGGCTTCTTCAAATACACTCCAGAAAAAACATCTGAAATGCCTAATGTGCAAACAGAAAGCATTCCAGTACACTACACTTAATGCAAGCATGTCTTCCCTTCAGGAAGGGAATCTTCAAACATTGGGGATATGTTGGAGATTTCAGGATACAATAAGAGATAATAAGCAGATTTCTAAATAATAACCAAATTCTTTGAGAGACAGAATGGCACAGTGGATAGTGGCTGGACTTGAGTCAGAAAGACCTGGGACCAAATCACACCTCAGATGCTAATTATGTGTGTGACCCTAGGAAAGTCACTTAACCTTTTTTCAGCTTCAGTTTCTGCATTTGTAAAATAATGATCCTAAAGGTAGCTACCTCACAGGGTGGTTGTGAGGATCTAATGAGAGATGATATTTGCAAAAACGCTTTGCAACCTTTGGCACAGTGCCTGGCACATAGTAGGTAAATAAATATGAATATTTATTACTTAAGTGCTATATAAATATTAGTAGTTAATATTGCTGTTATATGCTGCCACTTGCACACAGGGCAGTGATCAAGAAAAAGGCCACCAAAATAGAAACTTTGGTGAAGAATTAAATTAGAAGGCTTAGGGAAAATTCAGTCTAAGCCAGGGATAGTTTTCTTTTCAATAACTTTCTACTGGCCGTATCCTGCAGTGTATTATTTATAGCTTTGTACACTTCTTTATACTTTTTAAATAACCCTTTGGGTATGTGCAGCCTGACAAAGAGGGGAGTAACTCCTTAGGGCAGTGCCCTATGAGATGGGACGTTGTCAGGAGGATGGAGCTGATTCAGATTTCTGAACCAAAGGAACAAAGTTCAGGAAATTTCGATGGTCAGAGGTTTGGGGCTATGAGCGTTGGTTCATTGGGCAGTGAATCTCAGTGTTATATGGGACCTCAGGGGCCATCTAATCCAATACACACTTGAATATGTAGAAGTTCCTCTACATCATGCCTGAATGTGGTCATCCAGCCTTTGTTGAAAGATGGCCACTGCTTTGTAAAGGAGATAATGTATGAATAGCAATATGCAAATGGTAAAGCCTTTTATGCAATTATCTGCTATTACTGGGCCTCTTTGGAAGACATCTAATTGTCAGAAAACCCTTCTTTGTATTGGGCTGAAATGTGCCTCCTTTCTCAATGCTGATTTTGCTCTTTGGGGTCCAAAAGGAACAATATCATGCCCCATTCAACAAGAGAGCCCTTTATATACCTGAAGACAACTATGTCTTCTTTCCTTTAGGCTCGACAGGCTTCCTTCCTTCAACGGATCCTTCTGTCAGGGACTCTGGTCACCACTCCATTCGCTATCTTCAAATTGCTCTACAGCTTGTCAATGTCCTTTCTAAGATGTGGGTCCAGGTGTTGTCTGACTAGGTCAGAACTAGTGTCAGACTAGTGTCCTCACTACCCAGACGATTATGCTAATTTCATGAAATAGAAGGTTCCATTAACTTTTGGCAGCCACATTGTACTATGGACTCATGTCCAGCTCGCTGTCCAATAAAGTTCCTAAATATTTTTTACACCCAGTAAGAATGTGGACCAGACAAATGGCCAGACAGGACTTAATGTCAATTTGGCAGGTCTCCAGTGGATTTCCCTGGGGATCTCTGCTTGGCCTTCGTGTGTGTGTGTGTGTGTGTGTGTGTTTACATTGTTATAACAACTCCTCTGGAGTCACTCTCCCAACTGGCATTAGACTAGTCGGTGAGGTTCCCAGGAGGACAGTGACTATCATACCCCTCAGGGTTCTAGAGGAAATGCTAAGGGACTAAGGTTTCTATTACTGTAATTCACGAGCCCCCATCTGGGGTCCTTACCAGTTGATATCAATTAGCTTTTAGAAAATGTTATATTTACTGAGAACAGCAGTTACAAAATAATGCCTCCCCCCCAAAAAAAAACTGGGAGGAGTATTCTCACTTTACACACAAGGTCCTTGGGGATAGTGGGCACAGATTTAAAGTACAAAGATAGAAAGATTCACAGGTAGGGAACATGTGGGACTGGCATAGCTTTGATGAATTTCCTGGTCCCTTGGGTCACTCTCATCCGAGGATACTACTCACCTAAGATCAACAAAAGACAAACCCCAAAGAAAGAAAATTCGTGAGCTTAGGGACATATGGTAGGGGTGGGGAGGGTGGGGGAAGGTAACTTTCTGCTCATGGCTCAGGGACCCCGCTCTTCGTTGAAAGAATTGCTTCCAGAAACCAAGCGGAAATAGCACTCTGTCCTCTGCCTTTGTCAGCTCTCATCTAGAGCACTGTGGTCAGATCTAGCCAGCACAGTTTAAAAGGACAGTAGGCTCCAGAATGTCCAGAAGATGGTAGCAGGGATGATGAAGGGCCTGAAGCCCAAATCAAATGAGAATCAATTGAAAGACCTAGCGACGTTTGGTTTAAAGATTCAGGGAGGACATGCCAGCCATTTTCAAGTATCCAACCGTGGGGAAGAGGGATTAGATTTTTTTCTACTTGGCCCTATATGGGAGAACTAGCAGCTGCAAAGAAGCTGATTTGGGCTCCATGTCATGAAAAACTTCCCAAGAGTGAGAGCTGCCTGGAAAAGGGGCTCGGAGCAACCAATGGGAATTAGAAGGATATACTGTACTGTTCAGTCAGCTCCCTTTGACCTCAACAGTATTTATTGAATCATTCTCATATGCCAGACACTAGGCTCTGGGTACTAGCGCTATGAAAGGAGGAGCTGTTGGCCTCAGACGCTAATGGACTTTGGCTGAGTCACTTAGACTTCTTTCTGCCTCAGTATCCTCACCTGTAAAATGGGGACAATAGTAGTACCTACGTGTTAGTGTTACTGAAAAGACACATGGATTTTTTTTGGTAAAGCATTTAGTACCATGCCTGTCACATACACTTAGTAAATGTTTATTTTCTTCCCTCCCTCCCTCCCTTCCTTCCTTCCTTCCTTCCTTCCTTCCTTCCTTCCTTCCTTCCTTCCTTCCTTCCTTCCTTCTTTCCTTCATTCCTTCCTTCCTTTCCTTCCCTCTCCTTGTTGTTCAGCAGCTAAGGATTCATTTGGGGAGATAAGGTAGAACCTGCAAAGAGGTTTATACAGGCACCTTCCAAACTAAGTAGTGCTGTCCCAGAGGCTCCTTCCCCCCTTAACCTCCCCGAAACCCCATTCCCGATCAGACAGGCTCGCCGACTCCTCGGTATCCTAGGTTTGGAGCTGGCTAGGCTATTTCTCTTATTGTACAGGGAGATGAGGAGGCTTGCCCAAATTCACACAGGTGGAGGGAGGGAATGTGAACTCGTTCTCCTACTCCAGCGGCAGTCCCGTACCTCTGTATAAAGAGTATGAGAGAGGGGGTGTAGAGCACGGATTCTGGCTCGCGTCCTTACTGGACTAGATGCCCGGTGAGGTCCCCTCGATTTTCTGGATTCTGTGGACCGGCTGTGAAGGCAGTTAAGTGGCATAGTGTGCCTTGGAGATTTGAATTCAAATCCAACACTGGCTAGGTGTGTGACCCTCGGCAAGTCACTTGATCTGTTTTCCTCAGTTTCCTCATCTGTCAAATGGGAATAATATAACAGCATCTAACCTTACAGTGTGTGTGTGTGCGCGCGCTAGTGAGGCTCAAATGTATAAGAGTACAGTGTCTGGTGCGTAGTAGGAGCTATATAAAATGTTAATTCCCCCTTCTCCTTCCTCCAGCTGCCTCTTGGAGGTCTTCAGGTACAGTCTGTTGTTGACTCTGTTATAGCGCGAGTCCTTTTTAGGATTCAGGTTGGAGTCTGGGCCGGGTTCAGGGGGTGTCATGTTGTGTTAGGGGTGCAAGCGAACCCCACAAGTGTGTGGGAGGCGGTTAGGTCCACAAGGGAAGGAGGCAGTGAGGGGCGTGGGTATTTAGGGTTAGGGAGGGTAGCAGACCGTGAGGCGCAGCTTGCGGGGCTGTAGGTCTGAAGGAGAGGAAGGAGAGGTAGAAGAAGGGGGTAGAAGACTGGGGATAAGGGGAGAGAAGCAGAGGGTGTTGCAGGTGGGTGCTGGAGGCGGGGCTCCGGGGAGGAGGGGGGTTGGTGGGAGGAGCTTGGGTGGGTGGGGCAGGGAGGTGTATAAGGGGTGTGTATGGAGGGGTTGAAGGGGTATGGGCCTGGGGGGAGCGAGGAGGGACGGAGGGTAATTTCTATCCCAGTTATATTGGTTTGGGGATAATTACTTTTAATGTCAGAAAGATTTAGTTTAATATCATCTCTATTAGGGCCGCTGAGCGGGTAATTAAAAGCCGCGGCGCCGCAGCAGGGAAACAGATGGCGTTTGCTTACTTTGATTCCGTGAGTAAACACTGGGAAAAGTCAGCGCCCCCCCTCCCTACAACCTTCCCCCCCACAAACACACACACACACTCAGGGCAGGGAGCGCGAGGCCAGGCCTAGGCTGGGCCAGGGCAGGGGGCAGAGGAAGGGAGAGAGGGGCACAGTCAGGGAAGGAGAGAGCAGCCGAGGGGCAGGGTCGAAGGAAGGGGAGGTCAAGTAGAGTCAGGACCAAGGTTTGAGGTTGGGAGGGCCAGAACTGGGCTAGAATAGGGGCAGAAGGTGGGGCAGGGGCAGGGAAGGCCCGAGACTGGATCAGCGACGGGGCAGAACTAGGGCGGGGCAATGAGGCGGGCGGCGGCAGGAGGAGGGGAAAGGGAGGGTTAGGGGCCAAGTGATGGAGGTGGGGAAGCAGAGTCAGGGGCAGGGCCAGGAGGACTGGGAAGGGGGCAGGGAAGGACAGAGGGTAAGGGGAGGGACGGAGGCTGAGATGGGAGTGGATCGGTGTGGTTGTACCAACTCCTCTGCTGTTGGATTCTGGGGCCTCCGTTTTCGTCCGTATCTGCCGCCGCGCACACCGAACTTGGGCCCGAACCTGGGAACAACGAAGGCACCCCAGGGCTCACTGCCCAAGGACCCAAGGAAGCTGGGGGGAAAGAGGCCCGAGGGCAAAGACCCCGCTCTACACACACACACACACACACACACCCAGGTTTCGAATTCTACCTTCTTGCATTGTGTGATGGTCCAGGAGGACCTTCGCCAGACACACAAGAGACACACAGTTGTGCAGTCAAACAGTAACACTAGCCTGGCACCTTCACGTGAACACACACACACACACCCCTACTCAAACCTATTTGAGGGAGAAAGAAGGAAAAGATGCCTGGGGCCTCAATGCCCTAAGGCAGGGTAGAGTATCAGGTTGGCCTTTGGCCCTCCCAGATGGTGTGTGTACCGAGGATTCGATGTTGAAGAGGTTGGGTTAAAGAAAGCACTGCGACCACCCGAGGGACCCAGGTCCCGTCAGTTCTAGTGATGAACTGAGGGCCCCGGGCCCCTGATGGAACGAGAGAGGAGTTCCCATTTGGCCTCCGGGTCTAGGGATGAGGCATGGTGAGGCCCCTGCTGGCCTGGTTGACCCCTGGGCTAGGATACTGAGGCTGGGCGGGGGAGGGAATGTCCACAAGGCATGAAGAAGAGGAATGAGTACATACGTGGTCACAGGTGTGCATATGTGTATCTGGGTGTGCGACATATGGATATATTCTGCTCCTGTATCTGTGTACATACTTTTGTGTGTGTGTGTGTGTGTGTGTCTGTGTGTGTCTGTGTCTACGTGTGTATGCGCCAACGCTGCCGTCCTGGATTGAGGGTCAGGGACTCGGGACAAGACAGAGATGGAAGGAGTGTGGACAGGGTCTTTCCCTTCCAATCCGCCCCTAGATTTTCTTTTTAATAGTAAGGGAGCCCTAAGGAATCCTAGACTCCCCTTGCCCGTCTTGGACTGGGCCCCCTCTCCGACCTAGGCAGAGACTGACCTAGCAGAGATGGGGGGAACCCACTCACCTGGGAGGGATCAGGAGAAGCGAGAATGGAGGCAGATTTCGACCCGCCCGGCTACCCCTCCCCTTCCCCAAACAACTCTCATCGGGTACTTTCCGTTTCTGTTTTGAACTTAATTTTAAACTGAATTTAATTACGTCTCCCTTAGTTGGGAAGGAGGAACCATGCTCTCGGAGCGCTGGGGATCGCAGGTCTTGCTCGAGGGACTTCGAAGAACGTGAGCTCTGCGTTATACCGGGGTTTGTACCTTACCCGGGCTAGGCGAAGGGACGGAAAGGAAATATCCGAGGACAGTGGACTGGAGAGAAAGGAAGAGGAAGACAGAAGAAGGCAGAAAAAAGCAGAAAGCAGAGCGGGGAGGAAGGGGCAGAGGCAGAGACAGAGAAAGGAAGAGAGAAAAAGGAAGGAAAAGAAAGCAGGAGAATGGGCATACTCGGAGAGAAAAGGGGCTTGCCCTGGGGTAAGAAGAACCAACTGAAAACTATCAAGGACCTGGAGTTGAGTGAATCGATCCCCCTCACCCTACAATTCGCACACGCACGCACGCACGCACAAACATACAAACACACAGTCAGAGACACCAGGTGGGCGCATACTCACCGTCCTCTGTTGGGGGCAGGGAGGGTGTGCTGGGCCTCGGAGGCTGCCTCTGGCCTTCTGGGCATCCCAGGATCCAATAAGATAATATTTGTAAAGCGCTTAAGTCAGTGCCTGGCACATAGTAGGCGCTTAATAAGTAACCCTTCGTTACTGAGCCCCTACCGCACAAGAGCTAGCCTAGCTGAGGAGCTTGGCAAACCTTCCCGCGCTCTCTCCATGCCAATCTCGTTCTTATGCCCCTTCTCTCTACCTCTTCCCCTCCCTCTCCTGGTCCCCAAATACCGATAACTATAACAAGGAGGAGGAGGGGCAGGGTGGGGGTTGGCTTCGGAGTCAGGAAGGGCAGAATGCCCCTCCCAGCTCTGCCATTTGCAGGTATCTCCTTGGATGTGACCTTGAGCAAGTCCCTTTTCTCAAGAAAATGAGAAAGCTGGCGGGAAGGGCCTCTGAGGTCCGATGTTGGCTTTAGGACGTCTAACCTCTCGTGTTGAGTCGGGGGCGGGAGGAGGGGGTAAGCGGGCACTTTGTGAAAGTTGATGAAGAGCGATCCTAGATAGTACGTAGATAGGATCGTAGCCCAAGAGGTATAAGGGATCTCAGCGTTGATCTAGTTCAGCTCCCGCGTTCTCCAGGGGAGGAAACTGAGGCTCAGCGAAGGGAAATGAGCTGCTCAACCAGTAAGAGCAGAGACTAGATTTGAACCCAGGTACCCTGACTCCAAAAGGAGTTAAATTTCTATCGAATCAAGGTGTCTCTGCACTTGGGAGGGAAAGGGAGAGTAGACTGACCAGGAAATTCCCTACAGCTGCGCTTCTCAAACTTGCACACTTAAAACCTTCAAATCCGTTCTAAAGTCCTATCATCTACAGGAACCCTTTACCGATCTCTCTTAATTCTAGGGCCTTCTCTGTTGATTCTCTTCAGTTCATCCTGACTGTAGCCGGTTTGTGCAGAATTGTTTTCATGTTGTCTCCTCCATTAGACAGTAAGTTACTCCAGGGCAAGGAATATCTTTTGCTTTCTTTGTATCTTCAACGCCTTAGCCCAGGCACTACGCCTGGCCACCTAGCTCAAGCGCTAATTATTGGGAAGCGATCCCTCCGAGAGTTTTTTTGTTTCTGTGGGATAGATTGACCGATATTTACCACATTAGAAATTAACATAGTTTTGACCTTTCTGGAGGGCTCCCGGAATCACACTTTGAGAACCAGTGCCCTACACGAATTAAATCGGTGCTTCAGATTCCAAATTCAGTCTGTTTTCCTCTACCTCCAAACGATGCTTTCTCACAGACCTAGCTACACGCATGAAGAACTTGATTACACGTGAGTGTATCATGTACTCACCACTAGTAAGTACCCCAACTAGTTCATAAAGATGCCAGCTGACATCTCCGTGGTGCTCTAAGATTCGCCAAGTGCTGCTTTTTTTTTGGAACCTCCCTTAATTCCCGTGACCTTCCAGACCCCTGAGAAACAGATCACAACACCTTCACACCTCCTTTGGCGCTGGGGCGGGAGTGCTGAGCTGGCGTCAAGAATCCTACAAGACTGATTGATGCTTCCTAACTGGGTGACCCGGTGACCAGGCACTCAGTGACCACTACATCCTTGGCTTACTGAACTGTAAAATGGGAACAACATTACCAAACATACCTATGGCAGCCACCTCGGCGCCTTTCCCGAGGCCTAAAGTGAGATGGTGTACTGATATGCCCCATCACTTTGCTTTAAACTCGCTAAGGCGTGGCTGAAATGTCAGTGCCCAAAGCTATTTCAACAGTGATCTAACTATATGTCTTGGGGAGAGAAGAGACCCTGAATCCATCAAGGCGCGGACCTTTCATCACAGCCTTCGAGCTCTGTCCTCTTGCAGCTCTGGAGGAGATCGGTTGGTTGGAATCGTATTGACCTGGGTGTTTCTTGTAGTTAGTGAAGGTTGGGTTGACTCAGGCCGCATCCGGGCCAGGGGGCGAGGCCCTGGACAGCACAAATTGTCAGGAATCAGCGGGAATGGGACAGGTCCTGCTACACCCCTCCCGGGAGACGCCTCTCGAGAGTCCCCGGGAGGCCAGGAGTGGGATCAGACATGGAGCAATCTTGGAGGTGGGGAATCAGCTCTGCTACATCGTCTCTCCCTCTTCTGGCCGTCTCGGCTTGTCTGGGAACGGTTAGGTTTCCTGGCTCCGACCTTTCTGTCCCAACACATTTCTAACGAACGCACCCGAATTACAGCGACTGTGTGCTGGTTCTCATCGCAGCCGAACGCCACTTGCCAGACACGCAACACCCCTGCACAAGCAAACACAACACACAGACGTACACGTAGCACATCCACACAAACGCGACATACACCCGGGAGGAAGGGAAGGGAGGCTGCTGCTTTGTCAGAGAAGCCGCTAGGCTCCCGGTGATCCACCCAGGAGGTTTTATTTCATTTTTCTTCTGAATTAAAAACAAAAACAACAATCCGTGTCAGAAGAAGGGCGTTAGGAGATAGGGGAGGGGAAGAGAGGAGGAGAGAAAGCCGGGAGGACAATGGACGAAAGGAAAGAGGGAAAATTCATAGAAAAGAAAAAAACGAAAAAGAGTAAGAGGAGGAAAAGTTAGCGAAAGGAAAGAAAAGAGGAGAAAGAAGAGAAACAGAGGCGAAAAGGGACAGGGGTGGGAAAAAGAGAGTTTGGGCGAGAGGAACCGGGTGGCTCCAGATGTGCGCCTCCCTCACTTCAGCTGCAGACTCCCCGACAGGAGCCCAAGGACGAGGGCAGGCAGAACGGTTAGTTACCTCGCGAGCCCTCCAGGGCCAGACAGTGCTGGGCGGGTGACGTCAGGCTCCGGGGTTAAAGGAGAGAGGGAGGGAGGTCGAGGGGCCGGGCTGTGTACTGAGACTGACAGATGGGCCGCGACCCCAGCCTCCAGCTGTCCGCCTCCAAGGGGGAGACACCCAGGAAAGGTGGTTTCGGGGGTTGGTTTTTGTCTAATTGTTGGTATTTAAACCAAAAGCAACAATTGCTCCGGGGCCAAAATTTAAAAAGCGAAAGGAGAACGCCAATAGAGCACCAGGCTCGCCCCTTGCGCCCTCCCTCAGCCTCGCCCCACTCAGGGACCTGAAGAAACTTGGATCTCTGGGTTTAGGGAGCCTGGGCAGAATGGGCCACGGGGAACACAGAAGTGGTTTCAGATCCTTGCCTTAGCCTACCTCTCACTCCTCCCTCCACCCCAGAAAACACCCCCAGGAAAAAAATGACCAAAATACTCACCCCCCAGCAATGACTCCCTCCCCTGGCCTGCTCTCCCAGGTCTTGAGAATCTCAGGTATCGAACTCTCCACGGACAGGAGCCACGGCTTCGCGGTGGGGGGCGGGGGGGGGACGTCAGGACAGGGATTGACTGGAGAACAAGAAAGGGCCTCCACTCAGAAGGAGGAATGGGAGAGAGGACAGGAAAGGGAAAGGAAAAAGGGAAGAAGATAAGAAAGGTGGAAAAGAATAAAGGAGGGAAGGAGAGGGAAAAGAGAAAGGAAGAAATGAAAGAAAGGGGGAAAGGAGAAGACACGAGAAGAAGAAATGTTTGTTGAACTTTTTTTAAAAAGGGAAGAAAGAAAAAGGAAAGGACAGGACAGGAAGAAATGTTCGTTGAAGGAAGGAAAAAAGGAAAGGCTGAAGAAGGGAAGTAGGAGGCAAGGAATGAACGGAGGAAGGAAAGAGGGAAAGAAGAAAAAAAGAGCGCTAGGAAGTAAAGGAGCAAGTTGGCCACCTTCCCCAGGCAGCGCTCCGAGGCCCGCGGGCATCCCCCTCCCCCGCTCCCTCCCCCCGTGACCCCCAGCCGCAGGGCCCTGGGCAAGCCGCCTTGGAGGCTCCGCTCTCAGCGAGTTCAGGCCCTCTGGATCCCCACGGGTTATTAACTACAGTACAAACTTGGAGCCGAGGAGATAGAGACCGGCCGCGGCAATTAGGCGCAATTCACACGCTCTCTCCCACAACGGAAACTACTTGTCATGATATTTTAAACACTCCTCCTGGTCTCATTTCTTTTTCTTTTTTTACCCCTTCGTCTTCGCGTCCCCTTCCCGGGTCTCCAGTCTCCCACCCCATTCCCCCCTCCCTTTTCCTTCCCCTCTCCCTCCCTCCCACTCCTCCCCTTTCCCCGCCTCGACTCTTAAGAACACAGGGAAGCTTTTAGAGTTTAGAGTCCTTCGGCCAGACCCAGGCGAACGCGAGCCTCCCCGGGCGCGTATTCGGGGTCGCGGGGGAGGGGGGGAGCCGGGGGGGCGGCCAATCAGAGGCCCGCCTGCCTCCTCTGGCCAATAGCAATCGCCACATTGTTGTCAAATTCTGTCTAATGGAAACGTAACGAGCAACAATAGAGCGGGCCAGCGACTCATTGAGACTCCGTCGGGCAGCGCCTGGCAACTCGGCCCCGGGGCCGGCGGCGGCTGCTGCTGCTGCTGCTGCTGCTGCGGCAACCCTTGGCTCCGGCTCCGGCTCCCGCTCCCAGTTCGGACCCGGGCACCGGCTCGGACTCCTGGGGGAGGCTCCGACCCGGCCGCAGGGCTCCGAGGCTCAAGGGGGCCGCTGGCCGCGACTCCTGCCCTCCCTCGGGCCCCAGGCCGGCCCGGGACCCCTGAGCCCCCCCCCCCCCCAGTCCAGGCCCTGTACTCCCTCCCCGTGGAGAGGGGTTTCTTTATTTCGGTTCTGGGGGGGAGGGCCAGGAGAGAGGAGTCTCGAGCCGGCCCGGGAAGGAAGGGGTGGGCCAGGGGCTTCAAGTTGGCGCTAGGGGCCCCAGGGAGCGGAGATGGCCAGATAAGGAAGTTGCCTACGTAAGTGCCTCCTCCCAGGCCCGGGCCGGAGCCTAGCGAGCCCAGCAAAGGAGAGAAGCCTACTCTGCCTCCCGGTGTGCGGCGGCCGACCGAGAAGGAGGAGGAGTCAAGGGGTCCGGGCCAGGTGGGTGCGCGCAGCGGCCCGCGGCGTGACGCGGCGGGGCCCAGAGGCCAGGCCAGAAAGGGCAGCTAGGGGAGGTTAGCCAGGCGCCTCCCGCCCGGCTTTATGTGGTGAGACTGGTCCCCTGAAAGAAGGGGCGCGCGTGGATACGAATAGGTCTTGGCTTTTTGGCTTGCGGGGGTGAGGTCGGGGTAAGAAGGAAGCGGAGATCCCAAGGAGCTGGAGGCGGGAGCGGAAGGCTGCTTGCTTGTCGGTCGCAGGTTGGTGTGGAAGCAGGAGAAGGTCAGGGAGCTTTTTCCTTTCTCCCAGAAGTGATTGGGAACCAAACCTAGTACACCTCCCTCCACCCCAGCTGTCGATTAAGGAACGAGGAAGAAAGCCGTAATGCGGAGTTCCTTCCTATAAGGCTCACAGAAATAGAGGAAAAAGAGGTATTTAGGGGCCTGGGCTCGAAGAGAGATATATAGCAGGCCTGTAGGCTAGGGAGGATACGCAAAAAATATCAGAACTGGCAAGGGCTTTGGAATTCCACCTTGTAACCTCTGCCATTGTGCAGGCAGGGAAACTGAGGCCCAGAGAGACACCCCCCCCAGCGTCACTTGTTTTACCCCCTCCCCATTCCCTTAAAGGCCTGGGAGGGGGATGCCAACTATGGACAACGGGAGGTGTTAGGTGATAGGCAGACAAATCACGAAAGAACATAAGGAAAATTTAAACTCAGGATGTCGGAACTCAGGGGCCCATAGTATATGGAAAACAGAATTTAAAAGCTGGAAGAAATCTTAGAGGCCCCCAAACCTGGAAAGCTCGGACTGGAAAGGCCCTAACCTAGAGTTAGGAAGGTTTAGAACTTGGATCGTCGGGACTAGAAAGGACCTTAGAACGTACTATCTTAGGGCACAGGACATTCGAACCTGGGACTCGGAATATTCGAGCTAGGAGTGGAGGGCTCCGAACCCTCCCAGTTGGAAGTGCATAACTTAGCAGAGGGCCGACTGCCCGCGGCAGAAAGGACTCGGGTCTCCTGGTCCAACCTCCTTATTTTACAGTCGAGCAAGCAGGCCCAACGAGGCGAAAGGCCTTGTGCATGGTCACCCCCTTTCTATCCAGGCAGGTATCCTGCCCCTGCACCCCAGGGTCCTTCTGCACCTCTCCCCGCTTCTCCACCCTCGCCGCTCCCCACCCCAGGCCTTTGAGCCAAGTCAACTGGGTTGGGGGTTTGTTTTCTTTCGTCCCATTGCAGACCCGGAGTGCAAGACCCGCCTCGATGGAGCTGCGCTCCGAGCTGCCTAGCGTGCCCTCGGCGGCCGGGCCCCCGGTGGCTCCGGGCTCCGTGGCGTCCGTGGCGTCCGTGGCGGCGGCAGCTGCAGCGGCCGCGTCGCTGCCGGTGAGCGTGGCAGGCGGCCTGCTACGGGCGCCACCCCTGCTGCTGCGGGCGGCGGAGAAGTACCCGCGCACGCCCAAGTGCGCGCGGTGCCGTAACCACGGAGTGGTGTCGGCGCTCAAGGGCCACAAGCGCTACTGCCGCTGGAAGGACTGCCTGTGCGCCAAGTGCACCCTCATCGCCGAGCGCCAGCGGGTCATGGCCGCGCAGGTGGCCCTGCGGCGGCAGCAGGCGCAGGAGGAGAACGAGGCCCGCGAGTTGCAGCTGCTCTACGGCACGGCCGAGGGGCTCGCCTTGGCAGCGGCCAACGGCATCATCCCGCCGCGGCCCGCCTACGAGGTCTTCGGCACCGTGTGTCCGGACGGCGCGAGCGGGGCCGGCCCGGGGCCGGGGCCGGGCGCAGGGGGCGCCGGAGCGGGAGCAGGAGCAGGAGCCGGAGGCACAGGTGAAGGGAACTGCAATGGAGGGCGGATGCTGAGGACCCCGGCCCTTGGCGGGGATGGCGGTGGCGAGGGCTTTTCTCATCTCTCCACTCTGTAGAAAACTTTCTCCTTCCCTTCTGCCTCTTCCTCGGTTCGCTTGTTCTCTCTCGTCTCCCTCTGGTTGAATGCCCATTTCTCGGATCTCTCTCTTGTTCTCTCTCTGTCTGTCTCTCTGTCTCTGTCTCTGTCTCTCTCTGTCTCTCTCTGTCTCTCTGTCTCTGTCTCTCTCTCTCTCTCTCTCTCTCTCTCTCTCTCTCTCTCTCTCTCACTCTCTCTCTCTCACTCTCTCTCTCGTCTCTCCTCTGTCTCTCTCTTTCTCTTGTCTCTCTCTCTCTCCTTCTTTTTCCCTCTCCTCTCTCGTTCTCTGTCTCTCTCTCTTGTTCTCTCTCTCTTTCTCTCGTTCTCTGTCTCTTTCTCGTTCTCTCTCTGTCTCTCCGTCTCTCTCTCTCTTTCTCTCGTTCTCTCTCTCTCTCCGTCTCTCTCTCGTTCTCTCTCTGTCTCTCTCTTTTTCTCTGTCTCTCTCCTTTCCCCCCCCTTCTTTCTCTTTTCTGCCTCTCACTCCTTCTCACTTGTGTACATCGGGTCTCTCTGTTTTTTTGGGGGGGGGCATTTTCACACCCTTCTTGTGCTCCTCTCTCCGAGCCCCCTTTCCTAATTCTTCTGGTTCCCGATGCCCCCCCGTGCCACTTTTTCCGTTTCTCCCTCCTTCTTTATTCTCTTGCCCCCTCATTCCAAATCCGGTTCAGCTTTCCCTTCCTCTCCCTTTCTTCTGTATACCCTCGCCTTTGCCTTCAATATTATTTCCCCTCCTCACCCTCCTCTCTTTTCTTCTCTTGTTTTATACTCTCTCTGTCTCCCCTCCTTTTCAGCTTCTCTTCCCTCCCTTCTAGCTCTCAACACTGTGCTTTGTTTTCCCTTCCATTTATAGATAGTCTCGTGGAAAATTTCCACTCTCCGATTTCTCTCTCTCTCTCTTTTTAACCCACTTTCTTCTTATTAATCCAAGCTCCTTCTTCCGTTTTTCTCTCCCTGTTCTCTTCATTGTTTTTTTCTAATTCTAGTAACGTCTCACTTCCCTGATGCCATTTCTTTCCTCATTCTCTCCCCAGCTCTTCTTTTTGCTTTCTCCCCCTTTGCACCATTGCTTCTTTTTCCCTCCTTTCCCTCTCACCTGTCCCTCTTCTTTACTCTTTTTTCTCTCCCTTTCCCTCTCTCCCGAGATTCTCCCTTCTCTTCCCCCTTTTAATCTCTAGTCTTACATTTTCTTCACCGTGATTTCCTTTTCTTCTTCTTTTTATGCTAGTCTCCTCTTTTTTTTCTAAAGTATTCCCTCCTTCCTTCTATCATATTCAGTTCTTTCCTCTTCCTCTTAATTTTCTTCTCTTTCTAGTTTCTTCTGTTTCTCTTTTATCTTTCCTCTTTTGATTCCTTTTCCCTTTCCATCCTCTCCCTTTCTCCTGTCTTCTCACCCTTTCCTATGAACAATGAACTGATTTTGGGGTGATGAATTCTAGCCTGGACCTGGCCATTTAACTGGCTCTGTGATTCTGGGATTTGAGAATGTGTTGCTTTGTTAAACTGTGGTATTTGGACTATATTTAAAATTTTTTTTTCTAAAATAGTGTGCTTTACAGAAACATTGAGACTTCTCTCCTCTCACTTTCTTCTCTCTTGCTGAACTTTCACATTTTTCTCTCTTTCCCAGATTTTTGGGTAATCTTTCACCCCCATTTTCCACCTTTGCTATCCTCTAACTCAGGAAAGGAGTAAATCCAGTGGCTCAAATAGAGATCTAACTTTGGGGGAAGAGATCGGATAGGAAGGGGGGAGGGGGCTGTTTCATTCATCTCAGGGTCAGAGCCGCTCAGGGTGTCCTGTCGGTTTCTGGACCTGGTCTGGAAGATTTTATTTCTTTTGTCCTTTGGACTTTGGTTTAAGGCAGGAGTTGGGGGGAGGCAGGAGGAGAAGCTTTTCAAATTCCTCCACCTCGTTGGCTGCCCAGCCGAATCCCTTGTCACAGAGTGGAACTGCAGCCGAGGTTTCTCCAATGCCACCGTCTCCCCCCTCAGCTCACCACTCCTGGGAGTGTGGGCCACGGGAGAGTGAAGGTCAGAGGTTTAGCGTTATCCTAAGATTCAAGTCGGAGGGGACATTAGAGAGATTTATTTCCCCTTCCTAGTTTCTCTGATGAAAAACTCCTGAGGCCCCAGAAAGGAAGTTACTTGCCCAAGGTCATACGTATGTATAGTACAAAAATGGCAGAAGCTGGAGTAGGGCAGAGACAGCCAGGGTCTTCTCCCCCCACCTACCCTCCCCCAGATCCTGTAGGCACGAAAGGGAAGAGATCTGGAGAGGGCCAGGGGAACCTGGTTGCCCACTCGATGGTGCAGGGGTGTAGGCAAGGCATCTGTTTGGTCTAGGGCAAGGCGACCTCCATGACCCCAGTCTTTGCCTTGACCTGCTCTCCCCGTCCCCGCTTTTCTCTTCCCTCTCCAGAAGCCAAGCTACAGAAGTTTGACCTGTTTCCCAAAGGCCTGTTGCAGCCGGGAGGGGCGGGTTCCCCTCAGCCTCCCGGGGGAAAGCCAGTGTCCCCGGACGGTGCAGACTCGGCGCCCGGCACTTCATCTCCGGAAGCCCGGCCCGGCTCAGGTTCGGAGAACGGCGACGGTGACTCATTCCTGGGCTCGCCACAGTCCAAGACCCTGAAGGAGGGAGGTAGCGGAGGCGGCAGCGGCAGCGGCAGCGGCGGCGGCGGCCCGGGCGAGGACGACAGCCCGGGCTCCATCAGCCCTCTGGGTTCCGACTCGGGCTCCGAGGTGGACAAGGACGAGGCCGCGGCATCTCCGTCGCCTTCGGGTTCGGGCCCGGGGCCCCGGCAGCGGACGCCGTTGGACATCCTGACCCGGGTCTTTCCCAGCCATAAGCGCAGCGTGCTCGAGCTGGTGCTGCAGGGCTGCGGCGGGGACGTGGTGCAGGCCATCGAGCAGATCCTGAACCACCACCGCGGCGCCGCCGTGGCCGGGGGGCGCAAGCCGTGGGGCGGGCGAGTGGCCCGGATAAGGGCCCAGACGACGGCTGGACGGGGCGCACCGACGGCGGCGGGGGGCGCCCTGGGCTCTGCGCTGCAGCCCGGCCCGGCCGCGGCCCACCATCCCCACCACAGACCCTTGCTGGCTGGGGCCATGACCCCCGCCATTGGGACCCTGGGCAGCCGTTCAGCCTTCTCTCCGCTGCAGCCCAACGCCAGCCACTTCGGCGCGGAGGCGGGCGCCTATCCTCTGGGCACACCGCTGGGCCTGAGCCCGCTGCGCCTGGCCTACTCGGCGGCAGCGCACAGCCGCGGCTTGGCCTTCATGGCACCCTACTCCACAGCCGGCCTCATGCCCACGCTGGGCTTCCGGCCGCCCATGGACTACGCCTTCAGCGACCTCATGCGGGACCGCTCAGCCTCCGTGCACAAGGAACCCGTCTACAGCAACGGCGGCGGCCTCTACGGGCCCCTGGTTAACAACAACCCAGACAAGCAATAGGGAGGGGCATGGACAGAGGGAAAGTGCCTGGGGCATGGAGTGGGAGTGGAAGCCACAGCCTCCCCTCCCCTCCCGGCTTCCTGGCCCATTTTGGGCGGTGAACCAGTCCCTGCACTCTTGCAGCGGGTCCACCTTGGCTGGGAAGGAGGGAAACTGTCTCTGCTCTGGAGGCCGGGTGGGGAGGTGAAGAGAATGAGGGCTCGGTCGCGGGGGCGCGGCAGTCCTCGCTTGCTCGCACCACTTCCCGAGGCAGCCAAAGGTCTGGGGTGGGGGAAGTGGGTATAGGCCATAGCCCTTTTATCAGGGCCCGAGGCAGCAGGAGTCGGAGCCCTAGCCCTGGTCGGATTAGAAGGCACTCTGGCTTCAGGAATGCTGGGTGCCGGTGCTCCAGCTCTGAATGCCTGCGCCCCCTGCCCAGACGGATCGCAGGTTGTCGGTCGGTCTCTCCCTGCTCTTCTCAATGCGTTTTTCGTTCGCTCTAACAAACATAAATCTAGGCTGAACAAACCTACTCCTAGCGCTGGGTCTAGTCCTTGGGAGAGGAAGTGTCCGGGCAGGCCTCGCTCCGTCTGGGTCTCTGCTTCTGTCTCTGTCTCGGGTCTCTGTCTCTCCGGATAGATCGGAGGACTACGAAACACCGGTCATGGGCTCCAAGCGGGCGCTTTCGTTGTTTCGGTTTTAGTCCCGACCCTCCCTCGTCGCTTACGGTCCCAAGCATGGCTATTTCATCTCTGGTGCATTGTGAGGTTTTCCACGTGTATAAATATATCGGTACCTGATCTATACATATTCATATACATACATATATATATATACGAGCGAGTGTACGATGTTATAAATGGATTCTAAGTTATTAATTGTAATCTGTAGGTGAATTTGGTATTAACGTTTAAGAAAAAAATAATTCCAGAAAGGAAAGCAACCAAGACGATAAAATACAAACCAACGACAACCAAAGTTAGACAGGTCTCCTTGTACTTCTGAGGGCTAGAGATGTAGCGTTTCCTCCCGAGTACCACGGAACCCCCACCCCCTCCCCTCCGGAGTGACCAGGAGCCACCTGGAATCTCAGCTTTCCTGCTGGGCTGCAAACGGATTCGGTTTGGCTGTAGCTCTGGGACAGCCTCCCATCTCGGGCTAGGGTGGGAGAGCGGACCTGGGTTCCCTGTCTAGTATCCACATCCTACTGTTCAGAGCTATGAACGTTGTGTCTTCTGCGCACAGACATGTTAGAAATAAATATTTTCCTCTTAAGACCCCCAAGGTCTTCCCTCTCCTCAAGAGAATAACAAAATATTTCCTCAAAATACCCTCAAAAACTCCGCTTGTTCTGAATGAGGACTTTTTTTTTTTAATAGTCTGTTAAGGTCTTGATTGGGTCCTCCAAGGCTAATCTCCCCACCCCGTGTAATTAATAAAAAAGAGGAAACCGGAGACACTCCTCCTGGGAGGCATTGCCCTCCAGCCTGGAATGAATCCCCCGCTTCCTCCCAGGCGCCTGTCTCACCCCCTCAAGGAGGAAAAAAGGAGTCCAGAAGGGTGATTCTCCCATCCCCGACAGCTTTCTCCTCAGTTCCCCAAGTTACTTCCCCAACTATAGGTATTGGAGGTGGCCCCCGAGACTTTCTAGTGCTTGCGTCTTGACATTTGCGTTCAAGTTCCCCAATAGTCTCTCGGTCTCGATGGGGGTGAGGACGAGCGGACGTATCGAACGCCCATACCGCAAAGGGGGCTGTAAGATGTCGGTCTTTTAAACGCCTTAAATCTCAGTGTCAGCCTGTCCCGAAAGGAGCGTGACGGGAAAATCTACGTGACATTCTCCCCTGTCGCGTAAGAATTCTTCCCAAAGCAAAGGCCAGCCTGGGACAGGGCTGGGAGAGAGTGGGCTGGAAGCCATAAGCAGCCTGGTAACCACGGGCACTCTGCTTCCTAACTCTCTCGAAAGTAAAATCTCCCGAAAACTCGAGTCAAACTCTTTTCCGCCACCTAAACCCTCATCCCAAGAAAAGGGAAGGCGCCTGCGGTCTTGGAAAGATCATTTCCGGAAAACTGGCTTCGAACCTGCTCACACCCCACCAGGTTCACTTGGGAATCAAGCCCGAGGTTGGTGGGTTTGAGCGCTCTCCGCACAATCGATGGGGGGCCGGGAGTGGGGAGACCGGGAGAGGAAGAGGACACTGCGGCGGTGGGTGAGGGTTAGGACTCTTGTCCTCCCTATCCTCTCCACCAGAATCCTAACCTGTTCTTTCCTCTGTTTTTCCGTCAATATTCCTGTATTTCTGTGTCTCCTGTCGATCTTTCTTTCTCCCCGACTATCTCTGTTTCTGTCTCTTATCTGTGTATCTGTTCTCTATCTCTGTCTCTGTCTCTGTCTCTCTCTCATTGAGCAAGTCCCGACAGTAAGGCTCCAGACCTTGCCCTGCCTATCCACCCCGAGGGGAGCCAGATCCTTCCCTAACACAGGGAACCGGGGCCCAATGATGAAACATTCTGGCAGAGCCCAAGCCACTGGGCTCAGGGAAAGGGGACCTGAGGTGCCCAGAGCGTTGGACCCACGAGGAGTGTGGGGTGGGGTGGAGTAGGGACCAGGCCACATCAGCCGCTTGCAGCCGAGAGCCTTGCAGAAGGATGCAGACTCAGGAGGCAGCAGAAGAGGCCCGAACTCGGGGCGGTGGACCAGAGTCTCTTGGGACCCCGCTTGAGTGCAGGTGAAACGAACGAAGACGACTAAACTCCGAAGTAGCAGTAAAGAGCCTGGCACTCTGCTCACAGCCAAAGTTGGTTGTCATGGAAATCTAATTCCTCCCCCCTCACCCCCCCCCACCCCCCCCAATAAACACACTCCTTACCCGAGCCCTCTTGGGCTAGGCACGGGCCGGGGCCGGGCCCGATTCCCTGAACTTGGCAGAAAGGGCCTTGTTTACCTCCTCACTACGCCAAGTCCTGGCTAAACATTTGCTCCTCAGACTCTCTGAGCTCCGGAACCGGGCCCAGACCTGCGAGGGGAAGCCACCGGCTGCTTTCTTGGGCCTCTGCGTGGGCAGAGAAGACCGATCCCCTTACCCTTATGAAAACAAACAAAAAAAAACCCCACGCAAAACAGGATCACCTTTCCTTTTCTCGGTCGTTTCTGACTATTCCCTAGAACCCAAGCAAAGAGCTGTCTGTGAACAGACCTGAGGGATCATCTGGTTCAAAGACCCCTTTGCTAAGGAGACAGAAGCTGGAGAGGGAGAGGGCCTTGCTAAGATCCCACAGTCTTTTCCGGACAGGATAGAACCCTTGGGTTCCTGACTCCCCAGCTAGTGCTCTTAGAACTGGTTCAACCCTTATCATCCTGCCCTACTTCCTCAACCCACCCCCTCCAAAACCAGAGCCGCTCCCCCCACCCAAACCCAGCAAAGGTCGCCACAGACCAAGTCAACATGCTAAGGTAAACTTTTCGGGGAGGCTCAGGTTCCAGGGCGGAGGGTGAAACTTAATAGCACTACAGTAAAACGGTTTAATAAAGGAGGGCTTTAATGGGGAGCTAATTTGATTGAGCTGCCTAATTCCACTTTAATTGGAAAGGGGGTTTGTCTGTTTGGTTATAAAGTGCCAGGGTGACGGCAGAATGGAGAAGAGAGGAGAGGGAAAGGGGAAAGAGGGTGGGAGGGAAGCCCAGAGACAGATACTGGAAGAAAACAGAGGAGAGAGAGAGAGAGAGAGAGAGAGAGGAGAGAGAGAGAGAGAGAGAGAGAGAGAGAGAGAGAGAGAGAGTCATGGGGCCTGGTAGAGGGAGAATGGGGAGACAGGGAAGACAGGGAGTCAGGGAGAGGAAAGACAAACACTGGGAGAAAAAGACAAGGAGGAGAATGGACAGAGAGGGAGAGAGAACAGCAAATCAGGCAGAAAAGTAAAAAGAGAACAAGAGAAAGAGGAGGGCCAGACAGAAAAGGTCGGAGAAGAGTGAGACACAGATACCAGAGACAGGGAGGAAGGAGAGATAGGCAGAGAGGAGAGACTGAAGGAAGGGACTTGAATGGGACAAATGTTCCCTTCCCTCCTCTCCACTGTCTCCACCCTGGCTCCTGGATGCCTCAGCACCTGAGAGGTTTCTGGCCTGACCTCAGTCTCCCCATCTGGAGGGAAGACCAAAAACCCAGCACCCATGCTTCTAAGCCTTTCTGCCCACTGGGAAGGAGGGAGCTTCTGGCAGTAGGGTCTGGTTGGCCTTTGGGAGCCGGAGGAGACCGATGCTTCTCAGCTGTGTGTATATAGATCTATGAGCCTGGCCCTGCCATGCATTCCCTTGGAGCCCCAGCTACTGTCCCGGTCCAGCGGGTGCTTTTTCCTTTGAGCTTCATAGGCTCTGAAAGGCCCATGGAGAAAGTAGTGTGTTCCTTGGGTAGAGTAGGATGAACAGAGGATTCAGCCACAGACATCTGGCTTCTGATCGCTATTGACTCATCAGTGTTAACCATTTAATCACGTAACTTCCTGGGGCTTGTTTTCTCTTCCCTAAAATAGGGATAATAACAAATTTCCCTGGTGTCTTACTTATCGACAAAGGGATATATTTAGCACACTTAAAGCTACCTACAACCCGAGACTCCAGCTGGTGTCCAACTTCAAGGGGTGCCTAACCACCCTACAGGCGTCCTTGGAATCAGTAGCACTGGGTCTAGCATTGACACCTCTCAAGAAGTAATAGATGGTAAGAAATGGAAAGGATTTGACTTTCCAAATGACCCAGGAAACTGAGGTCTTAGGTGGAGAGCTGATAAGTGAGAAATTTGGAATTTTAACCCATGCCTAACTCCTCCATTCTGGGGGTCACTCCTCTGAGCCTCAGTTTCCTTGGGGGGGGGTTCAATTAAAATATATTGTCTTCCATTGGCAGGAAGAGGACAGGCCCCTTTCCAGTCAACTGGCTGGTCTAAGAAATCTATCCCAGCTCCTCCTCCAGTCCCTGAATGAACTTGCAAGAACCAGCCCCAGCCCTGTTAGTGGAGAGGTGACTCAGCAGCCCCAGTCCCATGTCCCAGTCCTTGTCTTGTTTCCTTCCTCCTCCCCATCTCCTGGCCTCAGTTCTGGGCTCAGGGACCCTGAGGCACAGTCAGGGCTGAGGAGTGAAAGAACTGAGTTCTGCTCCCTGCTCTGCCTCCTTACAGTGTGATCTTGGTCAAGTAAGTGACTTCCCCTTTCCAGGCCTCAGTGTCTCTAGCTGTAAAATGAAAGTATTGGAGGGGATAACTGGAAAGGGAAAGAAGGCAGATATTCATGAAAATAATTTTTAAAAAATTAAAAAATGAAATGTTTCATAAACTATAAAGCCATATAAAATAAAATGAAAAGCATTAGATTAGATTATCTCTAAACTTACATCTGACATGTTATTTTCTCTCTTCTCCAGCTCAGCTAAGAGCCAGGGAGAGGGGAGGGTGACCTGCTAAAGAAGGTGGGTCTGAGTTCCTTCCCTCCCAAAACCATCTACTAGGTTCCACCCTTCCAGCTCCTCTATTCCTTCCTCTTCTTCCTTTGCCCAAGATGGGGAGGCACAAGTAAAGTCAGGGTCCCTCTCCCCTCCCCTCCTTCCTCATTGCAGGTAAGTTACTTCAGGGGAGCTGAGAGTGGAGGACTCCTAAGGGAACTGAGGCTGGGCACCATGAACCTCCCTCTCCTCTTCTGAGGAGTTTGGTCCTCTTCCCCCACCCTCCCACCCAGGGCTACAGAAGGGGCCAGGATGAGGAAAAGGCAAATGGACTAGAAAGCGGACGAGGAGAAGGAAAATGAGGAGAGATGATGCAAGAGGAGAAGGAGGGCGTTGTCAGGATAGGGGAGAGGAAGGGGGAGAAGAGGAGAGGGTGGCTAGGAAGAGGAAAAGAGGAAACAGAAGGAGGAGGAGGAGGTAACCACAGCAGCCTTGGCTAATGGGGTTGTAAGGGAAAATTGATTTTTCTTAGGCACAGCATTTTTCTGACAACCAAGTGCATTTAAGAAGAAATATGGGCAACATCAAAAATAGCAAATCTTTTGACTGAATTAGAATATAACAAGCACAATATTTTGGAAAACACTTGGGATGAGACCAAAGTTTGGTTTTGTGGTATTATCTATATTTAAATTATAATTATATTTAGAAGACCGCCATGTTCTTAGGTATTAAATTTCTTAAACTATAAAGTAGAAGGAGGAAAAGCAACGGGAGAAAGAAGATGTGTGAGGGAACAGAAGGAAAAAGAGAGAAAGGGGAAGAAGAAAAAGACACATTCAGGAGGGAGAGAAGAGGAAAGTGAGACTGAGGAGAGCAAGATGGAGGAAGGAAAGATGAAGGAGAAGGGAGAGAACAGGAGAAGAAAAGCCCTCAAAATCTACTTAGGGATCTGGAAAGCGAAGAGCAGGGAGGGGAGAGAATGGTTGTGGCACCAGGCCAAGACACAGTGGGGTTCTGGATCCGGAGATCCAAGCTGGCTTAGGGAACAGGAAGGGCTGGGATGCGGAAGCCCCGCTAAGGGGTTCAGGGGTCAGGGAAACTGAGAAACTAGGGAAGTTGAAAGCCCTAGAGGCTGCCCCCTCAGAGCCCCAGCCTCATGACTAGAAAGCCTGGTGTTACCAAGCTTCTAGGCTAAGGCCCAGGGATGGCTTCATCCCAAGGGCACAGACTAGTCTGCTTTCCTTTCTCAGGCTTCCTCTCTGCCAAATGAGAAACTTCTGATGACTTAGGGATTTGGAAACTTTACCCACATTTCCATGAGAGCGCTGATTTTACTTCTAGTACCCAAAGGGAGAAGATGTGGAATTTGAAAAATAAACAAAAACCTCCTACATCACCTACATTTTAATTTTTTTCCCAGCACCTCAAAAACCAAAATTAAACCATGGGACTGAGATAGCAGAAGTTCATGAAGACAAGTCACTTCGATGTGAGGGGAGGCCCTGTTTCCAGCCTCTGGGGTTTCCTCACATTAGTGAAGGTCTAGAGGTGTCTTTCTGGCTCCTAGGCATTTGCACACATGCCAGAAACAGTGCTTCTTTTCCCTCCATTTGTTGAAATCCCTATTCAGAAGCTTTCCATAATTTTCTTTCCTTCCTCTGCTCCCTGTCCCTGCAAATTTCTTCTTCTGCTTTTCTCTCTTCCTCCCTGACAGGAGGAGCAGTGTGGTATAGTGGACTTGGAATCACAAGATCTGGATTCAAATCCAGTCCCTGCCACTACCTACGTACTTTTAGGCAAGACATTTAACCTCCCTGGGCCTCAGTTTCCCCATCTATTGAATGAGGGAGGTTGGATGAGATGAGCTCTGAGAACCTTTCCAGCTCTAAATCTTTGATCCAGGGACCCATTTTTTATCGTTTCCTGCCTTTTAACATCTTACCTGTGACTTCATCTCTTTTAGAATGTGAGTTCCTGGAGGTCAGGGGGCACATCTTAATCATCTTTGTGTAACTTCTAACCCATAACAGGGCCCTGAACATAGGAATTTTACATGTATTTGTCATATTGATTTGAGTAGTTTTAATCATGACAGCATGAGGAGAGATAGCCCAGCCCTTTGGTCCTCACTCCTCAAACTGGCTTACTGTGATTTACTACCCTGGAGGAGTAAATACTAGAGTTGAAGAAGCCAATTATTACACAGCCAGTGGTCCCCAACTCATCTACTTTAGGGGCAAAGGCACAGCCTTGCCCACACAATTTTGTATAGGAAGGGTCTGGTAGGGCAATGTTTGTCCATGACGAGAGTGTTCACAGAAGCTGAGAGCTGGAAGGGGCCTGAGAAGCATCTAATGCAGCGGTACGTGAGTTGGAATCCCCCTGCATCCCCCTGGACTCGTGGATCCTCCAGCTTCTGCAGGAAGCCCTGCAGCGAAGGAGAGCCCAAGGTCTCTCTCGGTAGCACCTCTGGCTCTTGGACAGCTCTCACGATTAGGTGGTTTTTCCTGACATCAAACCTAAAATTGCTTCCCCTGTTCCACCTGATCCTTTCCTTTGGGGCCAAACAGCACAAGTCTGATCCTATTTCTCCAAGGCAACACTCCAGATACTTGGAGACAATTCTCGTGTCATCCCCTTTGTGGTACAGCCTTTCAGCTCTCAAGAGTTCTGGGCATCCTTCTCTGAACTTGTTCCGGCTTACCACTGTCCTTCCTAAAAGAGGGTATATAACTGAATATAACTGAATATTAACACTCCAGATGTGATCTGGTCATGGCAGAAGACAGTAGGACTGTCGCCTCTCTTATTTTGGACACTGCCTCTTTTTTTCTTTATCAAATTTTGTTTCTTTAAATTAACAAGCATTTCTTTGTTCCCCCCTTAATGAAAAGAAAAAAAATCACGCACACAAATAGGGTAGGGGAAAGAAATAAGCATTATTAATCTCCCCCTGAGTCAGGCACTGGACTACGCACTTTAAAAGCATTAGCTCATGTAATCCTTACTGCATCCCTGGGAGGTACATGCTGTTATTGTCCCCATTTTACAGCTGAAGAAACTGAGGCAAACAGAGGTTAAATGACTTGCCCAGGGTCACACTGCTAGTAAGTATCTGAGATGAGAAATGAAGTAATACTTTTCCTGACTCCAGACCCAATGATACTGACTCTGTGTGTATATGCACACACACACATACATACCTACGTACATGTGTGTGCTTACATAGTCAAGCAAAATAAATTTCTACGTTGGCCAAGTCCAAAAAATATGTCTCATTCTGCATCTTGAGCCCAATGCCTCTCTGTCAGAGGATGGGTAGCATGCTTTATCACTGATCCTTTGGAATTATGATCAGACTTTGAAATGACCTCTTTCAGGAGTCAAGGATTAACTTTTGTGACCGCTGAGCACACTGTTGACTCATATGAAGCCTACAGTCTGGATGCTTTTGTCTGAACTGTTATCTACACTTATCTCCCCCATCTTCACTTGAACAATTGACTTTTTGTCCCAACGTAGGACTTTACATTTTTTCATTATTTTAAATTTCCTTTTATTAGACTTGCCCCTTTGTCTAGCCTGTCAAGTCCGTTTCAATCCTCATTCTGTCATCCAGCATTCCCATCAGCAAATTTGATTGGTATTGATATTGATTGGTATTGGTATCAGCAAAATTGATTGGCCACCATTGCAGTATTAATCATTGCAGACATGTATGCAGTATACTGCTCTACACAGATCTCATTTGACCCCCACCAATGACTGCTAAGTGGCACTATAAAACACAGAGCACTTGACTTAAGATCATAAAGACATGAGTTCAAATCCAGCCTCAGACTTAATAACTTGTGTGACCTCAGGTACCTCACTCAACTTCTGTCAGCCTCATATCCCATGGTAATTATAATACTACTTCCTAGGGTTGTGGTAAGGGTCAAATAAGGTGTAGTGGTGCATGGCAGGGCAATACACATAAATACTAGCTATTTATTATATTATTATTAAAATTATCATCACAACAACTCTGTGGGATAGCTACTTCAGATAGTATTATTTCTGTTTTGTAGATGAAGACAATGAGTTGAGGTTGTGATCTATCCAGTATCACACAGGTGATAATGTTGGGAGACAGGATTCGAATCCAGGTCTCTGTCAGGTCATTGGTTGATATCTGGAAAGAATACTGATTTTTCTTTGAATTCTGTCATTCTATCAGGTGTTGTTCAGGCATTTCGGTTTCATCTGGCTCTTTGTGACCACATTTGGGGTTTTCTTGGCAAAGATACTGGAGTGGTTTGCCATTTCCTCCTCCAGTTCATTTTACAGATGAGAAAACTGAGGCAAACAGGGTTAAGTGACTTGCCCAGGGTCACACAGCTAGTAAATGTTTGAAGTTAGATTTGAATTCAAGTCTTCCTGATTCCAGGGTTGGTGCTTTATCCACTGTAGCACCACCTAGCTGTCAGCAGAAATTATACTCTGCCTAAGGGACATTTCATGACAGTGCCACAAAATAGACAAAGGGGCTTAACATTAGCAATGGGACTTGTAGGAGCTGTGAGTGACCTCCTTTGCCACATATGTTCTAAATTTGATCCTCATTGGCCATGGATTTTTATGTACTTGTGAGAGAGTATGTTAGAGTCTTTGGGGGAGGGGGTTGAGCAACTGTTTTCCAAACCACCTTAGTAAATATCCCATTCTAAAAACTAAGCCTGAATACTACTTCTACTACTACTACTACTACTACTACTACTACTACTACTACTACTACTACTACTACTACTTCTACTACTACTACTACTACTACTACTACTACTACTACTACTACTACTACTACTACACAACACTGATATAGCTCCTTAAGGTTTGGAAAGCACCTTACAAATATTATCTCATTTGATTCTCAAAAGAATCCTGGGATGTAGGTGATATTATTTATTATTCCCATTTTACATATATAGAAACTGAGTTAAACAGAGGTAACGTAACCAGGGTCACACAGGTAGCAAGTGTCTGAGGCTGAATTTGAACTTACACCTTCCTGACTACAGGTCTAGCATTCTAACCACTGTGTTACCTAGATGTCTGGTTGTTTTTTAATTTAAAATTTTTATTTTCAGTCCCAAATTCTTTCCTTCCTTCTACCCTTAGCTGTCTAATTGATATCGATTGATAATCATGGGGACAAACACACACGTGGGAATTTATGAGCTAAAATACTATGAAAGCATCCTCCAGGTGTGCTACATCTGGGAAGGGGGAAATCACAGCTGCTACTACCTCTGCCCCCAGGGTCTCAGTCTGCCAGTGGGAGTGAAAGTTCAGAGAATTCTGATCTGGGTTCATCCCTCTGGATTCAAACTGAACATATCTAAACCCCACTTCATGTCCCAGCTCTGCAGGTCTCTGCTTTATGTAGCTCTGATTGGTCATCAGGTCCTTTGCATACATTATCTTATCTGCTCCCATAACCAACCTAGACTGAGCCCTGACCTTGATCCCAGACTGACCCCAGATGCTGGTCATCCATTCATTAAGAATTTATCATATGTCTACTCTGTACCAGGCATTGTGCTAGAGACTGTAGACCTAACTCTGGTCCTAGATGGAACCCCAACCTCGAACAGAAAGATTGTCAGAAATGATTTAAAAAAAAAAAACTTTAAAAAATTTAACAACCTCAGGTTTCAGTTTGAATTTTTTTGATTTTTTGAGGTGATGAAAGCATTGTCTAAATAGGAATTTATATTTCCTTGTTTTATCCTTGATAAAAGGGAAGGAAAACTAGATAGCCAAAAACTAGTTGTTTTTCTCCCGTAGAGTATTCCAGGGATCTATATTTGGCCCTCAACTTTTATATTTTTATTAGTAACTTGAATAAAAGAATTAGATGTCAACCTTGTCACAGTTGCTGATGACACAGAGGATGGATAGCTATTGTCTTAGATGAGAGTCAAGATCCAAAAAGTTTTCTCCAAGCTACAATGATGAAAGTAAGATAAAATTTAATGAGGACGAATGGAAAATCTTAGGTTCAAATAATCAACTTCATAAGTACAAGATGAGGGAGACATTGTTAGAAAGAAGTTAATCTGAAAAAGATCTGGGGGTTTCAGTGGACTATAAGTTAAGTATGAGTCAACAGGTTTATATGGCAACCAATCAATGAGTATTTATTAAGTGCCTACTATGTAGGAACTGGGGACACAGTTGCAAAGAATGAAACAATCCATACTTAGAGTTAGCTTACGTTCTAATGGTGGAGATAAGTACATATAAAAATATAAATATAAAAATTAATAATCAATGATCTGGGACTGGAGGAAGGAAGGCAGGCAAGGAGAGAGAGAGAGAGAGAGAGAGAGAGAGAGAGAGAAGGGCTGTATAGATAGGTCTGGGAATCAATTACCCATGGGAACTGATGAGATCACTAAGAAAAGAGAGTAAAGAGGGAGAAGAGGGCTCAGGGTAGACCCTTGGGGAAATGAAGAGCCAGTAAAAGAGACTGAAAAAGATCAGTTGGTCAGTGAGGACTCAGACTAGGAGAAAGATTCAGAGAGGGGGTCAACAGTTATTAAAAGTAGAAGAGAGACAAAAAAGAATGAGAAATGAGCAAACACCAAGAGATCAGGAAACTAAGAGAGCAAATATGGCCTCAGGGCGGTGTTGGAGACGTGGAGGTGACACCCTGCTGTCCCCTGCCCTGGTCAGGCCTCCTGGTGCTCGGTTCTGGATGCCACAGTGTTGCGAAGGATACACACAAGCCGAAGGGTGACCAGAGTGGAGGCAAACAGGGTTGGGAAGAGCCTGGAGTCCTGTCCTTGAAGGAACTAAGGATATTTAGTGTAGAGAAGAGATGGCTTGGGGAAAGACGTGCTGTCTTTATGACATTTTTTTGAAGATTTAAACCTCAGTGACACTACATCACACCCCCCGCCCCATACACATACTGCATCCTCTTGGCATAAACAAAATAGTTATCGGATCAAGGGGGTTCCTGGCTTTCCCCTCCCAATGAAAGAAAAATCAGGCCTTAGTGCAGAGCAAGCACTTGGCTGGAAAGGTTGATGTTGGATGTGATTAGGAATGTTCTAATCCACTTTCCCCTAGTGCACTTACACGAACATTTTGGGGCAGAGAGAATCAAATTGCTTTCATATGGAAGGTGAATTCAATTTGCTCTCTTTGGTCAAGGGAGGATCAACAGTGTTCCTGGCAAGGGAAAGCTTCCTAGTAACTAGAGCTGGGGGAAGTGGTCTGGGCTGCCTGCCTGGGAGGTGGTGAGTTCTCTCTCACTGGAAAGGAGGATGATTTGTTGGGGACATTGTAAAGTAAATTCTTTGGAAGGTTGGTGGTTTGGAACACATGGCCTCTGAGTTTCTGTGATCCTGGGACTCTTTATTTGTGAGCCTCTAGGATGGAGGCTCACTTTATAGACAAGGAAGGCATTGCTGAGTATATAGTTGTCATGAAAGTCCAGCAAGATTGTAGGAAGGTCCCATCCCTTCCATGAAGACCTCCCAGATTTCTCCAGGCTACTTTATCTTCCCCTGTCTCTGAACTCCAGTGGCATATCATGTCCATGCCAATGTCTTCATTGCTACTTACCTGTCTGTTTATGTTTTTGTTTTTTTAATGTCTTATCTTTTTTATCTCTCTTTTTTATTTATTTAAGTTTTCAACATTCATTTCCACATAATTTTGGGTTCCAAATTTTCTCCCCATTTCTCCCCTCCCCCCAGCCCAAAACAAACCGAGCATTCTAATTACCCCTATTACCAATCTGCCCTCCCTTCTAACATCTCTCCCTTCCCTTATCCCCATCTTCTCTTTTGTCCTGTAGGGCAAGATAAATTTCTGTACCCATTACCTGTATTTCTTATTTCCTAGCTGCAAGAACAATACCCAACAGTTGTTCCTAAAACTTTGAGTTCCAACTTCTCTTCATCCCTCCCTTCCCAGCCATATCTGTGTAGTTTTGCAAATGACTTCCATAATAGTCGTGTTGTGTAAGACTAACTATATTTCCCTCCATCCTATCCTGCCCCCCATTCCTTCTATCCTCTCTTTTGATCCTATGTCTCCCCAGGAGTGCTCCTTCATCCCACTGCCCTCCCTTTCATCATCCCCCCACCCTGCTTATCCCCTACTCCCCCACTATCCTGCATTGTAAGATAGGTTTTTATACCAAAATGAATGTGCATTTTATTCCTTCCTTTAGTTGAATGTGATGAGAATAAGCTTCGTTTTTTTCTCACCATCCCGCTTTTTCCCTCCACTGAAAAGTCTATTACTTGCCTCTTTTATGAGATAATTTACCCCATTCCATTTCTCCCTTTCTCTTCCCAATATGTTTCTCTCTCACTGCTTAATTTCATTTTTTTAAGATATGATCCCATCCTATTCAATTCTCTGTGTGTGTGCGTGTGTGTAATCCCACCCACTATCCAGATACTGAAAAAAGTTTCAAGAGTTACATATATTGTCTTTCCATGTAGGAATGTAAATAGTTCAACTTTAGTAATTTCCTTATGACTTCTCTTTGCTGTTTAGCTTTTCATGCTTCTCTTCACTCTTGTGTTTGAAAGTCAAATTTTCTTTTCAGCTCTGGTCTTTTCATCAAGAATTAGTTTTTTTTTTGTTTGTTTGTTTGTTTTTTTGTGGATATGTGGTCCTGCTCCCCCAGGACAGGGGAGAGGAAGGCAAGGTGATTGCTCTAAACCCACCACAGTTTGCGCCAGATGGAGCACTGTTTGGTTGATGACCACAGGAGCTACAAACAGGAAAGAGAAGTGGATTCCAAAAGGAATGGAAGGCAAGAACTGTTTGGCCATCTGCTGAGATGCCAGGATCTGTTGGTATGTCTCTTACCATCCCCAAATGCAGTGTGGTTTTTTGGAAAGCTGAAACTGGACCAGTGAGTCAGTGAATTTTTGAGTTAGAAGGGCCTCACTGACCACATAGACCAACATCTATTGCATGCCCTCTACAATATGCCTGAAACCTTTGCTTAACTGTAGGTCCATTCTTTGTCTATCTCCCCAATCCCCCACTAAGCTCTGAATCATACATATAGTAGGCATCTGTTAAAGGTATGTTGAGCTGAATTGAAACTACTTAAAGGAATTTTGTAATAACATTTGCTATGCTAGTTACATGTAATATCTTCCCTATTCCTAGGGGCAGCTAAATGGCACAGGTGGTACAGTAGATAAAGGACTAGGTCTGGAGTCAGAAAGATATGAGTTCTAAGTCAACCTTATACACTTTCAAGCTGGGGGACCCTGGGCAAGTCACTTAAGAACTTTCTGCCTCAATTTCCTCATCTGTGAAATGGGGATAATGATAGCACCTACCTCTAGAAGCTGTTGTAGGATCAAATGAGATAATCGTTGTAAAGCCTTTAAAACAATGCCTGGCACATAGTAAGCTCTATATAAATGTTAGCTCTGCACTCTTGATAAATACGATGATCTGAGATAGTTCCAAAGAACCCATGATGAAAAATGCTGTCCATTGCCAGAAAAAGAACTGATGAATTCTGAGTGCAAACTGACATAGACCTTTTCCATTTTCTTTATGTTTCTTGCTTTTTATTTATTTATTTTTAAACATGGCTAACAGGGAAATATGTTTTGCATGACTTCATATGTATAGTGGATACTGTATTGCTTGACTTCTCAATGGGTTGGGGAGGAGGCAGAAGGAAGGGGAGAATTTGGAACTCAAAATTTTAAAAAGAATGTTAAAAACAAACAAATAAAAGGGAAAAATAAATATTAGCTCTGATTCCTTAAGGCAGATCTTCTAAGCCACCATTCTCTTTGGGAACCTCATCTGCATGATCATAATTACTTAATTTATTAAAACATTTTAAATTTATTTACCCTGAGAAATGAGGCAGGACTCTCTCCCAACAAGTCTATTTTGGCAAGGTGTGTTAGCTTATATAGCATCATAATAATTCACATTTCTCTGGCTCTATAATGTCTACAAAATGTTTCACGTAACTTCTCATCGCTCCATTTTTATAAACTGAGGCTCAAAACTGGGAAAGTGACTTGCCCACAGTTCTAGCACTAGTTTCAGAGTTAAAGTTTGAACCAAAGTTTTTCCCAACTCCAGGCCAAATGTTCTGTCCACCCTGCTATAATACAGATTTACATAATAGCCCCCTCTGAGCTTCTCCCCCAATTTGCACTCACAGTCAAAAGTTGGGTCTCCATAGGGGTTACTACTAGTCTCAGAATTCTAGTGATAAGCCTGAAGAGCTGGGTTTCTAGTACTGGGACTTACAAGCCTCTACTGGTGTGCTTCCCATAAACAAGCAGACAGTAGACTTCATTAACTTTTTGCAAAAGTATTTACTAAGATGGCAGAGTAAGAACATTTGGTTCAAAATACTTTCCCCAAAAGCTTGAGGGCACACTCTCCCATATAGGCTTAGGTGCAGGGGAAGAGTAAGCTTTAACCTAGAATATAATGGTAGGCACAAGTGCAGTGTACATGTGTGGCAAAGGGGTTACTCACAACTCCTGACACTCTGTAGACTAGACGTTCTTTCTTGAGCCCATAGCCAACATTCTTCTTTAGTGCAAAGGTTCATGCTCCTTGAAGATGCCCCCAGACTGTTTGCATCCTTTTGTCCTTTGCATATTTCTCTGCTTGTGGTTAAATGTGTTGTGTCCTACTGGTCCAGTCTCTCTGATCCAAGTTGGATGCACTTTTTGCTAATGGTCCACTGTCTTTGGTCTAATGTCATGTTCAATGGGGGGCAGGGAGGGGAGGGAGAAAGAGAGAGAGAGAGGAGAGAGAGAGAGAGAGAGAGAGAGAGAGAGAGAGAGAGAGAGAGAGAGAGAGAGAGAGAGAGAGAGAGAGAGAGAGACTCTCTTCTCAGCCAAAGAGTAATTTCCTCAGGGGCCTGGCTTTGACTCTCAAACTGGTATTCTCAGCTTCTGAACTTGGAGCCTTCCACTTGGATACCAAGAGGTGGGTCTAAATTTCTCATCTAGTCACAATATGTTTCCTGTGTGGTGAAGCCCTTCATTTTTTTCCCAATTGATTAATGTTTATTCACATACCTCTAGGAAAATTCCTTAATACCTAGTACTCTGTTGATTGATTGGTTGGTTGGTTGATTCATTTGAGGTTTCTGGATTATATATGAGCACATCAGTGAGGATGGGATTGGAACCCCACGCATCTGGAAGAGAAGTTTATGGTCTTTTGTTCCAACCTCCTTAGCTTATTTTCATTTTTTTTATTGTTATCAAATGTTAAATTTATTGCAATGGTTTCCTTTGTAGCATTTAACTTGCTGGGCGTTCAACAGCACCACTACTGATGTCATGAATGACATCATGAGGATACCTGCCATCAATGTTGCAGCCCACAGAGTGGGCTGTTCCAGGAATCTCTTTAATTGTTCCAGAGAGATCTCTTGGCAAGGATCAGTGCCTCATCTATCGAGCAATGCTGACAGTCTCATCAAGACTGATGTTTCCATTGTGTTTAATATTTTTCTGCTTCCTTCTGTCCCAAGGAGGTTCCTTTAGAGCTTTGATGATCAAGGCTGGAGCAGAAGGCACAACCTCGATCTGGGTCTGTCTGTTCTGAATGGTAAGTTTCACTGTGATCCTTAGCCTTTTTCGGTCACCAGTTGCCTTGGCAATGTCATCACCAACCTTTTTGGGAGACCAACTCAAGGGATCAATTTTGGGGGCCAGATATGATGGGACATCAGCTTCACCACCAGTGCACCTTAAAAGCATGACTTTAATTTCATTAGGGTCAAATTTGGGTGGTATGGTGGCAATGAAGGTGGGGGCTTGGCCTGGATGCTGTAGGATGGCTGCTGTGTTGGATAAATCTGGATTCAGCATGACCAAAAGAAGTTGCATCTTCACCACCATGAGCAGGGAGCCAAAAGCCAACCTTCTTAGTTTAGAAATGAAGAAACTGAAGACCAGAGAAGGGAAGAGACTAGCCCAAGCTCACACAGGAGATTGGTGAGGAAGCCAGCAGATAGGTGTTCCCAAGGACCAGTGGATGCTCTGATCTATTTGTAGTAAGGCTGCATTGACCATCTGTTCCCAGCCAACAGATTGTTGGTTGGGAAGACCAATAATCTTGGATTTTGTCTCCTGCCTCCCCTCTTTCTCCAATGCCATGATGCCTCCATACATAGATTATTAGGTTGCTTAAAGTCATTCACAGGGACAGGTTAAAAGCCCCAACAATTACAGAGGTGTAAACAGGACTATTTATCAGCCTCTATGGGAGAGTAATTGCCCCAATTCCTTTCGTTCCATCAACAAGGGGTTGGCTTGCCCTCACTTCAGCAGAGCCAGGATTTTTGAAGCATCGGGCTTTGTAAGAGACTGGCCATAGCATAGAGTCTGGTTCTTCTTGTACAATTCTCTGGATGTCTGCCTGCCTCTCTGTGGGTATGCCCGCTGGCCTCGCTTGGCAAATAGTGCCTGTCCAGACAGACCTCTCCGAGCCCACTGTTTGTCCCTCTCAGATGCTCTTCCCGTGTTACATTGTGTCTGAGTCCTGCTAGACTGTCAGCTCCCTGGGGGTAGGCACTGACCATATCTAAAGTTTCTTTCTGCCCCAGAACAGGAGTCCAGGGTTCTCTCCTTAGTAAGCACCGCAAAGAATGTTTCTTGGATGAATGAATGAGGCTCACAGACCACTTCTCCAGGATGTCCTGTTCTCATTTGCTCTTCTGTTTTTGCCTCTACCTCTGCTTCTGTCTCTGTTTCTATTTATTTTAGTGTGCCTTGTTTTTTTTCTCCCTAATTCTCTCATTTCCCCATCTTTTTCTGAATTTTCCTTGGCCAATCTCTCTCTCTCTCTCTCTCTCTCTCTCTCTCTCTCTCTCTCTCTCTCTCTCTCTCTCTCTCTCTCTCTCTCCTACTGCCACCTTGTGGCCAAAGCAGTCCTCTGTTCATGGATGGACTGGGCATTTGCCTGGACCCCTGACCTGTCAACTCCCAGTCTGGTTTCTGTTAGCCACGAAGGAAAGACTGTGAAAGCACAAGGCGAGAGCAGAGGCAGAGGCAGAAAGGCAGGCTTGGCTTGATAAATGGAACATTTTTTAGAAGCATGGATCATAGAGAGGCATCTGGTGGGCCAGTGACTAGAAGGCTGAAATAAATTAGAAAAACATGCAACATATTACCTATCAGACTTATGGATAGGAGAAGAATTTACGAATAAACAAGAGATAGCATTGTGAGATATAAAATGGATAATTCTGATTACAGTAAATTAAAAAGGCTTTGTACAAATAAAACCAATGTAGCCAAGATTAGAAGGAAAGCAGAAAATTAGGAAAATTTTTTAAGTTTCTCAGAAAAAGGTCTCATATCTCAAATATATAGAAAACTTCGTCAAATTTATAAGACTGTGAGACATTCCCCACTTCATAAATGGTCAAAGGATATGCGCAGGCAGTTTTTCAGTGAAGAAATGAGAACTATATATAGACATATAAAATACTTTAAATCAATATTGATTGGAGAAATGCAAATTAAAACAATTCTGAGATATCATCTCACACCTATCAGATTGTCTAAAATGATAGGAGGAAATGACAAATGTTAGAGGGAATGTGAACGGATCTGCCCAATGTGGAAAGCAATTGAGAATTATGCCCAAAGTGTTATAAAATTGTGTCTACCCTTGACCAGCACTACCACCATTAGGTTTGTTTTTCAAGGTGATCAGGGCAAAAGGAAAGGAACCTATGCGTTCTGAAATATTTATAGTGGCTCCCTTTGTGGTGGCAAAGAGTTGGAAATTGAAGGGCTGCCCATCAGTTGGGGAATGGTTGAACAAGTTGGGGTATATAATTGTGATGGAAAAGCATTGTTCTGTAAAAATGATGAGCTGGTTGATTTTAGAAAAACATGGAAAGACTACATGAAACAATGAAGACCTGAAACGAGAAGAACCAGGAGAACATTGTACGTACTAACCGGAAAATTGTTCAAAGAACTACTATGAACAACTAAGATGTTCTGAGTATAATAAATACTCAAATCAACTACAAAGGACCTATGAAAGAAGATGCTATTGACCTTGTAGAGAAAGAAGTAATAAACAGAAGGATACATAGTATGGTGTGTGTGTGTGTGTGTGTGTGTGTGTGTGTGTGTGTGTGTGAGATCTGTCAGATAGTTGCCTTCTGTAATGTGGGGGTGGGGGAGGGAGGGAGAGTTCAATTCAGAACTTAAAATGTAACAAATGTAAAAATGTAACAAAAATAAATAAAATAACAAGTAACAAAATAAAAAAATAAATAAAAAGAATAGAAGGCTGGATCTGGAGTCAGGAAGACCTAAGTTTAAAATTCGGCCTTAGACACTTAGTAGCTGTGTGACCCTGGGAAAGTCACTTAACCTGTTCCTTCAAATGTAATGGTCATAATGATAGGAGGTACCTTAAAGGGTTGTTGTGATGACCAAATGAGATAACATTTGTACAAATATATCATATAATTTAAATGGAATAGAAATAAAAATCTTTTCTCTTCTCCCCCTGCCCTTCCCTCATTTTCGGGCTGCATCTCCCAGGCAGATTGTGAAATCGAAGACTCTCAGAACAGGAAGGGACATCAGTACCTGGTACGTAGTAGGCATAATAAATGGAGTGGTAGTAAAAAGTACTACTTTACTGAAAGTAAGAGTAGTAAATGCTTATTCCATTCTCTCTTCCCTGAATGTGTTTTAAGAGAATGTGAGTGGTGTTGGGGAGGGATGTCAGACAAGGCTCAGTTGGGCCTAGGTTTGGGTTCTACCTCTGACACATCCTGCCTGAGTAAACTCTGGACAAATCACATAAACTCCCAGTGTTCCATTCCAGTTCTCTAAGTTACAGAGTGGGTTTGCAAGCAATGGGGAGAGAATTTCTTCAGGAAGGATTTCCTCTACCACTACAATTAAATGTCTGGAGGGAAATTGGGCTCTAGAACATGTTCAGCAGCTAATTCCTTATGTGACTCTGGGTAAATCAATTTCTCTTTGGGTTCCTCTGCTTTTTTTTTTCATCTGATGGGGACAATAATTCTTAGCCTGCCCACCTCACTGGAGTGAGTTGTGCACCTAGCATGATGCTCTGCATACAGCAGGCACTCAAGCATTTATTATTTTTTGGAGGCAATCTGGGTTAAGTGACTTTCCCAGGGTCACACAGTGAGTTAGTGTCTGAGGTCAGATTTGAACTCAAGTCCTCCTGACTCCGGGGCTCTACATAGCTGCCTCTAAGCATTTATTTTTAATGAGAAAAGAGATAAATGTGGAGACCATATGGTATCATGGAAAGAGCATATTTGGGTTATGAAAACCTGGTTTAAAGTCACCCCCTTCTCCTCTACTCTTTTAGTGTGTTCTAAGAAAGAAGTCCCCTGTTTTCCTTTTTCTCAAGTGTTCTTCCCTGGGTATTCATGAGCAAGACCCTCTCTGTCTCTCTTTTCCTCTTATCTCCCTCTCCTCTTCTCTCCTTTCCTTTCTTGTTCTTTCCTTTCTTCTCTTTTCTTCTCTTCTCCTCTTCTCCCTCTTTCTTTCCCTCTCTTCTTTATTCCTGGATTGCCACTTCCAGGCAAACTTAAATCCCAGGCTGTCAGCACGGGAAGGGATATCCATCTAGTCCCATCAAAATCATGGTGGGAATCCCCCTAACGGATCGCTGACAAGAGTTCATCCAGCTGTGCATGAACACATTCTTGGATGGGGAGCTCACTACTTCATGAGAAAGTTTGCTGTGTTCTTGGGCAGCTCTGATTGGCAAGACATTTTCCCTTGGGTTAGAGTGAAGTCACCTAACCCCTGTGCACCCCAGGTTCTCTTCTGTAAAACAAAGGAGTCAGATTGGAGACCTACTGAGGGACTTTCCATCTCTGGATCCTATGAAGTCAGATTCTCTTTCATTTTCCCCAGTGGGTCTTAATTCTGCTTTCTGGGGTCAGGCAGAACAAATCTACTCCCTTGATAGCACCCCCTTTCACTTCACAAATTTCTATTCATCCTGTCAATTTAAGTACCCAAAGGGCCTCTATTCTCCCAAGGGTCCCCAGTACTGAGGGGATGGAGTTTCTAGTGCTCCAACTAGTGGGTTGGAATACCAGTAAGGTCATGAGTTCACATCTGGTGTGCTCCCCATTATCAATCAGCCAGTAGACATCTATTAGGTTTTAGAAAAGGGATTTACTGAGAAGGAATAGGAAAAATAGCTATAAAAACACTGTAGCAGAGCACTCCATCCCCTTGCACACTCTCCGGGGAAAGTAGATCTCAGCTTAAAGTATGGGGGGAATGAGACACATTTGTAGACCACCTGTACCCAAGGGGTGCCTCCTAGTGCTTGGATCTGGAAGCCCTTTTCTCCCTTTGAAGAGTTCTAATGAGATTTCCCTTAATCATAGCTCTTCTGGATTTAGTTGATTTGTGCTTTTCTGTAGTCAAGAGCTGGCATTTCTCTCCATCCAAAAGGGTCAAGATCCCTGAAACTGCTGCCATCTTTGGCACTTCCTCTGTCATTGACTGGCACTGACTCAAGTGGCCATTCTGGTGGCTTTTCTGGGCACTCCTTTCTCATTATGCTTGTTCTTCTAAGATCAGAAAAGAAAAAAACTATGCAAGAAATAGAAGTGATGCCCTCCCAGACATGTGGGAATGAGGAGACAGATGGGGCAGTTTCCCTTCCCTCCACCCAGCAGTTCACAGCAGTTTTGTCTCACATTTGTTGTTGTTTTTTACAATGGCAGACTCCAGGTATTTGAAAATAGTGATTCTGCCTCCCCCGTCTCTTATTTTCTGCATCACATCTTCTTTCAAGTGACCGTCACATGTCTTGGTCTCTACCAACCTCTTCATCCTATTTGTCCTTCTCTGGACGCACAACAGTTTTGTTTTCTTTTTTTTTTTTTTGGTTGCCATAACACAATGTTTGAGCTTATATTACAAGTTACTGGCAGTTTGCCATTAGAATTAAAAACAAAGATGACAGAAGATTGATATCTTACTTTCAGCAAACATGGAAAGAGCAATATTTTCAAGTGACCTGCAGAGAGTATACTCTGCTTGGCTTTCCACTTTATATGCTCAAATTTCAGGTTCGACTCCCTACTAGAGATGAAGATGAAACAGCCACTTCACTTTATCTATATTTTAGCTTATCAAAGAGAATGCTTCCTCCTGGAATGAATGGAGGAAGTCCATTAGGTGGGAAACAAAGGAAAAGGATGGGAAGAGTCAGAAGGGAATCTTTTTTTTCACGATTTATATTCTTTTCTTTTTTAAATATAAATTTATTTATTTAACTTTTTACATTCATTTTCACAAAATTTTGGGTTCCAAATTTTCTCCCCATTTCTCCCCTTCCCCCACCCCAATACACTGAGCAATCTAATTTTCCCTATCACCAATCTGCCCTCTCTTCTATCATCCCTCCCTTCTCTTGTCCCCATCTTCTCTTTTGTCTTGTAGGGCCAGATGACTTTCTATTCCCCATTAACTGTATTTCTTATTTCCTAGTAGCAACAACAATACTAAACAGTTGTTCCTAAAACTTTGAGTTCCAAATTCTCCCCATCCCTCCCTCCCCACCCATTCCCTTTGAGAAGGCAGGCAATTCAATATAGGCCATATCTGTGTAGTTTTGCAAATGACTTCAATAATAGTTGTGTTGTGTAAGACTAACTGTATTTCCCTCCATCCTATCCTGCCCCCCCCATTGTTTCTATTCTGTCTTTTGATCCTGTCCCTCCCCCAAGAGTGTTTGACTTCAAATTGCTCCCTCCTCCCATTGCCCTCCCTTCCATCATCCCCCCCCCCGCTTATCTCCTTCTCCCCCACTTTCCTCTATTGTAAGATAGGTTTTCATACCAAAATGAGTGTGCATTTTATTCCTTCCTTTAGTCGAATGTGATGAGGGTTAACTTCATGTTTTTTTCTTAGCTCTCCTCTTTTTCCCTCCACTAAAAAGTCTCCTGCTTGCCTCTTGAATGAGATATAATTTACCCCATTCCATTTTGCCCTCTCTCCTCCCACTACATTTCTCTCTCACCATTTACCTTAATTTCTTTTAAGATATGGTCCAATCCTATTCAATTCACTCTGTGCTCTCTGTCTCTGTATGAGCGTGCATGTGTGTACATGTGTGTGTGTATATGTATGTGTGTGTGTGGTCCCACCAACTACCCAGATACTGAAAAGTTTTAAGAGTTACAAATATTGTCTTTCCATGTAGGAATGTAAACAGTTCACCTTTGGTAAGTCCCTTATGACTTCTCTTTGCTGTTTGCTTTTTCATGCTCCTTCTCATTCTTGTGTTTGGAAGTCAAATTTTCTTTTCAGCTCTGGTCTTTTCATCAAGAATGCTTGAAAGTCCTCTGTTTCATTGAAAGACCATATTTTCCCCTGAAATACTATACTCAGTTTTGCTGGGTAGGTGATTCTTGGTTTGAGTCCTAGTTCCTTTGACTTCTGGAATATCCTATTACATGCCCTTCGATCCCTTAATGTAGAACCTGCTAGATCTTGTGTTATCCTGATTGTATTTCCATAATACTGGAATTGTTTCTTTCTAGCTGCTTGCAAGATTTTGTCCTGGACCTGGGAATTCTGGAATTTGGCCACAATGTTCCTAGCAGTTTCTCTTTTTGGATCTCTTTCAGGTGGTGATCGATGGATTCCTTCAATACTTATTTTGCCCTCTGGTTCTAGAATATCAGGGCAGTTTTTCCTTGATAATTTCATGAAAGATGATGTCTAGGCTCTTTTTTTGATCATGGCTTTTAGGTAGTCCCATAATTTTTAAATTGTCTCTCCTGGATCTATTTTCCAGGTCAGTTGTTTTTCCCATGAGATATTTCATATTCTCTTCCATTTTTTTCATTCTTTTGGTTTTGTTTTATGATTTCTTGGTTTTCTCATAAAGTCATTAGCCTCCATCTGTTCCATTCTAATTTTGAGAGAACTATTTTCTTCAGTGAGCTTTTGAGCCTCTTTTTCCATTTGGCTCATTCTGCTTTTGAAAGCATTCTTCTCCTCATTGGCTTTTTGAACCTCCTTTGCCAATTGAGTGAACCTATTTTTCAAGGTGTTATTTTCTTCAGCATTTTTTGGGGTCTCCTTTACCAAGGTATTGACCCATTTTTCATGCTTTTCTTGCATCTCTCTCATTTCTCTTCCCAGTTTTTCCTCCACCTGTCTAACTTGATTTTCAAAATCCTTTTTGAGCTCTTCCATGGCCTGAGCCCACCGGACATCCACCTGGGATGTCTGGGATACAGAGGCCCTGACCTCCCCGTCTTTCCCTGATGGTAAGAATTGTTCCTCGTCATCAGAAATGAAAGGCAGGAACATCTGTTCCCCAAGAAAGTAGCTTTCTATGGTCGTATTTTTCTTCCCTTTTCTGGGCATTTTCCCAGCAAGTTACTTGACTTTTGAGATTCCTCTCCACCCCTGCCTGGATCCGCCCAGCTAGTGCTTGGGGTCTGAGATTCAAATGCTGCTCCCCAGCCTCAGGGCTTTCAGTGGTGGGTGTGGCTGCTATTCAATGTGAGCTTAAGTTCTGGTGCTGGGGTGGGGGCAGGGCTGCCTCCCAGGCTCAGTTCCCTCAGGGGGTTTATGCAGAGACCTTAGGTAATGGCCCTGAGCTCCTGCTTGCTCCGTGAGTCCCGGGCCACTGCTGCCTCTGCCGCTGCCTCTGCAGCTGCCTCCAAAGGGGGCCCGAGTCATGGAGACACCCCGCTCCCCTCTCAGCCAGCCCAGAAGTCTCTCTCACTGACCTGTAGCGCCTGTGGGTGGAGGGACCTTCGCGGCAGCTGGAGATTCCCTCCCTGAAGTCTGCTCGGATCTGCTCCTCTTGAGGCCTGGCCAGGGCAGCACTGGGGTGGGCTCCACTGTTCAGTGGGCGATGGACCCCTGGGAACGGCTTTCCAGCGCTCTCTGGAACAGAAATCTCTTCCACTGTGTTTCTGTGTGGCTTACAGTGCTTCAGAATTTGTGGGGTGTTCTTTTTACAGGAAATTTATGGGCTGTGGGTTCAGAGCTAGCATACATGAGTCTTTCTACTCCACCATCTTGGCTCCTCCCCCAGAAGGGAATCTTAAACTGTCTCAGTAGGTTGGATGGTTGGAGAATGTGAGCAGGAAGGGAAGGATTACTGAATATTTGGAGCTGAGTAGGGCTAAGGATCTTCCCATATAGGGCAGAGCTGGACCCTCTCAGAATGGCTCAGCTGCATCTTTTGCTCTAAGGAAGCACAATATGAGACCGTAAGTGCCACGAAGAGAGAAGTCATCTAATAATAGGGGAAGAAGGGATGAAGTATGGTGGATGGTGACTTCCTGCTGGGAGGTACAGAACCCATGTGATGAGCTGACCTGACATGGTGTGTGTAATCAGGACAGGATTGAAAGTCTACTGAAATTGATCAGACTTGCATATTACTACCTGCTCCTCGTCATTCATGTGGGGGAAAATGAGATCTCATAAGGAGACTGGAAAGCTTTGCTAGGGATTATAACATCCCAGGCAAGAAATGGAAGGGCACAGGAGATGTTTTCATTGCAGCCATCAATTGAAGGAGAGGATTCAAAAGGGAAAGAGAAAAATGGGAATCAAACAGCTGGTGAACTAAGTATACACACATACATAATCTTGAGAGAAAATATATATATATCTCAGACAGTCAGTGCCTCTACCAAGCTCTGGGGTCGTTGAGGTGAGGTTGCATTTTGGGAGTTAATTCCCCAAATCAATCTCTCTTTGGACTCTATGGATTTGGAATTGGAAGGACCTGATTTCAAATCTTGCCTCAGATACTTGGTATTTCAGAGAGTTACTCAACCTCTCTTTCTTTATCTGCAAAATGGAAATACTAATAGCACCTATCTCCCAGGATCATAGTGAAGCCCAAGACATTATATGTGAAGTGCCATATAAAGTGATTACTCTGAGAAGTCAATGAATACAATTCTTGGTGTTTTTTTTTGAAAGTTAGTGAATTAAGACAAACAGTGAGCTGGGGTGATAACTGAAGTCTATTCTGGGATACACTGACTTGTTTCCAAATTCTTGTAATATTAAACAAATTTCCACTAAATTCAGAAAAATTACTCTCTTGTCAGTTTAAATATTACCCTTAGAATGGGAATGTCCTCGGTTTGACTCACAAAATGATTTCAATTTGTGTTTGTGTTGAGTCAAAAGCACTGAGAGGTGCAGACAAGGAGACATTGAGGTTGATATAGCAGGGTAAGCTTTGCCTTCATCCCATCAAATCTTTATAATTTATGAGAATAATGTCCAACTTCCTGATTAGTTCTTTTCCTGAAGAAATTACATATAATACAGTGATTAGATATTGACATTACACTCACATATTAATGCAGAAACATAAAGAGGAACCTTCAAAATTACATAAAGAAAATAGAAAGGTTTTAGTTTCTCTCAGGGCCCTGGATCAAAAAATATATAAAAAGATCTTTTTAAAATAATCACTTCTTTGTGAACATATTAATACACAAATGTCAGTTTTTAAATTGTAATATTAACTTGCCAATAAAATAGGAAAACCTCCAACATTTTAAATATTTTTTTAATATTTTTTTTGTATTTTATTGGAGATATCTGTGTGTGTTTCATTTTTCCAACAATGTACAAAAGTAATACTACAAGACTATCCACTTAACCTATCTCCAGCTGTCACAAAGTCCTGAGGCCCTGGAAAAAACTGCTGTCATCAATCCTCATTGTAGACATCTCCAGCAAATGGCAGGTGCACATGGCTGCCTGTGACATTGGGCAACGGAGACAAATCTGGCAAGTTCTGGATTCAAGACCGGAGTTCTTTTCGAACCTCTGGCTAAGTTGCGCTTGTATTCTTCCAGCTCATGTTCTTTCTCTGCAAGGACTTCTTTTTGACCACAAAGGAAATCTGATAATATTCGAGTTAGCTGCTTCCTGTCATCTATTTCTGCAGCCAACAGACCATTTTAATCCGCCAACAGCAAGCATGCATCATCTACCATCTTGGAAAGCTGTTCTCCTGATTCTTTATCTGTTATTTTGTCTAATAGAGATATATCTTGGACTTCAACAGGCCATTCTCTGATGAACTACTGCATCACCAGAGGCTGCATTTTCAAGTCTTGTAAGGCTCTAATGAGATCGATAATCTGGGGAAATTCACTTGGTGATTCTAGTGATGAACAATTTTCATTCTCATCCACCTTTATCTATTCATATGAATGCTTTCTAGCCTTCTTATCGCCACAGAGAGCTTGTCTAGCTTATTCTAATACATCATTTGTATAAACAGACCTTTCTTCCCAAATAGACAGGACTCTTCCAAGATGCTTTTTACAGTTTTCATCAGTCTCACTGGAAACATGCTTAAAGGCTTCAACTATGCCTGCTGCAAACTCTTGCGTCTGGCCCTTTTCTCTTGCTGGATGACATCATTGGCAAAATAAAGAAATGTCAGTTTCCTGTTTGGTTTGGCCTTGCGCAGGTCGCTCTCCCCCAAGGTGACGATGGGCTGCGAGTGCTTGCGGTGGTGGGGTAGCCCCAGGGACAGCGTCTGCAGGCTCTGTTGCGAGTTGCTCAGCACCAACAGCTTCTCCTCCAGCGCCGCCTCCGAGAAGGCGAACATCCCCCCACCCCGGCGCCCCCGCCGCCCAGCGTCCGGCGCCCAACACGCCGCGGAGCCCGCGGACAGGAGGGGCTCCCCAAGCCCGGGCACCAGGGCGCCGCCCCCTTAACACCGCCCTACAATTCTTAGTTTTTACAAATATGGGTCAAAGGACCCTCGGCTCCACGGTAAATACTCAAATTAACCAGAGCAAAATAGGTAGAGAGTCTCTGTTTCCTAGCACAGAACATGTAAAGGACTGAGGGAACAAACGAACGGGTATAGAAAACACATAAGGCTCTCATAGTATATCGATCAGCACGATTCCCCTGCCTGTCCTGTGGGGTCCACTTTTCTCTCAGGATTGCAGAGTCCCACAGCTCAAAACCACCATCTCGTCGGAATTCCCTTGAAAGGGATTTGAACTTGGGGTTCCTCTCATGGTTCCAGCAATTCTATTTCCCACAAGGACTTTTACACAAAATGTGTAGTATTACCTGTGCTTTTTAAAAAAATAAAAATTTTTATTTTTCAGTTTTAAATTCACTCTCCTTCTGCTCACTCCCCTATCTGTTGAGAAGGCAAGAAATATGATACCCATTATATATATGATATAATGCAAAACATATTTCCACATTACTCATGTTGTGGGGAAAAAACAAGAAAAAGTGAAAAAAATACTTCAATCTCACTCAGAGTTCGTTAGTTTTCTCTCTGGAGAGAATTTTTCATCATTAATCCTTTGGAATTGTCTTGGATCATTGTACTGATTAGTGTAAATAAATCTTTCACAATTAATTATTGTTACAATATTGCTGTTATTATATATAATGTTCTCCTGGTTTGGCTCACTTTGCTTTGCATCAGTTTACATGGATCTCAGGTTTTTCTGAAATTGTCCCCTTCACCATTGCTTACAGCATAGTAGAATTCTATCACAATCACATACCACAATGTGTTTAATCATTCCCCAACTAATGGGCATCCCCTCAGTTTTAAATTCTTTGCCAACACAAAAAGAGCTGCTATAAATATTTTTTGTACATATGAGTCCTTCACCTGTGCTTTTTGACTCTCCCTGAAAGACTTGGGACAACTTGGGACCAACAGATAGGTTATTCCTCCCTAAGACCTGCACTGTTCCAGTAACTCATGGTGATGTGAGTTCCGCCATATTGTGACTTTAATTTCTTGGACATCCAACTGTAGGAACTACTATTCATGATTCTTTTCTCTTTCTCTCTAGTTCTAGAGTTTCACTCCTTAGGAACTTCCCTTTCATTCTAAAGAGAACTCTTGAACTTGTGGTTACACATGAAGCCACCCCCAAGTCTAGTGTTGCTCATTAAATTTCATTTGTGAATAGATGCCTAGATTCTGGCATCACACCCCCTAGGAAGCCTCCCCTCCTGTAACTAGTAACGTTGGGTTTAGAAAAATATTGTCCATGAAATCCTCTTGGGTAGGAAACAAATGAAACTCCTGTGTTCTTAGGACACTGCCATTACCCTGGTTGCTGTTACCTCTTAGGCTAGGGAAGTCCACCCAGGAATTCTCTTCTCAGTTCATGTGGGTGAGTACTTACAATGCCTACAGGATACTGCTCCAGGTAACCATTAATGGCTCCTGAGTAAGGTAGGGAGAAATCATTCTCTCTTTCCCTTCAGAATCACTCCAGCAGAAATCTTAAGGGAGAAAGGCAGAAAGAAGACAAAAAGGAGTCAAAGCAAGTCCAGTGGCTCACTTTTACAAGTCAGTATGAACCATGGCTCCTCCCAGCAGAATCCATCATGCCCAAGTTTCAAACCAATCAAATCATTTGGGACAGCTCCAGTCATTGAGATATTAAAGACAAAGTGACAACGGGATGTCCAAATCCATAACCCTACATTATAATCCTAATCCTGTTTCTATAAGAAGAATGGTATGGACAATTGAAAATTCTAAACATTCTCATTTTAGTAATTTCATCAAATTAATCAAGGGAAATCTCTGATCACCCCCTCCCCAGCACATTCATGTGAGGAAATTCACCAACTGGAGGAGAGAAGTGTAGTGGGGAACATTTGGGCAAAGGTCAATGGAATGAGAAGTGTAATCTCATATTGCCATAAGATCATACTATTGATGAACTGATTAGAAGGAAGACAGATGAGGAATTTGGAAATAGATCACATGTTTAGCATCAAATATGGGAAGGGGGAAGAGATATCTTCTAGGATATCCTCCCCAAAGCGAGCAGCTGATGCCTTATTGACTTATCTTAATGACAATTTCACTCATTCTTAAAAATGGGTGGAAATAATATTAATTATTTTAATTAAAGCAAAGTCTGACTAATAAGAAGAAACTGATTACTGAAGCAGACATAATGGTAAAATTGGGTTAAAATTGGTGGGGGGAAGAGAAAGGGACCACTGCAGAACTGAAAGGATGGTTATAGTCTTAAACGCACCCAAGATTTCTGGAGATTGTCTTTCAAGGGGTTTGGAACTTTATATATTGTGGTAAGGTTTGTAAAGTTCTTTGCATGTGGTTTCATTTGATTGTCTTTCAAAGGGTTTGGAGGTAGGTAGAACTTCCCTCCTCTGGCTCCCGCCTTTGTAATGTAAACATTGCTGTCCAGCTCTAGTCACACCTTTTATCCTCCCACTGTGAAGTTCCTAGTTCTTAATCACTTCCCTCAACTTAATCCCAGTAGGGTGTTTTCTGTGCACAGTCACAAGGGAAGAGGAAGAACAACGCATACTTGTGCCAAAATGGCACTTTGACTCATTGTAGTGTAGGGTAAAGGAAAACTCCAGATTCAGTTAATTTTGCCTTTTAAGAAGTTTATAGCAAACAATACCGCAATCTCTTAGCTAGTATTAAAAAAAACTAACCATTTTAGACAGAGGGATCCTCTATACCTCTATCTTCCTCTATACACCAATCCTAGCTATTTTCTGGCTCACTCCTTTGCAGTCTCCCTGTTTATAATTAAGAACAAACATGATTCAAAAGCAATCTTATTTTATCTGTAGAAAGTCAGTTTTAAAAAATCCAATTATTCCAGGAAGTCTATTGTTCAAAAGATCAGAAAATGCAGTCCTTTTGTATGGAGGAGGGGGTGGAGGCTGAATTCACAGTTGTGGGGAAGTTCACTAATGATGGAGTATAGTACATGATTTTTTTTTTTTTACAGCTGTCTTGTCTTCCCTAGTGGATCACCTGGGTGCACTCAACACCATGTCCTCTGGTTCTCTGTGCATCTCTCTATCCCTTCCTCCATCCTTCTCTCTCCCTCACACCCCAAAAGCCACCAGCCTGAATTCCAAATTCCTCCTGGTGGACATTGTCACAGGCACCATCTTACTACAGCTCAGTTAAAAATCCCTATCTTGTCTCCACACCCCACTTTCACAGGAGTCCTTGAGTCTTTTCCAGGGTTGAAAGAAGACAATGCTATTTCTTTGAAATTACATTTCTAAGAATCTCACAAGTTTCCTATCTCTATCTGTAGGGGAATGGATCACAAAGTCTACAACATGTAGGTACTAAAATTATCATGATCCCCATTTTAGCAATGAGAAAATGGAATTCAGAAAAATTAAGTGACTTGTCTATTGTCCTACAGCTAGAAGCATCAGAGATGGAAATCAAGTCTATGTCTTTTAGACTCCCAAGTCATGTTATTTTTTACACACAAGGCTGCTTTTTAAAGTTTAGGTGGGATATTTGAGCCTAAGATTCTACAGGGGATTCTGGATCAAATGAGAACAGAAGCTCTCAAGAATTAAATTCTTTAACACAAAGACAAATGATTGCAATAAGGAGGGAAAGGGAGAGCTGTCTACAAAGACTGATTTGGATGCACAAAGAAATCAACAAATTTGTTCGAAAAAAACTTGGATGGAATATAAAGGAATGGCACTTCCCCATAAAAATAGTGTCAGGTGTACCAAATCTCAGACTGGCAAGGAAAACTATAGGCAATAAAAAGAGCTTTGAAAGGCATATTGAACAAAACAGGAAAATCAAAGAGGATTTGCTGTTTAGGATGTATGATGAAAATATCTAATGTGTGACAGGCAGAACTATCCACCTCTTTGCTTCTGTTTTTCTCTGTAACAAACAGTGATCTTTGGAATGGGGAAAGTGGAAGGTTGAAAATCAAGAAAAATAAGAAAATGGTAATGGATTTAGCTACAGATTTATTTAAGTTGAATTCACCAGGTGTGACTGAACTACATGCCAGGGTACAGAAGGGATTACAAAATTTCTATTGGTGATCTTTGAAAAATTGTGGAGAATGGGAAAGGTACAGCAATTGAATGTCCCACTTTTGGAAAAAAGAGAAGGTGAATTTTCAATCCATAGACAAATGAGTTTTTCTTTATCTTGAGCAAGTCAAGATATCCCCCTTGTGATGTTATTGGCTGTCTTTGAGAACAAAGGATGATCAACGACATTCTAGAACATTTTTAAACCATTAGGTGACACTGCTAGCGACTAAACTGGTCCTTTTCAGGAAGACCTGCATTCAAATTTTAACTTGGCCATTTTTTTACATGACCTTGGGAAAGTCTCTGCACTTTTGTCTGCTTCAATTTTCTCATCTGTTAGATGGAAACAATAATAGCACCCACTTCCCAGGGTTTTTGTGTGGATCAGATAAGATAACATTTCCAAAATATTTTGCCAATCTTAAAGAACTATATAAATAATAACAATTATTATTATTTTTAATTTGTTCTTTATATTTAATAATTTTTTCAATTCCATATTTCATTGTATATCAGAAAGACCTCCTCCTTCTCCTCCTCCTTCTTCTTTAATACAGCAATGCAAATTCTGTGTAAAGATTTTTAACTGGTCTATGCTGAACCTATTTTTTCCCAACTTTTCACTCCTCTCCTCTTCTCTCCCCTTCCCTTTCTTCTTCATCCTTCATTTCCTTTCTCTTTCAATTCTTTCCTGTCTTTTCTTTTGTAATGTTTATTTATTTATTTTTAGTTTTCAACATTCATTTCCATAAAATTTTGAGTTCCAAATTTTCCCCCCATTTCTCCCCTCCCCCCACCCAAGACACCATGCATTCTGATTACCCATTCCCCCAATCTACCCTCCCTTCTATCACATCACTCCAGTCCCTTATCCCCATCTTCTCTCTTTTCTTGTAGGGCAAGATAGATTTCTATACCCCATTACCTGTATTTCTCATTTCCCAGTTATATGCAAAAACAATTCTCAACATTCGTTCCTAAAACTTTGAGTTCAGCTTCTCTCCCTTCCTCCCTCCCCAACCATCCCCACTGAGAAGGCAAATAATTCAATATAGGCCATACATGTGTAGTCATGCAAAAGACTTCCATAATAGTCATGTTGTATAAGACTAACTGTATTTCTCTCCATCCTATCCTGCCCCCCCCATTTATTCTATTCTCTCTTTTGACCTTATCCCTTCTAATTACTCCCTCCTCCCATTTGCCCTCCCTTCTATCATCCCCTTGATCACTTGTCGCCTCCTCCCCTACTTTCCTGTAGTGTAAGATAGATTTTCATACCAAATTGAGTGTGCATGTTATTCCCTCCCTAAGTCAAATGTGATGAGACTAAGCTTCACTTTTTCCCTCTCACCTCCTCTTTTCTCCTCCATTGAAAAAGCTTTTTCTTGCCTCTTTTATGAGATAATTTACTCCATTCCATTTCTCCCTTTTTCCTCCCAATATATTCCTCTCTCACTCCTTAATTTTATTTTTTTAGATATTATCCCTTCCTGTTCAACCTCCCCTGTGCTCTCTGTCTATATGTGTGTGTGTATAATCCCTCTAACCACCCAAATACTGAGAAAAGTTTCAAGTGTTACAAATATTATCTTTCCATGTAGGAATATAAACAGTTCAACTTTAGAAAGTCCCTTTCCACCATCAAACGATGGACAAGTATGCTTAGTTAAAATATTTCAGCCTTGGCATAGAATCAATGTAGTCATCCAAAAAACCATCCCATAACAACCATGTATCAATGAAGTGAAGCAGGGCTGTGTGCTTGCTCCCATGATTTTTAGCATGATGTTTTCAGACACCTTTAATGAGGACTAAAATGGCATCCATGTCAGCTACCACACTCATAGTAAATTGTTTAACTTGGAAAGACTACAAACCAAAACTAAAGTGGAGGGAGAGTTGGTAAATGATTTTTTTTGTTTGCAGATAATTGTGCATTCAATGCAGCCTCTGAGACTGAGATAAAACAAAGTATGGATTGATTCTCTGCTGCTTGTGCTAATTTTGGCCTAACCATTAACACCAAGAAAACAGTTTTTCCACTAGCTAGCGCCACAACATCTATATGTGGAACCATTGGTTACAGCAATGGAGAAATATTGAATGCTGTGGATAAGTTCACTTACCTTGACAATATACTTTCCAGGGTTGTCCACATAGCTGATCAGGTTGATGCATGCGTTACCAGAGCTGGCTCAGCATTTGGGAGGCTCCAAAAGAAAGTGTGGGAGAGAAGAGATGTTAGACTGCCTACCAAATTGAAGGTCTACTGAGCCATTGTGTTGACCTCGTTGTATGCCTGTAAAACCAGGACAGCTTGCCAGCACCATACCAGGAACACAATTGCTTCCTTGAATTGTCTTAGGAAGATTCTGAAGATCACCTGGTAAGATAGGGAACTGGACACTGAGGTCTTTTCTTGAGTTAAACTGCCAAGCATTCAAACTCTACTGCAGAGAGCGCAACTCTGATGGGAGGGTCACATTGTCCAAATGCCAAATGCTTAAAAAATAATTTTACAGAGAATTCCCACAAGGCAAGGGCTCACACAGAGGTCAGAAGCAGTGATACAAGGACACTCTCAGGGTCATTCTAGAGAACTTTGGAATCAATTGTGGGACATAGGAGACACTGGCAAAGGACCACCCAGTATGGCGTGCCAGCATCAAAGGGGTATGCTCTATGAACAAAGCAGACTTGTAGTACCTCAAAACAAATATGAGATGTGCAAATTTAGATATCTCCACTCCAAATGGACTATTTGTGCCTGACCTGAGCTTGTATGAGTTGGACACACTGTAACTTGACCCCAACATTGTGATGCCATTTTGGGCTTCTTTGAAAATGAAAGACAGCAATAAGTCTGTCTCTGAAGAACCTTTGAAGGAGGTAGAGAAAGTTTCTTTTTTTTGCTTTCTTTCCTCTATTCCTCACTTGAAGTTCCCTCCTAGGGGCCTGGAGTCCTCAGTTCCTGGCTTTGGAGCCTTCTTCCATTCAAATGATTGGTTCCAAGTTAGCTTGTGTTTTTTATATGCAGCCCAAGAAGTATGACTTGATTTTCTTCAACCAATGACAAAAAGCCCTAATTTTGAAATTGAGGATTTATTCACATATAAAATACTCTTGCTTGATTGATTTAATTAAGGTTCTAGACCTTAGTGATTTACATTAATTACATTACAATGAATTACATTAATTGATTTACATTTATATCACTCAGTTTAAAATCTCGTTATCTGTTTCTTGCTTTCTGTGATTACATCCTGGGCTGGAAAGGTTCAGCTCTAACTTCTTATATGCCTATGTTTTGTGGTCTATTTATTTACGTACATTTACGTACATCTGTAATAGATTCTAAGCTCCTTGAAGGCAAGAACTGTTGTGTTTATGGGGTTTTTTTTTTGTCTTTGTGCCTTCCTGTTACCAAATAAAACACTTGATACAGCAGGCGGTTGATGATTTCTAGTTGACTGACTGAACCGAACAATTGAATATCTGAGGGTGGGGGTCTGGGTGGGGATCCCAGGCACCTCTGAAGACCCCCATCACAAGCAGGTCAGAGCACAGGAAGGTGTAGAAACATAGGCTTCAAGAAGGTCATCTAGTCCAACTTCCTTATTTTAAAGATGAGGAACTGAGGTCCAAAGAAGTTGTATAATTTGCTGAAGAGTCAGGATTTGAACTCAGGTCCTATGACTTAATACTCTTTTGATTGAAGCATTCTTTCTCCCAAAGGATGGGCATAGGAGGTTGGCATCATTCCTTTGTCAGCAGCTACACTCAAGGATTGACTGGTCATTCCAATCATTTCCATCTGGTTTTCTTTCAGGGGACAAGGCCAATCTAAGCAGCTTACATCAATAAGGTCCTGGTGATGGAGTTACTTGGAGCTAGTTTAAGAAAGAAGCGTGGAACAGGGGAAGGCGTGCTGACCCTGAAGTCACAGGAACTGGAATCAAATTCTGCCTCCAATGACTTTCTAGCTTTAGATCTAGGATGTCAATTTCAGTGGCATTTGGGGCTTTATTCCTTAAGGGATCAAGCAACTAACCTTGCCTAAGCTCCTACTATGCTGGGTACTGTGCCAAGGGATAGGGATACAAAGGCCACAGTCATTCTCTGGGCTCAAGGCACTCAATCTCATGGGGGAGACCACATTCAAAGAGAACCACATAGAGTTATCTCTTCCATATCGCAGGGGTCAGGGGCATAGCACACCCTAGATCTGGAAAGTCCAAGTTAAATTTTGTGGTCCTCCCTTCAGATCAGAGAAGAAGTCTGATTTTTTCTTTTCCTTTTATGGGGTGTTTACAGTACCTTACTGCAAAATGTGGGTATATTTATGGTATTAAAAAATAAAGTATATTGATATTATACATACATTTTATGCATTTCTGAATTTCTAAACTTGTTCTCTGTCATCTGCTGGCCTGCGTGTGTTATCCATGTCTTCTACATAACTTTCCCCAAACTCCTATTTAAACTCTTAAACCGACCTGTCATATAGTGAAACCTTGATGGGGAAAGTCACGATGTGGAAGGGATACATGCAAGATAGAAGCAGGATAAACTGGAGATACCCAGCAGAGGGAGATTCAGTAGCTCTTGGGGGGAACAGAAAAGGCTTCCTAGAGAAGGGGAAATTTGAGCTGAAACTTGAAGGAAGCTGGAACAGCCAGGAGGTGGAGATGCTGGGGCACAGGGTAGGAATTATGTATGAATTGAATGATGTCATCAAGCGTCTGCCAAGAGCATGGCAGGGTGGCCTGGTAGGTGTCTAAGGATGATTACTCCTGTGGAAAGAAAACGGCATTCGGTGTCATATGATCTCAATGGGATCACTACCAATCACTGCCGATGGGACCTCTATCTATCCCCTTGTCTTTCCTTTCCTTCCTCCTCCCTCCCTTCATTCCTTCTTCCCTGCTTTCATCTATCCCTTTTGCCTTTTTCTTTCTTTCTTTCTCTCTTCCGTTTCCTTTCTTTCTTCTTTCCTTCCTGCCTTCCATCTTTCCTCTCATTTCTTTTCTCTTTCCTTCCACCTATTTCCTTTCTTTTCTTCTTTCTTTCCTTCTTCCCTCCCTCCCTTCCTTTCTCCCTCCCTTCTTTCTCTTCTTCTTTTCTCTCTTTCTTTCTCCCTCCTTTTGGCTGTTACTGGCGTTAGGGTTCAGACTAGGATCAATTTCTGGGTTCATTCTGACACCTAGGTCAGGATCTACTTGAGACTAGGCAGGAGTGTGTGAAGCTTCCTGTACAGAGATGGCACCCAGAAATTGAGCATGAACTCTAGATGGCCAATCTGCCAGGTCTCACGCCCTGGAGCCCTGTAGGGGGGTAGCTTCCTCTCTTCAAAGCTCTGGGACAGCCCTGAGCGGAGTCATCTATGGTTTTCTTCTCAGTGGTCACTGGAGGGCAGCAGAGACCAGCTTAAGCAGGTAAAGGGAGTTGTATATTGAGTATGGTGAAAACCCTGGACTTTCCAAATATTTCCATAAATCCTTGGTGTGTGTCAGAAGTGGGGGCTGTCCTCCATCACCACCTGGGCCCAACGCTCTGCTTTCTGCCTTGCCTTGGACTTGAGCTGGTTCAAGTCCTGCAAGGACAGAGACCCTGGGAGGAGAGGCAGCCCATGAGAATGGAAGGAGGTTGTCAGGAGGAAAGGGACTTAGCAGAAACAGTTAGAGTTGGGGTTGGTGAAGAATTTAGAGCACAGAATGTCCCTCCCAGCCCTGAAATCCCCTGTCCTCAGGCCCCTCCCAGCCCTGACATCCCCTGTCCTCAGGCCCCTCCCAGCCCTGACATCCCTTGTCCTCAGGCCCCTCCCAGCCCTGACATCCCCTGTCCTCAGACCCCTCCCAGCCCTGACATCCCCTGTCCTCAGGCCCCTCCCAGCCCTGACATCCCCTGTCTTCAGGCCCCTCCCAGCCCTGACATCTCCTGTTCTAGGGCCCCTCCCAGCTATGACATCCCCAGTTCTAAGACCCCTCCCAGCCCTGACATCGCCTGTTCTCAGGCTCCTCCCAGCTGTGGGGTAGATGTGAAAATCACAATTATCCCCAAATACAAAGTTATGAGAATTTGACAAACATGGAACATTTGACAAAGTTGATTCAACCCTGTTCCTTGCTCGGTCTTCGTCAATGCCTTCACTGGAGTTTACAATGACCTCCCCCATCCAAAGGCAACACAGTAAAGAAAAAGAGGAAGGAAAGTTGGGCCCTCCAGAGCGACCCAGACCATGTGGAGAATTCTTGCCAGCCTTAGTGCTGAGAGTGTTGAGGCTGGGTGAAGAGACCTTAGAAGGCAGAAAACAGTATGTCAGAGACGTTTGGAGCTGGAAGCGCCTTTATAGGGGAGGAAAGAAGAATTTACTATGTACCTGTCACATGCTAAGCATTCTACATATATTATCTCATCTGACCATCACAACATCCCTGAGAGACAGATACTGTTTCGATCATCATTTCGCAGTTGGGGAAACTGCGCCAGAGAGAGGTTAAATGACTTACCCAGGGTCACACAATTACTAATTTTGTGAGGCTAGATTTGAACATAAGTCTTCCTGACTTTAGGCTGGGGGTTCTATCTACTGGACCACCTAGTTGCCTCATGTGTTTCAACATCTCATTTTATAGGTGAGTAAACTGAAGCTTAGAGAGGACAGCAGATTGCCCTAAGACTGATAAAGTTAGCTAGCAGACAGACTTGTACCATGACATAGGTATTAGCTTTTGTTTTTTAAACACAACCAACCCTGCTCCTCTCTCTCTCACCAGTCAAAGGGAGCGATGGGATAGATAATCTCTAATCTCTTGCCCTGCCTAATCACCCAAAAATAATTTGTATCTTTGGGGATTTTTCCCCTTTGGATCTTTTTTGGGGGTCGTGGATCTGTGATGGTACAAGTTTGGAAGCTCCTTCCATCGAGGAAGGATAAATACTGACTCTTAGACTTGTCTGGGAGCACTAAGAGGTTAAGGACTTCTGGGCACAGCCAGTACGAGTTAGTGGGAGGACTTGAATCCAGGTCTTCCTGGCTCTGTTAGCTTGCAAAGGCAAAGTTAGAAATGATCTTGAATCTTTTTGAGAAGAAAACGCTTCCCCAACCTCACTCTTGTCTTGTCTTGTCTAGCTTTATTTGTATTCCAGGCAGATTGTGATGGACAAGTCAAGGAATTGCCAGAATTAATGGAGAACTCAAACCATACAACTGGCCAGAACTCCTGGGATCCCTTAAAGTATTGAATTACATTTGAACAGGGGCAGCTAGGTGGCACCACAGTGGACCTGGAGTTAGAAAGTCCCTAGTTCAAATCTAGCCTCAGGCACTTACTAGCTGTGTGACCTTGGGCAAGTCATTTAACCATGCTTGCCTCAGTTTCCTCATCTGTAAAGTGAGCTGGAGAAGGAAGGAAATAGCAGACTACTCCAGTGTCTTTGCCTTGAAAACCCCAAGTGGGGTCATGATGAGTTGGGCCTGAAATGGCCAAACAACCACCAACAACTTGCTCTTTTGTGAGATCCTTATACCCAATCAGATAATAGGGTAAGGTTTGCCTTGTCGCCTAGAACTTTCAAGTAATCAACCTTAAGCGCTTAATAAATTTTCACAGGAGTCTCGTTGTCTGGGTCTTATCTGATCTTGATTTCTTTAACCTTTAACTGAGCCTACTTGTTCTTTGGAATAATAAACCAGAGAAAATTTGCCTGTGCATCACAGAAGATTGTCTATGGTACAGGCATCCCTGGGGAAATTTTGGTGTGCCCTGTAAAGGACACCTGGAAATTTTGTCCAGACACAAGTAACGTGGCCTCGTGTGCTAAGGAAGTCATGGAAGAGTTTCCACCCAGAATAGTTTGGTTTCTTAACTGAAGGTGAAGGGATGACTTCCAACAGAACTGAGTCTTAATGTATTTGAGGAGATTTCTGTGTGGTCTAGAAAACTCTTTTCTGACCAACTTCCCCTTCTGATAGGAAGTTGATTTTCTTTTTCTTTTCTTTATTGCCTTTTCCATTGATAATGTTTAATATAAAATTTTGGAATAATCTCTTTGTTCTCTTTGAAGCAAACTCAGAGAATGCCTCTTCCTATGTCAACAAAAGCCAGCCAAGGCTAACTTGACATTCCTTGGGAGATCTTTAACCTAAGACACTACGTTGAATAATGGGACTTTTTCCATATCTTAATATCTATAGACATATACTATGTTATGGCATATTAATGGTAAAGAAAATACAGACATCTTAGGTTGTAATTTCTATTTGAATTTTGTTTACCCTTTCCTATGGCAGCTATTTCAAATATCTGTTTAGGACAGGAAGCCTGCCACTCACTAGTGGTGGGATTTCCTTTCTTGTCGTATGTCACCAAGACATGTTTACCCAGCCTGGAATCACAAGGCTCAACTGACATTGCTCTATTAATTATCTTGTCTTACTGAATTTATGATTTGTTCAACTAAGAGTTCCTTTCTCATGGCAAAATGTATATAAGTCAGAAGATTTCCGTACTGGGTAGCCAGAATATTTCTGGCTCCATAATGCATTATGTTACCATTTTCTTTAATAGGGAATTGATTAATTAAGTAATTAAATCATAAAATGTATGCATTAGCCTGTTGCCTTTTCTTTAACCAAGTTTTCAGGTTAACACCATCAAGGAAATCATCCCATTGTTTTGAACCCCAAGACAGGCACCTGTTGAGTTCTTTGTTCAACTAGGTAGAATGTTCCCTTTTTCTGTTGAGGACGATTGCTATTTTCACTTACATTTGTGAGACAGTATAATATCTGTTCTCTGTTGGCTATTTTGGGACCATTTCCTGTATGGCACTGAGGAAACAAGTGAAAGCAGAATACTTATGCTTCCCAAGACCTGGATTAGGGACATGGACAATGTGTTCAAAATACACCTTAGCCAATTTGCCAAGGATGGCAAAATTTTTAAGCAAGGGGAGAAGTGTATCTGTGTCTGTGGGACTGGTCAATTCACCAATATTCTTTGTAAGCATGCTTAGTTAATGTATTCCCCAAGTGGACATTGGAGCATGTGCTAACATTCTGTAACTAGTTCGGGTCCACTTACCACATATAAAGAAAAGACATTTTTATTGGTTTTGGAATCAGTAGTGAGGGTGCATTCAAAGGGAACCAAACAGTCAGAGTGAGTCTCCCAGTTTGGTTCTTTCCTTACTGGCTGATATTCAAGAAGGATGAGCTACTGTGGACTTCTGGGGAGGGGAGCTTGGGCCCTCTCTCCTTTGGGGCTGATATGAAGTTGAAAGGGCTTGTTCCTGCCATTGCTACAGTCTACACTGTGTCTCTTTTTTTTCTTTTTAGGTGAAAGAGACTAGAGATGGTCATGAACTTGACCTTTTCTTGACCTCTTCCTGGCTTGTGGACTTCAGAACCATGCCTCTGGTGTTGTCTTTTCCCAGAATTTTCCTCAGAGTCTGGGGTCTCTTTAACCTGCAACATTTAACCATTCCTGTGGCCTTCAGACCTTAAAATATCTCCCCTTCTCCCACTGGTGAGTTCTTCTTGGATCCACACCAGGCTTCTTTCTTCTCTGAGCCATATCCTAAATTTTGTACTTAAAAACCATGTTCTTCTTGGTTACCTAGTAGGTAACCTTCTGGGTACCTTCATCCCCCTCCCCTGTTTTTATTTTCCTTTTGTGTATTGCCTTCCCTATAACCTCATGAGGGCAAGGACTATCTTTCTATTTTATTGTATTTGTATCTCCAGCACTTAGCAAAACACCTGGCACATAGTAGGTGATTAACAAATTCTTGTGTCCCCCTTTCCTTTCAAAAATCTGGAACTGGGTTTGTCAAAAACTGAATGGAGCCCCATGGAACTTTGCCCAGCCTGATCTAGCTATAACAAAGGTGCAGCTCATTCATCAATTCCTTAGGCACATTGAACTTGGAAGTAAATTTGCTGGGGAGTATGCAATGTAGAAATTATGTCAAATAGGAACCTTCTCTCTCTAGGGACTCAAGTGCTACCAGGAAGAGGGCTCCCAGGTGTTTGGGGTGGGGGAGGGACTATTTGTAACTTTGCTTCTTACTCTAGGGTCTATGTTTGCAGGAAATATCTATTTGTAAAATAGTCAATAAATATTTGTTAAGCTTCTTCTATGTGCCAGATGTTGTGTCAAGTACTACGTATACAAATGAAAGAAAAAAAGAAAGATAGTTCTTGTGTTCAAAGAGTTCACAGTCTAATGGGGGAAGAACACACACGTGGAAGTCAAAAAGCAGGAAAAGGGGAGATCTCCAGAGAGTGCTCAGTGCAGGGCCAAGATGGGTGTGGAGTTGAAACAGAGCAGAATAAAAACTAATTGGCGTTAATTGATTAAATAGAATGGGGTTGCTAATCACTGGCAATTAACAACAGAATGGTGGCTCCAGTGGATGAAACTAGAGAAGATTCACTCTGAGGGATCCTGTCACACCTCTCCTCCCATCCCCCAAATTGCCCTAGAACCTGGAGGAAGCAATGTAGCTGGTCTCACTCAGGGAAAGAAAGTCCAGAGTCCCATTACATATACATGATCTCACTTGAGTTTCATAACAACCCCATAAAGGAGAGAGGAGAGATACAAGTATCTTCATTTTACTGATGAAGAAATTGAGATTAATTGACTTCCCCATGGCTGCAAGCTAGTCATGGGCTAGCTGACCACCTCTCCCCTTGTGGTGTCGGTCAACAAACATGTATTAAATTGCCAGGCAATGTGCTAAGCACTGGAGAAACAAAGACAGCCACAAGACAGTTCCTGTCCCCAAGGAGCTCACCATCTAAAGAGGGAGACAAATTTATGATGAGATGGTCAGGAATAAAATGACATAGCAATGCTGAGGAAGGGCTTGACTCCACTGTTGTCCCTAATCCCATATGATGGATCTTTGGGATGAAATCAGTGGGACTTCATGTGGGGTCTCAGGTGTAACTGATGGTGTGGGAAGGCGGTTGGGGGACCCTGTAGAGTTTCTAGCCCCTTGGGAGGTGCTGATGAGGGTAGGAGAATTAATCATCTGGGTCTTGGGGTCGAGAAGACATCAGCCTGGATTCAGGCTGGTACTGTGGCTAGAGATCCACCTGGATGATGTCAGAGGCAGGCTGTTCCTGATCCCTGGCCAGCTTCCCTAAGGTCAGGGGTCAGCAGGAGCTGAACTGCAGAGCAGAAACACAGAGCACAGTTCTTGGTTTGGAATAATAGACCTGTGTGTGGGGAGCAGTTTGGGTTAAGGCAAGGACACTCTAGAATTCTGTCTTCCACATTTTTTCTCACCCACGCCCTTCCTCACAGGCCAGTAGGATAGGTCTCGGAGGGAAGCCTGTGAAGGTAGAATCCTGGGATGGCACTGACTGAGGTGTGCAAACAGGGTGATGGTGCCAGGATGGTGAAGGAGCAGCGAGAGGAAGCAGCAGCGTGCTCCTGGGGGCTGTCATTGGGGAGGAGAGAGCTCTGCTGTTCATCTCCTGGGTGCTCTCTCCTCTTCGAGTTCTCAAGAGTCTCCTCTCTCCTGGTTTCTTTTTTCCTTACCTATCTGACCAATCAGTCAGTCAACTAGCATTTATTAAATACCTACTATGTGCCTGGCACTGGGCTAAGTTCTGAGGATACAAAGACAAGCAGTGCCTGCTCTCAAAGACCCCATATTCTGATGAGAGGAGACAGCACATAAATGATGCTCAAACACAACATAGACAGGATAAATTGAGAGTAGTTTCAGCGGAAGGCACTAAGGTTATGGAGGACTGGGGAAGAATTCGTGCAGGTAGGGCTTTAGCTGAGACCTGAAGGAAGTCAGGAAGGGTAGGAGAGGGAAATGAAAGAGGAAGGAGAGAGTTCCAGACACGGGGGCAAGTCAAGTGAAAATGCTGGGAGGCAGGAGATGGAATGTCTTGTATGAGGAGCAGCAAGGAGGTCCTGGTCCTCCTCCTCCTCCTCCTCCTCCTCATCCTCCTCCTCCTCTCTTCCTCCTCCTCCTCCTCCACCTCCTCCTCTTCTTCTCCTCCTTCTCCTTCTCCTCCTCCTCCTCCACCTCTTCTCCTCCTCCTCCTCCTCCTCCACCTTCTTCTTCTTCTTCTTCTTCTTCTTCTTCTTCTTCTTCTTCTTCTTCTTCTTCTTCTTCTTCTTCTTCTTCTTCTTCTTCTTCTTCTTCTTCTTCTTCTTCTTCTTCTTCTTCTTCTTCTCTCCTTCCCTCTTTCTATGCTGCTCGGTGCCTTCCTCCCCATACATCATGTCGCATGCCTCATTCCTTTTATATATAGTCTTTCTCTCTCTCTCTCTCTTTCTCTCTCTCTCTCTCTCTCTCCTCTCCCTCTCTCTCTGTTTCTGTCTCTTTCTCACACACATCTATCTTGCTGCTTCCCCTATTTGAATGTAATCATGCTGAGAGTTGGTGCTGCTTCATTTCTATCTTCGTATCTTTGCATCTAACAGTGCCTGGCACTCCAGTGTTGGTTGGTTGATTGGCAGAAGTTCCTTCCCTCTCAGGCGTTCTGGGTACTGGGGTCTCTTCCAAGGCTCATATTCTTTCTTCTCCAATCTTTCCCACACCTGAGAGTCTGTGGCCCTATGATCGCTACACCTATTACATCATAGACAAGGAAAGGATTGACATTCTCGATTCCTTAGGGTATTAGAAGACGACATAACAGACTGATCCATCTTTCTTGCTGCTAATTAGGCAAAACAGGAGATACTGTCCCTGGTGCTCAGAGAAGCTATGATTTCTTAACTCCAGTTCCAAATCTGACTTAGGCCCCCAGAAATATACAACACTTTGTTGACTTTTTCAATTTGATAGGAATTTAATTTTGGAAATTTGGGAAGCAAAGAACAGTGTGAATTGCTTTTCACCTGATTTCTCATTTTGCATTTCAATTATGCCCTGACAGCCTCCTGTCTCTTTGTTTTCAGTGCTGTTTTTTTAGGAGAGAGAAATAAAGAGAAAATTTAGAAGTAGTTCTCATTTAAAACCTAGACTGTGATTGTCACGATTCCTGTCCAAGTTCTGCAACTTCTTTGCTGTGTGACCTTGGAAAAGTTGCTTCACCTCTCTGAGACTAAAGCAGGAGGCATCCAGAAGGTAGCCAAGAGAGTGGAGGACCTTGAGTCCATATCACACAAGGAGCTGAAGATGTTTAGCTTAGAGATAAGAGGGCTCCAGTGTCAGTGCTGGGGAGAGGACATGATAGAATAGTTGTGTTCAAGTATTTGAAGGACTGTTATGTGCAAGAGAGGATAGATTTGTTCTGTCCAGAGGGCAAAACTAGGAATTATGGGTGAGGAAAATCTTGCTAATAAGTAGTGCTCTCTCAAAGTGCAATGCCACACCTCTGGAGGTAATGAGCTCCCTCTTTTTGGAGATCTTCATATGGTTTAGGTGACCACTAATGTGGTACCACTTTTTGAGTGTGTTATAGTGGGGATCTCTCTCTATATGGCCTAGACTAAATGACTTGTGGGGTCCCTTCCTTCCAATTCTCAAATTCTGTGATGATGTGAGACCCTAATACAGCCTAAGATTGAAATGTTCTTGACTGTCATGTCATTCTCCTGATTGGTGCATGTTCATTAACCATGGCCATCTTCAAGGTTCTGTTCTGGGATCTCTTCTTCTTTGCTATCTCATCGGCTCCCAAAGGAACAATAATCCTCTCCTTGTAGATCTATTTATCCAAGCCTTAACCTATTTCCTGACCTCCAGTCTCCTATCTCTAAGTGCCTATTGAACATCTTGATCTGGATTTCCCATAGACGACTCAAACTCAACGTGTCCAAAATGGAACTCATTATCTTTTCCCCAAATTCTCTTTTCTTCCAAACTTCCCTATGCTCCTAGTCACCCAGGCTCATAACCTTAGTATCATCAAAATTTCTCTCACAATTCTCTTCCCCATATCCAATCTGTTTTCAACTCTTCTTGTTGCTATCTTTTCAATGTATCTTTCTTGTATGTGTTCTCTTCTCTCCCCTGACATGTCCACCATCTTGGTGCAGGCTCTCATCCTTTATTCAGCTGCCAAAGTCATTTTCCTAAAACCTAGGTTTGACTATGTTCCCCCACCTCCAATACACAGGCACACACACACAAACACACACACACATACACACACAAACTCCAATGGCTCCCTATTGCCTCCAAGATCAAAGATCAAATTCTCTGTTTGGAGTTTAAAGCCCTCCACAACCTGGCCCCTCCTTTTCTGTCTAGACTTCTTATATTTTCAATTGGGGCAGCTAGGTGGTGCAGTGGATAAAGCAGGAGTCAGGAGGAGCTGAGTTCAAATCTCACCTCAGACACTTGACACTCACTAGCTGTGTGACCCTGGCCAAGTCACTTAACCCCAATTGCCTCATCCTGGGTCATCTCCAGTCATTCTGATGAATATCTGGTCACTGGATTCAGATGACTGTGGAGGAGAAGTGAGCTGGTGACCTGCACAGCCCTCCCTCACTCAAAACAAGTCAAGTGCAAGTCATGTCATCATTTCTCTGATGGCATGGTCTTCTTTGGCAACAAAGGACAAACACATCCACATCCACAATATTTTCAATCCCTCCACAGGCTCCACCAACCAGTTCCATTGACCTTTTTGCTATTTCTCACACAGGATACTTCATTTTCTTATTCCACACCTTTTCACTAGCTGCTCCTCAGGCCTGGAATGCTCTCTCTCCTTACCTTCCATTTCTGCTTTCCCCAGCTTCCTTCAAGAGTCAGCTCAAACCCCACCTTCAGCAAAAAGCCTTTCCTGATCCTCCTTAATACAAATGCTTTCTTTATAAGATTGTGTCCAACCCATCCTGTTCAGTCATTTCAGTTGTGTCCAACTCTTTGTGACTCCACTTGGGGTTTTGTTGGTGAAGACACTGGAGTGGTTTGTCATTTCCTTCTCCAGCTCATTTTACAAATGGGGAAACCAAGGCAGAACAGGTTAAATGACTTGTCCAGAGTCACACAGCTTGTAAATGCCTTAGGCCAGATTTGAACTCAGGAAGATGGGTCTTCCTGACTTGAGACTTGCTCTATCCACTTCACCACCAAAGCCCTATGCTTCTATCATGTTTGTACTCAAACGTTTGTATGTTGTTTCCTCTATTAGAAAGTGAGCTCTCTGATGGCTGGGACCATGATTTTGCCTTTCTTTTTATACCCAGTTTTTAGCATAGTGCCTGCAACATAGTAGTGTGTTTTGTTGACTGACTGAACCACATTGGATTTGCATTCTACTAAAATCCATAGGACTTTTCCAGATGAACTTCTTTCTAGTCATATCTCTCTCATCTTGTGCATATGGAGCAGATAAATTGTATGAGATTAGACTTGGTCCAATAGTATGGACTCTTGATATCTTTTGGGATCCTAACTTGTCATCCAATATTGACATCCAAGCATTGTTTTATGTCATTTGCAAACCCGATGAGCATATTATCTATGTCTTTAACCAAATCATGAATTTAAAAAATGCTAAAGAGCATAGGGCCAAGCACAGATCTCTGGTGTTTTCCAATGGAGACCTGCTTCCACATTGACGTTGAACCACAAATGATGACTCTTTAGGTCTGGCTATTCACTCCGAGACCACCAATACAATCTTACAATACAAGGAAATGCAATCAACATAATACAATACAATCACCCATAAATCGTATGAGACAGGTCATTGAATTCTTTATTTTCCCAATTGAGATAGCTATGTAGCACAAGAAATAAAGTTCAGAGTCTGATGTCAGAAAGATACAAGTTTAAATCTTAACTCCAACACTTATTACCTGTATGATCCTGTGTAAGCCTCTTAACCTGGACTTCAGTTTCCTTACTTTTAAATGGCCATAATAATAGCACAGTGATGCTGTGAGGATAAAAGGAGAAATATGTGAATACTTAGCATAGTACCTGATACATAGTAGGTCCTTAAATGTCTGATCCATAGTAGATCCTTAATAAATGCTTGTTCTCCTTCCCTTCTCAGTTGATGGGTATCCATATTTTTTCTGATTCTTGGATATCACATCAATGCTGTGATGATTTCTTTTTAAGTACACATAGGACTTTTCTGTCTTTCTTGGGGTATTTGCCCAATAGTAGAGTTTTTGGGTTAATGGGTATGAATAGTTTAATCATGTTTCTTGATTAATTTCAAATCGTCTTTCAAAACATTAAATCACTTTACATGTCTAGTACCTCATCTTTCAGCTCTTTCCAGTACTGTAGGATGTCATGTGTCTGGCTCTATTGAGTAAATTCATTAAAGTGGCCTACATACTCTCTTGGGCAGGTAGGTGGTGCAATGGAATTGGGAAGACTCATCTTTCTCAGTTCAAATCTGGCCTCAGACACTTAATAGCTCTGTGACTGAGGGCAAGTCACTTAACATGGCTTGGCTTGCCTCACTTTTCTCACCTGCAAAATGATCTGGAGAAGGAAATGGCAAACCACTTCAGTTTCTCTACCAAGAAAATCTCAAAAGGGCGTCGTGAAGTATTCATAAGAAAAGACTGAACCGCAACAGTCCATCCCAAATCGCATACCTAATCCTTCTCTAATCCTAACCACAGCTTTAAGGTTGCGAGGGTGGGGTGAAGCTTTTTCATTGTTGTGGACCTTTCCCACCAGCTTCAGCCCAGACCAGCCAGGCTGTACTCTTTTGGACTTCTCCATGATACACTGGATTCCTTCTCCCAACTCTCCACCCACTTTTTAGAATCCTTTTATATGTTGTCTACATCATTAGAGTTCCTTGAGGGCAAGGATCATTCTTTGTGCTTGTGTTTATATTTATGCAGGGGCAGCTAGGTGGTGCAGTGGATAGAGCACTAGTGCAAGAGTCAGGAGGACCTGAGTTCAAATCTCACCTCAGACACTTGACACTCACTGGCTGTTTGACCTTGGGCAAGTCATTTAACCCCAATTGCCTCATCCTGGGTCATCTCTAGTCATCCTGATGAATATCTGGTCACTGGATTCAGATGGCTCTGGAGGAGAAGTGAGGCTGGTGACCTGCACAGCCCTCCCTCACTCAAAACAAGTCAAGTGCAAGTCATGTCATCATTTCTCTGATGGCATGGTCTTCTTCAGCAAGGAAAGACGAACACATATTTGTAGCACTTAACAATTAAATTCTTGTTGACTGACTGATTGAACTTTAACCCTTCTGATGCCATTAGAAAAGTAATGTGTCATGCTCCATGTCTAGCCTTTCAGAGAATATACAGCAATGGAAAAAAGTTTGAAGTGGGAGACAAGGTCTTGAGCTCACATTCTATTACCTGTGTGACCTTGGGTAAATCATGACATTTCTCTGGGCCTCATTTTCCTCATTTCTATGATGAAGGGAATTGGCTAGATCAGTGATTCTCAAAGTGTGGTCTAGAGTCTAAAATACTTCAGGGTATCTGCCAGGTCAAAACTATTTTCATGATAATCCTAAGACCTTATTTACTTATTAAAATACTGTTCCCTTTTCCAACTACATATCTGTGTGAGGCTGGATTTTCTTCAATCAATACAACATATTGCAACAGACTGAAAGCAAAAACAGATAAGAGAATCCAGCTGTCTTCTAGTAAGCCAGACATTAAATGGATTTGCAAAAATATGTAAAACAATGTTACTTTTCTCATCAAATTTTTTTTGTGGAAAATATAGTTGTTTTTCATAAAATGTATTATTTTAATTTGTTTTAAAATACACTGAAAATATTTTAAAAATTATTCAGTTTTGATTTCTAATGTGGTAAATATAGACATGTGATAACACATACAAAATTTCTTTAGGGTCCTCAATAATTTTTAAGAGCATAAAGGGGTCCTGAGGCCAAAAAACTTGAGAATGGTTAGATTAGATGATTTCTTTTCTAGTCTTAAATATCCCAAACACATTTTAAAAGAATCATATTGGTCACTGGGATTAGTAATGATCTTCTAGGACTTTTCTCTCTCCAGAGATTTTAGAATTCCAGAACTGGGAGGGTACCTAGAACACAGGACATAGACTTCTAGCTCATGAAAGAATGTTAGAACAGAGAATTGAGTGTGCCCACCCTGGAAGGGACCTTAAAAATAGAAGGTAAAGTGACTTGCCCAAGGTTTCACAACTATTAAGTATCTGAGGCTGGATATAAAATCAGGTCTCCTGACTCTAGGCAAAGCACTTTATCCACCGTACCCCTAGTTACTGGGATTTTATATTTTTGCAAGTATTTACTCAATGTTGGCATTTAGTTGGGCAAAATAATTTCTAACATTAAAAAAAAAAAATCCCCTTCATCTGTTATATATTTTCCTTTTTCAGAAAAAAAGATGGTGAGGAAAGAAAGAGAATGAAATTAACACTGGTGATCTATAATAGAAGTCTTTTTGTCTTTTCACCCAGCCCAAACTCATCTTTTTTTCTTTCTTTCCTTTTAAGCACTCTTTTATTATCAGCTCTCCATATTTGAAGCTGGTTTTGATTGATTATTCCTTTCCAACTCTATCATCTCTTAAACCTTCCTCCTACTTTTTCCTGTTCCTATTTTCCTGATAACCTTAATGTATTTCTATACTATACTCTGTATGAGAGGGTATGTTTAATTGCTCTTTGCCTTGTTCAGAGAAGAATAAGGTTCATGAGATATCAGCTCCCCTCCTCCTGATTTTATTTCCATGTTTCATCCTCTTCTGATGTGTCCCAATTATGAGAAATATTAAATTCTTCCCTCTTCTTTTTCATTTCTTCACAAGTAGGTTCCCATTCCCCCTTTCTTTCTGCTAGTTTCTTTTTCTAAAAAAATTAATTAATTAATTTTAGTTTTCAACATTTCTTTCCACAAGATTCTGAGTTCCAAATTTTCTCCCCATCTCTCCCCTCCCCCCACCCAAGACACCATGCATTCTGATTACCGATTCCCCCAATCTACCCTCCCTTCTATCACATGCCTCCCTTCTCTTATCCCCATCTTCTCTCTTTTCTTGCAGATAGATTTCTATACCCCATTACCTATATTTCTTATTTTCCAGTTGTATGCAAAAACAATTCTCAACATTCGTTCCTAAAACTTTGAGTTCAAACTTCTCTCCCTTCCTCCCTCCCCACTCATCCCCACTGAGAAGCAAGCAATTCAATTCAGGCCATACATGTGTAGTCATGCAACAGACTTCCATAATAGTCATGTTGTGAAACACTAATTATATTCCCCCCCCCATCCTATCCTGCCCCCTTTTACTCTATTCTCTCTTCTCTCCCCTAAAGTGTTTTTTATTTCTAATTTATTTCTGATTAATCCCTCCTCCTATTTGCCTTCCCTTCTATCTCCCTACCCCACTTATCCACTTCTCCCCTACTTTCCTGTAGTGTAAGTTGGATTTTCATACCAAATTGAATGTTCATGTTATTCCCTCCTTAAGCCAAACGTGATGAGAGTAAACTTCACTTTTTCCCTCTCACCTCCCCCCCCTTTCCCTCCATTGGAAAAACTTTTTCTTGCCTCTTTTGTGAGATATAATTTTCCTTATTCCATTTCTCCCTTTCTCTTCCCAATGTATTCCTCTCTTACCCCTTAATTTTATTTTTTAGATATCATCCCTTCCTATTCAACTCACCCTGTGCCCTCTGTCTGTATGTATATATAATCCCTCCAACTACCCAAATACCGAGAACAGTCTCAAGAGTTACAAGTATCATCTTTTCATATAGGAATGTAAACAGTTCAACTTTAGTAAATCCCTTATAATTTCTCTTTCCTATTTACCTTTTCATGTTTCTTTTGATTCTTGTGTTTGAAAGTCAAACTTTCCATTCAGCTCTGGTCTTTTCATCAAGAATACTTGAAACTCCTCTATTTTATTGAATGACCATTTTCCCCCCTGAGGTATTATATTCAGTTATTCTTTGTAGGTGATTCTTGGTTTTAATCCTAGTTCCTTTGACTTCTGGAATGTCATAGCCAAAGCCCTTCAATCTCTTAATGTAGAAGCTACTAGATCTTGTGTTATTCTGATTGTATTTCCACAATATTTAAATTGTTTCTTTCTGGCTGCTTGCAATATTTTCTCTTTAACCTGGGAATTCTGGAATTTGGCTACAATATTCCTAGGAGTTTTTCTTTTCAGATCTCTTTTAGGAGGCGATTGGTGAATTCTTTCCATTTCTATTTTACCCTCTGGTTCTAGAATATGAAGGCAGTTTTCCTTGATAATTTTAAGAACGATGATGTCTAGGCTATTTTTTTCATCATGGCTTTCAGGTAGTCCCACAATTTTTAAATTGTCTCTCCTGGATCTATTTTCCAGATCAGTTGTTTTTCCAGTGAGATATTTCACATTGTCTTAAATTTTTTCATTCTTTTTGGCTTTGTTTTGTAATTCCTTGGTTTCTCATAAAGTCATTAGCTTCTATCTGCTCCATTCTAAAACTATTTTATTCAGTGAGCTTTTGAACTTCCTTTTCCATTTGGCTAATTCTGTTTTTTAAAGCATTCTTCTCCTCATTGGCTCTTTGGACCACTTTTGCCATTTGGGTTAGTCTATTTTTAAGGGTATTATTTTCTTCAGCATTTTTTTGGATCACCTTTAGCAAGTTGTCGACTCATTTTTCCTGATTTTCTTGGATTGCTGTCATTTCTCTTCCCAGTTTTTCCTCACCTCTCTTACTTGATTTTCAAAATCTTTTTTGAGCTCTTCCATGACCTGAGACCATTGCATATTTCTTTTGGAGGTTTTGGATGTAGAAGCCTTGACTTTCATGTTTTCCCCTGATGGAGTGCCTTATTCTTCCTCATCCAAAAGGATGGAGAAAAATACCTGTTCACCAAGAAAGTAACTTTCTATAGTCTTATTTTTTCCCCCCTTTTGGGGGCATTTTCCCAGTCAGTTACTTAACTTTTCAGTCCTTTGTGAAGTGGAGGGTATACTCTAAGGAACCTGTAAGTTCTCAGTTCCTCCAAAGTGGCACAGTCAAGTGAGAGGAGTTTACTTCTCTCCTGTCCTGTGCTCTGATCTGAAAGTAAGCACAAACTTTTCTGCCCAGGATCTGTGTGTTAGTTTCTTAAAACAAACAAAATAGAACAAAACTATAGTCAGGCCCTGAACTTGTCTTTCTTTATTTCCTGTTTGATCCTTTAGAACAGTGATATTTTGACAAGACAATGGCTTTTTCCTTCTTTTACCTAAGCACATTTTTTAAAAAAACACGTAGACCCTTCAATTTGTCCAGATATATTTAAAAGTGGTGCAGTTGACAGACTAGACTAGGAGTCAGGAAGACCTGAGTTTTAATCATGCCTCAGACATTTACTAGTTATACATCCTTGGACAAGTCTCTTAATCTATATCTGCCTCAGTTTCTTTATCTATAAAATGGAAGTAATAATAGCACCTACTTTCCTGAGATATTCTGAGGATAAAATGAGGTAATATTGATAAAGTACTCTGTAAAACTTAACTCATTGTATTAACTATATTTTTAGATTTCTTTGTCATCTCTATTCCTCTTCCCATCTCTGGTTTTCTCAATAGTAATTAAGGAACTAAAATCCATTTTTTTCTCCTATAGGAAAATAATTCGTTTTGTAGAACAAATAATTCTTGATTGTAAGCCTTTTTTCTTTTGTTGTTTTGGATTCCAAGCTTTCAGTTCCTTTACATAATTGCTATATGATCTTATGTTTCTTGTCATTCCTTTGTATTCAATCTCCTTCCTCCTGGTTGCTCAAAGTATCTTTTCTTTGCCCTGGAAGCCCTGGGTTTTGTCTATGTCTTTTTTTAGGGTTGTCTTTACTTTCATCTTGCCATGGACTTTGATGTCTCTGAAAGAGAGAGTAAGGTTGATGACTTAGCTTATGATGACTTATCAAGACTCTGTGTCATTTAAATCCAATTCACATTCTAATCAAGACCACCCCCACCCCCCATGATGTCATTGGTCCTTTTCAAAAATGAGAGACAAACAACAATTCTGAGTCATAGTTTCAGGATGGAGAGGAGCAGTCTTAAGGGAGCAGTAGCCCCACCTGGGCAAGGACCAGAATGAAGACCCAAAGAGTAGTGGCCAGATCTCTCCCTACCTCATACCATTATGGAAGCATGAAAAACTTATAACACCCTTCTACCCCCACCCCCCACCCCCACACACCATTCAGTTGTAAAAGCAGCAGGACATAAAAATCAGCAACTCAGGCCAGACAGCTCTCCCCATCCCCAAGGGTGAGCAAAGCCCAACTCAGTCTGAAGTCAGGAAATAGGCTCGAAAAAAGAACAAAGAACAATCATAAAAAGCTTCTATGGTGACAAGGAAGTACAAGACACAAACTCAGAAGAAGACAATGATTTAAAAACACCTACAAGCAAAGCCTCAAAGAAAATTGCAGATAGGAAACAAGGCTCAACAAGAATTCCTAAAAGATCTAAAGAAAGATATTTTTAAAAGAGCAAAAGCAACTTTCAAAAATCAAATTAGAATGGTAGAAGTGAAATGAGAGTTATGCAAGAAAATTGTGAAAAAAGCTCAGTAAAAGAGACACAAACAATATTTATTGAAAAAATAATTTCTTAAAAGTCAGAATTGGCCAAATGGTAAAAAAAAAAAAAAAAAAAAAAGAAAGAAAGTACAAAACTACACTGATGAAAATAACTTCTTAAAAATTAGAACTGGTCAAGCAGAAGATAATGACTCCATGAGACATCATGAAGCAATAAAACAAAGTCAAAAGACTGAAAAATACATGAAATCATGAAATATCTCATTGGAATAACATTTCTTCCGTTCATGCTTGAAGACCTTGTGGACATTCCATGCTTTTTTTTTCTAGGGTCTTAGTTGTAATTCTTGCAATATTTTCTTTTGGGATGTTCTTAACCTGTAATATTTCTTCATTGTATTATCAACTTGATTTGGGGCAGCTAGGTGGTGCAGTGGATAGAGAACCAGTGAAAGAATCAGGAGGACCTGAGTTCAAATCTCACCTCAGACACTTGCCACTCACTAGCTGTGCGACCCTGGCCAAGTCACTTAACCCCAATTGCCTCATCCTGGGTCATCTCCAGTCATCCTGATGAATATCTGGTCACTGGATTCAGATGACTGTGGAGGAGAAGTGAGGCTAGTGACCTGCATAGCCCTCCCTCACTCAAAACAAAGTCAAGTGCAAGTCATGTCATTATTTCTCTGATGGCATGGGTCTTCTTTGACAATGAAGGATGAACATACACATATCACCTTGATATGTATTTTGAACTTTCCTTTTCATGTTTTCAACTTTAATTTCTGGATTGAGACTTTGTGTTAGGGATAGGCTTTGCCTTCTCATGCAATCTTGGGTAAGATGGCTAGGCCTAGGTTCTGTCCTTGCTGTAGTCCTGGTGCCATTTCTCAGCTATAGTTGTGGAATAAGGTGGCTGAATCCTGATTTCCTCTTTGATACCACATTCTCTGGCTTGGACATTGCCTGGGCTCAGACCTTATCTCTTTTTGCATCCCTGCAAAAAGGGGAGGAGGGGGACCTGAAACTGGAGCTGGGAACAAAGGACAGGTCCGTTGTTATAATCTAATGCTCTCTTCTGGTATAGCCCTAACTAGGAGGTTGAGATGACCCTGGTCCATCTTCTTGGAGCAACCCAGCCTGGGAGCTTGTACTTCCTTCAGGTCCTCATTGATTTGATCAAAACATCCTCAGTCTTCAGAAGACTGGAAGATTCCTGCTACATTCTTGAGCTAGATGGAAGGGATTATTGGTCTTTGCTTTGACTTTATTATTAATTATTTTAGTTATTTATTTACTATAATATATCATTATTTATTCATTTAGTGATCTTCAACATTCTTCTGATGTTTTTTAGGGCACATTTCCATCTTTGCCAGATGTACCAGTCTCCTTTTTCCAGAGGAGGAAACTCAAGGAAAGGAAATGACTTGTTCTTCATCATACAGTGAGCTTGTTGCAGGACATGGATTCAAACCTCCATTCTCTTGGGTTATTGGTTGCTTGGTATTCGCCTTTTTTCTGATTGAGAACAAACTTTTTCTGAGAGAAAAAAAGAAAAGCTATTTCCTGAGAGATGACTATGTCCATGGGCCATATATTACTTTTGACACCTAATTACTGTATATTGCTGCTCCATAAAGTGGGAATTTGTGATGTCATTGTTTCTAATTTGTGCTCATAAAATATATTTTCTTCTTGTTTGCTTGCTCTGGATTGGTCTAGGAGAAAGGTAGGCTAACTTATTCTGGCTTTTCAGGGGAGCTTCAAAGAACAAGAGGCAAACGTGTGTGCGTGTGTGTGTATGTATTCATAAATCTTGTAGAATGTCAGAGCTAGAAGGGATCTTAGAACTCATAAAGTACCAGCCCCTTATTGTACAGAAGAAGATGAGACCCAGAGGGAGGATTGGACTTTTCCAAAAACACCCAGGGAGAGAGCTGAATTGGGATTAGAATCAGGCATATGCACTCTTGGACCAGGGTCATTTTCAACACATGATAAGTGCCAGAGGGAGCTCAGGGCTGTGGACTGTGGTCCAGGGAGGAACATCATGGTAAAGTCTCTTGTTCATCTTATCTGTGTCCATTGTATACCTCCAATGTTGCCTTTTGTCTGCCCTAAGGTCCCACTATGGTGCCTCAATTCAATTCAACAAACATGCATTAAGCAAGGAGGAGGGGGGAAGGAAACAAACATTTATGAAGTGTCTTACTCTGTTCCAGATTCTATACTATGAGGTTTGCAAACATCTAATTGGGTCTTGCTATCTTACATGGGAGAGTAAGCAAGTACATGGATAGTTATAATACCCAGTCCAAAAGGTAACAGTGCCTAGGAATAATTTTTGAGGTTCAAGAAAGGATTTTTGGTTTCTGAAATCAAGGAAAGCCTCCTGGGGGAGGTGATATTTGATTAGGACAGAGAAGGCAAAGATAAACACTTGCTCATGTAAGGGGCTGATTAAGGGAGTTCTCTGTTTAATTTGATGAACTCAAAGGCAGATGAAATTTTGAAAAGCTTTTTCCAATGGAGGGTGTGGACATGACCACAGGCACCTTATTAAATGAGGTGAGGAAGTCTGATGAAGTCTCCTGATCAAGTATCAATAACTTCATTCTCATTGCTCAGTAGTTTCTGTCTGTCTGACTCTTCCTCACCCCATTTTGGGGTTTTCTTGGCAGAGATACTGGAGTACTTTGTCATTTACATTGTTATTATCGTTGTAAGGAGAACTCTTTTGCTTCTACCTACAAATCTTCACGTGTTGCTTAATTCTCCATCTTTGTCATTTCTTGCTGTTCATGTCCAACTCTTCATGGCTCCATTTCAGGTTTTCTTGGCAAAGATCCTGGGGAGACTTGCCATTTCCTTATCCTGCTCATTTTAAAGATGGGAAAACTAAGGAAAATATGGTTAAGTGATTTGCCCAGGGTCACACAGCTAGTAAGTGTCTAAGGTCAGATTTGAACTGAGATCTTTTCTGATTCCAGGCCCCGTACTCTATCCACTGTGCCACCTAACTTCAATAACGATGGGTTTCTATTGAGAGGGTTTCTTCTTCTTCATTTTTTTTTTAAGCATCGCAACTTGTGACCTGTTCTGGATGATGTTGTTGTTAGAGACATGACTAAAGCACCTGTATAGTACACCGAAGTACATTTGTAATCTGAGTGCTTATACAGAAGTCAAGGGCCCAATTAACCTGCATCTGCGGAACTCTAGAGATAAACCATATTCAGAAATTTCCCAGACTAAACATTGGGTGGGGCAGACAAGTCAAAGAGAATATTTTAGGAGCTAACTTCGGAATCTAATCTCATCCATGTAAACCAAGGACAATGGAGACCCAAGGCCCTGAGCTATAAACTTCCATTAGTATAGCCCTTTAGGGCTTGAAGCTCAGTGTGTACACACCTCCATTTTAGGAACTAGAAAATGAGGCTCTGGAACTGTCCAGGGTGCTGGGGCAGTTTTTTGTAGTTACTCATCTGTGAATATGTTATATGCTACATGCTATATGAGGAATTCAAGCTCCATGAGAGCAGGAAGTGTTTTGTTTTTCTTTTTATATTACCAACCCCTTGCATATAGTGGGTACTCTTGTTTTGTTTTGCTTTGTCTTTTTCTTTTTAATAAAAATGATTCAATTTTTTTTTTAATAAAAATAATTCAAGTGTCAAACTTAGCACTTGAACAAAGGTCTTCTGACTCTCAGTTATTGTTCAGTCACTACGGTCATGTCCAACTTTTCCTGACCCCATTTGGCATTTTCTTGGCAGAGATACTGGAGTGATTTGCCATTTCCTTCTCCAGCTCATTTTACAGATGAGGAAACTGAAGTAAACAGGGTTAAGTGACTTGCTCATGGTCATACAGATAGTAAGTGTCTGAGGCTGGATTTGAATCTTCCTGACTCCAGCCCCAACCCCCTATCCACTTCGACCACTTAACTGCCCCCTCTGAGTACCAGGTGAGTTTCCTTTTAAATGAACCATTAAGACCATGGAGGTCAGTGTAAACAAAGGCCCAGAGGATGGTGAGGGCAGGACAGGCTTGGCATGAACATTTCCTACTCCAAGTGCTGAGGCCTCTTGAATTACACAACTATCCCCATATCCCCAATGTGGTTCTTCTGGTGTCAGTTTGATAAAGCTGAATCTCACTCATATATGACTAACACCCCCAAAACTTTCCCAGAGATAGTCACAGCTTAAAATAGGAATAGAAACAGAAGGAATCTCAGAGGTAATCCAATCCAACTAGATGGACCCTGGTCCTTGAGTCAAGAAGGTCAGAGTTCAACTCAGACCTAGATACTTACCAGCTGTTTGGTCCCAGGCAAGTCACTCAAGCTCTGTTTGCCTCAGTTTCCTTGTCTGTAAAGTGGAGATAATAACAGCACTTATCCCTCAAGGTTGTTATAAGGATCAAATGAGATAATATTTGTAAAGAGCTTAGCAGAATGCCTGGCACTGAGTAAGTGCTTCATAAATACTTATTTGCTTCCTACCTTTAATATGTCCCATGTGCCTTGCAGCTGAATTCTTCTGGATGTGTTGTTATCCCCAGTAATGTGAGCTCCTTTAGATGAGGGATGATGACAGTCTTCTATTTCTATTTTCCATCTGCAGTGTTTAGCATGGTACTTGAAAATTCCCATTCCTTCTCTAGTCTGAGTTCCCTTCCAGCTCTGACATGCTTTGCTTCTAAGATCCCAACAAAGACATCAGTGGAGAGTTAGGCAGGGGCTGGGAGCTGCTTTCCTGAATAGACACTAGATGTCAGTGATTGCTTTGGAAATGGTTGGAGCAAGGCTTCAGAAATGTGCGTCTCTCTTCTCTGCTTTTTAGAAGGGAAAGGAAGAAAGTGGAAAGTGCTGGGGTAAGGGAGCCTAGTCACTGAGCAGAGGCTGAAGGGGAGGTTCTTCCAAGGTCCTAAACGGTCGGGAGGCAGATGTGGTACCGCAAAGCTGGATTGCAATCAGTTAGAGAGGAGGAATGTCCTAGCTGGGAGGGGTCCTAGAATAGGGGAGGTCGAGGTAGGAGGGGGCCTTAGGACAGGGAGATGTCAGAGCTGGGAGGGAGCTAGAACACAGAATGTGAACTTACTTCTTTGTGTGTAGGACAAGACATTTGACTTGATCCTCCAGATTGTTTCTTGGAGCTTGCCTAGGAGGACACATGCTCAGGGGCTACCCCATTGAGGGAAGGGCACTTCCCAGCCCTCTCACAGAGTGAAGCTTTGGCCCAGCAGCTGACCCAAAGGCTCCTTATCACCATACCCAAAGGGGACTGGAAGCAGTCAGGGAGGCAGCAGGCTGCTCCATGCCAAACCTTCCTGAACTTCCAGGAACGACTTTACCAAACATGGGCCCCCATTGTCCGGTCCCTCCTCACCCCACCCACTGCCCTTACATACAAATTCCTGTTTGACTTTTAACACTAGACCCTGCCTGTGTTCTAGGTTCCTGACAAAGAGCCTTCTTGTTGCTCCTTACACTTGATTCCCCCATCTCCCAACACTGTGCTTTTGCACTGACTGTGCCCCCTGCCTAGACTGTACTCTCTTCCAAGCTCTGCCTCTTACCATCCCTAACTTCCTCCAAAGCTCATCTCACATGCCACCATCTACATTAGGCCTTTACTGATTTCACTCAGTTCTTAGTCCCTCCTCCCCTCTCACATTTTATTTATTTATATACTTACATGTAATATACTTATATTTATATACCTCCATGTAAACCCCAGCACTCCCTCCCAAGAGGACATAAGCTTCTCAAGTCTGGAGTCTGTTGCATGTCTGTCATTGAATTCCCAATGTCTTGTACAGTGCCTGGTACATAGTAGGGGTGCCCTTTACAATAAAAATGCTTTTTGAATCGAATAGGGACAGTGGAGAGTCCCAGAAAATATATCCAAGAAAATCTGAAGAGAAGGTTTTAAGTGTATTTGTGTGTAGGAGACTGAATTAAGTACTTAGCATCTGAGCGAGCCCTAAAGGCAGAGAAGGATTTCTATGGTAAAGGTAAGGAGGGGGTGTAGCATGTGTGAAGTCAGGTCAGCAAGCTTTTATTGAGCACCTACTATGTGCTAGGAGCTGTACTATGTGATGGGGATACAAACACAGGCTAAACCAGACAGTTCCTTCACCCACAAGCCTTAATTTCTGACGAGGGAAGATGGCTCATAAAAGGGAGCTGCGAAGGGCTGGAGAGGACCTGCCTGGTGGTGAAGGCAAGATCCAGAGAATCAGAAGGGTGGTGGGCCTGGGCTCTTCCTCAACAATGGAACAAGGGGGCTATAGAGATGGAGAAATTTTCCATGGTGAGAAGGTAAAGGGAAATGAGGCTGGAAAGATAGTGGGGTGAAAGGCCTTGAATGCCAAGCTAGGGAATTGTCTTTATGGGGAAGGCTTTGGGGAGATAGAATTATAGGAAGATTAATTTAGCAGCTGTATGGAGGATGGGTTGAAGTGGGCCGGAGGCACAGAAACCAATTAGGAAACCATAGAAATGGTCTGGTGAGAGGGGATGAGGCCTGGACAAGCATGGCAGCTATGTGAGTAGAGAGAAGGGGGCAGATGGTCAGACTATGGAGGGCAGAGATTTTGGAGTGAGAATTGACTGGATGTGGTGATTAGATGGATGTGGGGGGTGGGGGAGAGTGAGGAGGGAGAGATAACAATTTACATCTCCATATGACATGAAGTCTCCAAGGGCCTTCCTTATGATAAGCTTATAGATGGAAAGTACATGAGGGACATGAGGTACATGGCCCATGGTCACACAAGGCAGGAAGTGGCCGAGGCAGATTTCAAAGTCAGGTGTACCACCTCCACGACCCATACTCCTTCTCTTCTGTCACTCAGAGTTGGAAGGGATCTTAGGGATCATGTAGGCCAGTTCCTTCATTTTACAAATGAGGAAACTGAGGCACATAAAAGTGAAGAGAATTTCTCCAGGCTACAGGACTAGGAAGGAACAGAGCTGGGGTTTGAACCCAGGTCATTTGAGGCTCAACACTACACAAGGCTGATGACTCCAAGGAATTCTACTCAGAATGCCTGCTTCACCCACCATGTCCGTGCTGGGTAGGAGTCCCAAGCACATGGGCTCATTTCTCTCTTGTGGCTTGAAGGGAGCCAGGGTTCCTTCCTTCTTTCCACTGGAGCCTGGAGTTTGTAGACACTTTCCTTAGGCAGACCAGTAGGGGGTGCTCGGACACCAGACGTAGACACCCCCTTCCTTCCATATGTCCTTCTCAAGGGCATATGTGTCTGGAAAGAGTCCTGTGCAGGGAGGGGTTAGTGAAGGGTGGGGCTGGGGATCAGATCACCTCCTGCATTTCAGCTTGGGCCCCATCCAGCAGAGAGAAAGGAAATGAGCAGTTTCCAGAGGCCTGGGGCGACATCTTTTCTCCATGCTAAGCAAGGGCCTTGGAATGGTAGGCAAAGGCCCAGCTTCTAGTCCTGGCATTGCCAAAGACTTGTTTTGTGCTGTGCATTCAATTTCCTCTCCTGTAAAATGAGGATTTTCACTGGATGGCCTCTCCTACCTTGGATTTCCACCTAGAACCTATGAACTCGAAGATTTTCTCATGTAGAAGAAGGATTAGCCTTCGGTCAGTCAATCGATAAGCATTTATCAAGGTTTGTGCTAAGCTTCCTGGAGATACAAAAAAAGGAACAAACATGGGCTTGGCACAGGGCCGAAGCAGACAGTGAAAGAACTAAGCCAGTCCAGGTTTGATGTCAGGAAATGCTTCCTCACCAATGAGAACTTTCCTGAAGTGGGAGGAGCAGCCTAGGAAGGGAGTGAGCTCCCTGTCCTACCTGAATCTTCATGGAGACCTTGAAAGGCCTTCCCACTCAAGTGGAGCCAGGTTGGGCTCTGGGAGGGCCCCTGTAGCCCACATAGCTTCCCTTCAGCTGGCTCAGCTTTCCCCATTGTGATCCATAATCAGAATAGCCCAGTGATTATGTACTCATATACATATGTGTGTATGTATAAAATAATAATCCAATCATTGCAGCATCATTTCTGTTTATTGCAAAGCTTTTTCCTCCCTCCCCTTCTCTGATCCTCTCAGCACTCCTGGGAGGGAGGTTAGAGATCATTCTTCTCCCTTGCCTCCTCCCAACTACTTCAGCCTAATCTACATATTACCTGTGGGATAGGGAGGAGAGTGGGAGAAGACAGTATCCCAGAGATAGAAAGTCAATTGCCCTTAGAGCCTGAAAACATAAGCTCTAGACTCCATCCAGCCACTAAGACTTGCTCTGAGACCTTGGGTAAGTCCATTCTCTTGGGTTCTCAATTTCTTCATTTGTAAAATGAAGGGGTTGGACAGCTGTAGTGTAAGAAAGAGAACCCTTCCAAATAGATGGCCTATTGGCATTTGAATGGAACTATGAGCCAAGCAGTTCTTATCCAAAGCTCCAAACCATCAAGGCCACCATCATCCATCCTTCCTGGTTCCCTGCCTAGGTGTCCTTCCCTCCCTCACCCCACATATCCAATCAGACATCAAATCCCATCAGTTCAGCCTCTACCCATATCTCCCCTTCTCACAAGGCCCTGCCCTGTGTCACACCCTCATCAGTCTCTGTCTGCCTCAAACTTTTCCCTTCCCTCACCCACCACAGAAGGATGGTCCTGACCCTGTATTAGATGAACTCTAAGATCTCTTCCAGTTCTCAAGTCTGACTGTCCTAGCAGAATGAAGCAGCATGCATATATGAAGCACTTCCTGTATACCAGGCAGGTTTATGAGGTGCTGGGAACATACAAGCAGGAACAGCTTTATGTTTATGTTCCTATCTCCGGCAGCTACTACAGTTCTTAGTATATATAGTAAGTACATAAATGTTTGTTGAATACTAAGTTCCCTTTCAGTTCTGACACTCTGATCCCTGTAAACAGAGTCAGAGGACCTACAACTGAATGGTCACTCTGCTACAGCTAGGTGGCACAATGTATATAGAGCTCAAGACTTTTTTAGAAAGTCAGGAAGGCCTGAGTTCAAATCCTGCCTCAAACACTTATTGTCGGTATGACCCTGGGCAAGTCACTTAACCTCTGCCTGCTTCAGTTTCTCACACACAAAATGGGGATAACAATAGTCCTTACCTCCTGGGGTGTTTATGAGGATTAGATAATTTAACATATGTAAAGTGCTAGGCAAACCTCAAAATACTATATAAATACTGTTGCTGCTACTTGAGGTAAACCCTCTCCCTTCCCTGCATGGACCTTAGTTATCTCATTTGAAAAGGGAGGGGATTGGATCAAATTGTCTGGAAGGCCTCTGCAGCTCTAACTCTTAGGGTCCTAACCCTTAGGGTTATTCTGTGACTTCCAGGTCGCTCTTCCACCCAATCCCCAGCTGACGGTGAACTCTCCCTCCTCACATTTTCTTAGAGTGTCTAGATCTGTTTTTGCCTTTTTCACATTCTAACCTATACTGTCTGTGTTTGTTGTGTTGAGTTGTTTCGGTTCTGTCCAACTCTTCTTGACTTGGTAGAGATACTGGAGGGGTTTGCCATTTCCTTCTCCAGCCCATTTTACAGATGAGGAAACTGAGGCAAAAAAAGGTGAAGTGACTTCCCCAAAGTCCCGCAGCTACTAAGTGTCTCAGGTCAGCTTTGAACTCAGGAAGATATGTCTTCCTGACATTAGACTCGGTACTCTATTGTGCCACCTAGCTGCCCTATTTGTATAGAGGTATGTAATAGGGGCAGTATTCAATATTCCTCCTCTTTTAGGCAGGACTTTCTCTCATGGCCACACTCCTTCAGCCCCTCCACCTCTGGAGGAATGGCTTTCCCTTCAAACTGGGCCTGCAAAAATGGTGGATGCCTGCTTTAATATCAGCCCAGCCAGTTATGATTGCCTCAGCCCCTTCTGTTGATTTGTTTGCCTAGAGAAATCCTGGAAAAAGTATTATCTTTGTTCTGGGCAGTTGTAAAACTGAATCAATAGCTCTTCTCTAGCTCTGAGCCCCCAGTCAGAGATCCTATTTAAGAAAAAGATATAGTTTTAAATCTCTTTTTTGGGGTGCTCCCTAATAAGTCCCTTTGGATGCTACATTCCAACAATGGTACACACAGTTTAGCAATGTTAGTGGTTAACAGATGCTTTGCCAGATTTGCCAGGTGAAGAGGCAAAGTAAACAAATGTTTAAGAAATTAAAATGAGCCTCTTTTCTTCCTTCTCCTTCTTAAGAAATATTAGACTCAAAGGCCTGGACTTACCTTCTCAGGAAGGAAAGGAAAAGGGAAACATAAAAATCACCAGGTTCCATCTGAAGCCTCAGTGCATTTCAGAAGTGAAAGATCTGTCAACATGACTCATACACAATCCACTCATACCACCTAGGTTCCAGAGGCTGGTACTGATGAACTCATGGCACCCCACGCCCACCCCTGCCATCTCTACCTCTTCTGGCTCCTTGAGAGGATTTTCCATTGCTTTCTTCCCACAAATCCAAAGAATGGGACAGAGAGAGTTCATTGGTCAAAGTCAGGCTCTGTGGAGTCCAGTCCCATAGGACAAAAAAGGAGCAAAATAGTGGGATGTTTCTATCCCAAACTAGCAGGTTTCCAGCTATCAATAAACAGTGTCAGAGTCAGTCAATATTTGAGTACCTACTATGTGCCAAGCACTATGCTAAGTGCTAGGGATACAAAGAATGGTGTAACACAATCCCTTTCTTCTAGGAGTTAAAAATCAAACAGGGAAAACAACACATAAAAAGAAACTGAAAAGGGTGGGGAAGGAGGGTTTCCTGACTTTGAGATATGATGGAGTCCTGAAATCAGGAAAGGAAATGATCAGAGGAGCTATGTTTCAGAGTTGAGTTCTAGTGTCCAGAAAAGCACCCTCATCTCCTTGGTGATGCATAGAGAGGGAAGACGGCTATTTAGGTAGACTTCTACCCACTACTACTACCTTGACCACATCCTGATGAAGACTGACCAGATCGAGAGACCCGGGAATACAATACCTCCCAAACCACGATCCCTGCTTCCAACTTGGCTCTCATAATCATTACTGAAGAAAGCTATTCCTTTGGAGAAGAGGATTACCTTCCTCAAGACCAACCACTGACCAGTGCCACTGATGAGTAGCTAATTCCAAGAGCTTGGCCAACGTCAGTGCCCTGGAGACCACTGGTCCTGCTTCCAGATCACAACCATCCTGTGTTGATGTGATCTGGGTTTTTGAAGGTGCTGAAACCTCTGCCCACTGTAGCCACAAATAATAATGACCTGAGAAAGAAAGTTCTCAGCACCAAAGTCCTTGGCACTGTCAAATGATTCAAAATCAGGAGCAGATATGATTTCATCAGTGGAAACAGCATTAAAGAAGAGGCGTTACCATCTGCTTGGCATCTGCACCAAAGGGACCATGGGACCTTGCCATTTGAGTTAGAGCTAAATCCTCCCTGAGAGGGCATTCCTCCCCATTAGAATAGAAACTCTTTGAGGGCAGGGACTGTCCTGCTTTTCTATTCATACCCCAGCACTTAGCATAGTGCTTTGAACAAAGTAAACACTTAATAAGTGCTTTCATTTCTTTCTTTCATTCATTTCATTCAGCAAACATTTAATTCAATGACTGCTCTATGCCAGGCAGTAGGAGTTGACATAAAAGCCCTCATAGGGGTGGCATAAAAAGACCAATCTGGCTCTACCCTCATCTTTTAATGGAGAAAAAAATATGAACACAGAGAGGGGCATATAAAATTCACATAAAGTAATACAAATCTAAATGGGATGAGCAGAGTACTAGAAACTTGGAAGATTAAGAAAAGCTTCATGTAGAAAGGAAAGAGCACCTAGTAGGTGCCAAGACATTGTGCTAGATGTTTTACAAATATTACTTCACTTGATCCTTTCAACAACCCTGGGAGGGAGGTGCTATTTGTATCCCCTTTTTACAGTTGAAGAAACTGAGGTAGACAGCAGTTAAGGGACTTGGGCAAGGTCACACTGCTAGTAAATGTTTGAGGCTGGGTTTGAACTCAAATCGTCCTGATTCCAGGCCCGGTGCTCTATCCACTACCTCACCGAAGTGGCATTTCAGCTAAATTGTGATGGAAAAAGAGATTCTAAGATGAACAGGATGGAATATAGTTGGGATGGTGGGCAGCCTGTGCAAAGGTGTGTAGGTGGGAAATGGAGTGTTGTCTATGGGTCCAGTAGATGAGCAGTACAAGGACCTTCTTACTATTGTTCACCCTTCATTTTCAGAGGATCAGTGACATCATGAGCATGAAGTCTTGACTTGCTGTGAATTAGACTTGAGTGAGGCAGAGCTCTGCAAAGTCATCAGACCCCGAGCAAATCATTTAACCTGCCTGGCCTCAGTTTCCTCATCTGGAAAATAAGGAGGTTAGTTTAGATGGCCTCTTCCAGCCCTAAATCTCTGATCCTATGATGCTTGGATGTGAAATCGGGTTAAGAAGAACCTTTTACAAATCCCACTTATTCAAAGATTATCTCCTTTAAGCACTTGCTTTCCGAGTAGAAAAGGTTCTCTTTCTTTCTCTCTCTCCTCTCTTCTCCCCTCCTCTCCTTTTCCTTCCTCCCTTCTCCCTTTTCTCTCTTCCCTCTCTCTCCCTCCCTCTCTCTCCTCCTTTCTTTCCTCTCTCTCTTCCCCCCCCCCCCAATTGGATTTTAAAGAGTCATAAAGGACGTGTCACCCAACCCCTACAGAAACCAGGAGTCCCCTCCCTCTCAAGGCAGCCTATTCTGATGCTGGATAGCTCCAATGGTGAAGAGTTTCTTTTCACTCTTTTTTTAACTTCCTCCCCCTGTCCCTTAGTTCTGGCTTGAGGGGGAGGGGAAAGTAGGGCCAGGCTGAAGCCTCTTTCATGATGATTTCCTTGACTCCTCCCTCACGCTGGAGTCAATCAATTACTAAGTCCTATTGATTGACTCTCCTGTGTCCCCTTCTCTCCTTACGTGGCCTCAGCCCTGCTCATCTCCTGTGGTAATAGCCTCCTGTTTGGTCTCTTTACCTCTATTGTCAGCCTCTGCACAGTTGACAAAGTGATATTCTGAAAGCACAATCTGACTGTGCTACTCCCCTGCTCAAGAAAGCCCAGGGCTCCTTCTTATCTCTAGAATCAAATATAAAATCCTCTCTACTTCTCTAGGCTCATCACTCATTATTTCCCTCATGCACTCCCTGCTCCAGGCAGCAAGCATTACTTGTTGCTTCCTGTACACAACATTCTTTCTTTGTTCTCTGCACCTTCTCTGCCTACAAGCATAATAAATAAATAACAAGAGTTAGCACGTATGTAGTCTCTACTGTGTGCCAGTCACTGCCAACTGTTCTACCATTATTATTTCACAGCAACCCTGTGAGGTAGGCACTATTATTATCACCATTTTATAATTGAGAAAACTGAGGCAAACAGAGGTTAAGTGACTTGCTCAATGTTACATAGTTCATAAGTGTCTGAGGCAGGATTTGAACTCTGGTCTTCTTGATTCCAGTTCTACAATCCCTTCTCCACTACCTGCCTACAGTGCTCTCCTGCCTTCCCTCTACCTTTTAGAAGCTCTGCCCTAAGAGCCACTTTCCACAGAAAGCCATTCATGGTCTATACCCTGTCACCCCTCTCTTTCTTCCTGAAATGACTCTGTATTTGGCATCTGTTTTAGAATTAGAATTGGAAGGGATCTCAGAAGGCATCTAGCCCAACCTTCTCACTTGACATAAAAGGAAACTGAGAGCTGAGGAAGTTAAGTAACTTGCCAGCATCACAAAGATTACTGTCAGAGTAGGGATTTGAACACAGGTCCTTTCAAGCCAGCGTCCCACTTCCAATTCCACTAGTCAACTGCTGATTTATTTTGGGTCTGTTTTTGTGTGTTATCTGCTGTTATTTCCAGTAGAATATAAGCTCCCTGTGGGAAAGGACTGTTTTCTTTTTAGTGTGGTATTCTCATCCTGGTACATAGCAGTTGCTTAATAAATGATTGACAGCCATAGTTCTTGTGATAAAGTTGCCTCAGGTGGCCTGCTTTTCTAGTCCATCCCCAGGTTGAGGAAAGGGAGGAGCAGTGGTTTCTCTCTCCTGGAGGTGGTTGGACCAAATGATTTCTGAGGTTTCCCCCTGGTCCTTCTCTGGCACATTGGAGCAGAGAGTAGGAGCTAGGCAGATTACGCCATTATTTAGCTTCATCCAAGCTCATGGCCCTGCCCTACCATGAAACAAGAACCCTGGCCCTCTCTGAGGGGCTTGGAAGTGAATTACCTGGGGAGACTGACCCAAACTTTCAGTGCTGCTGGTTACTCTTGATGACTTAGTAGATGGAAGGAAACTTCTCCTTGCTGAAAGATAAAGACATTGGCTGGTGAGGAAGAAGGAGTAGCTGGGCCCCCGGGGACCTCTAATAGAGACAATCCCTTTTTCTCCAGCCTCATTTGGTTGGGGGCTTGGTGGTCTGTGTCTGCCATTCAAAAACACATGGGCTATCTTAGGCTGTATTAACAGAAAGTCTAGTGCATTGGGGGATGGAGTGATAGTACAACTGTCCTCTGGACTATTGGGGTCCAGTTCTGAGTCCTGTAAAGAGGCACTTCCTAAACTTCAGGTCATGACTCCATAGAGGATCATGAAGAATTTAGCAATAATAAAAGGTTTCTGAACGTGCAATGACCAAGAATTAATTAAAAATCAAACTTGTAATGTATTTGTAGTGTTTCTGGCAGCACTTGCCTATCATGCAACTTCTCTGCAGTCTTGGTTCTAAACACAAAGCATGCGCACTTTGCATTGTGCACACCCTCAGGCTGTGCAATGCCAATGAACAGTACCCAAATGTGGAAAGGGGGTTTAAGAAGAGCTGCCACAGAAGACATTCACAAGCTAGAGAAAACCCAGGGGGAGCAGCCTGGATGTGGTGTGAGGATGGATGGACAGAGTTTGGGATATTTAGCCTGGAGTGCTAAGTGGAGAGATGAGTCTTCAGGTGCTGAAGGGCTGTTACAGGGAGCAGGGATTAGCTCTGCTCTGCTTGTTCCTGAGAGAACCAGGAGCACTGGGGGTGAGGGGCAAAGAGCACATTTTTACTTGATATAAGGAAACCTTTCACAATCAGAGCTATCCAATGAAGGAGGAGATCTTCAGAGGTGGTAAGTTCCATGTCACCGGAGGGTTTCATGCAGAGGCTGGATGGCCCTTGTCAAGGATACTGCAAAGGGCATTCCTGCTTTAGGTAGGGTAAGACATAGGTGGCAGTTAGGTAGAGAAGGTGATACAGAATTAGGGCTAGAGTGAAGAAGATCTGAGTTCAAATCCAACCTCAGACACTTATGAACTGTGTGACTTTGGGCAAGCTTGTTTGCCTCAGTTTTCTCAACTGTAAAATGGAGACAATAACTACCCCTGCCTTCCGGGGTTGTGATGATCAAATGAGATAATCTCTGTAAAGTGTTTGGCACCTGGTACATCGTAAGCACCACTTTTACAATGCCTATTCACTTCCCTATTCCCTAGGACCCTGTGAGTATGGGGAAGGTGGAAGGACAAGGCTGGCATCTCAGGGTATGGTGCCACAGGCAGAGCCACCTGAGGGGGAGCCTCTAGGGAGCTGGGAAGAGGAAGCTGCTAACACTGGGCTCCTCCTGTTATGTGATCCCACTTGGCAAGGGGAGGGGAGGAGGAGGAGCCCAGCGCCAAGTGAAAGTGGATTTCAAAGGGAGAAAAATGGTAATTGACATTTGAAAAAAAAAAAAAAAACCGAGCCTGCTCTGATTAGCGGCACCAGAGCCTTTTCCATTAACAAAATGACCTTAGTCGTCAAATGGGATAAACGCTGCAGGGCAAGCTTTTGTTCATTTTCTCACTGTCATCTTTCAATCTCCTCCCAGGTCTCTGCCTATTCCCTACACCTAGTTCTCTTCCTTTTCTCATGGAACATGGAATGTCAGAGCTGGGAGGGCCCTGAGGACAGGGGATGTCATAGGTGGAGGGCCCTGAGAACAGGGGATGTCAGAGCTGGGAGGGCCCTGAGGACAGCGGATGTCAGGGCTGGCAGGGGCCTTAGAATAAGGATTTTCAGGGCTGGGAAGGCCCTGAGAACATGGAAAATCAGAGCTGAGAGGGGCCTTAGAATAACACAGCTAGAAAAGACCTTAGAGTCGGCCAATAAGCATTTATTAAGTGCCCACTGTGTGGCAGGCAAAAATGGGACAGTCTCTACCTTCAAGGAACTCACACTGTATTCAAATGTAATGCATTTATTGGCTAGTTAATTGTTTTGTGCTAGGGTCACAATAGAGAAAAAGATAACAGCCCCTGCCCTCGAGGAGCCTACCCTTTACTAAGGGAGTCTGATGTGTTTACATGTGACACAAGGTAGGGGGTGATGGGGAAAAGGAAAGACCCCAAGAAAATGTCAATGGGATATTTGAGGAGGGAAGATTATGATGAGCTTGAAATTTGAGGAAGAGTTTCATGGAAGAGGGAGAAGAGACAGCTCTGAGATGAGGAAAGAGAGCATTCCAGCATAGAGGGCACAGCTCGGATACCTGAATGGAGGTGCGAAAGGACACATTGATCAAGTCAGGTGAGAGCAACAGTTCTATGTTGGCTGAAAAAGGAGGGGTTAAAATAAAGCCAGAAGGAGAGGTGAGAGCTGGCCTGTGGAGGGCTGCAGATGCCAGGCTAAGACCTGTCTCAATCTCACTAGCTGATCCTGGCCAAGATGGCTTCTTCATCTACAAAATGACAGGGTTGAACTCAATGTTCCAGCTCAGAATCAACGATCTCAAGTCTTGGAGACCAGGCTCAGGAAGCTGGGGCCCCGAATTCATGCTGTTGGTATGTTTGGTGCTGTGGACTCCAGCACCTGGCAGAAGGGTCTGCGCTTCACTCCCATGTCTCTTCAGCCTTGCTCTCTGGAGACTGATGACATTGCCGAGCATAGCCAAGCTCCTGGAATGTTGGTTGAAGAGACATCCTCATTTTTCTGAATGGGGTTTTAGAACTAGGGCAGTTACATTATGCCTGATTCTTTTTTTCATATTTAGCATCTAGGGTTGGAGTCTGGGATCATAAAAGTTGGACTCGTAGTATCAGGTCCTATGACTATGAACTGCTGTGAGCTCTGATGCAGGTGTGTCTGAGAGACTGAGGAAGGGCTCGGGGAGTGTCAAGATGGTAATGACCTTATGATATAATGTCATCACCTAACCCTGTGATATATTCTGGGACTAAGACCTCAAGCAGTTCACAGCAGTGTCCATCACAAAAGCTTTTGTCTTCAGGGACATACATAACACAGGGGAATTCAAACACGGATGTGGAAGAGAAACCCAATCAGGTACCCCAGAGATCCTCCATAATGCGGCTTCCTCTCACTCTTTTTTTCTTTCTTCCATCAGTCAGCTCTTTAGGCCCAGAGTGAGAGCCAGGTTACAGAACACTGATCCAGACCTCCAGGCTCTTTCTGTTTTTACAAGCTGACTGAAGAGTCAGAGAGGCAGCTGGGTTGTTCAGTGGGTAGAGTGCTGGCCCTGGAGTCAGGAAGATTCATATTCCTGAGTTCAAATATGACCTCACTCACTTACTAGCTGCGTGACCCTAGGCAAGTCACTTTGCCCTTTGCCTCAGTTTCTCACCTGGAAAATGAGCTGGAGAAGGAAATGACAAAGCACTCAAGTGTCTTTGCCAAGAAAACTCCAAAAGGTCAGAGACAGGTTATACCTGGATTCTTAGAATCCCAGCATCAGATCTTACAAACACAGAATATCAGAATCAATCATAATTTACTAGAACCATAGAACTGTAAAAACTTTAAATTGTAGGCTCTTAGACTCATAGAAGATTAGAGGTACCTTAGAAATCACCTAGTTCAAATCTCTCATTTGAGATAACTGAGAAAACCAGAGTGGGAAAATGATTTGCTCAAGGTAACAAAGCAAAGTAGTGAAAACTAGAATCTGTGTCCTGGCTCCTAGGAAAGTCTCCTTTCCCTTTTACTGTACAGCACCATATCGCTCATTGGAGGAGGTGAAGGTCTGGGACTGACCAGGAATATGAAGAGATGGCAGCATGCCCAACGCTGATCTGGGTACTGGGCAATGCTAAGGAGAGAAGGTAGGTATAAATCTATTTTCAAAGAGCTGATTGTGGGGAAAACTATTAGAAAATGGAGCCAGTAGTGTCCTGTGAAACAAAACTGTCACTTTCCTTCTCCCTTTCTCATGCTTTTCCTTTACCCTTTTCTTGTCCCACCTTCTCCCCTTCTGTCTCCCCTTTTTTCCTTGTCTCCTCTATCTTCCCCTCCGCTTCTCTTACAATGTATCCAGTCTGTCTCCACACTTTTCCTGCTTCTCTCTCCCTCTCTTCTCCTGTCTGCCCCCATTTTCTTCTACTTCTCTTTCCTCTCATTCTTCTAAGTATATCTTTCTCCTTTCTCCTGTCTCTCTCTCCCTGTTTTCCCCTTTGCTTCTCTCTCTGTCTCTTTGTCTCTGTCCCTCCTTCCCTTTCCCCACCCCTCTCCTCCACTCTCCTTTTCCCAGTTGAGGTCAGATAACATGACTTTGTAATGAACCCAGCCAGCACCACTCGACCTCCTCAGTGATGTGGGGTGGGAGGAGCAGAGGGGCCTTTGCAAGGCTAAGGAGCAGAGCAGAAACAGGAGAAAGATTCCAGAATGGAGAGTGAAGTTGGAAAAAATATATAGAATGGAAGAACAGAGAGCAATTCAGGTGGTAATGAAAAGTAGATTGTAAGACGCTCAGGATGACAAGTGATTGTCCCCAGAGACACTGAGACCAAGCAATGAGAGAATCAATTTAAGGAACTGGGAATTCTTAGCTTGAAGAAGAGTCAAGGGGCTGGAACTAGAAGTGATGGGTCCCCTTCTCAACTAGAGGCCTTCAGACAGAGGCCTGCTGGGAATGCCATGGACTGCTGTTTAGGGATGGGTTGGTGTGGTTGGCCTCTGAGGGTCTGCTTGCTCTCTTCTGAAGGTCTCACCCAAAAGCTCTCCTGCTCGGAAGCTGAATGGGAGGGCAGGGGAATAAAACCAGACACAAAAGAAGAGAAGAAAGACTTTTCAGAAGTTCATATGTACTCTCCCAGTCCCATTTGTCAAGTGAGAACCATGAGGCCCGAAGAGAATCTTACCCAAACTTGCAGGCCAAGTTAGCAATGGCAGAACCAAGGTCAGAAGCCAGGTCTCCTGACCCCCAGATGAATACTTCCTGTAGTCCTTCATTCTCCCTTCTCACCTGCTTCACATCATTCTCTAGCCTATCTCTTTCATTCTTATCCTGTTCCCTTTTTTCTTTGTCTCCCCTTTCTTCTTTCTATCTTCCCTTTTTCTTTTCCTCTTCCCTTATCTCCTCATGTCTCTCTAGCCTTCATAGGATCCAAATGCTAAGCAGCAATAGCTTCCTCTTCCTCTCTTCTTCTGTCATGCCCCTCCTCTCTCTTTCCTTTTTTCCTAGCCTCCCCTCCCCATCTCCCTCCCTGCTCTGTCCCTATCTCCTCAGCAGAATTCAAGTGCCAGGCAACTAATGGCTTTTAAGTTTGAGTTCAGCTCAGCTACTAACCAAGTAGGATGAATTAAGTTAATGGCCCTACAGGTGAAATCAATCTGGCTAAATTTATTGTGTTTCTACACTCCCTTGCTTCCTTTTATTGCCAAGTGGGACATTTGATGAGCTCTCCCCACCCCAATCCTTTCATATGCGGTCAGGCTGTGCTGCTCACTGGGTCTTCCTGGTTCCAAGGGCCCTCCCTCCCTTCCTTGGTCCTTTCTTTTCTCCTTTTCCTCCCTCCTTCTCTTCTCCTTTTCCTTCTCCTCTTTTTCCTCCTCCTCCAACCATGCCTTATTTTATTCCTTGGCCATTTCCTCATAAGCCACCTTCCTAATACTCCGTATATATACCTTTTCCATCTCTGGAACCATAGTCAAGTATATATTAAGAACCTGTTATGTACTAAGAAGGGCAGTGAGGTGGCTTAATGGATACAGTGCCAGTCTTGGAGTCAGGAGGACTCATTTTCTGAGTTCAAATCTGGCCTAACACTACCTATGTGATCCTAAGCAAGTCTATTTATCTTAGTTTCCTCATGTATAAAATGAGAAGGAAATGGCAGACCATGCTAGTATCTTTGTCAAAAAAAACTCCAAATAGGGTCATGAAGAGATGGACATGGCAGAAAAATGACTAAATAACCACAAAATGTACCAGGCATTGTGCTTAGTGCTTTACAAATATCATCTTATCCACCAACTCAGTTTGTCTGGATTTGGAATCAGAGGACCTCATCTGGAATCCTGGATCCCCATGTGATCTTGGGCAAATAATTTTACTGCTCTGAATGTCAGATCCCTTATCTGTAAAATGTGGGTTTGGGGCTAGATGTGTCCTAAGGTCTCTTCCAGAAAGAAATTCTCTGACCTACTAGATTGAGGTTGACATCCTATATCCTGTTTAAAGGACCTCACCTGTTGACTCCTGATAGTGGCCACCTCTATCACCTTCCTCAATTAGACAACATGGCCAGAGATCTCTAATTCTGGCAGTGTAGGTGAGCTTCCCTCTGCCCATACAGATACCAACTTTTAGATTTTATTGCATGATTTTCCTGGCTAAAAAAATACCTTCTCCCAACATCAAGCTTTCTATTACTGAACCTCACTGCTCTCAGCTAGGTTTGTGTTGTGAGATAGTCCTGTCCTGGCTGGGATTCCATGCCTTTCCATCTTACAAGGATCTGTTCTTGTTCTGTTAGTAAAGCCTTCAAGAACCTGGCATTCCCTCCAGGCCATGAGAAACCATTAATTGGGGATTTAAATGAAAGATATGAGACCTCATGGATTCACAGAATGTAAGAGCTATATAGGTGCAGAAAATGTCCAATCCAGTCTCCCCATTTTACAAATGAGAAAACTGAGGTGCAAAGGACTTTATTAGATTCATGAAACTTATTGTTGAATCCCAACAGAACTGATAGTCAAACCCACTGCTTCTCACTCCCAGCCCAGGGCTTTCACTGTGATATGACTCCACTGTCTTTAATCAATGAACAAGCATTAATTAAGGGCCTATTATATGCTGAGCTAGGATAGAAAGACAAAAGTGAAATGGTCCTTCCCCTCAGGAAGCTTCCAGTGGTGACAACATGTACTTGTAGAGTAGATACAGATGAGATAGGAAGCAATTTGGGGAGAAGGGGAAAGTATTGGCAGCTGGGGGATCAGGAAAGGCTCCATGTGGAAGGTATTTTAAGCTGAGTCTTCCTCCACATCTCCCAACTTTGTGGGGTGGGAGAGGAAGGTGAGGGCAGCAGAGGGGAGGGGAGAGTGGGGCCATGAATATTTATAACAGATTTCTCTCACCAGAGGACACATTAAGTCTTGCAGCATAACCAAACTGAATTACCATGAAATAAACTTTCTTAATTAAACCAATTAAATTTCTTCTCAGTATGTAATTTAGAAACTCTGATAAGCCCTGGTAGAAAAGGTTCATTTTAGCCTTAAGCTAGCCTGGGAAGGAAGGAACATCTGGTCATTGTAAGAAAAGCCTGTTCAGTCCTTGGGCAAAACAGTGGTGAATGGAAGAACTATCCAGGGTGCTGAAACTATGGGCCGGAGGCTTCCAGAAAGGACACTGAGATTGGCCGACTGAACCTTTCAGCTTATGCATGCTGTATAGGCTTTGGTTCCTTCTTTCTGAATACTAATGTTGCTATATTTTTTCATGTATTTTCTAGTGATAGAATGTATTAAGATAATGTATTAAATTAGAATGTATTAAGATATGTGTATATATGCATAAAATTGAATATATAATTAAAATATATTAAGATGTACAATAGAATGTATTAAAATCTATGTATATATGCATATGTTGTATATATGTACACACATATGTATGTATATATACATATATCTATCTATCTATCTATCTATCTCTATATATATATAGCTATATCCCATTTCTATGATGCTTTAAGGTTTACAAACCCTTTCCTTATAACAGGAGAGTCAGAGTGGATAGAGTGGCTGGACCTGGTGCCAGAAAAATCTAAATTCAGTCTTACATCTGCTACTTACTAGTTGTGTGACTCTAGTCAAGTCATTTGACCTCTGAGCCTCAGGAACTCTGTAAGACTTAACTAATTATAAATAGCTCATGAATTACTTTTAGTGGAGCAGTGTGGTTTCTCACATGGGTGAAATCATAGCTCCTAAATTTATGTCTCACAACAACCCTGTGAGGTAGGCAGTATAATTGCAATCATACCCAATTTACAGATGAGGAAACTGAGACTTGGAGAACTGGTAGAAAGATAATGTGATGTAGTGGAGTCTTAGATTTGGGGCCAGATGAGTTGGGCTCACATTCTGTCACTTACTAGCTATGTGGCCTTAGATGAGCCTTTTCCCTTTTTGGGAGCTCAGTTTCCTTCCCTGTGAAATGAGGAGATTAAACTGGATGACTTCTAAGGCCTCTCCAAGTCCTGAATCCAGCAGCAAAAGTTTACTATTCTATTAGCAAGTACTTATGGAATATCTATGTCTCAGTCTTATGTACCCCATTCCCCATTTCTGTATGAGACTTTATGATTATAGAAGACACTATTTCATCTAAGATGCAATTTGACACTTATGCCAGCCCAGTGAGGTACCCTTTCATGGGATTAACGTTGTAAGGATTTTTTAAAATTTTGGTTAGGATTAGACTTGATGATTGGGGAGGTCTATTTTGACTCCAGCATTCTGTAAATATATCTCATATAAGGCATTTCTACAATGTCCCTGCTAAGTCCTTCTCTGACTTTTACTAGGCAGATAATGTAGGTAGCATTCTTCTATGAAGGTGAAAAGTAAGGCCCAGAAAGGAAGGCATGGTTAAGGTTTCAAAGGCCATCAGTGGCAGAGTTGTAACTTGAGACCGCATCTCCTGATTCCAAATTTTCTGGATATGGATGTTTAGCTTCCCTGCTGGGGAAATGCCAGATTGGGACACAGGGGACAGCAGGACCTGGTTCCTGACCTTGGGTAATGATAGCAATAATTCCTGGTCCTTGGAATATTTTATATCATTTGATTCTCACAATACTTCTGGTAGACAAGTAGTGCAAATATAATTATTTCAGTTTCACAAAGATCAAAACCTTCCACTCAATGCTCAGGAAGTTCAAAGGACTTGCTCAGCTAGTAGACAGCTAGTGAGTTGCACAAACAGGACTTCTGAGTCTCCCATGACCTTGACTAGGTCAAACAACCCAACCTGTCATTTTCCCAGCAGGGAAGCTGGACATCAACACCCAGAAAATTAAGTTCCAGGAAAAGTCATTTCAGACTTGTGAGAACAGCTCTAAATTTGGAGTCAAGAGATGGGGTCTCTGTGCAGACAGACAAGGTCACTTTGTCAGCTTTTGCTTAACTGTTTTTCTTTGTTACAGAGGACAGTGTATCAGGAAACGAAGGCACCAATAAAGCATTTTCAAGAATCAATGACCTTGTCTGTCAGTGTATGCAAAATTCTAACCCCACCTTCTACAGAAAGGAGGGAAATATGTTTCATCATCTGCTCTCCAGGACTAAAGCTCTATTGTAAGGACACCACTGACACTTGATAACAACTTAAGTCCTATATTGGTAGAATTTTAAGATGTACAAAGTATTTTCCTAACAACAGTCCTGTGAGGGAAATTGAACAAGTATTATTCCCTTTTAACAGATGAGGAAACTGAGTCATAGGGAAAGAAAATGAATTTTTCAAAGTCACAGGTAGGTCCTAAGAAGCAGAAGCAGAATTTGAATTCAGGTCTCCTGTCTTCATGTTCAGCAAGGTTTCCTCTGTCCTGCACTGCTGCTGGTCCATAAGCTGTCACCCCTCCTTGGAGTCTGGGTCGATTCTGCCCTAATTCCAGATGAGCTGTCCCAACATGGTGTAGCACAAGCAGCCTTAACTCCAGTCCATTTCAAGCCTCAAACATGCTGTCTGACCTTGAGTAAGTTGTTGGTCTGTGCTGTGCTTCAATTTCCTTGTTAGTTCACTAATTCCAGTTCTGACAACTTCATGGATGAACAAATATCAACATATGTGTGAAGCTAAGAGAATGTGAAAAGTCTTTCAGAATATGAACTCCCCCTGTCCAAGGAGAGGGGAAGAAGGGCAGGGGGCTGTGTGAGGCAGTGAGGGGCACAACACTCACTGTTAGGGCAGAATCGACCCAGACTCCAGTTCTGTTTGGCAGAACTGAGCTCACACAAACACCAGAACACAACATTATCTCCCACAGCATTTCAAATAGCAGCTTATAGACATGATCTCATTTGAGCTTTGTAGCAACCTCGTGACCTGGTGCTATTATTATCCCTATCTTACAGATGAGGAAACTAAGGCTCAGAAAGATTAAATGATGTGCTCAGTATCACCCAGCTAGTAAGTGTCTGAGGAGGGATTCGAACCCAGGTCTTCCTGCCTCCAAGTTCTGTGCTGCATATCTCTTAGTGAGTTAGCAGCAAGATAATCTCAATCCAGCATCTTTTTCACTCACCCAAGCTTCTTCCCTTTAGTTCTCTTTGCCTCCACTCCTGACTCGCCGGCTTTCTCTGCCACAGAAACCTCTTCACCCTGCAAGTGCACTCCACCCATGGATTTCTCACAGTGGAAGTACCCTCCACCCCACTGGCCTCCTCCTCTGATGGGCTGGTTCCCCTCAGAACTTCCATTTAAGGAGGATGCCCAAGCCAGTCATGTCTTTATTCCTCTTCAGGATACACTCCTGACTCACTGGACTCTCTTGACCATCCCTCTTCTCAATGACAAACTTCTCTCCCCTTTTCAAGTCTCTTGTATGTGTTATCTTCCTCCTATTGGAATACAAGCCCCTTGAGGGTAAGGGATATCTTTCTGATAGTATTTGAATTTCCAGTATTTAGCACAGTGCCTGATAAAAAGTCAGGACTTAACAAATTCTTGCTGATGACATTATATACTCTGAGATCAGTGCCAGAGCCCCCGGAGCCCAGTATTCTGTCTCAATTTGAGTGGCTCAAAGTTTGACGCAGTAGAAAAGAAACTAGATTTGGAATCTGTGAACCTAGGTTTAAATCTAGGCTTTGTCACTTACTAGCTGTGTGACTTCAGCTAGTTCTCTTACCATACTCTTTTGGCTTGAGTTTCCTCATTAGTAAAATGAGATGGTTGACTTGCATTATTAGGCTGGTTCTAGACTCTATGGTCCTAGAAGTCAAGCGATCAACAAACATTTATTAGACATATGTTAGGCTCTGGGTTAGAAGATGGGCAAACAGACACAAAAAAGATCTCTCCAACAAGCTAAGTAAGCCCTTTGAGGGTAGGGATTACCTCTTCCGTTTCCTTTGCAATGAAGCCTATGGGTTTCTACAGCTCTTCTAGGGCTGGGTATACAGAAGGTACTAAATATACGCATATTCTAGGTTGACCTACTCTTTCCATTCTCTCATCTAGTGGTGACTCCTTTTCCTAAAACTCTTCCACTCCCACCACTTCTCTACTTGTTGAAGTCTTTCCCTTCTTCCATCAACACCCAACTCGGATGACTTTCCTTTGGGAAGGATTTCCTGGTTCTTCATTAGCTAGAATTCTATCCTAGAATCTGTCATGTCACTGTGGCCTCTCCTACAATCTTAATCTCATAATAGTGTGCATTCTTCTATAGCACTTTAGGTTTTAACAACTGCCTTTTCCTTTAAGCATAAACCACTTTGGAGATCTTAATGCACCATGTCAATGTCAGCTATGCTAATGATTATTCATTTCATTCTCATCTAGTTTGATAGACTTCAGATAGAAATCATTCTGGGACATTCTGGGACCCTGCTAATATCCTTTCACACTTAGTGTTCAGTAGACTATTGCACAGGTGTCTAAAATGAATATATATCTATAAAGTATAAATAAATAAATATATTTCCTGTGAATCTACAAAAGATATGCATATGAATATATGCATATGCACACACACATATATATTTGCAATTGAATAACAGGATTGGGATAGAAATTTATCTTTGCTAGGCTCACAGGAAATGTCTTTGGGACAGCTCAGTTACTAGAGAGTTTGACAAGGGTGTTATTCATTTCATCCTGTTCTTGCACTGTTTTGACTTCTACTACTATATTTGGAAAAGTTTTTAGTATACTTGGTTTGGACATTTATGAGTATTTGATACGGCTGCATCTATTAAAACATTTTTAAATTTTTATGAATTAATGTAATTTTGTGGATAAAGGTGATTGTGGGCAACAATTTTGTCTGTGGTCACATTCCAGTTTCAGGACAGATTAGATTCTTGAGTCTATTTTGAGGTCTGTATTTGTAATGTGGAGATTTGTTATTTCTTCATATTTGGGTTTGGCATATAAGTCAGGTGAGGTTTTAATGTTCAAGACCTGTAGTATCTTACACAGTTTCTATTATTTCCTGGCATGATCTCCCCTGGTCACTAAACCCAAGCTTCTGAAGGACAGCCTCTCTGTAATTTAGGATATCAACAACCCAGCCATCTGCCACTGTCATAATAAACTCCATTTCTACAAACAAATCCCCATGATATAGCCATTTGTTTGAGGTTTTTTTGTCAATGTATTGTTGGAGTGAGTTCATGTGGATGTCACTTTTAGAGGTGTCACTTAGAGTTGGCTCAAGATCTGTTCTTGGATTTTAGCCCTTACACAGGCTTCATCCCAAAGCAAACCAATATTCGTTACTTGCTCAGTGTAGTGGGGGCTAGACCTATTGTCACTTTCACTGGTGCTCAGTTAAGTGGTATCTGCTCATTCCACAAGTATTTCTATATGTTTTTATATGCACCAACATGTTGGATAATTAGTCCTTTTTCTCCTTTCTGACAAGGAAGTATAAATCTTTCTCTGACTACCTAGAGGGGATAAGCCCTGTATTTTGTTAATATTATTCAAGTTTTTCATTGGATACTTCCTAAATCCATCACCCCCCCATTCTACTTTTTCAAAAGACCAGCATTGACAGGTGTTAATTGATGATGACAATTTCTTCACAACAATTCCGTTATGTAACTAGAAAAATTATAATTATACCCATATTGTAGATGAGAAAATTGAGTCAAAGAGAGAATAGATGACCTACTCATAGTCACAGAGTCAATAAATGTTGAAGGTCATTGGAATCCAGGTCTCCCTGACTCCCAAGTCCAGCTCTCTAGCCACACAGTCATGTTGCTCAGAAGTGCATAAAGGGCTGCCTCATGGAAGAGGGAAATATTTGTTCTGCTTGGCACTAGAGGGGAAAGAGGTAAGTGGAGGTTGCAGAAGGAGATTCATAGTTAATGCAGTGCAAAAGCTTATCAAAAGACAGGATTCAACTGGAAGGAGATTTTTAGATGAAGTCCAACACCTTCATTTTACAGATGAGGAAACTGAGGTCCAGAGAAGACTGCATTTTATGAACTCTGTCCTCTGAAAGCAGAGGTGGAGCTATAGTAGACGGAGTTCATGAGATCCAGGAAGTCCATTTTTTGTTTTCTTCTTGTGAGCTTGTTAAAGGCCTCACCTTCCTGTGGAAAATCTTAGGTCAGTTAATTATAAAGCGGAAGGATTTACTGAGGGATTAGCACTGGATAAGTACAGAGGATAAGCATGTGGTCTTCACATGGGAGCTGGGTGATGATTTGGAGGAGGTTATACTCTAGAGGAGATTCTAATTCAGGTACCCTTCCCCTGTCCCAGGTTCTCTTCTGACCCCACAAACTTGGGATTCTGTGATAATTTCTCCAGTCTTATATCACCCCTTTCAGTAGAGCTATAATGAAGGTGTGTTGATTGGGGTTTTGTCCTAGGGTGAAGAATTGGAGCATTCTCATTCTGTAAGATAGAAACAATGGAACTTAGCTTCTTGTTAGCAGGACTAATCGGCCAAAATAGGAAGCTATGGTGGCAACTATTCAGGTGACTTCCTCTCTGGCACCACCCCATCCCCATCAATCAATCAACAGGTATATTTATGAAGTACCTACTATGTGTCAGGCACTGTGCTAAGCCCATGCTAGCAGCCTCCCCAGCTGCCCTTCAAACTACATTTCATGTCTCTTCCGGAGGGCACTTTGGACTTCTTGTCTTGGGAACAAACTTGCTTACTAATGCTCTGCCTTTCAAGTAACTCACAGATTTTCCTAACTGGAGAATGCCTCATGCCCTGATAGCGACTTGTTTTGTGCTGTCCCTTCCTGTTTTCTCACACTCTCCCTAGAATTAAGTCTAGGATTCTTCTTCTGTTGAAAACCTGAATCTTTCAAGACCCAGATCTACTGGAAATGACCCTGCAATTGGAATCGGAGTTTGAATCTGATACTTATAACTTATGTTGTCCTGAGAAAGTCACTTCCCTTCTATGAACTTTGATTTCTTTCAGAGAGTCCCAAAGTGGATGATACCACCCTCGGAGGGGTGCTGTGTTGATCTGGGGAGACGTTGAATAAAAATAAAGGAGTAGTGAAAGCATAAGGAAAAAAAGAGAATTTTGAAAAATCGTTTGTACGTGTTTCATCTGTTGTGTAACAGTTAAAGTCATAGTGATTACATTATTTTCCATTAAACACACAAAACACAATTTATAACTGATCAGTGGTCGAGTTTGCTGACAGGCCTTAACACAAGCTAGCGTTGGCTGGCGAATGTGTAAAGCTTTGTTGGGTCCAGCCTGCACTGGCAGGAATATGTGAGTGTAATGACTTGTTTACAATACAATCCTATATGGTTACATGATACAATATCACATCATCAAAATTTCAATGCAAGAAAAACCACAAATTTATAATAAATTATTAAGATGCATCATTTAAAATTTATTTTTTTAAATGGTGCAATTTTTAAAAAACACTAAAGGGTTAAGGAAGGTAGATTTCCAGGGGCCTCTGATCTATAATATGAGATCATTAGACTAGATGATTTCTAAAGTGCTCCAAATAAATATTTAGTGAGTAATTCTCAAGTACAAGGTACTGGATTGGTTCTGAATACATAAAAATGAGACCTCTCTGATCCCACGGAGCTTATATTTTATGAGGGCCAGGAGGTACTATCTAGCTTGGTGGTTTTTCAAATATGTTACCTTCTCTATGAAGTCTTTCCTGATCCTCCAAATCATAAGGGATCTTTCAGTTTTCAGATTCCAAGAGTATAGGACTTGGAGTTGTCATTTATTTGGCACCTGCTATAAGCCAGGCCCTGTGGTAAATGCTAGGGAAATAAAGGAAGCTCAAAACAGTCCCTGATATCAAGGATCTCACAGTTTAACGGGGACAGACAACATGAAAACAAATACTGTATGTATGACACGACAGAGGATAAATTGGAGATAATTAACAGAGTGAAAGGACAAGCACTGAAGGAGGGGGTCAGGAAAGACTTTATGGAGAAGGTAGAATTTTAGCTGGAATGTGAAAGAAACCAGAAGGCAGAGAATTCCTTTCCTTAAAATTCAATTTTATTTTATTTTCGCTTCCAGAATCTCTCTTTCCCCTCTAGCTTCTCCATCCACTGACAAGGCAAGGAAAAGAAAACCTATTACAAATTTGTATAGTCATATAAAACAAGTTCTGCCATATTAAGAAGAGAAGGAAGGAAGAAAGGAAGGAAGGAAGGAAGGAAGGAAGGAAGGAAGGAAGGAAGGAAGGAAGGAAGGAAGGAAGGAAGAAAGGACACAATTGCTACTTGCTTCTGAATTTTCTCCTCACTTGGTATAACCCTAGGGCCCAAGGAGCCTTCCTTAGGCTTCCCTGGATCTGTGACCCCAAAGTAGGTAATGGATGATACATTTGTCATCTGATACTTGTTCCCATTTCAATACACTAGTATTGGCTTGGGAGTGCCCCCAGCATGGGCCTGGGAGTTCCTCTGGCCCCAGTGCAAGCATTTCCCTATACTCACATGTACTCATGGCCAGATGTTATCCCTAGTGTCCACCTACCTCCTTTTTTTGTCTTCTTATGCCAACCTGGACTGGATAAATGACTTATTGGGGCTATTTTTTTCAGAACAGAAAGGAGGAGGAGAGTGTGTGGGAGCCCCAGCACCAGCCCCATAGGAAGACTTAGTTCTGGGAACCAAGACATTTAATTAGACTCGATGGCTCTTTCCGGTCCCTAATCCAATCACTCCCATCACCTAGGTGAACATTAATGTTCTATCCAGGGTAACAGGAAGGATGGAACAGTTCTTCAGGCCTAATCCTGGGCATGGCTCACTAGGGGCTCATTAGCCTGACGGGGAAAAATGGACCAGTCTGACAATGGTGTACCAGCTGTGATCACCTAGGTACCTTGGGAACCGTTGAGTATTCATGTTCTATGGAGGGTAACAGGAAGGAAGGGAGAGTTCCAGGACCTAATCCTGGTATCTCTGAACACTTGGGACTCATTAACTGGAGGAGTGAAGACAAGTCAGAGAGCCCCAGGGTCATCAGAAGGTTCTAAAAAATTGTTCTAACTTCATCTGCTTGAGTGCCACAAGTGGACTCTGACGGTGGCAACCCAAGTCATCCTGACCTGAAATTTGGTTTGCAAACCCCAAACCTCTCAGCTTTAGGAAGACATAACTTCCAGTTATGTAGTGATTTTTGATTTACACTTCTCTCCTGGCAACACTATGGGGCAAGGAGGCCTAGCATTATGATCCTCATTTGGCAGATAAAGAGATTGTGACTCAGAGGTAACATGCCTTGCTGAGGGTCACACAACTCTCAGGCAGAGGAGCAAAATTTGAACCCTCATCTTTCCTGACCCTGAGGTCAGAGGTCTTTTCATTCAATCATAGATGTAGAGTTGGAAGGGACCCCAGAGACTCTTAAATCTAAACCTCTCCTTGTACAAATGAAAAGAACACTTTGCTAATCCCATAATTTTTATGCTATGAGAAGCATGGAAAGGGTGCTGGTCTGGGACCCTAGAGATCTGGGTTCAGATTCTGACTGTTATTTTAGCTGCATGACTTTGGACTTACTACAATTTCATCCCACTTTTCCTTCAAAACCTTTAGCGGCTTCTATTGCCCTTAAGCCCCTCACAATCAGGATCTTGAGACTACCTTTAAAGGCTTGCCCCACACTCCTCTTCTTCATGCAATCCAAACTCTAGCCCAGTTGAATTATTAGCTATCCTTAATTTCATCTTGCATTTTTTTCTCTCTGTGAATTCCTATAGGTTGTTTCTCCAAAGCCTGGAGTGCATACCCACCCCCTTACTCTAACCACCTAGTACAGTACCTGGTACATAGTATGGTTTCATAAAGTTTATGGATTAGCCAGTTGAAGTCTTCTTCCTCTAAGACTCAGCTTCAGTACTATCTCATCCCCTAATCTAGCCCTTATCATCCCTTGAAAGTAAACCTGCCCTCCTCAAACCCCATCTAAATCTATAATCTCAGTCCAATTGCCTAATCTTGTAGACAAGGACACTGAGGCCTAGAGAAGAAGCTTGGCGGAGATACCACTGGAAGTCCTTTGCCCCATTACCTTGTGTCAAACTTAGCTGAGGGTATCTGTTCCCCTCCTTCATCTTTGTACCCCCCTCATCTTATGTAAGATTGGTGCATTTAAAATATTAGTTGAATTAAGCAAGTCAGAGAGTTAGCTCCCTGCCAAAGCTTCTCCTCTCAAAATGGCTGATCCCCCACAATGCCACTTGGGAACATCTGGCATTGACTGGGAACTGTCCACTGCTGAAGTTCATTAGGAGCAACCCTACTAGCTAGAAAAGTACTTTCTAAATACTATCTCATTTGATCCTCCCCTGGGAGATGGGTTCTATTACTCATTATACAGAAGAGTTAACTGGTAGACTGAGGTTAAGTGACTTGCCCATGACTTGCCCCTGGTCACACAGCTAGTAAGTGTCTGAAGTCACATCTGAGCTCAAGTATTCCTGACTTCATTGTGTCACTTAACAACAAGGAGGAAGAGTCAGCACCATACTGCTGGGCTAGAGGGCATGATCTCAGTTACGTGACCTTGGACAATTCACATAACACTTGAATTTGTTTCCTCATCTGTAAAATGGGTATGAATAGCACCTGCCTCACAAGGAGGCTACAAGATTCAAGTGAGAGTGTGTCTGCAAAGTGCTTCACCAACTTTGAGAAGCTATGAAACAATCAGGTATTGTTATAGACCAAATTACAGATTAATTCTCCCTTCCTTCCCTTCCTCTCCTAGAACATTATCCAGAATTCCAATTAAGAAGCCTTGAGTGAGTTAATAGATGGTTCACCAATCCTTCTGAGGTGGTACATGCTGAGCTGTTGTAGACCAAGTCCTGAATGAAACTCTTCCAACACTCGACAAGTATAAGAAGAAGAAAGCTAGTCCCTTCCCTATTGTGAGCCTGCAGTGCAAGCCATCATATGTGGGGCTCATTCATCATTGCGGTTGTCACTTTTCCAGTTATAAGGGATTGATCTGAGGCTTAGAGGGCCAGGCACATGACTCTCCAGGCAATTTGCAGAATCTAAAATTTGGCAGGGACCCCAGAGACCATCTACTCTGCAGAATCAGCAGGGTAGATCATGACCACACTTGGATACCCTCTTAGATATATTGTCTCTAGAGTGACTCAGGACTCATATACGGGTCTTGTGTCCTGGGGGGGGGGGAGGCATATCATTCTAGTTTCTGACTGCCTTTCTCAGAAATCCAGAAGTCAGGGTGATACCATAACATCAAGGGAGATGGGAGGAGACATCCCAGATAGATCACCACAGCTTTTCTGTTGTGAGCTTTTCAGAGCCCTGCCTTCTAAATAGAATACTTTGTTTTCCCACACCCCACACCGGGACCCTTGCAAAGGATGGGTGAGGGCAACAATGGTACACCAGCAATGAATGCAGTTTAAAGCTGACTTCAAACTTGGCTCTTTCCTAGCCCAGGTGTGAATATAGTCCTAATACCTCATTTTCTGTAGCTCCAGCTTCACTTGAATACCACTGGTAATTCAGACAGAGCATAACCTTGTACTGCAAAGAGAACCTTAACTATTCTACCCCCACTACAGCAGAGGCTTCTCATGCCACCTCCTTCCCCATGGATGAACACAGATTGCTAGCTCAGGAGTGAGTAGCCTCAAAGTGCAGAATGTGGGATAGGCAGTCAACAAGCATTTTAGCCAGGTGACAGGTGGGGTAGCACACCAAGGCATAGAACCAAGTTTAGCATACACTTGCCTACCTTTACCTATTACATTCCTACTTTTCCTTCAAAGTCCACACCAAATGCCATCACCTATTTCTCTGATCACCAGCCAGAGCTTGGTCAGTAGCATTCACCCTAGCCTCCCAAAGCACTTTTTTATTGTGTCTCTCTAATGTATTTTTTGCATAATATTACATATTATTGCTCACTATGCTTGTGTCTTATTTCCCTGCTAGCATGTGAGCTCCATGAGGGTAAAGGCTGTGTCTTCACTATACTATGCCTCTCCTCCATCACCAAGCCTGGAACTTGGTACTTAGTAGCATCTTAATGTGGAGGTATATGGTATGGAGCTTGACAGCCACAGGTATATCCAAAGGCAATTTCACCCTAGAGGGCTGAGGGCTGTTTGCAGAGCATGTAGTAGGGGACCTGGAAGCAATGGCTCTTGGCAAGTCCACTTGCTCCTGGCATTCCAGAGGCCTTCAGCAGCAGTAACAACATTTGGATATGTGGTTATGAGCACAAGACAGACAGCGAAGCAGTTTGCTCATGTCATGCTGCTACAGTGGCTCAAAAAGTCAAAAAAAAAATGTCAGAGGTGATTGGGACCTCACCCATGAACAAGGATCCCCTTCGTTCTGAAGACTTCCACTGAGGGGAAACACTTCCTACCCTGGCTTCCCATTCCATTTCTGGGAAGATGTTTTCCTTTATATTGAACCTGAATGTGCCTGTTTGCATATTCCCCTCTTCCTCATTGTCCCTGATTCTATCCTCTGGGGCCAAGCAGAAAAGTCTAGTCCCTCTTTCACATGACACTCCTCCAGATACTTAAAGGCAGCTCTCTTGTACCACATCTTCTTTTCTCCAGGATAACACCCCTAGATCTTTCAACTAATCCTCATGTGCACCACAAGGGAATGGAAACACAGGATCTCCCTGGTCTACAGTGGAGATGTTTCAAATGACCTCTCTGGTTTCTCAGGAAGGGTGGACAGATGGCCCAAATCATCTTGAGTTCTCTTCACCATCCTGGCTACCCTCTTTTGGGTGTACTCCAATTTGTCAGTGTTCTTTCTAAAATGGAATGCCCAGTACAGAATACAAGACTCTAGCTATAGTCCAATCAGGACCAAGGATAGCAAAATGACCACCTCCCTGGTCCCAGAAGGCGAGGCTCTCTTAATGCAGTCCAAGATCACATTTCCTTTTTTGCCTGCTACATCCATACCACTGCTGACTACTTTTGAGTTGGTTCTGCCTCCTCCTAATCCCAGTCCCAATTTTTATATGATTTTTAGTTATGTCCTCCTAAATAATTTGTTCCATTTTACTGTACCTCTCTCTCTCTCTCTCTCTCTCTCTCTCTCTCTCTCTCTCTCTCTCTCTCTCTCTCTGTATGTGTTCCATTCCCTATGGAAAATTCTAGTATGGAATTTGCCAGCACTGAATTCACCTTCAATGTAAGAGTGAACACCCACATACTTGGCAATCTTCTCCTTGTGTGAATAAATTCTAGCTGAGGCCCCCAGGGTTTAGCTAGAGGCAGTATGGTACATTGGAAAGAATACAGGCTTTGTAGTCAGAGGACATAGTTTCAAACCACTTGCCACCTGTAAAAAAAAACCACTTATAACATCTGACCCTCAGTTTCCTTAACTCAAATCCTTAAATTAAAATGATGAATTCTAACTCTGTGATCTGGAAGGGACCTTAGAAGCCATCTGGTCCAACCCCTTGTTTTACAAATGATGAACTAAGTCACAGAAAGATTAAGTGCCCAAGTCATACAGGTAGTAAGTAGCCAGCCCTTCTGACCCAACATCCTGTGCCCAGCTACAAGTCCATGATGCCATGAATTCTCAGGGACCTGACACTATAGTTATTTTTCTAAGACCCCTCCCAGCTCTGACATTCTCTGTTCTAAGACCCCTCCTAGCCCTGAAATTCTATTATCCCACCCTTCATTCCAGTTTGGAGGAGAGAGCAACACTAGTTCACATTTCTCTACTTCTTTGCCAAGGGCTTTTCTCAAGTCACTCCTTTGAGGTAGCTTGTGCAAATACCGTCCCCACTTTTATTGGCAGAGCTGGGACCTGAGTTCAGGTCATCCCACTATAGGCCAGAGTCCCACAAAGGAATGAAAGCGCAATTGCTGTATAATGTAGATGCTCCGGATGACCCTGGCTTCCTAAGGAAGGAGGACGAGTGGTCTGGGTCAAGTGCGTCACCAACAGCCTCCCATCGCTTCCTAGAGCTTTTTTCTCTGGCTGATAATTATTGGCTCTGGGGAGCAGTAGTGAGCTGTGTTACGTGAGGATGGGGGTGTACATCAAACTCACCAGCCCAAGAGGAAAGTAGAACATGGTGGTAAGCTCTGGAGGACAGTCAGGTCTGTGGTCCCTCAGAGGAGAGAGGAACACGGTGGATCGGGGTAGTCCAGGAAGTCTGCATGGAGGAGGAAGAGAAAGTTGAGCTGGTTAAAGATCAGAAGCTGAGGAGGGAGGAAAGACATTAGAGGTGGAGGAAATAGGGTGAACAAAGGAAAGGAACCAGGAACAGCCATGAAGAAGGCTCCTTGGAAAACGGCCTGGCCAGAGCAGAGTAGAAGGATGATGGGAAGAGATGAGAATGTCAGGCAGGCTAAGGGTGGGGCCAGTGGAGCCAAGAGGAAACTTGGGCTCACAGTATCCAGGATTTAAGGCTGAAAGGGAAACAGAAAGTGAGATAATAAACAATTGGCACAAGGTCACTTAGGTAAGGGACAGCAGAACTGAGATCCAAACCCAGGTCTCCTGATTACATGTCCAGTGCCATTCCTCTTAGACAGAGTTGCTTTTTTCTATGATTTAGAACATAGAAGGTAATAAAACAGAATATAGGCTGTGGAAGCTGAACAGCACCTCAGAATCCTCGGTAACCGTCTAGTTCACCATCATATGAGAGAATGATGAATATTGGGATATAGAATGCTAGCACAAAGAGAGTTAGACATGGATCGCTAGAACAATAAATTCTAGAACCTGGGTTCTTGTTTACCACCATCCCTATTTGCTCTTCCTCCTCTCTCTCTTCTTCTAACCCAAGCCCAAGCTGCTCTCATTAATTCTTTATGCTAATAGCATCATCATCTAAATAAATGATTATGGTTTTCAATTAGGTAATCCCAGGGCCGGGAGCTGTTTCCCTTGGAGGTTAGCAGCCAGCTGTCCTCAGCAGCATCCCAACTCTCCGGATGCTTCTGGCGAGACACTGTCCAGACATGGTCACATCTCCCAAACAGGAGGAGAGGCCCCGTTTTTCCTCCTCTCTCCTTCAGAGAGCACTTAGATGGCAAGGAAGTAGGCCTGGGGTCAAGCCTGTAGCTCTGTCCTTCACTAACTGTGTGATCTTGGACGAAGATCCCTTCCCTGCCCATGCCTCAGCTTCTTCCACTGTAAAGTAAGAAAGTAGGACTGGATGGAACCTGCTAGCTCTGATATTCTATGACCAAGAAATTATCAAGAAATTATCAGTGTTACTTCCTGGCCATTTTCAAACTAGTCTCCAATTGTCCATCCCCCTTCACTTCTCTGTGTTGTCCTCCTCCACTAGAATGTAAGCTGAGGGCAGGTGCTATCTTGCTTGTTTAGCTCTTAGCACAATGCCTGAACATAATAAGCACTTGATAAGGCATTTTTTCATCCATTCATTCATTCAGAGACCATAAATTGTAGAGCTGGAAGAGATCTTAGACATAATTTTATTCAAACCTGTCCAAGGTCATATCAGAGACAACACAGTTGTTGGTCAGTTGTGTCTGATTCTTTATAACCCTTTTCTAGGGTTTTCTTGGCAAAGATAATGGGATGGTTTGCATTTCCTTCTCCAGCTCATTTTACAGTGATGAGTAAAAGACGAGTAAAACTGAAGCAAGCAGGTTGAAGTGATTTGCCTAGGATCACAGGGCTAGTAAATGTCTGAGGCTAGATTTGAACTCAGGTCTTCCTGACATTGAGCCTCCCAGCTCCCCCTGACAGTATCAGACCCAGGACTAGAACCCAGGTCTCCAGACTCCTAACCCACCATATTGTTAAATCCATTCTAGTCCCTTCATTCACTACTGACTAGCTCCAGATTGAGAGCAATTTTATTTTTTAAAATTTTTCAGAGCATGAACAGTTTTATTTATAATTTAACAGAAACAAAGAGATCTCATATTTGAGCTTGTCGATTCTACCTTACCCATGTGCAATCCTACCTCGCTCCCAGAGACCTGTGTGGTGTCAGTGACTGGCGGCATTTCTTTAAGTAGGTTCCATCAGAAAATGGGCAAGGTTAGTTCCCTTGTATCAAATGAAGATGTTTTTCAAATAAAATTTACTATTGTAGAGGGAGTCCAGACATTCTACAATAGCAACAATTTTTTAATGTTTATTTAGTTTTTTGAAATAGGAGATCTATAACAAATAGCTCAGTCTCTGAGAGTCAAAATTTGGAACAAGGAAGTAAAGAAGCCTGGTGGTTAGTTAGGAAGGGGGCCAGCCTGGGTGGTGCTGGAAAGGGTGTGGGAAGAACTTGCCGACTGGAGAGCTCTCACCTTGCTGGTATTTTAAGGCTAACAAAGCACATTCTTCAAATGGAGGCTGGAGGACCACCTCCTGGTTGTGGTGAAAAGGAGATTCCTATTGAGGCACAGGTTAGACAGATGCTTCCAAAGGCCCTGCCCAGGCTTCTGTTCTGGGATTCTACACCCTACAAGGACACACTCCTATTGGTTTCCTAAAAGGAAGTCAGCCAGAGAGACACATGGAAATGCAAGAAGTGGTTTCCCTCCTCTCCTGAGGAAAAAAAGGGCAAATGCTAATACATCTATTCTAGAGATGAGGAAACTGAGGACCAGAGACTGGGAAGCAACTTGTAGGACTTAGAACTGGAAGAAACTTCATATATCACTTAGTCAACACCTTCATTTTTCAGAGAAGGAAACTAAGGTTTAGATTTGGAGGAAGTGACTTGACCAAGGTCACATAAAGAGTAGGGAGCAGAACTAGGATCCCAAACAAGGTCCTTTCATTCTAACTGCAGCAATCTTTCCATGGCACAGGCTGCTATAGCTTCTCTGGATCTTCATTCACTCATTCATTCATTCATTCAACTAATCAAAGTATAAGTCTTATTGACTATCTCCTGTTGGCCTACTCTGGCAGGTAGGTTGACTGTGGGAAGCCAAGGGAGGCAAAGTCATGGTCTCTGCCCTTGGGAAGCTTCTGGTCTGGTTGGAGAAACAGGAAACATATGTTAAGGATCTATATCAGATGGGATAGAGTTCTGGGCTAAGTAAAATGGCATAGTCCACTTAACTCCTCTGAGCCTCAGTTTCCTCATCTGTAATATGAGAAGGTTGGTTTGAATTGTCTCTAGAGTCCCTTTCAGATTTAAGTCTATGATATTTTGATCCTCGGATAGCCAGGGCTACAGGGCCCTGGAGGGTGAGATTTCTTGGGAGTGGGATGTGGGGGGCTAAAGTGGTCAGGGAAGGCTTCTTGTAATTGGTAGGGTTTCTACTGGACCTTGAAGATGGGGAGAAATTGAAAGTGGAGAGGAGAGGAGGGAAACCACTTCTTGCATTTCCATATGTCTTTCTGACTGGCTTCCTTTTAGGAAACCAATAGGAGTATGACCTTGCAGGATGTAGCAATCTCAGAATCCCAGAACAGAAGCCTGGGGAAGACCTGTGGAAGCATCCGTCCAACCTGTGCCTCAATATTGGCCCCCTTCTCAGCATGATCAGGAGGTGGTCCTCCAGCCTCTGCCTAAAGACCTCAATAACAGAATCACTACTTCTGGAGGCAGCCTGTGCAGTTCTCAGGCAACTCTAGGTCTGGGAAGGATTTTTTTTTTATTTTGGACTGAAAATTGCTTCTTTGAAATTTCCACACACTGCTCCTGGTTCTGTCTTCTGGGGCCAGGCAGAGCAAGCCTATTCCCTTTTACCCCTGACAGCTCTTCAAGTTGTTGTAGACAGCCATCACTGCACCCTCTCTCCCCCACCCCTTCTCCAGTCTAGATGTCCCCAGTTCCTTAAACTAATCCTCACTTGACTTGGTCTGTGGTCCTCTCATTATTGTTGTCTCTTCTGCAAGCTCTCCATCTTATCCGAATGATCAGCTTCCTAAAATGAGGTAACCAGAAATGAGCATCTTCTTCCCTAAGACGTCTGACCAAGGCAGATGATGGTGGGGCTCTCACCTTCCCAGACCTGAACACTGCCTCTCTTAACACTGACCTAAGGTGGCATTGCTTTGTTTGGATGGCTAGATCATAATATTGAATTATTTTGAACTTTCAGTCAACTAAAAACCCCAGATCATTTTCAAACAAACTGCTGTCTAGTCCCACCTCCCCCATCTTGTAAAGTTTACTTTTTGACCCCAAGTATGAGACTTTACGTTTGTCCTAATTAAACCTCATCTTATGAAGTCTACCCACCAGTCTCGTCCATGGAGATCTCTTTGGATCTTTATGCAGCTTGGATTCCCAGACTGTCAGTGCTTCTCAGGTCAGCGAAGGAGGATCTTTAAGCAAGTCATGATTTCCAGAGCTGAATGGGGCATTAGAGACAATTACTTCCATTATTACGTGAAGGAGAAAGATTAGTCTGGGGTTGTGGGGAAGGAATTGCTCAAAGTCATATATTCAGTTAACAAGAGAGCCACAGAGGAACCAAATTCTTCATTGTTCAGTCATTTCAGTTGTGTCTGACTCTTCATGACCCCAGTTGGGGTTTTCTTGGCAAAGATACTGGAGCAGTTTGCCATTTCTTTTCCCAGCTCATTTGCCAGGTGAGGAAACTGGAGCATACAAGGTCAAGTGACTTAATCAGGGTCACACAGAAAGTGTCTGAGGCTAGATTTGAACTCAGGAAGACAAATCTTACTGACTCCAGGCTGCCCACCTGAATTTGAGATCTGTGTAAAGTGGTAGGCTGTTGGAGTCAGGAAAAACATGGTTTCAGTCAATGACCTAAGCAACAAGCATTTCTTAGGGTCCCCCTGTGTGCTAAGCATTGTTCTAGGAGCTGAAGAAACAAAACAAATGGAAAACACCTTCTCTCAAGGAGGGAAAGATCTTTGACATTTACTAGCTGTATGACCCTGGACAAGTCAGGAAGACCTCAGTTTTCTTGCCTATAAAATGGGGAAAGTAATACATGCAGCACTAAATGAAAGAACTATTTAAAGTGCTTTCAGAAACTTAAAGTGTTGTGTAAAGATCATTATCATCATCAATGATTTCACCTCATGGGCCTCAGTTTCCTTCTCAGTAAGAAAAGTCCTAGACCAGAAGGCACCACATCCCACAGTCTCTTGATTCCTCCCTTTCTGCCTAGGGCTCATCCTACCAGGGCATGCTGAAGCCAAGCAGCCCCTCCTGCTGAGATATTGAACAGACTCATTTCTAACCCATTTCAATCCCCTGCCTTCTGGCGCCAGGGCTTTGGCCCGAGGGGGACTCCCAGATGTGGCTCCCAGATGTGACCCTGGTACAGAAGGCAGCTTCCCTAGCTTCCCCTTACCCCCCTTCCCTTCTGTCAGCCCCTCTCTGTCAACAAGAGAGAACGCCATCCAACCCTTTAGCAGGGACCCAGGAGGAAGGGGCCTCCTCCATCAGCCTCTAAGGACTTTAATAATTCACACCATCCTTTCCCCATCTCCCTCCTGAGCAGCCAATTAGTGCCAGGACAGTCATAATGTTTCCTTCTGGATTTCTCTCTCTCTCTCTCTCTCTCTCTCTCTCTCTTTTAAAATCCTCATCAATTAGTGGAGAAGTCATGAGGTCACAGACAAGCAGGCACAGAGCCGAATCCTTATTCCCTCTTCAGGGTAAAGGGGGTGGAAATGAAGTTATTGGAGAAAATCAGGCCTGGATGAGTGTAGAGGGGACTGGGCACCCATGGTTCTTGGGGCTCTTTGTTCTCGACCAATGTAGGAAGCAGATGGCAGCTCGTAGAGACATTTGCTCCTTTGGGAATGGCTGCTCCAATGCATTCAACATGGAATTTGGCCCGTTAGTTATTTAATGTCACAAATGATGACCAGAAGCCTCCCAGAACTTCAACTCTAAGGCAAGATAAGCTTAGGATAGAGGGGATCCTGGTACAACTGATGTACCTGAACAGGAATCTCTTCTATTCATACCTACTAGGCTGTCAGAACCAGAGAAATACAGACTCTTGGACCCAGAGGGGATCTTAGAGACTATTGAATCAAATCATTTTATAGATGAGGAAACTGAGGCCCATAGATATAAACTTCTGAATATGAAAGATGAAGAAGAGGGAGGGGACAATATTTCATTTGGCCTTGTCCATTTCTGCAGAGAACGTTTCTTGAATTTGACCTTGCTTCTCTATTCCCAAAGCCATTTTGCGGATAAGGAAACTGAGGTTCAGAGAGGCTAAGTAATATAACATCCTAGTCTTAGAGCTGGAAAGGATCTCAAAAGTCATCTAGCACTAATTCCACATTAAAACATGACAGCTTAGGAGAATCCAGGTGGATTTGTTTTCACTTATTTCCATATCAGTGTCTGCTCTGGAATGGGACTAACTGTGTAGGGTCCTCAACTCTGAGTCCTGCAGGCTTTCAGTACCCCAGAATCAGAAGATCTCAGAGGTGGAGGGGACCTGAGAGTCAGCTGGTCTTTCCTGCTGTGCTTTAAAGATAATCTTCCCTGCAAGAACTCAAGTGGTGGGGAACTCATTACCTCCTGAAGCAATTCATTTCACCTTTGGACAACTCCCATTAGGAAGGTTTTCCTGACATTAAACCTAAGCCTGTCTCTTTTGCAGTTTTTTTCCCATTCCTCCTACTTTCTGCCTCCTGGGACCAGTTAGAACACATCTCATTCCTACTTAATGGGATGGACCTTGAACTATTGAAGATAGCTGTCTTGTCACCTCAAACCCTGAACTTCACCCCAAAGTTTTCTATTCTCTAAGCTAAACTTCATAAGTTCTCTGAAATGATCCTCATATGACATGATCTTCAGCCATTCTGGTTCCTCTTCCATTAGAATATAAACTCCTTGAGGGAAGAGATTGGATCTTGAGTCTTTTTTTTTTCTCCAACCCTTTGTACCATATTTGGTACATAGTATGTGCTTGATAAATGTTTATCAACTATTGACTGACCCTCTTCTGAAAACTCATTAGTTCTCAATGTTCTTTGAAAACGTGATGCTCAGAACTGAATGCACCTCCCCAGAGATATCTACCCACCACGGCAGAGGACAGAGGAATGGTCACTTTTTGTGTATAGGACTCTAACTCTCTTAAAGCAGCTTAAGATAGTTTTACCTTCTTGTTTTCTGTGTCAAGCTCCTAGTAGCTTGCAGTCTACTAGGATCCCCAGATTTTTTTAACTCTACATCAGAGTCTAGACACATCCCCCCCATCCTACATTTGTGAGGTTGACTTTTTTGGGGGGGGGACTCAAATATAGGACTTTATATTTATCTCTAATAATTTCAATTTGTTAGATTCTACTCCAACATTCCAGTACATAGGGAAATTTTGGTATTCTGACTCTATCATACAACATGTTAAATGCCTCTCCCAACCTTGGATCATCTGAAAACTTGATAAGCATGCCATCTATGCTTTTATCTAAGTAGCTGATAAAAGCGTTAAGCAGCATGAGACTTAGTTTAGATCTCTGGGATATACTACTATAGACCTCCTTCCAAGCTGACATCAGTGATGGCTAGCACTTATACAACTCTGTAAGGTTTGCAAAGCACTTTGCCCATGTCCTCTCATTTGATTGTCATGACCACCTATTATCGTTCTAATTTTACAGATTAGGAAACTGAAGCTAAAAGGGGTTAAGTGAATCTTCCAGGTCACACAGTTAATAAGTGTCCAAGGCAGGATTTAAATTCAGGTCTTCCTGACTCCAAGTTCTGCATTTATATCAGTGACTCCACTTAGCTGTCTAATTATGTCATTAGTTTCGTGTGACTTCTCATGTGCTCTATGCTTCAGCCAAGCGGATCTATTTGCTGTTCTCTGGACAAAACATTCCATTTCGTGGTCTCTGTGTCTTTGAAATGGCTGTTCCTATGCCTAGAATGCTCTCACTTCTGACTCCAGGAATCCCTGTCTTCCTATGCATCCTACTCAAGTCTACCAAATATGTCTCTATGGCCCTTTGGGTGACATGTAACATTATATTCTTCATAGAATGTGATATTTCATGGCTCCTAGTCTTATGGCATCACCAGTAAATTACTACAGAAAAGCAATATGAGTCGTTTGCTTTAAGGAAAATCTCAGAATCATTAAAAAATAGCGTATAGTTTTCCAAATGCAATTCAGTCTATATTCCTCCTATCCAATTTTGGGCTCAGTGTATTATCCATCAGTTATTAAACATATAGATGGACCAGATATCCAGGTATAGATATTGGCTGTATTCAACTCCATAGAAAAATTTGATCAATAGACATTCTTCTTTTATCCATTTGGTTTTTCCTGTGTACAGTCATACTGATCTCTTTGGAGTCATAATTCATTTCATCTAAAAAATTCTGCAGTGTTCAACCAGAGCAAGATCATCTGCAAACAAAAGCATCTAATCCAGAAGTTCTTAATTTTTTCGTGAGACCCCTTTGAATGTCTGGTGAAGCCTCGGGACCTTTTCACAAAACATTTTTTTTAATAATCATAATTTAAGGAAATTCTAAATTTCAGTTAGAAATTAGCGAAATTGAATATGCAATTTCCCCCATTTGAGTTCCTAATCTCTTTGAAATATGTCCATGATTATTCCAAGATAGGAACCTCTGATCTAAGGTACTCTTCCATCTATAGTAAATACTTCTACCATCTCTGTATTGGAATCCTCCCTGAGAGTTGTGAATGCCTTTGTCGAACATATGTCTCTGTTTTATTCCTTGCTCCATATGAATAATCGGAGGCCATTAAACAAAGTTATTTCTTCAGTTTCCATATTTCAAGTAATGTTATATGATTTCCCACATGGTACCACTTGCCAAAGCTTTCCTGTGAGCTTGCCAGGCTTAGATACATGCCATAATAAATCATCATTGGCAAGAGAAGGGGCAGAGAGGAAGGTTGCAAACCAGGTAGTAAAGTCATTGGAAAAGTTGGGAGAAGCAAGTAGAGACTGGCAGATGGCAGCAACAGAATGAGGTGAGAGTGGGAGTATATCTGATGGACCTTAAATGAAAAAGAGGTCCCCAAGTAATGGTCTTAGAGCACTGTTCTAGAAGAGGCATTGGAGAACATAGACTGTCCACCTGTCTGACTGGGGAAAAGAAGACTGGGCTGACGGTAGATCACAAGGGAGTAGGGCATACTGAAGGGAGAAGCTATCTTTCCATTAACATGCAGAGGGGGTGTGAATGATGACCTAAATGATCAAAGGTACAGGGGAATTTCTTGATTTGTGGATTATAAGTGGCCCTGTAAAAAGGACTAGGGGATAGGTGAGCTAGATTGCACTGGGAGAGGGAGTAATTAGAAAGGCATTGGGATTTGGAAAGGAGGGAAAGTCAGGATCTAAATTCCTGAGACTGGGTCTTGAGGCTGAGATTGGATCACTGGGATCAGGGAGCCAGGAGGAGAGAAGGTAGAGGATGGTCTGCTTCTCCAGCAGAACTCAAAGAAGAGAGGCAGAGTTTGACCCCAAACTTCTCAATGGAATTTGGAATTCGGGTGTTTTGGAGTCTGTCCTGCCTTAGCCCAGATAGCCCATTGGTCTCTGTTAGTACTTTGGGGCTAGGATTAGGAAAGAAGAGGGATGACTGGAGGTCTGCCAAATTCTCTTTCTAGCTAATTACCTATTTTATGTTCTAAAGTTCCTTTCATGTCTGACATTCTATGCTCTCTGTGTTTCAAGGTTCCTCGCAGCTCCAAAATTCCATGTTCTATGAGTTAAGGTTATTCCAAGCTCTGAATTCTATGTTATGTGCCCTAAGCTCCCTCCCAATTTTATTATTCTATATTTTTTTATAGAATTAAATTAAATTTTACCATCAAAAAAGAAATATATGTATCTCCATCATCTCTCTCTCTCTCTCTCTCTCTGTTTTTAATTGTACTCTGAGTTCTTTATCTCTCTATCAGGACATAGAAAGCATGTTTTATCATTAATCCTCTGAATTAATGCTTTATTATTAGGCTGATCAGACTTCCTAAGTCTCAAAGTTGCTTGTCTTTACCATATTGTAGTACAAATTGTTTCTGGCTCTGTTCATTTCAATATGTATCAGTTCATACAAGTCTTCCCAGGTTGCTCTGAAACTGCATTTCTTACAATAAAATAGTATTCCATCACATTCATATGCCATAACTTATTCAGTCATTTTCCAATTGATGGAAACCCCTCAGATTCCCATTATCTGCCACCTCAAAAGAGCTGTAAATATTTTTATATCATTTGTTAGACTTTGCTTTGCTTAGGACTAATCCATCCTTTAATCTACCCTCCCTCTAATTCTCCTTTCTCCCTACTCCTCTTTACTTCTTATTTCTCTGTTGAGTGAAATATATTTCTGTATCCAACTTGTGTGTGTTTGTATATATGTATTCTCTCCTCCTTTGGCTGGTTCATATGAGAGTGAGGTTAAAGTGTCAGCTGTTTCTCCCACCATTTCCTCTTTGTTTGTATAGCCTTCTACACAAACACACATAGTCTTGCATGCCTTGTTTATATGAAATAATTTCCACTAATCTTCCTTTCCCTTTTCTGCACCTCAACCCTATATATTCCTCTTTTTTTTCTCCTTCTAGTCTTAAGATAATCAAGACATAGCAGAACCATAACTAGGCCTTGTCTAATTAGGCTACCTCTATGACTTACAGTGATTCAGAAGAGAAACGTGTCTCATGTTTAAATATAAGCAATTTATCTTTATTTCATCTCTTATGATTGTTTGTTTTTATTTCTTTGTGTTTCTCTTAACTATTGTGTTTGCACTTCAGAGTTTTTAGGAAGCTCTAATCTTTTCATCAGGAATATTTGGAAGTCCTGTATTTCATTAAGAATTCATTTTTTCCCTCTAGGATTATACTCAGTTTTTCTGGGAAAGATATTTTGGTTGTAAGCCTTCTAGAATATCGTATCCAAGCTCTTTGATTCTTTAAAGTGGTGACTGCTAAATTCACATATGATTCTGAGTGTTTCTTCTCAGTACTTGAATTCTTTCTGGCTACTTGCAGCTATTTTTTTTCCCTTTGACCTGGAAGCTCTAAATTTTGGCTGTAAACTTCCTGGAGATTTCCTTCTGGAATTTCTTTCAGAAGGTGACCAATAGATTCTTTCTGTTTCCACTTAGCCCTCTAGTTCCAGAGATCTAGACAGTTTTCTTTTACGATTTCTTGAAATATGATGTCTAGGCTCATTTTTTTTGGTCATGGCATTCATGTAACACTGTGATTCTTAAATAATCTCTCCTCAACCTGTTTTCTAAGTCAGCTGTTTTGGCTAGGAGATTCCTTACATTTTCTTCTATTTTTTTCAGTCTTTTGACTTCATTTTAATATTTCTGGTTTAGTTCATTATAATATTGGGGGAGTTTGTTGCTTGGGTAAGATTTTGGCAATCTCTTGTGCCAGGCTGTTAATCCCCTTTCCAATTCTTTCTTCCAAAACTCTAATTTCTATTCCCATCTTTTTCCTCTAGCATTCTCATTTCATTGATGAAAGAAAAACTTTTTAAAACTCTTTTTTCATTGCTTCCAGGAATTACGGCTGAAATTGTGCCCAAGCTGTGTTTTCCTTTGAGGTTTTGCTTATAGATGTTTTGAAACCATTTTCTTCTTTTGGACTTGTGTCTTAAATGTCTTTGTTACCATAATGGATTTTTTGGGGGGTTCTTTTTCGGTTTCTTTTTTATTTATTCTCCCAGTCTATTTCCTCATTTCAACCTTGCTGTTAGAACTGGTTCTGAGCACGTCTAGAGGGAGCGTCTGAACCGGTTCTGTTGTTTTCTTGGGGCGTGTTGAGTGTTGTGTTGTTCCAGGAACAGCTTAGGCTGGATATCTGTAAGCTCCCAGAGTAGTGTGATCCAGGGCAAAGTTTGATTGTCATCCCCCTGGTGTGGGGGTAAGCTGGAAACTCTTTAAGTTCCTGATCTAGCTTTGGATCTGAGCAATAAGAGACTATTGCTGGACTTGACATTAATCAAACATAATCAAATCGGCTTGTTCAGAGTAATAGAACTGTAGGCTTCCCTTTGGTCTGGAATTCCTGTCTGTTATTCCTCTACAGGTTCAACCTGGGTTACAAGTTGGAACTGAGACCCTGCTATGTGGTTGAGGGAGGAACTTGCTTGGTAAACAGACCAAGGCTTTGGACCACTCCCCCTACCTTGAATTGCCTCCCTTGGGTGCAGATCCTCTACTCAGCCCTGGAGCTATGACGTGGACCTGTGTAGTGGGCAACAGATCTGCTAATTGACCCTTTGTTCCTATATCTTGTACAAGTTTATCCCCAATAAGGGCATGGTTCTGGAGCTCCTTCTTGCCTTGATGCACAGCCTCTCCCTGAAATGGAGGGCTTTGTACTGTGAGGTCTCCACCAGACTGTTTCCCTATGCTGACCTGGGCTGGAAAAGTGATTCACAGTGATTTTTTTCTTTTATTTCCTAATCCAGATTCATTCTGGTGTATTTTCTTGATCTGTTTGGAGGAGATGGATTTTTGGCGGGAGGGGTGAAGAAGCTCACTGTGTTTCTGCCTGCTACTCTGCCATTTTGTCTCTGCCCTCTCTAACATTCTATGTTCTAGGATCTATTCTAGCTCCAATATTCTCAGTTCTGTATCCTAGAATCTCTTTCACTTCAGACATTCTGTGTTCTAAGTTCTAAGGCCTCTCCAAGTTCCCATATTCAATGCTCAAAGTTCCCATCTCTGACATTCTATGTTCTGAGTACAAAGGTGGGGTTGAAATCACCCTGCCCTACTTAGCCTTGATACTTTTATCAGATGAGAACACATCTAGACTTCTCACTGGGTGTAATCAAGGCTTGGACACCTCCCTAGGTGTGAGAGGAAGTCTTTTCAAATTTTTTGTGAAACTTGGTCAGGACTTATATAAAAACACTGAATTAGTTGGACTTGTGGATTCAAGCTAGAGCTTGAGCCAAGAGAATGTTCCAGCCAAATCCCTGAGGACTGACTGCTTTGGTGGGGGTAGGGGGAAGGAGAGTATCTTAGTTTTGGCTTCCTGCCCCAAACTCTTGCTAAGAGTAAGACCTTGTGGGCTTCAAATGGTCTGAAGAATTTGAATCTTCCCATTTTCCCCATAAACATTCTTAGCAGAATCTACAAAAAAATTGACAGAAGAGTTTGCATCAGGAGCCAAGGACTCACTAGATAAAGATTCAAGGCTCTTCAATGAGCCCAGAAGAAAAAATAAAACCATCCTTATAGGGAACAACTGTGGTATTTTAGCAAAGGGACTTTCAAAAGCTGTTGTCCCTTTACCATGTTCTCTAAGCTTCAGTTCCCTTCCCCTGTACTATGTATGTTCATGTGGGAGAGTGTCACAGACTTGTGGAAAGATGTTTCATACCACCTACTCTGACCACACCATTTAATAAGTGTCCTTTTCTAAAAGTCTGGTATATTTCGATATACCCTCCTTTCCTTAAGTCTGGATGACTTATTGATTTCTACTGTAAATAGTACAGGAAGCACACCAGTGGGGGCTTGTGAGCTACAGCATTAGAAAAACAACTCATTATCCCTCAGGGCCACCTCTAGGCTTTCAGGGGGCAAGTAGCAACTGAACTCTAGAGACCCAACTTGTCAGTGATTCTTTGAAAATCTCTTCCTGTTTGTAAGATTCCGGTCTCTAAGTAGGAGAGAATGGAGGTGGCGGAAAGAACAGAAGGGTAGGGGCTTTGGGGATGGGAGGCAGGAGAACAGCAGCAGAGAATATGGCTGGCAGACCCCGTTTGACTCTCCCCATAACCAGAGCTGAGCCGTGAGCTGATGTTTCATAAAATAAAAAGAGTCCCTGAATTGAGAAATATGTGTGTCTGCGAGATTGGATTGTGCAGTGAACAGTGTCGGCAGCAAAGCGACCATACATCACAAGTGTGTCAAGCAGTGGAGGAGGCGGGAGTGCCTGGGGGATGGGTTTGAAGGTGACCTTCTGCAGAGTGGGCCCTACCCAGCAGGTTCTCAGTGCCCCCTAGCAGCGGAGGCCTGGACCTTATCCCAACCTCACAATTTTTCTTTCTATTTAAATTTTCCATTTATGATGTAAATGACTGCTATGTTTGGGAGATGGGGCCCCATGAAAGGCGTATTGATGCAAAACTCTTTGTTGCTTACCAGTCTTGCTGGTGTGAGTCTGGCCATTCTGTGGGCTCCACTCAATGGGGTTCATGGAATTCTAGGATCCTGGAACTGGAATGCAACTTGGACCCCATTAAGCCCCTAATTTTGTGCAGGAGGAAACTGAAACCCAGAAGGACAATGAGAAAGATCCAACTCAGGGTGGGGCAGCCAGCAACTGTCCCCAATGGGGCAAAAACTCAGGTATCCTGAGTTCCAGTTCATCAGGTGTCACTCAGTTCTTGTACCAGTAGCCATAGTGAGCAGTGGGGAGGGCCTTGAGTGGCATCCATTCCTGAGAGCAGGGAATGTCTAGCAACACAGAATTCTGGGATCCAAGAACTCTTTAAGAGCATTTTTGGTTTAATTAGGCATCTGGGTGGGTAGAACATTGAAGTTGGAGTCAGGAAGACCTGAGTTAACATCCTGTCTCAGTCACTTACTAATGGTGAGATCTTGGGCTAATTTCTTAACTTCTTTCAGCCCAGTCTCTAAAATGGGGATGATGATAACACTCTTCTTACAGGGTCAAATCACCTCCAAGACCCAAGATATAGACCATCTGACTGTCTAAAGAACACTCTGTTTGTAGTCAGGGGAACCTGGATTTGAATTCTGGCTACTTGTATCTGCTGCTTACTAGCTGAGTGACCTTGGGAAAGTCACTTAACTTTGCCTGTAAAATGGAGGGAGGTTGGACTGGGTAATCTCTAAGTTTCTTTCCAGATGTAGACTCATGTTTTATGACTCTGTTGTACTAGAACTTGTACACTTATGGGTGGCTGTCTAAATTTTCAGGAGATCCCTGTGTCTCTAGCTGCCAGAGGAAGATGGCTTCACAGTGCATGGCTCCCATGGCTCAACTCCTGGTCTTGTGTGGGCCACCCCATCTCAGAGGGTTCTCTATCTGCCAGATCACAGTAAGAGGCTAGAGAAAAATGGAGGCATGGGTGTGGAGTCCTGAGTCAGAAAGAAGGGGAGGCTCTTGACTGAGGTAACTGCCAGTTCTGAACCCTGTGGTACAAATGAACTATAATACTTAGCAGTTTTTAGTAGGGTGATAGTCTTTCTCTCACTGCCCCCCAGCAATATGTCCCTTCTTTGCCCATGTTGGCAGGCATCTTCCAGAAATCCCAGGCTTTAAGGGTTGAAGTAACTGAGGGGTGGGAGTAGGCAGGAAGGTACACTAGAATGGTGAAAGGGGCCAAGTGGTTCACTGTTCAAATCGGCTCTGTCACTTGCTGGCTGTGTGACTCTTGTTAAGTCCTCTCCCCTTTCTGGGCCTCTCTGTTGTCCTCAGTAAAATGAGGAAAACAATACCAGCCCCTCATGCCTCACAGGGGTGTTTTGAGCAGTGTTCTAATTATCAGTGGAATGCAAAAATAAGTTATTGGTTCACAATGAATTACATTGGACCCAGTTTGAATCCCACTTCTATCCTTGCACACCTTGGGCCCTTTGGGAAGTTTTAACTTCTCTGGGCCTCAGTCTCTTCATATGAAAAATGAAAATGAACCATAAGGTCCCTGCCAACTCATAATATGTAGATGAAAGTACAAAGTACTTGAAGGACCATTATGTTTGCATAGCAATAATGAGAATTGTACTGTTTGAATTGGGGGCAGGGAAGGATGGAGAGAAGTTAGAGAAAAGAGATGAGAGAAAAGAGGTATTTATGGGTTTGTGTGTAGAAACAGAGAGAAAGAAGAGAGAGAAGATATATGTGTGTACATGCATATACACACACATATATATGGAGAGAGAAACAGACACAGACACATACACAAAGGGAGATTGACTTAAGTTCAAGATAATGGAGAATTTCCTTATAATTAGAAAGATCCTCAAGTGAGATGGATTGTCTCCGATGGTACAGAGCTCCCCTTCCTCACTCAGTGTCTTCAAGATGAATCTGAATGACTACTTGTCAAGGAGGACTGGAGGAAGGAAGACTCTTCCAGCCCAGGACAAGTTGGACTAGCCCAGGAAATCAATCAGCAAACATTAAGCATTCATTATGTATCAAGCACTGCACGAGTCACTGGTGACAGAAAGACAAAATTGAAACGGTCCCTGCCTTCAAGGAGTTCATAGTCTAGCTGGGAAGACAACATATACATTTGTGGATATAAAACAATGCAAAATAAATGCAAAGTGATTTTGAGTGGGAGATGCTAACAGTGTGGAGGGATCAGAAAAAGGCCTCATGTAGCAGGTGGCCCTTGAGCTGAGTCTTGAAGGAAACTGGAGATTCTGAGAGCTGGAGGCAAGGAGCGAGGGCATTCTAGGCAGGGTGTATGGAGGGGAGTAATTTAAAAGAAGGCCAGACAGGTAGTCTGGGACTTTCCAGGGTGTGAAGGACTTTAAATGCCAAACAGAAGAGTTTAGATTTTATCCTAGAGGTAATAAGAAGCCACTGGAGTTTATGGAGTGGAGGGGTGACTTATCTTTGCACTTTAGGATTATCACAGCTGTGTAAAGTATGGATTAGAGATGAAAGAGAATTAAGGAGGGGAAACCACTGAGGAGACTACTGCTTTTTTGGCTTCCCTATCGCTTTTCCAAAACCTACCTCATCTACTTGACAGTTGTGTGACTTTGGACAAGTTACCTTCTTTGCTTTCACAACTTATTAGAAGAGTAATAATATTCATAGTACCAACTAACCAGGAGGTGGCTGTGCCAAATTTGATGATGTGTGTAAAGTGCTTTTTAGATCTCAAAATTATCACCATCATCATCATCACTCCACCACCATTGCCATTACCTCCACCACTGTCATCATCATCACCATCACCATTACCTCCACCACCACCATCATCATCACCATCACCATTACCTCCACCACCACCATCATCATCATCACTCCACCACCATTGCCATTACCTCCACCACCACCATCATCATCACCATCACCATTACCTCCACCACCACCATCATCATCACCATCACCATTACCTCCACCACCATCATCATCATCACCATCACCATTACCTCCACCACCACCATCATCATCATCACTCCACCACCATTGCCATTACCTCCACCACCACCATCATCATTATTATACTGTGAACTTGCTGTCCACTAAAACCTTCAGATTCCTTCCACAGGAATAATTCTTTGGAGACACCTCCACTGACTTGTGCTTGTGATATAGATTTTTTGAACCTAAGTGTAAGATTTTACATTTTTATTTTAACTTCATTTTAATCATTTTGACTCAGAATTCCAGCCTATGTGATTCAGTACAGAGGGAACTAAACTTGGAGTCACAGGACCTGAGTTTAAATCCTGCTTCTACTTTGCACTAACTATGTGACCTTGGACTCTCTGGGACTCATTTTGATCTTCTGTAAAATAGGGATATTGAACTAGGTAGCTTCATTATTCCATTGTAGACCAAGATCTAAGGTCCTAGGATTATAAAGGAAATGTGAATCCTGACTTCCCTACCCAAGAGAATTTTAAAAATTTCTTTAATTCCCCCTGGCTTTGGGACGATATGCTACAAGTGGCAAATATGAGTGATACAGGTGGTTCCACTTCAATGCCAATAAAGTACCCCCTCTACCTCTGCCCCACCACCCAATCCACATTACCTGGCATTATATTGGTTTCATGTTTGAAAGGCACTTGCTTTAGAATATTTTGAGTTTTTCTTGGCATTAGTTTCTGTGCACACTTGCCTATAAATCTTAGCTTCACTGGTCACTTCAAATTATGATAAAATGAGAACTCACAAGCTTTAAAAGGCTTCAAAAAAGTCTTTTCTTAAAGCTTGATTCTGTTCATTCAGTCTCTCAGTGACCTAAACACAAATTCTCTCCCACTTCCCGTTTGGTCCAAATACTCTGTCTTTCAAGGATTAACCACAGGGTCTAGAACCCAAAGGGACCTCAGCAGCCATCTGGTCTGACTTTAAAGATGTGTGAAGTCATCATCCTCAACACCATCCTCATCATCACCACCACCACTACAGCCTACCCAACAAGCACTTCTCCAGGTTCTGCCCAAAGACCTCCGAAGAGGGAGAGCCTTCCACCTCCTGGGGGAGCCCATTACACTTTGGGATGGTCCTCATTAGGAAGTTTTTTCTGACATTTGACCCACATTGACCTCTCTTCAACATCCCCCCAGTATTCTTAGCGCTTTCCTTTGGGACCAAGAAGAATAAGTCACATCTTTCTTCTACCCATGACAACCTGCCAAACAATTGAAGTCGTCCACCAACTGCCTTCCTAGTCTTCTCTTCCTGTGGCTATACATTCCATGTTTCTTCAACTAATTCTCCTACAGCATAAGTATGTCTTCTGCTAATCACCGCTAAGGAAGAAAGCACTTAGCAAAACCTTAGAAACGGGATTCTTTTTTTGTGACCCAAGAATACAAACATGAACTTGGGTCAGGGCAGAAGGGAGTAGAAGTGCCTTCCTGGGCTACTGACCAGCGAAGCTCACCCTAGATTGGGCGTGCCCTGCTTGGAGCCTGGCAGCATCTTGGAAAGACTGTATTACTGCTTGGGATCTGCATATCAGCAAAAGACTGGGAATCAAGTCTGAGAGAAGAAGATGTGTAATCCACACATTGCAGTCCTGAGGTCCATGAGCCACAATGCTGATCCAGTTGTGGCCTGATTCCATCTCAGTGTGTCATTAAGAAAACTAAGGCAAGAAAAGAACTGTCATGGAATCACAGACTGAATTAAGGTAGGAAGACCCTTAGAGCATAGGAAAGGGAATCAGAGCTGGGAGGGCCCTTAAAACTTAGAATATATGCTGTAGAAGAGTAGTAGTACAGGTAACAGTAATCTCTCTAGCACTTCTAAGACCTTAACCAGGGTGAGAAATGTGTGATATCTGAAGATGGCTTGAAGGAACTGGGTATGTTTAGCCTGGAGAAGACTCGAGGGGACATGACAGCTGTCTGAAAGTATTTGAAGGGTTGTCAAATGAAGGAGGGATTAGACAGGCTCCACTTGGTCCCAGAAGGCAGAGTTAGAATCAATGGGGTTTGGAAGGGTAGGGGGATAAGGGAGAGTTGCAAAATATCGGTTTGATGTCAGGAAAAGCTTCCTGCCCATGAGAGCTGTTCCCCAGTGGAATGGGCTGCTTCGAGGAGTGGTGGCTTCATCCTCCTTGGATTTCAACATAGGCTGGAGGAGCACTGGACATAGATGTTCTGGGAGGCCATTCCTTTCATGGATGGATTGGAGCAGAGGTCACTCAGGTACCCTCCAGCCCTGTGATCATGTGATTCTGGGGAGGTCTTCAACCATTTGCCACTCACCTCTTGGCAAGACTTTGAGGTAGGCAATGAGAGTATGATGATTGCCATTTTACAGATGAGGAAACTGAGACCCAGAGAAGTGAAAAGTGAAGTGAAAAAGCTTTGAAGCATTCAAGCCTGGCTTAGAACCCAGGTCTCCTGACCCCCAAGGCCACAGCTAGGCTCACTGTGCCCTTCTCTCCGATTCTGATCTTGGAGCAGCTGAAAAAATATTACCAAGTGAGACATCTGTAAACATTTAGTACAGTACCTGGCACATAGTAGGTCCTTAATAAGAGCTTGGTCTAGTTCCTTACCCCTCTCCCAACCCTATCTGTCCCATAGCTTATTCAGATCTTACTTCTCTCCCAGCACCTAGCACACAGTAGGTACTTCATATCGAATTGACTTTAATGTTTCTTATATACCTGCCTTCTGGGAATGATCTTGACTCTGATGACAGATGAAATGGTGTTCAGATTGTCTTAGTTCAAACTTGGTATCCATGGATTTTTAAAGGTAGCATTCAAGGTAGACTTTAATCTAATCTCCAAATAAAAGTGAACAGCTGGGCTGCACCAGTCTCTAAGCCAAGGGCAGATGATGAACTCTCATCACACTTTTACCAGAGCATCTTCAGGGGCAGTGTGAACCTGCACTGGACTTGCAGAGGCAGTGAGGTCTAATAGACAGGACATTGGAGTCAGAAAAGCCTGGGTTTAATCCTGCCTCAGATACTTACTGTCTGTGTGACCCTGGCCAAGTCACTTTATTCCTTTGGCCTCAGTTTCCTCATCTGTTGAATGAGGAGGACAGACTTGGCCAGGTCCCTTCTGAGGTCCCTTTCAGCTCTGACTCTATGAACCTTGATTTGGGTTCAGGTTCTGACTCTGGCACTAACTAGCTTTGTGACCCTGAAGACAGAAGCAGAAATACCTGAGTCGAACCTTGAAAGAACAAGAAACTTGTACCAGGTCAGGCCTGGGGTGGCCTAAGAGAATGCCCAGGAAGGGTAGAAGGAATAAGCATCAGGATCTTGACTCAAATCCATGTCTCCCAGCCCACTTTCCTTTCCTGCCTCAGGTATGTGGCCTGGCTCACTTCCAGAGGATGGGAGATCCCCAAACTGTGAGAGTGTCTCTGGGCTTGAGGGGGACAGCAGGGGCAGTTTACTGTCCTCCCCTCTGCAGAGGATGTTCAGAATGGGTGATTTGTCTCCCTGTGGCATCCCCTACAGACTGGGAAGGATGAAGGATGGGCTTGCCAATGAACTGCTCAGTCTAGCTGCTGGAATCTGGCCCTGACACTTTTGTGCCAGCATGGGACTGGAGGTTGTTGAGGGAGCCAGGCTAGGGGAGACCCAGCTCTCTGGGTGAGAAAGGAGAAAGCCAGCTAAGGCAGGAGGCACTAAGATATGGGCATACCTGGCTCTCTGCTGGCCTCAATTTTCTGATCTGTAAAATGGAGATAATAATCTCTACCTTCCCACCTTAAAGGACTGCAGTGCATCCTGAGGCCCTGGAGAAAGGGGTGCCATTATTAGTACTACAACTTCAGAACCACTGGTCTCCAAGATGGGGCAGCAGCTGTGGGGGCCCATCTGCTCAGTAGGGACTGGGCAAAGGCCACTCAATGACTGTTTCCTGCCTTGGGAAAGGCAGCCCAGGGACTGAGGCAAGCCAGCCCCCTGGTGCTCCTCCTTTCCTCCCACTTCAAGTCAACACAGCAGCTGGGCCCAGTCAGCAGATCTCGAGCCCTCTGGGAGCTGGTTGGAACAGGCTGACAGTCTATTTGTTATTGGAGTAATAAATAAATGAGCCCCTCGTCAGCAGAGGGAAGGAGGGAGGGAAGGAGGGACTGTGGTGGATGGACTGGAGCTTGTACAAGATGAATGTGGCCTTTGGAACAGACCAATATTTACCAACGTGGAGACCAAGCTGTTACTCCTGCTCAAGGCCCCTTGGGTCTGAAATCCACGCAGAAATGGACATTTTTCTTGCTCCTTTCCTCCCCCTAGAGTACTATCCTTCACCCCAGATGTTAACACTGTCTTTAGCTAGTGAAGGTGGGTTAGTAAGTTCTGGGATGATAAGCAGGACTGTGCAGGAATCAGACATCACATCACAACCCCTCAAATTGGATTAGCCAAACCCCAAAATCTCAGAGCTAGAAGGGACATCAGAGGGCACAGGATCATTCGTAACACTGAGAGCTGGGAAGGATTTTAGGAATCACTTTGTCCATCCCCTTCCTTTTGTGAAGGTGACAGAGGTCTAGAGGCTAGGTAAATTGACTAAGGCCACACAGCCAGTAAATAGTACAGCCAAGATTTAAACTTGGGCTCTCTGGCTTGACATCCAGGGTTCATTCTACTGTACCATTCTATATCTAATCTCAATATTCAACTCATGGACCTAGTGCCAGGATGTTCCCACCCCACCCCCTTCCACAAGAGTATCTCTCACAAATGTGACACACTCTCTTATGCAGCCTCTGATTCAGTGTCTCCATCAACAAGGAGCTTACTACCTCCCAAGAGAATCTGCTTCACTCCTCTGTTCAAGGCCTTTCAATGGCTCCCTAAGACCTCCTGACTAAAGGACAAATTCTTCTACCCATCATTCAATGACTTCTACAATACTCACTGTCATGGTCTCTAGATATTTCCTTCACTTTCATAATCCTACTGTTGATATAGGTAGGTGTATATGCCTGCATGGGAGCTATACTTCTGACCATGCCCCTGTGACTTAACCCCTTTCATCCATGAAATACCCACCAAGGTTCTGCCATTTTGATTGGTGACTCCCTCTTACTGGACCACTATTTCAGGAAAACCCTGACCATACATCACTCCCTTCTCTCCAATCACTTCCTCCACAGCATTGCTGTCATCCACAAACCTCTTTCTTTCCTTCTTCCTCCTAGTGGAGGAACTGGTAACTAAGATAAAATTAACTCTGCCATTGATTCTGGGTGGAATGTGTCAATCTGTTTCCATATGGCTCTATTCACAATTTCTGCATCTTTCCAAATCAAAGTGTCCTCTCTTGGCCACTACTCCCCTCTCTGTGCTATCTCTAGACTAGAAGCTCACTGAGAAAAGGGACAGTCTTTGCTTTTATATTATGTCCAAGCACTCAACATGTTTTAAATGCTTAATAAACACTTTCCCCATCTATTAAATTATTAATGAATACTATCTAGTGCTACCCAATCTTATCTCATTTGCTCTATACTACAGACCCAAAAGGACTAATCTCTCTCCTGCATGCATAATTCAGACATACTCGCCACCATGGTTTTCCCTTAAGGTCTAACCTCAGTTCTGCTTCCTTCAGGAAGTCTCCCTGACCACCAGTAAGACCCTTTAGTCACAACACATGTATTTTACGCTTCTCTACTGTATTTGTGATGTAACATTTGCCCATGTCTAACCTCCATCCTAAACTATAAGTTGCAAGAGGGTAGTAACTATCTCATTTAAACTTTCTATTTTTTTCCAAGGGAGAACAAAGCTGTGTACATAGTAGAAACTTAAGAAATGTTAATGGAATTGAATTTACAGCCTTGCTTTTTGGAAAGTCTTTTCCAATCTTAATGGTGCCTGACCAGATCCCAGCTTCAGTCCTCACTCTTGCTTAGAAATTGATACAGATCTGGTTTAAAATTCCAGTTATTTAGTTTTCTACACTTCTGTATTGGATGTGCCAGAATTGCCACTGCACAGTTGCCTTTTCTTTCTCTTGAAGGACCAACTGGGGTATAGTGGCAGTGGCAGGAAGGCAGAGCTATGAGTAAAGCACTGGACCTGAAGTCAAGAAGACCCTGGTGCAGGATCCTGCCTCAGATACTTTCTAGTTGTGTGTCACTTAACCCCAGTCTGCCTCAGTTTCCTCATCTGTAAAATTGGATAATAATTGTTTTTAGTTCCCAAGGTTGCTGTGAGAACAAAATGAGAAAATATTCAAAATGAATATTGTAAACCTGAAAGTGTTTTATAAAGGTTTGCCAGGATTTTTATTATTAATAATTACTATTATTATTATTTTTGGTGGTGGTAAGAGTCAGAAGACCTTGACTCAACTCTACCACTTAATAGCTGTGTGACCTTGGGCTAGTTGCTTTGCCTCTGAGTCTTTATTTGGATCTTGGAATGAAGACACCATTAGTAAGATTAGAGAGAATAGTTTCAATAGTGTGTTTGACAAGATGCCAGATCAGGCTTAGTAAAGTGACAGAGAGAAAATAAAAACAGTAAGGACAATCCCAGCAACTACTATGTCTACAGTGTTCTAAGGCCCCCTTTTCCCAACCATCTCCATGAACTCTACAATCCAAACAAACTGAACTACTTTGTTCCTCACACACAATACTTCAGCTACCATCTTTGTATCTTTGCACTGGCGCTGTCCATGGTACCAGGAATTTCTCCCTTCTCTCATTGCCACCCCTTGTTTCCTTCAAAATTCAATTCAATTCCCCAACTGATAAAAGGCCAATGGATATGAACAGGCAGTTTTCAGAAGAAGAAATCAAAGGCATCAATAGTCACATAAAATGCTCTAAACCACCATTGATCAGAGAATGCAACTGTGTGATACTATCTCACACCTATCAGATTGACTCACATGGCAGAAAAGGAAAATGACAGACACTGGAGGGGATGTGGAAAAATAGGGATATTAAAGCACTCTTGGTGGAGTTGTGAACTGATCCAATCATTCTGGAGAACAATTTGGAACTATGCCTAAAAGGCTACAAAATTGTGTATACCCTTTGATCTAGCAATACCACTACTAGGTCTGTATCCTAAAGAGATTTTTTTTTTAAATATAAATTTGTTTAACTTTTTACATACATTTTAACAAAATTTTGGGTTCCAAATTTTCTCCCCATTTATACCCTCCCCCGACCCCAATACACTGAGCATTCTAATTTTCCTTATCACCAATCTGCCCTCTCTTCTATCATCCCTCCCTTCTCTTGTCCCCATCTTCTCTTTTGTCCTGTAGGACCAGATGACTTTCTATTCCCCATTAACTGTATTTCTTATTTCCTAGTAGCAACAACAATACTAAATAGTTGTTCCTAAAATTTTGAGTTCCAAATTCTCCCCATCCCTCCCTCCCCACCCATTCCCTTTGGGAAGCCAGGCAATTCAATATAGGCCATATCTGTGTAGTTTTGCAAATGACTTCCATAATAGTCGTGTTGTGTAAGACTAACTGTATTTCCCTCCATCCTATCCTGCCCCCCATTGTTTCTATTCAGTCTTTTGATTCTGTCCCTTCTCGAGTGTTGACTTCAAATTGCTCCCTTCTCCCATTGCCCTCCCTTCCATCATCCCCCCACCCTGCTTATCTCCTTCTCCCCCACTTTCCTGTATTGTTAGATAGGTTTTCATACCAAAATGAGTGTGCATTTTATTCCTTCCTTTAGTTGAATGTGATGAGGGTAAACTTCATGTATTTTTTCTCAGCTCTCCTCTTTTTCCCTCCACTAAAAAGTCTCCTGCTTGCCTCTTGAATGAGAGATAATTTACCCCATTCCATTTCACCCTCTCTCCTCCCACTACATTTCTCTCTCACCATTTGCCTTAATTTCTTTTAAGATATGGTCCCATCCTATTCAATTCACTCTGTGCTCTCTGTCTCTGTATGTGCATGCATGTGTGTATGTGTGTGCATGCATGCATGTACGTGTGTGTGCGTGCATGCGTGTACGTGTGTGTGTGTGTGTGTGTGGTCCCACCAACTACCCAGATACTGGAAAGTTTTAAGAGTTACAAATATTGTCTTTCCATGTAGGAATGTAAACAGTTCACCTTTGGTAAGTCCCTTATGACATCTCTTTGCTGTTTATTTTTTCATGCTTCTCTTCATTCTTGTGTTTGAAAGTCAAATTTTCTTTTCAGCTCTGGTCTTTTCATCAAGAATGCTTGAAAGTCTTCTGTTTCATTGAAAGACCATATTTTCTCCCGAAGTATTATACTCAGTTTAGCTGGGTAGGTGATTCTTGGTTTGAGTCCTAGTTCCTTTGACTTCTGGAATATTCTATTCCACACCCTTCGATCCCTTAATGTAGAAGCTGCTAGATCTTGAGTTATCCTGATTGTATTTCCACAGTACTGGAATTGTTTCTTTCTAGCTGCTTGCAATATTTTCTCCTTGACCTGGGAATTCTGGAATTTGGCCACAATGTTCCTAGGAGTTTCCCTTTTTGGATCTCTTTCAGGCGGTGATCGATGGATTCCTTCAATACTTATTTTGCCCTCTGGTTCTAGAATATCAGGGAGTTTTCCTTGATAATTTCATGGAAGATGATGTCTAGGCTCTTTTTTGATCATGGCTTTCAGGTAGTCCCATAGTTTTTAAATTGTCTCTCCTGGATCTATTTTCCTGGTCAGTTGTTTTTCCAATGAGATATTTCACATTATCTTCCATCTTTTCATTCTTTTGGTTTTGTTTCATGATTTCTTGGTTTCTCAGAATGTCATTAGACTCCATCTGTTCCATTGTAATCTTGAGAGAACTATTTTCTTCAGTGAGCTTTTGAACCTCTTTTTCCATTTGGCTAATTCTGCTTTTGAAAGCATTCTTCTCCTCATTGGCTTTTTGAACCTCTTTTGCCAATTGGGTTAGCCTATTTTTCAAGGTGTTATTTTCTTCAGCACTTTTTTGGGTCTCCTTTAGCAGGGTATTGACCTATTTTTCATGCTTTTCTTGCATCTCTCTCATTTCTCTTCCCAGTTTTTCCTCCTCCTGTCTAACTTGATTTTCAAAATCCTTTTTGAGCTCTTCCATGGCTGAGCCCACCAGACATCCACCTCAGATGTCTGGGATTCAGAGGCCCCGACCTCCACGTCTTTTCCTGATGGCAAGCATTGTAATTCCTCATCAGAAATGAAGGGAGGAAGAAACATCTCTTCCCCAAGAAAATAGCTTTCCATGGTCTTATTTTTCTTGCATTTTCTGGGCATTTTCCCAGCCAGTTACTTCACTTCTGAGACTCCTCTCCACCCCTGCCTAGATCCACCCAGCTAGTGCTTGGGGTCTGAGATTCAAATGCTGCTCCCCAGCCTCAGGGCTTTCAGTGGTGGGCGTGGCTGCTATTCAATGTGAGCTTAAGTTCTGGTGCTCAGGTGGGGGCAGGGCCGTCTCCCAGGCTCAGTTCCCTCAGGCAGTTTATGTGGAAACCTTCAGTAATGGAGCTGCCTGCTCCGGGAGCCGCCTGGTCCCCGCTGCTGCCTCCCGAGGGGGCCCGAATCATGGAGACACCTCACTCCCCTCTCAGCCAGCCCAGACATCTCTCTCACTGAAGTGCCTGTGGGTGGAGGGACTTTCGCACCACTGGAGGTTCCGTCCCCGAAACCTGCTCAGATCTGCTCCTCTGGGGCCACGGCCAGGGCAGTGCAGGGGTGGGCTCCGCGTCTGGAGTGCATTGGACCCCTGGGGACGGCTTTCCAGGGCTCTCTGGAACAGAAATCTCTTCCACTGTGTTTCTGTATGGCTTGCTCTGCTCCAGAATTTGTGGGGAGTTCTTTTTACAGGAAGTTTACGGGCTGTGGATTCGGAGCTAGCATACATGAATCTTTCTACTCCACTGTCTTGGCTCCTCCAAGATTTTTTTTTAAAAGGAAAAGGATATATTTGTACAAAGATATTCAGAACAGCTCTTTTTGTGGTGGCAAAGAATTGGATATTGAGGGGATGCCCTTCAATAGGAAATGGCTAAATAAGTTGTGGTGTGTTATTGTGATGAAATATTGTTGTGTTATAAAAAATGACAAGCAAGGTGATTTCAGAAAAATTTGGAAAGTCTTACATGAACTGATGCAAAGTGAAGTGAGCAGAACCAGGGGAACACTGTATACAGTAACAGCAGTGTTATAATGATGATCAACTGTGAAAGACTTAACTACTCTGATCAAGAGAATGATCCAAGGCAATTCCAAAGGACTCATGATGAAAAATGTTATCCACCTCCAGAGACAAAACTGATGAACTCTAAGTGCTGATTGAATCATAATCTTTCACTTTCTTTTTTGTCTTGTTTGTTTTTTCTTTTGCAACATGGTTAATATGGAAAACTGTTGTACATAACTTCACATGTATAATTACTATTATATTGCTTGCTTTCTCAAGGGGTGGGGAAGAACAGGAGGGAAGGAGAGAACTCAAAATGTTAAAAAATGAATGTTAGAAAAAGTTTGAATGTAATTGGAAAATATTTAACAAAATAAAAATATGTTCAAAAACTCAATTCACACTGAGTTTTTAACCTACTATATGAAAATTTTTATAAACCTTATCTCTCCATCTTTTACTGTCCTCCCTCCCCAAAGTACCTTATGTTCATTTTGTATAAATTTTGTTCATATGTACCTATAATGGCCTAGGCACTGTGCTATGCATTAGAGATACAAAGGAAAATGTTTAAAATATAGTCCCCATTCTCAAAAACTCACATTCCAATGGGGGTGGGGAGAGGGGGAAAGATACAGCATGCACATGTATGAATATGTGTGGTATACAAGCAAAATGAACACATGGAACTTTGGGGAGGGGACACTAGGGCCTGGAAGGACTAGGAAAAACTTCACAAAGAAGGTAACACTTAAACTGAGTCTAAAGGGTAACCAGGGATTCCAAGACACAAAGCACATTCAAGACGTGTGAGATGGCCAATATATAGGCCTAGAGAAGGCACATGGACATCTCACAGAACTGTATGCCTAGTTTGAATAGCAGACAACTAAAATGTAAGTAGATTGGGAAGCTAGGAAGGTGCCTACTTGTAAAAAGCTTTGAGTGCCAAAGAGAAGAGCTTGTATTTCATCCTTGAAGCAAAAGGGAGCCACTGGAATTTGTTGAATGGGTCAATGTAGAATGGCTAAATCATCACTTTAGGAAAAGCTACTTTGGTAGCTGAGTGGAGAAAAGGAATTTTAAAGTGCCTTCTATATGCTAGGCACCATGTTAAGCTCTTTACAAATATTATCTCATATGATGTTCGCAACAGCCTTGGAAAGTAGGTGCTATTTTATCTCCATTTTGCACTTGAAAAAACCTAGGTAGATAAAGGTTTAGTGACTTACCCAAGGTTACACAACTAGGGAATGTCTGAGGCCTGATTTGACCTCAAGTCTTCCTGACTCTAAGCTCAGCTCTCTCTCCACCATATCAGCTAGCCACTTCTAGGTGGAAGCTGAATCAGAGTGGGAAGAGACTTGAGGCAGAGAGAATGAAAAGGAAATAGTAATATTCAGCTTAGCAGTGATAAGGGACTATACCTTGGTGGTGACCTTGTGAGTGGAGAAGAGGGGATGTGTTAGATCCAAGATGTCTTAGAGAGGTCAAAATGACAAGATTTGATAACTGACTTATTAGGCAGGGTGAGTGTGAGGAATCATACCTGGTTGACTGGAAGGATGATGAAGCCTTCAATAGAAACAGGGAAGTTTGTACATGTTTCTTCTCCATCAAAATGCAAACTTCTTGAAAGCAGGGGCTGTTCTACTTTTATTTTTGGGTCCCTAGTACTTAGCATCCGGCACATAGGAGGTACTTAATACATGCTGGATGAGTGATTCCTTACAGCCACCTCATGAAACAGGTTTCTCGTACAAGGATTATTATCCCTGTTCTATAGATAAAAAAAATTAAGCCTCAGAGAAGTGAAATGACTTTCTTGAGGTCACACAGGCTAAGTTCTGAAGTCAGAGAATGAAGCTAGGTCTCTCAATTCACAAGCTCTCACAGGGAGAAAACAGAAAAAGCTTGGTGTAGAAGAGGTCTCTGGGAAAGACATATGTAGACAAAACAAATGTAATCCTTTCCTTTGTTACAGGGCAAAGTTAATTGGATCTGGGCTCTTGATGTGAGTCATTGCCTTGTTCTGGGTTTTGTTTTGTTTTGTTTTTAGGTTGTGGAGAAATCTGTCCTAATTTACTGGATTTGGGGAAAACTTGGCAGAAAGAGAGGATCACTCCTCCCCCTCCCCCCAAGCTCCTGTAGAGTTCAATTGTGCAGTGTCCATAGACCGAAGCCAGTTTTAATTAGATGATCTTCATTACCAAACATGGTGGCAACTGCTGGACAGCTCTAGCCCAGCCCCACAGAGCCTGCATAGCTATTCGCACTAGAGTGGGGAAACATTGTGAATTTTCTCAGTTCAGAAGTGGAAAAGGCCTCAGAGTGCTTCCAATACAACCTCCTCATTTTACAGATGAGGAAACTGAGATCTAGAGAGGTGGTCTCTTGTTCACAGTCACCAGAGGTAGCACATGCTAGAGATGACATGGATTGAATCCCAGCTGTCTGATTCTGAATCTTTTGCTATTTCCACTATGCCTGACTGACTCCTTTCTGAATCAAACCTCCTCTGCTGTGACTTCTGGTTTTCTGAGCTCTGGGTAGCTTCCTTCTAACTCAGAGGGAAAAATCAATTGATAATGACTTCCTTATCTATCAACTTGCAACTCATTCATTATCCTGCTTACATCACCAATCTTCATGTCAGTCTTGGATAAGTCCCTTTCGCCTTCCTGAGCTTCACTTTCCCCACTACAAAAATGTTCTGTCTCCCTCACAGAATTGTCTCAAGTAAAGGATATGAAAAGCTTTGAAGCAAGTGTGAAGCATTGTACCAATTAAAATTATGGTCACAGTTTTAGCAATCACTTAATAACAACTCCATGTGAGTCAATGGTATGACAGGAGAGCCAAAGAAGTGAAAATGATCCTAGGCTGCTTGAAGGGTGCATAGATTCCAGGAAAGCAGAGGGAGTAGGTCATATTGCTTTCCTTTGCCCTGGGCAGGCCACATCTAGAGTATCATAGTCACTTCCAGGTAGTGCTTTGCAAAGGCTGAGGCATTTCTGCAATCTATTTCCTTCCCAACTTTGCCTTATAGAAATCCTCACTTCCTTTAAAGTTCACTTCACGTGATGCCACCTACATGAGGCTGTTTTTAGTGCCCCCAACCACTGGGCTTACATTGCCCAAAAGATTGTCTTGAATTTACTTTGCATATATTTTCCTTGGTAATTTCATAAAAGATGATGTGTAGGCTCTTTTTTTCATCATGGCTTTCAGATAGCCCTATAATTTTTAAATTGTCTCTCCTGGATCTATTTTCCAGGTCAGTTGTTTTTCCAATGAGATATTTCACATTGTCTTCAATTTTTTCATTCTTTTGGTTTTGTTTTGTAATTTCTTGATTTCTCATAAAGTTTTTAAAGAACTATTTTCTTCAGTGAACTTTTGAACCTCCTTTTTCATTTGGCTATTTCTGCTTTTTAAAGCATGTTTCTCCTCATTGGCTTATTGGACCTCTTTTGTCATTTGGGTTGTCTATTATTAAAAGTGTTATTTTCTTCAGCATTTTTGGGGGCCTCCTTTAGCAAGCTGTTGACTTGATTTTCCTGATTTTCTTGCATCACTCTCATTTCTCTTCCCAATTTTTCCTCCGCCTCTCTTACTTGATTTTCAAAATCTTTTTTTTGAGCTCTTTCATGGCCTGAGATCATTGCAAATTTATTTTGGAGGTTTTCGATGAAGAAGCCTTGTCTTTGATGTCTTCCTATAATCGTATGTTTTGTTCTTCATCATCCAAAAGGATGGAAGAAAGTACCTGTTCACCAAGAAAGTAAACTTCTATAGTCTTATATTTCCCCCCTTTTTTGGGCATTTTCCTACACAGTTATATTTAACTTTTGAGCTCTTTGTCAAGTGGAGGTATACTTTAGGGACCTGTGAGTTCTCAGTTCCTCCAAGGTGGCACAATCAAGCGAGAGAAATTTAACCTTTCCTGGCCTGTACTCTGATCTGGGAGTGACCACAAGCTTTTCTGCTCAGGATTTGAGAGTAGGGTTCCCTCTCCACATCTGCCTCCAGCTCCAGCAGTGCTCCGCCTTACCTGAGGGCTGCCACTCAAGACTGAGACCCAGATCAGCTGCTCAATTCCCCCAGAGTCTTTAGGCCAAGGGCTCCAAAAATGAACACTATGACACAGTGACTTCTGCCTGCCCTGGGCCTGAGGCTAGGGCTGGACCCTGCTCCCTGCTCATCCAGGTGAAAGAGCTTTCTCACTGATCATTGAAGCTGTCTTTGCCATTTGTAGGGTGAGAAATCTTGAAATTGCAGCTGCTGTTGAGGATTCTGCCTGCTCCAGTCCTGTCTCTGCTGTGCTGCATGGCCAAGGCTGGGCTGCACTCAGCTCTGAGCCCAGTGTGATAGACCTTTCCTTTCAGCATTCCAGACTGTCTTGGACTGGAAATCTCTTTCATTCTGTTGTTTTGTGGCTTCTGCTCCTCTAAAATTTGTTTAGAGTCATTTTTTTTACAGGTATTTTAAGAGCTTTAGGGGATAGAGCTAAGAGTAGGTCTGTCCTTCACCATCTTGGTCCCATTTTGCATATAGTTAGGTGGACAGGTCATTTCTCCCAATAGAATGTAAACCCTTGTTGCCAGTGTGTTTCATTTGTCCTTGTATCACCAGCACCTAGTATAGCAAATGTCACATGGTACTCAGACAGTCGACTAACATTTATTTAGCACTGTATGCCAGGCACTGTGTAAAGTGATAAGGATATAAAGAAAGGCAAAAATCAAAGTCTATGCAGTCAAGGAGATCATAGTCTAATGGAGAGACAACTTGCAAACCAATGGAAACAAACTGAAACCAATTGGAGAAGGTACTAAGACTCAATAGGACTGGGAGAAGCCTTTTACAGAAGGGGAGTTTTATTTTATTTATTTATTTATTTAACTTTTTACATTCATTTTAACAAAATTTTGGGTTCCAAATTTTCTCCCCATTTATACCCTCCCCCACCCCAATACACCGAGCATTCTAATTTCCCCTATCACCAATCTGCTCTCTCTTCTATCATCCCTCCCTTCTCTTGTCCCCATCTTCTCTTTTGTCCTGTAGGACCAGATGACTTTCTATTCCCCATTAACTGTATTTCTTATTTCCTAGGAGCAACAACAATACTAAACAGTTGTTCCTAAAACTTTGAGTTCCAAATTCTCCCCATCCCTTCCGCCCCACCTGTTCCCTTTGGGAAGGCAGGCAATTCAATATAGGCCATATCTGTGTAGTTTTGCAAATGACTTCCATAATAGTCGTGTTGTGTAAGACTAACTGTATTTTCCTCCATCCTATCCTGCCCCCCATTGTTTCTATTCTGTCTTTTGATCCTGTCTCTTCTCGAGTGTTGACTTCAAATTGCTCCCTCCTCCCATTGCCCTCCCTTCCATCATCCCCCCACCCTGCTTATCTCCTTCTCCCCCACTTTCCTGTATTGTAAGATAGGTTTTCATACCAAAATGAGTGTGCATTTTATTCCTTCCTTTAGTTGAATGTGATGAGGGTAAACTTCATGTATTTTTTCTCAGCTCTCCTCTTTTTCCCTCCACTAAAAAGTCTCCTGCTTGCCTCTTGAATGAGAGATAATTTACCCCATTCCATTTCACCCTCTCTCCTCCCACTACATTTCTCTCTCACCATTTACCTTAATTTCTTTTAAGATATGGTCCAATCCTATTCAATTCACTCTGTGCTCTCTGTCTCTGTATGTGCATGCATGTGTGTATGTGTGTGTGCACGCTCATGCATGTACTTGTGTGTGTGTGCATGTGTGTGTGTATGTGTGTGTGTGGTTCCACTAACTACCCAGATACTGAAAAGTTTTAAGAGTTACAAATTTTGTCTTTCCATGTAGGAATGTAAACAGTTCACCTTTGGTAAGTCCCTTATGACATCTCTTTGCTGTTTACTTTTTCATGCTTCTTCTCATTCTTGTGTTTGAAAGTCAAATTTTCTTTTCAGCTCTGGTCTTTTCATCAAGAATGCTTGAAAGTCTTCTGTTTCATTGAAAGACCATATTTTCCCCTGAAGTATTATATTCAGTTTTGCTGGGTAGGTGATTCTTGGTTTGAGTCCTAGTTCTTTTGACTTCTGGAATATCCTATTCCATGCCCTTTGATCCCTTAATGTAGAAGCTGCAGATCTTGTGTTATCCTGATTGTATTTCCAAAATACTGGAACTGTTTCTTTCTAGCTGCTTGCAATATTTTCTTCTTGACCTGGGAATTCTGGAATTTGGCCACAATGTTCCTAGGAGTTTCTCTTTTTGGATCTTTTTCAGGCGGTGATCGATGGATTCCTTCAATACTTATTTTGCCCTCTGGTTCTAGAATATCAGGGCAGTTTTCCTTGATAATTTCATGGAAGATGATGTCTAGGTTCTTTTCTTGATCATGGCTTTCAGGTAGTCCCATAGTTTTTAAATTGTCTCTCCTGGATCTATTTTCCAGGTCAGTTGTTTTTCCCATGAGATATTTCACATTCTCTTCCATCTTTTCATTCTTTTGGTTTTGTTTCATGATTTCTTGGTTTCTCAGAAAGTCATTAGACTCCATCTGTTCCATTCTAATTTTGAGAGAACTATTAAATTCAGTGAGCTTTTGAACCTCTTTTTCCATTTGGCTAATTCTGCTTTTGAAAGCATTCTTCTCCTCATTGGCTTTTTGAACCTCTTTTGCCAATTGGGTTAGCCTATTTTTCAAGGTGTTATTTTCTTCAGCATTTTTTTGGGTCTCCTTTAGCAAAGTATTGACCCATTTTGCACGCTTTTCTTGCATCTCTCTCATTTCTCTTCCCTGTTTTTCCTCCACCTGTCTAACTTGATTTTCAAAATCTTTTTTGAGCTCTTCCATGGCCTAAGCCAACTGGATATCTATTTCGGATGTTCGGGATACAGAAGCCTTGACTTCTATGTCTTTCCCTGATGGTAAGCATTGTTCTTCCTCATCAGAAATGAAAGGAGGAAACATCTCTTCCCCAATAAAGTAACCTTCTATGGTTTTATTTTTCTTCCCTTTTCTGGGCATTTTCCCAGCCATTTACTTGACTTCTGAGACTACTCTACACCCCTGCCTAGATCCACCCAGCTAGTGCTTGGGGTCTGAGATTCAAATGCTGCTTCCCAGCCTCAGGGCTTTCAGCAGCAGGTGGGGCTGCTATTCAGGGTAAGATTAAATTCAGGTTCTGAGGTGGGGGCAGGGCCACCTCCCAGGCTCAGTTCCCTCAGGGGGTTTATGCAGAGACCTTTAGTAATGGATCGAGCTCCAGCCTGCTTCGGGAGCCCAGGTCTGCTGCTGTCCCTGTCTCCCAGACACTGCCTCCTAAGGGGGCCTGAGTTATGGAGACACCCCGCTCCCCTCTCGGCCAGCCCAGAAGTCTCTCTCACTGACCTGTAGCATCTGTGGGTGGAGGGACCTTCGTGGCCACCAGAAATTCCATCCCTGAAGCCTGCTTGGATCTGTTCCTCTCAGGCCACGGCTAGGAGAGGGCAGGGCTGTGCTCCGTGTCTGGTGTGTGATGGACATTTGGTGCTGGTTTTTCAGGGATCTCTGGAACGGGAATCTCCTCCACTGCATTGCTGTGCAGCTTGCACTGCTCCAGAATTTGTGGGGAGTTCTTTTTACAGGAAATTTATGGGCTGTGGGTTCAGAGCTAGCATACGTGAGTCTTTCTACTCTGCCATCTTGGCTCCTCCCCCCAGAAGATGAGTTTTAACTCAGATTTGAAGGAAACCAGGGAAGGAAGGAGGTAGAGATGAAGAGGGAGATCATTTCAGGCATGGTACACAGCTAATGAAAATTCACTTGGGCCTGTTTTCAACACTTTGTTTCTTTAGAAGTAAACACTGGGAGCCCCAGACACTTAGATAAGAACATCAAGGGGTAATGAGGTAGAGCAGTGAATAGAGCACTGGCCCTGGAGTCAAATCTGGCCTCAGATACCTGACACTTACTAGCTGTGTAACCTTAGACAAGTCACTTAACCCCAATTGCCTTGCCTTCTCCCCTCCAAAATAAAAGGGGGTGCCTTGATGAATGAGACAGGGCCTGGGACAGACACTGGCTTGCCTCTTGGCCAGATGACCAGCTTAATCTAAATTTGAAATAGGAATGGAATAAATGTTTGCTGAATGATAAATCTAGAAAGAGATGGATAAGGAAGACCAGAATGGTGAAGAGATCTAAGCTCTTGCCTGATAAGAACTGGTTGGATGAACTAGCAATGTTAAGCTTGCAGAAAAGCAGACTTAAGGAGGAAAAATGTCCATTTTCAGACTCTTGAAGAGCTATTATGAGGAAGCATCTTTTTCTGATGCCTAGACAACCAAAAGAAGATGTCATCACATCTTGTGGATCCCCAGTGGTAGATTTATGGAAGGTTGGAGACAAACGTTCCCACAAGGACAGGGCATTATGAATTTTGGTTCAACTCAATGAAGGGAGATACCTACTGGAGTTAAACCACAGGTTTATCCAAGTGCTGGAGAAATCACATAAAGAAGGGTGAGACTTCTTCTGCTTGTCCCCAGAGGGTAGAATTCAAAACTGAGTGACCTCATGAGGCTTTTGGGAGAATGGAGTATGGGACTCTCCTCACAGTACTTAGAACTGGAAAGGACCTAAGTGATCATCTGGTCCCATCTCCTTTTAGAGAGGAGAAAAATACCCAAGCTTAAAAAGGTAGAGAAAGGAAGAGATTGGCCAAAAGGTCACATAAAGTAGTAAGTATCTGAGTTAGGGCTCCTTACTTCAGGACCAGTGCTCTATCCACTTCTACTCCTACCCCCTACCCCTGCCTCTTTTTTTCCCTTTCCTTGCCCTCTAGGACACTCTGTAAAATGGTCATACATCTTCACCCCTTCCCCACTCCCAGAATAATACCTCATGGATGTTGAACTTATGTCAGGAAAGTCTTTCCTTTTCACTATTCTCAGCACCTCCAGCTGCCTGAGATGAAGACACAGGCTACAGAATGCTTCAGACACAAAATTAATGGATAGGAACAACATGCCCCTTTTGTATGGTATTATGTACTCTCTGAATCCCCTTCACATCCATTAGCTCATGAATCCTTTGAAGGGCCCCAAGAGGGAGGCAGGGCAGTGAATGGTTCTCATCTGACACTTAGGGAAATTAAAAGACTTGACCAAGGTCATAAAGCCAGATAGACACAGAGTCATGATTAGGACCCCAATTTCTTGACCCTAGGCCAGGGTTTTCTCCACTGCTGTAATGCTCATTGTGATTCTGATTCCACCTCTTAACCCCCACCCCACCCCTGAAACTGTAGGTTGCCTTACCACTGTTTTCTCCTCCAGGGGCATAGGTCTTAATCAGAACCATGGATAGCTCCAGCAGATTGCCCTATTTACACTGAGAGAAGCTTTCCCTTATTCCTCTCTGCTCTTATTCCCTCTTCCTCTCTCCTTCCTCCTGCTCCCCATTCTCTCTCTCTTTTACACCACTCATTCCACACAATATTTCCAAGAACAAGAGGCAAGCCCTGCCCTGGCCTCAGCCGAGATGGAGTTAACATCTCTCTCCTCTTCCCCTTCTCCCCTCTTTCCTTCCAGTTCTTACTCCCTCTCCTGCTCTCCCTCCTGTTCTTTCTCTCCTTCCCTCCCCCCTTTCTCTTTCCTCTCCCCATCCTCTTTCTCTCTAGAGAATAATTCCTCCTCATTCACCAGACAGACAAGGATTGGCCTTAAATTCAATTTAGGATTGCTCTAAACAGGCAAACAAGCATCCAACAGCACAGTATACAAGAGTTTGGAAAGCCTTAGGTTCTGTCAGTCTGGTGGAAAGTCTTCATGTGGCTCAGGATTCCAGGAGTCTCTCCATTTCACTCCCTCAAGTCTTTTCAACTCTTCAAACCCTATTTGTGAGAGGAAATAGGAAGCCATATTTGGATTTTTGATGTTACTAATAAAGACATTTGATATTCATGCATTGTGGTAGAGAGGAATTGAGTTCCAATTGCAGATCATCTATTTTCTAGGTGTGTGACCTTGGGAAAGTTATTTTCCCTTTCTGGGCCTCAGTTTTTCATCTGTTAAAATGAGGCAGAGGGGTAGCACAGAGGACTGAGTGTGCAAGCCCTGGGCCTGAAGTTAGCAGGACCTGAATTCAACTGTGACCTCAGACACTTACTAGCTACATGACCTTGGACAAATAATTTGACCTGTCTGGCCCAGTTTACTCAACCCTAAAATGGGGGTTTATAATTGTATCTACCTTCCAGGGTTGTTGTGAGGATGAAAACACATCATATTTGTAAACACTTAGCACAGTATCTGGCATATAATAAGCACCTAATAGATACAAATTTCCATCCCTCCTTTACTCCGATGATCCTTTGATTTCATATTCTTTCTAAGAGACACTTGGCAGCCTTCTTGTTTGTTTATCAAGGAATCAGAGACAGCAAAGCTTCATGTTCTCAAGTCACAAAGGTGGGCAGAGGGATGCAATGGGTATGATGGTGAGCTCTGAAACCATTTCATTTCACCAAATGGGATGATTCACCAGTGTCACAAATCCCTCTCAATAATAGCAGGAAAATGCTGACCAAGCATCTTCCCTCCAAATATTGCTTGTTTAAGTGCATGTAGGGTAATGATGGTAATAATAATAGCATGCAGAGCATCAGGAAGAAGGCCAACATCAGAGTCAAAAGCCTTGTGTTCAAATCCTGTTTTTACTGAGCTGCAAGTTCTCTTTCCTCTCTGATCATCTTTTAGAAAATGGAGATGATGAGGCTTGAACTTCCTGCTTACTCAAATTGTTGTGAGGAAAGTGCTTTGTGGATGGTAAGGCCATACAGGACCATAAACTGGCCTCATTATTTTTATAGCCCTTTGTGTCTTAGGAAGCTCTTCGTGCCCTTGGTCTCATGTGGAATCCCATCACTAGACCTCAAAGCTTATCCTCATTTTACTGACAAGGAAATGGAAATCTGAAGATGTGAAGGGACTTGCTCAAGTACACATAGATGGAATGTAGAGGATCTTGATTTTTTAGCCTAAGTCCTCTCACTCCAAACCCAGGTTGCTCTTTTTTACTATCCCAAGCCAACTCCTTTTGGCACTCTCAGTAGATCTCTATCCAGATAGGGCAAGTGACATTTTACAGATGAGGAAACTGAGGTCTCCAGGAGCAGAAATTATATGCTCATGGTTTATATATGGTAAAATCCCAGCCCAGCGCTCTTACCTATGCTGAGTTTGGTGGCATTGTGGGAAGGGCTGAATTTTATACCTGGTACAAATTAGAGGCAGTGAGGTATGGTGGAAAGGGAGCTGAATCTGGGGCCAGAGTATGTGGTCTTGAATCCCAGTCATATCTCTGGGTCACCTGGGTGACCTTGGGTAAATCTCTTTCACTTTATGGGCCTCAGTTTCCTCTTCTGTAAAATAATAGGGTGGGGCCAGATGATCTCTAAGGTCTGTCTCGAGGTAAATGCTATGATCTCTGATTCCTCACACCTCTACCTCCAATCATTCACTGTTCCTTTTATGGTCTAGGGGTGAGACAGGGAGGAATCATCAGTAGGAGCAGCTGTGAAGGGAGGCCAAGGCAGCCCCTGGCCATTGCAGTTCCATTTTGCTGGTCACAGCACAGCACCCAGCTGGCCATTGGAACTTTCCAGAAATATTGCACTGCGGTGGTTTTGGAGCTGCTATGCTAATGGAATCAGGAAAAATCAATTGTCCTTAAGGACCAGGGGAATGAGATGTGTCGTAAATGCCAGGGGATGAGTGATTGGTCGATTGTGGGGATGGTGATTCAAACGCAGCTCATCTCTGCATTATCCTGATGGATGTTTATGGCCTGCCTCCCAGCCCCCTCCTTCCCTTCTCCTCAGAGCCAGCCAGGGCAGAAGGTTTATAGCTTATAGCTTTTCAGCTGATTGAATGCAGCTGGCATTGCTGCAGCCCAGAACAAATAGGTCCTTTTCCTTCACGGCCTGGAAAAGTAGATGGAAGAAATCACACAGCAACATTTCTGCAACCAAAGCATCCTTCAAACATGCAGATATTTTCCCAAATTACTCTGTTCCAGTCCTCCACTGCCCATAATGGTACCATTGGAAGTGAGGGCAAAGACCCTGCCGCAGAGTCTCTGGGAACAAACGTTCCACTTTTGTATTCTCCTCACCAAGAAAGCTAACGAAGCTGTTTCATTAGCATTCTCTTGGGCCCCCTGTAATTTTCTCCTCACTGTTAATGAAAACCAACCACCCACCAGCTGAAAATCTGCCCGTCAGACGGCTAGAGCTGAGGTTGTCTTGAGGATCTGCCTGTTTTGGGATACAGTCTGACTGCATTGCTGTGGCCATGGAGGGAAACTGGTTCAGCTCAAATGATCAGAGGCCCAGGGGTCTAAAGGAGACAAACCCAGAGTAAATTTAAGGCTGTTTTGTATGTGATAGCATGTTGCTGGAGTTCAACTTCGCAGTGTCTGGTTTTGCTGATATGAATGGAGGATTCATCTGTGGATAATTCTTCAATAGACTCATTGCCCTTTCTCCCCATCCCCTAAAGAAACTGATAAGACATTGAAGTAATTGGAAACATAGAAGGTGAGGTTTGGAAGGGACCCCAGAGGGCATCACATCTGACTGCTACCTGAGACTTCGATCTCTTCTATGATTTCCCTCAACAAATAACCATCTAGATTTGCCCCACCTGAGAAACTTGACCCTTGTACAGGGTCTGACAATAAGATCAGACAAACCCCAGTTTAAGGTTTGTGGGTTGCTTAGTCTGGGGAATAAAAGATTAGGTGATAGGGCTTAGTCACTGTTGTCAAATACTGAAAGAGCTCGAATGTGGTAGAGGGACACATCTACTTGGTATGTCTAGTCTCAGGGGGCAGAACTAGAAATAGGAGGATGGGGAGGAAATGACAGGAAATCAGAATTCAGTTCAATATACTGAAAAATGTCCTAACATTTAGGATTGCCTGTGTATAAAATAGGCTGCCTTGTGAATGAATGAACTCCAAATCACTGAGTGGCTCAGGCAGACTGGGGTTTGTACCTAGTGTTATAAGGCCTCATCCTTCTCTGTGTCCCCTCAGCCCAGAGTGGTGTCTCATTGCACACTGTGCCCATCTGCACCACCCAGATACAGTACATTTCACAGGTTAAGTTTATGGATGCATTTTTTCATTTCTTTTCTCACTTGACCTTCATATAATTTCTGTAAAGGAATTTGTGACTCCACCCTTCCCATCTGCCCAGAAAAGAGAATTCAATTCAATTAAACCAATATTTATTATGCACCTGCTATATTGGAGATGTACTACTATGGACTGGGGATAATAAGACAGGAACCAAAACGGCCCCCACCCTCAACAAGGACCTTGCATTTTACTGGGGGAAACAACCTCTCAGGAGGGAACCCTCACAGTTGAAAGAATGGATGTTGCCCCTGCTGACTCTTGTAGAGAGGCGATCTAAGGTGATGACTCTGCACATACAAGGGCACTTTGGTAAGAGATGATGGGAGTCTGAGTTTAAGCGGTTAGTAATGAACCAATCTGTCAAGACCATAGGGTGCATGGAGGGAAGTGATGTCAGAGACATCTGCAAAAGGGTGGGTATAAGATAAACACTAGCAGCCTGTGGAGTGGGTTTTGCATCCAAAAGACTCCGGGGAGTCACTAAAGGCTTTTGAATGGGATAATGTAACAGACTAATGTCTTAGGCAGCCTGTGGCCAGAGTGCTGACTTGGAAGCAGCAAGATCTGAGTTTGAGTCCTGCCTTGGATACTATCTGTGCGACTTTGGGCAACTCACTTAACCTTTCACAGACCACAGTTTCCTCATCTGTAAAATGGAAATGATGATAATTGTGTCTACCTCACAGGGTTGTTGTGAGGTTCAAATGAGATGACCCATGTAAAGCGCTTCGGAGACTTTAAAGCAACATATAACTGCTGCTTTGTATTGTGACTATTGTTGCTGCAATTATTACTCAGACAGCTGTGCAGAATATGGACTAGGGAGTGGAGTTCAGGTCCTGAGTCTAACACATATTTACTAAGTGAGCCTGAATAAGTCCCTTTACCTCTGCATCCCAGGCAACTAAGTTTTCATCAATGAAGGCATTTCCGCACCCTAAGTTCATTACATGGATGAAATCTCAAGACTAGACCAAAAAAAGGGGGGTGTGGTTACCTAGGGAGGGGAGGGCAGGGCTCAATCTCTCTAGCTCTGACAATCGAGGCTTCTTTTGGTCTCTGGTCCAGCTCAAAGTGTAGAAAAGAATCTCTCCCTTGATTGATTTAAGCTGTCATCAGTTCCCGAGCAGTAGCAGATGTGGATAATTGGGTGCAGGATGATGTTGGGGAAGGGCTGGGGAGAGGGAAGGGGAAGAAGAGTATCCCCGACAGTGCCACTTTCAGACATTCTAGTCCTGGCACCATCCTCATCTGTCAGTACCTACGTCCTGATTTAACGGAAAGGCAGGCAGAGTTCCCAGAGTTGGGCACTGACTTTTCCTGTATCCAGTGAGTCATCTGCAACTGCTCTGGGCCGAAAGCCTAGACTGGCACCTTCCTCAGCATGCCCCGGAGTCCTCTGGAACTTCCAGTTTCTTGAGGGGGTCTTAGGAACTTGGATCTGGAAACTTGGCAACTTCCACCTTTCCTAGGGTCTTGGGCTCCAGAATTAGAACCCAGAATTCCACTGCTCTTCCATTGTACAGGAGAATGGGGCTCCAGAAATCGAAACTTGGAATACTGCCACGTCTTTGTTTTAAAATACCTTAAGATCCAGACTCTAGAGCCCAGAACTCCATAGGTTTTAAGTTCTGCAAGGCTGGCAACTCCAGAAGAAAGTACAAGAATAATAACAGGTGGCATTTATATAATATTGCCTTAAAGGTTACACGGAGATACATGTACTATCTTACTAGACCCTCACAATAATCTCCTGTGGTAGGTACTATTTCTGTAGCAATAAGGAAACTGAGGCTGAGAAAGGTTAGGTGACACAGGGGATAGAGAGCTGCACCCAGAGTTCAAGTCTGGTCAGAGATACTTACTACCTATGTGACCCTGTATAAGTCACTGGTGCTTGCCTCAGTTTCCTCAACTATAGAATGGGAATACTAATAGTGCCTACTTCCCAGGATTATTGTAAAGGATTATTTGTAAAATGCTTAGCAAACCTTAGAGCACTATAGAAATGCTAGTTATTATGGAGTGCCCAGGGTTATATAACTAGTAAATAGTGGAGGGAGGATTTAATGGGAGGTCTTTCTGATTCCAGTGTTCTATCTGCTGCACCATCTGACTAATGGCTTCTAAATCTAGAGACCACAACACTCCAGGGAACCTTTCCTGTTTCCTTCCTGAGCTAAGCTCAGGCTAGATGGGAGGAAGTGTGGTCAGGCCAGGCCTAGCCATCCCAGAGATCAGATGGGGCTTCATCTGATGAGGTTCATGGACTCTGGGGGGAATCTGGTATTGGGGACTAGCTCTCAGATCTCACTGGAGCCCAAGGCATGGAATGATAGATAGAATTTTCTACATTCTAATATGGATCCTTGAATGAGGTTGGGATGTACGGCAGGGGGGGAACACTTTGGAGAGGTGGGGAAACTAAGGCATATAAATTTCCACCTTCCCTCAAACATTTAATAAATGAAGGGCCCTGGATGAAGGGAAAATCATAGGGGAATACATGTTACTGCTTGCATTGAGCTCACAGTCAGATAATGGATATAAAGCAGGGACACTGATAGAATCCAGGGCTAGATGCGATCAGGACCTCAAGAAGGGTGCAGTCAAATTGCTGGAGAGAGGGGGAAACAGAGAAGAACAGAAAGAACTTCCTATAAATGAGAGATTTCTAGCAGCAGACTTGCCTGCTATGCAGGTGGTAGGTAAGCTCCTAGAAGTATGAGACAGAGGCTGGGTGATCATTTATTGGTGAGGGTATTACAGAAGGGCCATGTCGTTGGAATGTATCACTTCTGAGGGTTCTGTGGGACTGAGACTTAGGCTTAATATCCAGTCCTGACACTGAATCGCTGTTACCTTGAGCAAGTACATTTCCTTTCTGTTTCTGTTTCTTTGAGCTTTAAGCTTGTATGTACTTGCCTTCCCACCCTCTCTCCCACTAGGCTTAACATGAGGAAAGTCCATTGTGAAATGAAGCATTTTATTATGAAGATACCACCACCAGGTACACCATGGGGCAGGAATCTCTCAAAAGAAGTCATCCAGCCCCTGCTTGAATGTCTAATGTTGGAGAACTCACTACTACCCATAGAGGCCCTTTCCACTTGGGGATAGGGTCAATTGTTTTTCCTTACTTTGAGGCAAAATCTGGCTCTCTGCCACTTCCCCCTACTAATCCACCTTCTGCCTACCAGGGTCAAGCAGATCAAGTCTCAGAATCACCGAGTATTAGAGTTGGGAGAAGTGCCAGGGTCCATGGATCTAGTCAAACCCTGCATCTTCCTCCTGAAGACCTCCAGAGGTGGGGAATTTACTATTTCTCCAGGCAGCTCATTCCATAAAGGGACACCTCTCATTTAAATTGGCCTCTTTGCAACTCCCCCCTTACCCCCATTGCCCCTGCTCTGCTCTCAGGAGACAAATAAAAAAATAAGGCAAATCCTTCCTGCACACGACGGCCCTTCAAATATTGGAACATATTCCAATGGAGTACCTCCCTAATCTTTGCTTCTCCAGTCTAAATATGGCCATTTCTTTCAACCAATCAAATGACATGAGCTTGAGGTCCTTCATTATCTTGGTTACCCTCCTCTACATATGTTCTATGTTATTAATGTTCTTCCTAAAATGTGGAGCTGAGACAGAACACTTAGGCCACAGTGGATAGGGCAAACTGAACTTAGAGCTAGGAAGACCCAAGTTCAAATCCCACCTTAGACACTTATCAAGCTTTGTGATCCTGGGTAAGACATTTCTAGTCTCCAATCCTCTAATCTCTAGTAAGTTGTTTTATTTCTCTGTACCTCAGTTTCCTCATCTGTCAGAGGGTTGGACTTGATGGTTTCTAAGGTCTCTTATAGCTCTAAATGGATGAGCCTATGCAGCACAATATCATTTTAGTTGGTTTTTTGTCTGTCATATCACCCTGCTCTCTCATATCCAGCTCACAACCCTCCCAAACTTCCAAGTCTTTTTCAGTCAAACTATACTTCTCCTTGCAAAGTTTGTAGGGGGTTTTTGAAACCATGCCTAAGACTTTACATGTGTTCTCATTGAATTCTATTCTACTAGATTTAATCCAGAGCTTGAAACTGTCAAAACATTTTTGAATTCATCCTGCAGTTTAGCTGTCCCTCTCAGCTTTCTGTCAACAGTAAATCTGATGACCATGCCACATGTGTCTTTATTTAAGTCATTGAGGACAAGTCTAAACAGCACAGGGCCAAGTACAGATTCCTGGGGCACTCCACTGAAGACCTCCTTTCAAGCTAACATCCAACCATTAAGAACCTTTCTTTGGATCTGGGCTATTTAAGCAATTCTGAATTCATTTAATGGCACTAGATTCTTAGATTTTCAATCATGTTCACAAAATTAGCATGATCTACTTTCTCCAAACCCTTTCCTAAAATCTGTGTAAACTATCTTGATAGTATCCCCCTCATGTATCCATTCAGTAGCCCTGTCACATTAGGAAATCTGGCTAGAGTGGTTGACTCTGATAGCCCTTTGAATCCTTCAACACCCTGACCATGTCCCTTCCAGCTTCAAATACTCTAATCCCTGTCAAGTCATTTCACTTTTCTAGTCTCAGCTTTCTCATCTGTAACATGATGGCAAAGCCTTCATTACATGTCTTACAGCTGGGAAAAATACCTAAAGCAGGAACCCTGGTATTAACCTCAGCTAATCACAAAAAGAATCCCAACACTCCAGTGATGGTTTAGGTCTCCAAAATCTTTTTTCCATCCATCCTTTCATTTGATTCTCTTAAGTCCCATGTAGCAGTGGTAGGAGAAAAGGAATTGGTCTTCACTATCTCCAGGTGTCAGATGGAAAAATGAGTCCCAGAGAAAGGAAATGACTTTTTCATAATCCTATGGCAATCTATATGTTCATAAAAGTTGGAGATGAAAGTGAATTTATTCATCAGCTGGTCTGACTTCCTCTTTAATGGATGAGGATGAGGAATTTGAGGTCCAGAGAAGGACCTCAGATCTTGAATTCAAACCTGGGTGTCCTGGCTCTCAGGCCAAACCTTTTCTGTGAGGAATGCTGACTGGGGCTCTCTAGGGGAGGAGGGGGTTGTTACCAAGCAGGCCCTCATCTTCCTGACTAAGGGAGAGGAGAAGTGAAGGGGATGACTTGATTAGATCCCATCCATCCCAGCCTGGACTAGACAAAGGGGCGGCTGGATGAGGGCTCCCTAACCCAATTTGCTTCACGGAGAAGTCAGCCTGTCTGGCAGAAATAGACAGTAAACCTCCTTCCTCTGCATGAGGGCCCAGGGCCCAAGGGAGCTGCCCTCCTGAGGCTGGGCTGGGCTGACCCGAGCTGCCTCCCCAGCACTTCTAGTATTTTCTGGGAACTGATCTCCCAGGGAGGGCACTTAGCCTGGTAATTGGCCAGAAGGCTCATCAGTCATTCAGGGAAAATTGTAGCTCTCCTTTTTGTGAGAGAAGGAAGGAGGGAGGGAACGGGGGAAGACTGAGAGAGACAGAGAGACTGAAAAAATAGAGGAGTGTAGAAAGAACTCAAGCCAAGAGTCAAAAGACGTGGGTTCCGATGAAAGCTCTGACAATGACCTTCTGAGAAGTGTGAACAAGTTTGGGCATCTGTATCATAACCTCCAAAATGAGATCAGGGTACGGTATAAAAGTCTCAGATTCCTCCTAGCTCGGAAATCCCCTCTTCTAAGGGTCCTCCCAACCTTGACATTTTCTCTTTGTCAGAAATGTCATTCTTGCTGAATTGGCTTCTGGGTGGAATACTCTTTGATTCGGGACAGGGGGAGGGGCTCTGATGAACTCTTGTTTCCTGGGCCTCGGTTGCTCCAAGTCAGTCTAAGTTTTAGCTCACTAGGGGGTAAAGAGAAAATCTTGCTTTTCAGAAGCAGGTTTTGAGTTTGAGAGGGTGGGGATGGGGAGGGGGCAATTATCTGCTGTACCCCTCAGCCCCCTAACTTCCTTTGTTAACGTAGGAATGGGAGAAAGGGAGACATCTTTTGTCATTCTGGAGTTGACCTGGTTTTTTCCCTAGGAACCAAGTGGGGGAGAATTGGACATTTCCCCTCATTCTCGTTTCAGACCTGCTCTGGCCCCAAATGATCCCTCCCCTGACCTGGTCTGAAACACAGCCATGGACAGATGAGGACTCCACCCCAGGAAATTCCTGAGCTTGAGTTCGAGGACCATCCAACACACTTGAAGGAGGCTCTGCTAGTCCCCAAAGAAACCTTTCCCCAGTGACGTCAGTCCAGATCCTCTCCAAACCAAGCCAGAAAGTGCATTAGTGTGGGCTGCTGGACACTAGAAGTACTGTGCTCTGACTTTCAATCTGCTGTCCCTAATTAGGAGAATGAAAAAAGGCAGAAGCCATCAGGAGGGGGAGGAAGGGGTCCATCAGTGAGTCACAGGAATGGGCTGAACCCTGACGTCAGGGGCGAAGATTCAGCTTCCACTGCAGCCTTCCCATTCCCCACCTCCAGCTCAAGTCCTAAAGCCCTGAGGTTAGGAGCCATACTCCCTCCCCTATTTGTGTACATCCTGCATTCACAGCAGTCTTTGTAGTAGCAATGAACAGGAGACCGAGTGGGGGCCTATCAACTTGGCAATTGCTGAACTAACTTCCCCATGGTGATGGGGTGGAATATTATTGAGTTGTAATGACTGACAGATAGGAGGAGTTCAGAGAACCCTGAGATGTCTATGAAATGAGGCAGAGGGAAATAAGAGGGAAACAAGGTCCATGGCTAGAACCCTGCCAACCAAACGATCTCTCTTTGTTGGGACACAGGCAATACCAGCTCTCCCTTGGATTTTCAATGAGGGTTTGTGGGGGGAATTTTTCTCTTCTTCCTCTGGCATCTATATACTCATGGGTACGTACCTGCCTGTGCAAGCCCAAGATTCAGTCACAAATGCCTAGCTGCTTTTCTGCTTTATATTTTTTCCCTAAGCGCAGGTGACCAACTAATGATCCTAAGATGGATGTTTCTAGACTTGATGGCTACCTTGTGAGCTTAAGAGGTCTAAAGTCATTGAATTGAGTGATGGTTGCCCAGCAGGAGGTAACTCTGCAACCTTAAAAACCCTGCTTGGAAGAGATGACTTCTGCTGGGAGGCTGTGCAATGCATGATTGGCTGGACAGAAGATATGGACCTTCATTTATTTTGTGGACAGGACAGAGTCAAGGTTAATGTGTACAGAAGTCTCACAAATATCCTGGGAGTCTTTATCACTATTAAGAGCCTATTAAGAGTGGTGACTTATTGTTTCAAATTTTAAGTATTTGTAATTCGTGCTTATGAATCTTTTGTGTTTTAAGCATTTCTTTTGGCATGAAGGAAATAAATAGCTTTCCATTAGCTGAATCTGCAATCCGAATAATGAGTACCTTTCTAGAAAAAAAACTCTTGTCTTTAACCTTAACCCTAATTCTGTTAATCACTTTTTGGGAGACCTTACATGTGAGCCAAAGCTAAGCTTTATTGAAGAAATTCCCCTCTGGACACCATTGTGGGGGCATAATGAGCCAGATAATTCAAGAAAAAACACAAATCCCTTCTCCTTAGGATCAGGCTCTTCCGAAGAATGAATCTGAGGCTACCTGAGTCAAATTATTGGTGCAGCCCCTCCCCCAAATTATTTTATGTGTTTATGTTTCACATTTACTTGAATGTGACCATTTTTTTCCTCTCCTACTACATGCCTAAGATCATAGATTTACAACCGGAGGGGATCTTAGAGGTCAGTTCCTTTGCTTTCCTGATAAAAAGACCATAAGCTCCTTAAAGGCAGGGTCTGTTTCACTTTTGTTCATATTTCCAGTACCTAAAACAAAGCAAGTACTTAACAAATGTGGTTGATGAGTTAGATTGAGCTCCCTCCAAAAACATTTTCTTGAAGGAGAGAGTTGGAAGGAACCCAGTCCTGGTGAGCCAGTCAAGTGTGATCACACAAAATGAAATTGATTATATTTCAAAAGATGGGAAATGTCTGATTACAGGGATTTATTCCTAAATCATCTGTCTATGAGTAGTAAGACCACTGATTTTTTAGAGCAAAGATCAAAATCAATTTTTCATTTGAAAAAAGAATAAAAATCAGAAGAGAGGCACTTAATTAAGGTATCATCAATCTGACCTGTTAAAACAAGCAACTCACATTGAAGAATGGGAAAAAGACAAAATAACAGAAATGGATACAGACTATTACTATTGCCTAAGAAAGCTTAAACAAGGTAAATCAGATGCCGCAGTAAGGAGACAAAAAGAATTGAAACCATCTCAATCAGCAACACTTGGTTTCCTTTGCAAGTGCAGAGATTGGGTCGAAGGGACAATACTGGTTTAAAACAAACTCATTTGTTCAATCACACAGAGTTGAAGGAAGACACATTTGTACAATCTATGGGATAATAACCATAGAACCAAAAGAGATCTTAGAGGTCATCATCTGCCCTCATCAGACATTTAATAGCTTTCCATCCCAGGGAAATCACCTAATGTTTCTGAGCCTCAGTTTTCACATCTGTAAAATGGAGATAATAAAAGTACTTACTATGTTAAATAGAAATACATTTTGAATAAGAAAGATTAGGTTTGTTTTTCTCCAAAGGGTTAAATGGGGACAATGGGTGAGAGTTGAGAGTCAGAGTTATCTTCATTAGAAGGAAAAAAAAAACGTAACAGTGCCCTACAGTGAAACAACCTGCTTTAGTAGGTAGTGAGCTTGTAAAGGACAGATTGATTCCCACCCACCAGCACCTTTTCCCATCCCTTCTCCCCTCACTTCCTATCAAGGGTATAGTTTCTGTGCCTTGTAATTAGAGAAAGAAAGAAAAAAGCATCCAAAGCTGAGAACCTCTGCGTACTTCCTGGGGTTCCCCCACCCCCTTCCCACTCTGGCTAATGTAGGCATTCCCCAAGGCCTTTCCTTTGCTCTTTGCTCTCTCATTTCTCACTTGGCAATCTCAGTGATCCCTACAGCTTCAACTACAACTCTCTGCAGATGACTCTGGGGTCTATATCTCTAGTCCACACTTCTCTCCCAAGCTCTGCCCCCATGTCTCCCAACTGCCTATAGGATATATTTACCAGCTGTGTGATGTTGGAAAAGTGTTTCCCCTCTCTGGGACTCAGTATCCTCATCTATATAGTGATGTTGAAGTAGGTGGTCTGGGAGTTTAGAAGGAAAGGGGTTAGTACAGTAGATAGACTCCTGGACATGGAGTCAGGTAAGGCCTGAGGTCAAATACTACCTCAGATTCTTGTCTGTGTGCTCATAGGTGAGTCACTTAACCTCTCTCTGCCTCAGTTTCTTCATCTGTAAAATGGGTTAATACAACACCCTGGTTTGTTGTAAGGATAAAATGAGGTAATATTTGTAAAGTGTTTTATAAATGTTAGCTATTATTATACTTATGTGACCATGATGTCCAGGACTGAATTTTCACCCCTGGTAATTACCAGATCCCCTGGGGACCTCAGGTGACATCAACACTCGTTCTCTAGGTGTTTCCACTGTACCCCCTGCTGTGTGATCTTGGGTAAGTCATTTCTTCTCTTTGAGCCTCAGTTTGTGGCAAAATTTAGGAGTCAAATTAAATCATCTCAAAGATCCCCTCTAGTTCTGACATTCTGGTTGTGTGATCTAGAGGGTTGCTGTACCTCTCCTCTACAAAAAGGGAGAAATGAGACAAGTTGATCTCCAGGATCCCTGACAGCTTTGAATGATCTATGATTAGGATAAACTTCAATTGGAAGGAAGTGAGGGGTCAAGGGGAGAGCAGAGGCTGATACCCTCATCCTCAAATTGGTTTTGTTCTCTCAGTGTGGAAGAAAAAACCATACTAGCTGATGGGAGTGGGGGATGGGAGATGAGGTGCCTTAATGACTGTCGGGGGTGAATATTAAATAGGAGAAAAGTTGGCAGTATTGAAATGAGGCTCATTAAGAGACACATAAATTAACAGGATTTTTAGATCTGGTAGAACTGTGGCTTGATGTGAATCCAACAACTGGAATCCTGTGCATTGGCAGTAAATTGTTCCCATGGTGCCCTCTGGAATACCATGGAAGGAGAGGGTGGAGGGGAGAGGCTGACCAGATGAGGATGACTTCTTTACCTACTTATCTGGAGTGGGGGAAGGGGGGTGATCCAGGATGTATCACTACCCCCCCACTCCGCGCTGTAGAAGACAAGATTTTAAAAAGGAAGGACTATTTCGCTGGCACCTAGTACAGTAGCCAGCACTTAGTAGGTGCTTTCTACCCTCCCATTGGGCAGAAGTGTTGTTTAAATTCCATCCTTCAGCTCTGTGTCTCTCCATAAGACATCATTGACAGCAAAGGCATGTGAACTCAGGGGTTTGTCCCCCCAAAAGTCAGCTCAACTACTGGCCAAAGTAAAATGCTTTACTGCCTTCTTAAATTTACCATATTTCACTAAGTCTCAGTCATATGACAAATGACAATTTATAACAAATATACCAAAAGACAACCCTATTTAGATATCATATGCAGTGTTTTTATTGGACAAACCATTGACAAGCAAATGAACAGCACATAATAAAAAGAGAATTGTATGTAAAAATGTCTACCAAGCAGGTGCAGGACCATTGTTTTCCTATATCCCTACATCCTACATCCCTAAGACAGATGATCTCTTTGGACCCATGAGTTCTAGTAAATATACAGTTTGGGTCCTCCCTAAGCCAACACAGAAGTATAAGCCATGGTTTCCACAGGTGGTTTGAGTCATCTTCCCAACAGGATTGGTCATCAGATACAGATGCGGAAACTCTAGACTGAAATGTTGGCCTGGGGTATGGATCTTTGGTTCTTTGAGACTAGACATTGTGCTATTTTTAATTTTTCCATCAGCAATTCTGAGCACAAGGCACAATGTCTGTGCATTAATAATAACTTGTGTTTCTATGGCACTTTAAGGTGGACAAAACACTTTGCTCACAGCAACCCAGTGATGGATACATTATCTCCAGGAGGAAGGCAGAGCATTGATTTGTGGGAAGGAAGATGGAAGTTGAGGCCAATAGCTAGAACAAGGGTACCAGCTTCTCTCCCACTCAAAGGCTGTCAGAGGAGAGAGCTGAATATATGCCTACTGACTCAAGGGAACTGGATGTATGCCTACTAACTCAAGGGTCTATGTTCCTTCCATTATGCCAGAACAACAAGCATCACTCCTGAAGTGCCCCTCCCACAGCCAGCACCTCTGATGGATGCCATGTTTGATGGCATGAGGGAAAGAGAGGAGACATTTCCACTTTGTGTCTTTGTGATTAACTAAAAAAACTTACTTTACAACGTTTTTGCTTTCTTGTAATTGTCCATATTAATAGAAAGAATTGATAGATGTCTTTAGGAGGATATTTCTATCTAATTAGAAGATATTTCATCTGTATCTCTCCAATAGAAACAAAATTAAAATATGGTATGATCCTCAGAGATACCTGCCATGGAGCAGGAGCTTAATTTTAATGTGGTGTGATTAGAAACCAGGGGTATGAAGTTTACCTGCATCATTCAGCCTCATGGGCTCCAGGGAGGGGTCACTGAAGCTTTGGAAATTACAGGGAAAGGAAGACACATATCCAGCCCTTGAGGAAAGGGTCCACACAGCTCTCTGAAACCCCAAGTTGTGCCTTGTATTTTCCCGACCTCATACCATTCTCCTCACCTGAGATTCTCTCCTCTTCACTTCCTACTCTTACCCTTCCCAAATCTTGCCGGTCCTTCACGGAATCACAAAGAGCATAATCTCAGGGTTGGGTTACAGAATACTAGATATTATAGAGCTAGAGCTGTAAGGGACCACTCAACCCCTTCATGTTACAGATAAGGATAACTGAAGCACAGAAAGTCATTAAATGACTTGTCCAGGGTCACACAGCTAGAGGCTGAGCCAGGATTCAAATTCACATCTTCCTGATTCTGAGGTCCACTCTCTCCCTCAGAGGTCACTTTGTATAGTCTAAACAGGAAGCCTATTGATCTACAATAGACCTACAGCTATGGCAAGCTCACTATTTCAAAGCAATATATTCTGTCTGGGGATAGTTCAAATTGTTAAAAGACGCAGTTCCAGGATCACTGCCTCCAGGAAGCCTTCCTAAACTGCTCTGGTTTATAGGGATTGCTCTTTTGTCTGATCAGCTGCAATGCTTCCCATCTGGATCGCTCATTTGACTCTTAGCTGAAGTCATAGGATTCCAGGATTGTAGATCTAGAGCTGAAAAAGACTGCAGAGGCCATTTAGTTCAACACCCTCATATTATGAGTAAGACGACCCAGTTTTGTCAGTTATCTTTTTATCTAACAATAATAATAACAAAAATTGCATTGCACATTTAATACAACTTGGTTTCAGGAAAGAACATGAATCAGAAAGCTGGAGTCCAGTGCCAGCTCTTCCATTTTACTAGCTTCATGAATGCGGGAGACGAGTGAGTGCTTTGGAAGGCCTGGATCCATCCCTTTCATTGTTGCATATGACACAATAGCACTCCATTGCATTCATATACCACAATTTGTTCAGCTATTCCGTAGAGAATGGACACTCACTTTGTTTTTAGTTCTAGAACAACAAGGAGAGCTTCAATCCATATGTTTGTGTCCACAGGGCCTTTTCCTCTTGCTCTGATCTCTTTGGAATGGCGTATCTGGACCACAGAGGATGCACAGTCTAGTGGCTCTTGGGTAGTTCCAAATGGTTGGATGGAAGTGGATTCATGGCTCCACCAAAGTGCCTTAGTGTGCCAGTCCTTCTGCAGCCTTTCCAACAGTTACATTGTTTCCCTTTTCCCTTCATCTTCACCAATCTGTTAAATGTGAGATGAAGCTTCACAGTGGCTTTGATTCATATTTCTTATATTATTAGTGATTTCCAAATTTTTATATGGTTGCTGATAGCTTATCTTTTTTTCTTTGAAACCTGCCTGTTCATATCCCTCTTCATGCTTTATCTGTTGAAAAATCATTCTTATTATATATTTGTATTACTTTCCTCTATATCTTGGTTATCAGACCTTTGTCAGAGAAAGTCACTGAAAAGATTTTCCTCAGCCAGTTGTTTTCCTTCTAATTCTCATTACGTTGATTTTGTTTATGCAAAATTTTCAGTTTACATAATCAAAATATTTTATTTAATCTTTTTTGATGCTCTCTATCCCTTATTTATTCAAGAACTCTTTCCCTATTAAATGTTGTGAAAATTTTTTTTCTTTTTCTGTTCCTCAAGTTTATGTTATAACCTTTTACATATGACTTGTCTCCATTAAGAGTTTATCTTGGTGTATGAGATAATATGACTAACTTCTTCCCTACTGAATTAGTTTTCCCATCAATTTCATTGTACAGTGAGCCCTTACAGTATTTGAGATTGTTGCTTTTAAAGAATTCTTGGATACAGTGTCTGACTTGTTTCTAGTTCTTATAAACCTAAACTGTTTCACTGATCAGCTTTTCTAATTTTTAACCAAAATAATATAGTTTTGATGATTGCTAACTTGTTGTCAAGTTTTTGGTACTGCTGGGTCTCTTTATCCATTTTTTAAAAATTGCTATTCAGATTTAACCATTAATATTCTTGACCTTTTGTTTCTCTAAATGGTTTTTTTTTTTAATTTTAGTTCTAAGTCTTTGGTAGTTTCATCAGTAATTTACACAGCATTGCTATTTTCATCATATTGATATGTCCCAGTCATGAACAATGAATGTATTTCCAATTATTGACTGTCTTTATTTCTGAAAAGAGTGGTTTGTAGTTGTATACACATATTTCTTATGTATATTTTGGTAGATACACTAAAATATTATATATATATATTATATGGTGATTTAAAAATGATTTTCTCTCTTTTTGCTGTTTTTGTTGGTAATATACAGAAAGGCTGATGATTTTATTTATATTTGATATTTTGCTATTTGTATTGAAGTTACTGTTTCAATTATTTTATTTAAATCTTTAGGGTTCTCTAAATAAACTATCATATCATTTGGAAAAAGTAATAATTGTATTTCCTCTTGCCCATGCTTATTCTCCCAATTTCTTTATCTTGTTTTATTACTATTGCTAACATTTCTAGAAATATATAAAATAGTAGTGGTGACAGTAAACATCCTCAATTTACTCCTGATCTCATTAGAAAGGACTCCAGCATTTCTCCATTATATAAAATATTTGCTCTTGGTTTTAGATGGAAAATATTTACCAAATTAAGGAATGTTCTATTTATTCCTATGCCTCTTAATTTTTTGTCCTAATATAAAGGATTCTTTTATTTTGTAAAATACTAACAGATACTGCATGTATGTGTTTAACCTTCCTTCATCTGTTCCAGATATGAAAAAAGTTCAGAAAACACCTGCTTTTTCCAAACCCCTTTCACTATGTTTGTACACTCGTTTTGTAATGTATCCCAATTATGCAAAGAAGCAAGTTCTTTCTCATTCTTCCTCATCTTTTCCCTTGTATATTATTTTCCTATTGCCCTTCTTCTTTTCTTATAATTAAGAAAATGGAACAAAAACACCCATTCCCTGTGCTATTTAAATTCTTCTTTCTGGAAGACTTAGACAGTGAGATTCTGTGTTTGTATGTTTTGTTTTGGTTTTGAGATGAGATCTCCCTATCTCACCAAGGTTGGAAGTGCAGTCTTTCTGGTCTCCTGCATTTATATTTCAAAGTTCCTCTTCAGCTCTGGGTTGTTTTTTTTGTTTTTGTTTTTGTCATGAATGCTTGGCAGTTCTCTATTCTATCGAAGATCCATTTTTGTTATAGCATTATACCCAATTTTGCAAAGTTATTCTTGGTTTAAGCCTTTATCCTTTTGCCTTTTAGGATATTGTATAATAAGGTGCTTTTTTCCACCTTTGAAGTGATTGCACAATAGTCTCATGTGATCTTGACCATGGCTGTTTGGTACTTGAACTCTTTATTTTTGGCTGCTTGCAGGATATTTTTTCCTTTTGATTTAGAAGTCCTAGATTTTGGCTGTAATGTTCCTGGAAGTTTTCAGTTTGGGGTTTCTTTTGAAAGGTGTTTGGTGTGTTCTCCCCCCTCCCCCCGCCCCATCCCTCTCTTCAATTTTCCCTATAATTCGAATAGCTCTGAACAGTTTCCTTCTGTGGTTTCTTGAAATAAGTTATCCAGTTTTTTCTTTGGCAATATTTTTTCAGGAAGTTTATTGTTTCTTAAATTAACTCTCTGACCTGTTTACCAAGTCAGTTGATTTTGCTATCATTTATTTTGCCATCATTTATTATTCTATTTTTTCAGTCTTTTATTTTGTTCTAATATTTCTTGTTTGTCTCATGGAGTCACTGAGTTCAGATTGCTCCATTCTATTTTTTTTCAAGAAATATTTTATACTTGAGTGAGGATTTCATCCTTCTGTTTTAAGCTATTTGTTCACTTTCCATTTTTTTCTTCCAGAGCTCTTATTTCAACTTTTATTTAATTTTTTCAATCTCCAACCTTCTTCCTTCCAGTCAATCTTGCAGTTCTTATGGCCATACAATTATTTTATTTGTGGTTCTCCTTGTACGTCTTGTAAAGTTATTCTTTTCATCTGCAATTACCTCTTGGTTTCTCCTAATCCACACTATTCTTTATTATGTTTGGGGTTTTCTTCTGTTTACTGGTATCTACCCAGGAGTAGTTCCTTTTACTAGGATTTGCACTAGCTTCTCTGGTTCGAATTTTCCCCTAGCTTCTACTGAGTTGTGGTGTGTGTATGTGTGTGTGTGTGTGTGTGTGCGCGCGCACGCGCGCAGTTTCCAAGAAGATGGAGGAGTTTACTTCTGTCTCATCTGTCAAGGTCAAATTTAGAAGCTTTTTTCTCCATGAAGTCTTAACTGCTCTCCTCTCAAGTCTCCCAGACAAGAGTCTCCTCATTTTTCTTTTTCCAGTATTTGTCTGGATGTCTCCTTTCATTCCTATCATGTCGTTTTATGCCAAATTGTGCAAAAACCACCACATCAAAGAATTTGAGAGTTAGAAAGGACTTCAGGGACTATAACATGTCAGGCAAGTGATCACATATAGCATTCACTTGAAGATCTCCAAAGAGGTAGAACCCTTGGCTTCACAAGGTAGCCCACTCCACTTTGGGACAACTCTAATTACTGGGAAATTCTTTCTGTTGTCAAGCCCAAATCTGCCTTTTTATGATTTCAAAACCTGTTATTCCAGTCCTCAGAGGCCAAAAAGAATATATCACATATTCCCGAGTAGTTTTCAAGTTCTTTGAGGGCATGGGTTGAATTATTTTTCATCTTTGTAACTTTGTAACTCTAGCACTGAGGAGAGCGCATCCATCATATTTTGGAGGGGGCTAGTATAGACCTATGAGGTCATCAGTGAGGGAGGAATTCCTGGTATCAAAAGTGCTAACCCATGAATGCACTTCAGCAAATGGAACTAATTGTCTTAGAGAGTTGGCTGGGGAGCTAAGAGATGACATGATTTGCCTTTGATCACATAGCTAATATTTATCAGAAACAAGGCTTGAGCCTAGGTTTTTCTGACACCAAAGCCTGACCTCTATCCCCCATACCACTTTGTCTGTCATATCACACATAGTAAGTATTTAGTCAATGTTCATTGAATTGAATTGGGTTGAAGCAAGTTGCATCAGATAGACGGGCAGATCCCTGGAGCTCCTTATATAGTTTGGCTCCTCCTTGACATTACTGAGTCTTCCCTGGTATGAATCTCTGCCCAGGCAGGAGGATTTCCAGTACCCAGCTCAGTGTTGGCACATAGTAAGTGCTTAATAAATGCTAGTGGATTTGTTCCCACTCATCTCAGCTTTGGGATCAGTACCACAGACACCATGGTACCAACAGGCTTTGAGTTCTGCCCTCATTTTCATCTCCACTCAGAACCAGAGTCCTCAGGCCAAGGAGGGATGTGATATGCCTAATCACTGGCTTGTGGTGGCCCTGCCACAGGCAGGATACTACAGTTTCGCTAATGCTGTCTCATCAATTTGAGGGTCCTAGATAATTAAGGAATTTCTCAGTCCACTTCTGCAGCTGAGAGCAGCCAGAACTCTTCCTGCTAGAGCAGATGGTTGATTTCATGCAAGTTTCAGGTGACAAAGACCACAGTGTCAGCACTTCAGTACCATCCAGAGGGGAACAGGTTAGAATCTTAATTGTGGTCCAGAGAGAGTCCCTGCTGTATTCTCTTTCAAGTCTTCTAGACTGATGATAATACTAATAATAGTGAGCATTTAAGATTTGCAAAATGTTATATGTAGGTTTTCTCATTTATTCCTCCCAACAACCCTGGTGGGGAGGAAAGTAGTTGCTACTGTTACCACCCTTTGACAGATGGAGAAACTGAGGTCAAGAGAGATTCAGTGAATTGTCCAGGGATATACAATCAGTAAGTACCTCAGATGGGGTTTAAACTCAGCCTTTCCTGACTTGAAGTCAAGTTTAGCACTATATTCACTGCGCCATCCAGATGCTTCTCAGAACTGACCCTTCTTTCCCTAATGCCATCCAACACACACATACACAAACACACACAAGAATTCACAAATATGATGCCCATCCAGGTGATACTCTCTCTGTATATTTGTGTGTGTATATATATGTATGTGTACATAATACATATATGCACACATATGTGTATTTGTATACATATGTATATACACACATATACTATATGTGGCTATATATGTTTATGTGTGTATGTGTACATGCGTGTATATATACATATATGTGTATATACACACATAAGGACATGCCTATAGCTATGACTCACTGGTAAGTAGAGACACACATGGCCAGATTAGAGAAGGCAGCTGCATATTCACATTCACATCCATGCACAGGTCATGAGGGAAAGCTTCCTTACAGTAAAACATGTCTAAAAACACAATGAGCTGCCTTAGGAAGTAGTGATCACCCTGGCACTGGATGGGACACCACAAGACCACTTTTCAAAGCTACTGTAAGAGACAGTTTGTCCTCAGGTTTGATTTTAAAAAGACTCCCCATAGGATCCAATTAAACTCTGAGTTTTGTGAGGCAGTGTTTGTGGTTGAGAGAGTGCTGGGCCCAGGATCAGGAGAGTTGGAATCAAATCTCTTCTCCAGTGCTCATGAGCTGTATGAACTGGCCCAGATCCCTTCACTTCTTTTATAAAATGGGGACAAGAATCCTCCCTCTCAGTACATCTGGGGGGAGGAGCCAAGATGGTGGAGTAGAAAGACTCACATATGCTAGCTCCAAACACACAGCCCTTAAATTACCTGTAAAAAGAACTCCCAACAAATTCTGGAGCAGTGGAAGCCACGCAGCAACAGAGTGGAGGAGATTTCTGTTCCAGAGAGCCCTGAAAAACCATCACCAAAGGTCCATCACGCACTGGACCTGGAGCGGAGCCTGGCCCTGCCTTGGCCATGCGGCCCCGAGAGGAGCAGATCAGAGCAGGCTCAGGGACGGAATCTCCAGCAGCCGTGAAGGTCCCTCAACCCACAGGTGCTACAGGTCACTGAGAGAGACTTCTGGGCAGGCCGAGAGGGGAGTGGGGTGTCTCCATAACTTGGGCCCCTTCAGGAGGAAGCAGGGGGGAAAGGAGTGGACAGGGGCTCCTGGAGCAGGAAGGAGCTTGATCCATTACTGAAGGTCTCTGCATAAATCCCCTGAGGGAACTGAGCCTGGGAGGTGCCCTGCCCCCACCTGAGAACCTGAATTTAATCTTACCCTGAATAGCAGCCCCACCTGCTGCTGAAAGCCCTGAGGCTAGGAAGCAGCATTTAAATCTCAGACCCCAAGCACTAGTGAGGCAGGGGTGGAGAGGAATCTCAGAAGTCAAGTAACTGACTGGGAAAATGCCCAGAAAATGGAAAAAAAATAAGACCATAGAAGGTTACTTTCTTGGTGAACAGATGTTTCCTCCTTTCGTTTCTGATGAGGAAGAACAATGCTTACCATCAGGGGAAGACATAGAAGTCAAGGCCTCTGTATCCCAAATATCTGAAATAGATATCAAATGGACTCAGGCCATGGAAGAGTTCAAAAAGGATTTTGAAAATCAAGTCAGACAGGTGGAGGAAAAACTGGGAAGAGAAATGAAAGAGATGCAAGAAAAGCATGAAAAATGGGTCAATACCTTGCTAAAGGAGACCCAAAAAAATGCTGAGGAAAATAACACTTTGAAAAGTAGGCTTACTAATGTATTTATCAGATTTATGGAGAGGGGAAGAATTTTTTTTCTAAAGAAATGGTAGAAAGCATTATGAAATGCAAGGTGGATAATTTTGATTACTTTAAACTGAAAAGTTTTTGCACAACCAAACTCAATGCATCCAAAATTTGGAGGGATGTAGTAAATTGGGAAAAAATTTTTAAGGCTAAGCTCAGGGATAAAGGCCTCATTTCTAGAATATAAAGAGAACTGACTGAAATATATAACCATACAAGTCATTCCCCAATTGATAAATGGTCAAAGGATATGAACAAGCAATTTTCAGGGGAAGAAATTAAAGATATCTATAATCATATGAAAAAGTACTCTAAATCACTATTTATTAGAGAGATGCAAATCAAAACAACTCTGAGGTACCACATCACACCCATAAGATTGGCAAACATGACAGAACAAGAAAATGATAAATGCTGGAGAGGATGTGGGAGAGTTGGAACACTAATTCATTGTTGGTGGAGCTGTGAGATCATCCAAACATTCTTGAGAACGGTTTTGAACTATGCCCAAAGAGTTACAAAAATGTGCATACCCTTTGACCCAGCAATATCACTACTAGGACTGTATCCCCAAGAGATTATAAAAATGGGAAAGCGTCCCCACATGTACAAAAATATTTATAGCAGCACTCTTTGTGGTAGCCAAGAACTGGAAATCAAGGGGATGCCCATCAATTGGGGAATGGCTGAATAAATTATGGTATATGAATGTAATGGAGTACTATTGTGCCATAAGAAATGATGAACAAGAAGGCTTCATGGAGGCCTGGAAGGACTTATATGATCTGGTGCTGAGTGAAAGGAGCAGAACCAGGAGAACTTTGTGCACAGCAACAACCACAGTGTGCGAGAGTTTTTTCTGGTAGACTTGGAACTTTGTAATAACACAAGAACTTAATGGAAAAAAAAATCCCAATGACGGTTTTCTAAGGCAAAAAATGCCTTCCACACTCAGAGAAAGAAATATGGAAGTCATTCACAGAATGTAGCAGATCATGTTTGTGTGTGTGTGTGTTTTAGTGTACTATGTTTTGATTTGTTATATGATTTCTTCCATTTATTTTAGTGCAACTACATAGCATGACTATAGTGAAAATGTGCTCAATAGGAAAGTATATGTAGAACCTGTACAGAATTGTATGCTGTCATGGGGAGGGAGGGGGGTAGTGGGGGGAAGGTGTAGGGGGGATAAAATCTTAATTTTAAGGAAGTGATTGTAGAACATTAAAAAAAATAATAAAAGAAAAAAAGAAAAAGAAAAATAGGCTAACTCAATTGGCAAAAGAGGTTCAAAAAGCCAATGAGAAGAATGCTTTCAAAAGCAGAATTAGCCAAATGGAAAAAGAGGTTCAAAAGCTCACTGAAGAAAATAGTTCTCGCAAAATTAGAATGGATCAGATGGAGGCTAATGACTTTCTGAGAAACCAAGAAATCACAAAACAAAACCAAAAGAATGAAAAAATGGAAGACAATGTGAAATATCTCATTAGAAAAACAACTGACTTGGAAAATAGATCCAGGAGAGACAATTTAAAAATCATGGGACTACCTGAAAGTCATGATCAAAAAAAGAGCCTAGATATCATCTTCCATGGAATTATCGAGGAAAACTGCCCTGACATTCTAGAACCAGAGGGCAAAATGAGTATTAAAGGAATCCACCAATCACCACCTGAAAGAGATCCAAAAAGAGAAACTCCTAGGAACATTGTGGCCAAATTCCAGAACTCCCAGGTCAAGGAGAAAATCTTGCAAGCAGCTAGAAAGAAACAATTCCAGTGCTGTGGAAATAAAATCAGGATAACTCAAGATCTAGCAGCTTCTACATTAAGGGATCGAAGGGTGTGGAATAGGATATTCCAGAAGTCAAAGGAACTAGGACTCAAACCAAGAATCACCTACCCAGCAAAGTATAATACTTCAGGGGAAAATATGGTCTTTCAATGAAACAGAGGACTTTCAATCATTCTTGATGAAAAGACCAGAGCTGAAAAGAAAATTTGACTTTCAAAACACAAGAATGAGAAGAAGCATGAAAAAGTAAACAGCAAAGAGAAGTCATAAGGGACTTACCAAAGGTGAACTGTTTACATTCCTGCATGGAAAGACAATATTTGTAACTCTTGAAACTTTTCAGTATCTGGGCAGTTGGTAGGATTATACACACACACACACACACACACACATACACACATGCATGCACATACAGAGACAAAGAGCACAGAGTGAATTGAATAGGATGGGATCATATTTTAAAAAAATTAAGGTAAACGGTAAGAGAGAAATATAGAGGATGAAATGGAATGGGGCAAATTATCTCCTATAGAAGAGGAAAGCAGGAGACTTTTTAGTGGAGGGAAAAAGAAGAGAGCTGAGAGAAAAACACGAAGTTTACTCTCATCACATTCGACTAAAGGAAGGAATAAAATGCCCACTCATTTTGGTATGAAAAACCTATCTTACAATACAGGAAAGTGGGGGAGAAGGAGATAAGCAGGGTGGGGGGATGATGGAAGGGAGGGCAATGGGAGGAGGGAGCAATTTGAAGTCAACACTCAGGGAGGGACAGGATCAAAAGAGAGAATAGAAGCAATGGGGGGGCAGGATAGGATGGAGGGAAATATAGTTAGTCTTACACAACATGACTATTATGGAAGTCATTTGCAAAACTACACAGATATGGCCTATATTGAATTGCCTGCCTTCCCAAAGGGAATGGGGTGAGGGAGGGATGGGGAGAAGTTGGAACTTAAAGTTTTAGGAACAACTGTTGAGTATTGTTCTTGCTACTAGGAAATAAGAAATACAGGTAATGGAGAATAGAAAGTTATCTGGCCCTACAGGACAAAAGAGAAGATGGGGTCAAGGGAAGGGAGGGATGATAGAAGAGAGGGCAGATTGGCACTAGGGGTAATGAGATTGCTCGGTGTATTGGGGGTGGGGGAGGGGACAAATGGAGAGAAAACTTGGAACCCAAAATTTTGTGAAAATGAATGTAAAAAGTTTAATAAATAAAATGAATTAGTAAAAAAAAAAAAAAAAAGAATCTTCCCTCTCCCTTTCCCTCTCTCCCTCTGGGTTTTTGGGGATGAAGGAGTTTTGTCAACCTTAAAGAGCTTAAAAAAGGGGAGACATTATTGGGAAATGTGGTGCATGAATGTCCATATTCATCCAAACATGCGCAAGCCAGGAATGCAGACAGGCATGTCTTTCCATGCCCAGAGAAACAAGCAGTTTTCCTCCATTACCTTGTCTTGCTGTGAGATGATCATGGTTTCTTGAGGCTAGGTGGCATCATATCATAAGCTTCAGAAGGATCTACCCTGGTAGAAAAGCTTAGGGTATAGTCCCAGTAACAGGTATTATTCTAATGTCTTTTCCAAGAATAAATCTAAATTCTTTGGCAACCCATGGGCCAAAGAACAGATACAAAATGCCCTTGGTCCTGTGATCCCGTTCTTACCATGTAGTGATGTGGACAGAGTAGATAGATATTACCTTGGCTATTGATACCTAAAACATGAGTTCTTTGTCTAAATGACCAATGACATTATGCTATAGTAATTGAAAGAAGTGAGGCATGCTGGTATTGACTTTCTTGCCATAAAGGAAATCAAGAGACAATGCACAGGTTCTCCTTTGAGAAGACAATAAAGCAGATGGTTTCATTGTGAATCTAAAGAGAACAAGAAACATTATTTCATGAGTCACCTGGTCATCTGGCCTTTGATGTTAAAGGTGAGCAGGAGCAAAAAATTCCCATGACATTGTCTATGCCCACATCTGTGCAGAGAATGGAGAGGCTGAGGTATTCTGTGAGCTTGAAAAAATCCAGATATGTTGATAATCTGGCAACCCAGCCAGTCAAACTGAGTGGAAGTTTGGAAAGTCACTTCAGAAGGGATAATCTTATTCATAATCATAATCTTCAGGCAAAGCATAGAACAGGGAGATATGAGCTCACCAAAAGGGTGAGCTGTCAAGGAGGTAATCTAGCACAGAATCCAAATCAAAGGATTCCCTATGGATTGCGAGGTTCTTCAGGGATTCATGTTTGTGAAAGACATTGTGCTAGGGCCCTCAAGCCTTGGAACATTGCTAAACTTCCTGAATGAGATCCATAACTAATCAAAAGATTTCATGTTAACCATCCACACAGGAAAAACCAAGTGGATCACAAAGGTCTATTTCCCACTTCATGCTACACAGTTATTGGACAACCTGTAGAGCTTTTCTTATATGTATATTGGGCAGACAATACAAATGACCAAGTTGGGACCATAAGTGAACACAAGGAATTCATACTGCATGGCCTTTAGAAATTGCAAAGTTCTCTTAATGATCCCAAACTTTTCCCAGAAATAAAGACTCATCATTTCAGAACATTCCATCAGTATCATTGTATAACTATACATGGAATAATGTATCCTCCAAAGAACTAAGCATGTACCTCTTTGGCAGCTAGATGACACAATAGATAGAGCATTGGACCCGGAGTCAGGAAGACCTGAATTCAAATCCAGCCTCAGACACTTACTGGTTGTGTGACCCTGGTCAAGTCGCTTAATCCTGTTTGCCTCAGTTTCCTCCTATGTAAAATGAACTGGAGAAGGAAATGCCAAACCACTTCAGTATCTCTGCCAAGAAAACCCCAAATGTGATTGTGAAGAGTCAGACACAACAGAAAACAATGGCTAAACAACCACAGCAAGCTCTTGGAAAGGGCATGGAGAACACCTCTTGGAGAATATGACAGCTAAAGAAGTCCAAAGATGTGCCAGAAAGAAAGTCATCAGGGAAAGCAGATGGGCTGGTTACCTGGAGGTGGATGGCCCAGGTCTTCTGCTCATGTGTTCCACCAGTATCCTCCAGATGTCAGGAGAAACTGAAGAAGCCCTGCCCCTCCCCCCCACCAGCCATGCATTGGAGGTTCCTCCAGTGATTATTAGCATATGAGAGGACGTGGACCAGAACCACACAGGGTCGGGAGGTGATTGTCCGTCACATAAGAATAATAGTACTTTAAGACTGTATGATGTTACCTCATTGACCTGCACAATAGCTCTGGGAGACAGCTGCTATTATTATCACATCAGGAAACTGAGACACAAAGATTTTCTGAGAGCCATACATCAAATTAATGTTTGAGGGAAGATTTGAATTTAGGTTTTCCTTACATCAAGTCTAACCCTTAATCCATTGCACCACCCACCAAGCTGCCTGGCCATGAGTTTCTGGACAAGTTACTAATCTCAGTGTTCCAGGAATCTCTCTAAGACCTATAAAGCTAAAAAACAGTGCAGATCTGCACCAGTGAAGGCAATTTCCACACAGGGAATTCCTCATACTTCTGGGGTCATTGGGTCTGGAACCAGAAAACAAACAAAAAACCATTTTTCAGCATCATCCTGGGAATTGAAGGGCAGTTCACTCAAAAACCCATGTTTATTCTGACAACCATATATTTACTTCTTTGGTCTCATGACCTCGTCTGTCACATTCCCCTAAGTCTGAAAAAGAGGCCATTGCTCCCTCCCCGAGAGGGAGGAGCTTGCAGAAGCCACCAATAGGTGGAGACAGGAGCAGAGCTCTTACAACCTTGACACCGAAATGGGATGTCTTGGGGGAACAAGAGAACATTTTCTCTGGATAGAACCTACCCAGGAAGACAGATGGGCCTTGAGATGATTCCCAGGGACCCTGGAGGAATTTTCCATCTTCTGAGTGAGATAACAGAACAGCCAGAGCTACAATTCCACTCATTCCAATGGAGGAGAACCATACAAGAGGCTCATGATACAGATTGGGAGGATTCACCCACCATTCACCAAAATTCACCATTAATGAGGATGAATAAAGAAACAGAACAACATGGCCACCAGACTCTGGCCATTTTTAGTCTGGGGAATGGGAAGGGAAGGAGAAATTAATGTGTCCATGCTCAAACTTAGTGGGCTTTTTGGGAGCTGTAAGAGAACCTTAGAACATGGAACATCAGAGATAAGAAGGACCTTAAAACAGTGATCGTCAGAGCTAGGAAAGACCTTATATCAAAGGTAGAAGGGATCTTAGAACATAGAATATCAAAGGTAATTTAGGGAATTTAGAACATAGAATGTAAGAGCTGGGAGGGGCCTTAGAACAGAGAATATCAGAGCTGGGAGGGAGCTCAGAACAGAGAATGTCTGGGACTGAAAGGGGCCTTAGGATAGGGAAGGTCAGAGCTGGGGGCTGGGGCAGGATTGTTATGCCTCAGAACAGGGAATATCAGAAAGGAAAGAGGCCTGGGACAGAACTTCAAGATCATCAAGGCAGTTAGATGGCAAAGTGAACGGATCATGGGACCTGGAGTCAGTACAAATCTGGCCTCAAACACTTACTAGCTGTGAGACCTCTGGGTAAGGAATTCCTCCATGTCTCAGTTTCCTCATCTTTAAAATGGGAATGAATAATAGTAGCACCCTCCTCTCAGGGTTGCTGTAAGGATCAAATGAAATAACATGTAAGGCAAACCTTATATAAAAACAAACTCTCATTGCTTCAAACCTCTTATTTTACGGTTGAGGAAAACCAAAAAGTGGGGAAATTATTTGTGTAGAGTCACAGAGCAAATTAGTGGCATAAGCAGGCCTGCAATCAAGTCTCTTGATTCTCAACTGAAGGATCAGTCTGCTTTCTTAAAATCCACTTAATGTGTCTTATCTAAACTGTGTCTCTCTCAGAGCTGAGCATAGACTTCCTCATAGATTGAAGCAATAAAAGCTTATCGAATGACCAAGTGCTGTTCTCTAAACAGAGGTGACCCTGTGATGGACCTTCAGTCAATAAATTCTAATAGAGTATTTTTTGTATGCCCAGTCACATGGTGATCTGGGGGCAGAGTTGGCAGGGAGATGAATTATTTGCAAATGGCACAAAGCTGGGAGGGATAGTTATCATGGTGGATGCCAGAGACTTGAAGATCTCTTCCCCCAATGGCCCTAGCCTGACTCCTTAATGCCCAGAAGCCACGACTAGGTGTCAGAGGGTGGAGCTGTCCAGGCCAGCACTTCCACCCTGTTTCTGTCTCCTTGAGCAGTAACTTATTGGGAGTCAGCTTTTACCCCTTTGGCAGCTGTGATGGACTGAGAGCTGAGATCCTAGTGGCTTTGACTCCATTTATCAGAGGTCTTATTGCCTTCTGGTCTTCCTGAAGACCCTTCCTCCCACCCCACCCCATTCCTCTCCAACCAAGATGCCTTCAGGCTTGTAGATGTCATTTTCTTCAGTCCTGAACTGGATGAAGAAGTTCATTGGCTGTTTCTCTTGGCTTTATTGAATCTTTACTTCATCTGACACCCCTCATTAACCTTGGCCACAAGTGCCCCATTAGTTTTTCAACCAGTTGCAGTCTGGCTTCTGATCTCACTGCTCAACTGAAGATGTTCTCTCCAAAGTTACCAATGATCTCTAAATGACCGAGTCCAACAGCTACTCCTCAGGATTCATCCTTATTTGTCAAATGAGGAACTGTCTGTAAACACCTGGCAAGCTTTGAAGTGTGATACAAATATGAGTTACTATTATTGTTGTTGCTGTCAACCTCTGTGTAACATTTGACATCACTGGTTACCTTCTGCTATGGAATATTCTCTTCTCTCTGGAGCTTCATAATACCACTCTCTTTTGCTTCTCCTCCTAACTGTTCCACCATGCCTTAGTCACACTGTCTGTCTGTCTCTGTCTCTCCCTCTCTTTCTTTCTCTTTCCTTCTTGATCTTTCCCTCTCTCCTTTCTTTTTCCCTCTCTCTTCCGACCCCTTCCCCCTTCTCTCTCTCCCCCCTTTCCCCCCCCTTCTCGCTCTCTCCTCCTTTCTTCTCTCTCTCTCTCTCTCTCTCTCTCTCCTCACCTACTCCCATGGGTTTGATTATCATCTCCATTCGACTGCAGCACTTAGCAAAGTTTCAGACACATAGAAAGCACTTAACAAAAGTTTACTGACTGCAGATGATTTCAAGATTCATTTATCTACTCCCATCTCTTTTCTGAGCTGCAGTCTCAAATCATCAGGTACTTAATGGATATCTCCTACTGGATGTTGCAGAAGCATCTCAATGGTATCTCAAACTTACCATGTCCAAAATATGACACATTACCAGAAGAACAATGTACACAATAATACTGTAGAGATAATGAGTTTTGAGTGTCTTAGGAATTCTAACCTACACAATGACCAATTATGAATCCAGAGATTCATGACACATCAGGCTCCCCACCTCCTGACAGAGTGATGGGCTTCCAGAATAAAATGAATGAGACTCTTTTTTTAAATAACACAACCAATTATAGAATTTGTTGTGCTTGACTGTACATGATGGTAACAGATATTTTGTATGTCTTTTTTCAGTGGAAGAGGTTGCATGGAGAGGTGTATCCCTTTCCGGTCCATAGTAAAGACCATCTTTTTTATTTTCTTGTATAAACAATGTTTAGTGCAGTAATTTCTTAATGCTTATTGCTAGGTGATGAGGATACAATGATAAAACAAGAGACTCTCTGCCCTCAAGGACCTTACTTGCTGTTCCTCCATCATCTCTCTCAGATTCACAACAGTAAAGAAAGAAAGCAGAAACCAACATATTGCCATCAGATTATACTGCAGATCACATGGATAGTAAGAAGAAATAGCTGAGGAGCTAGGGGAACAGACCCACAACCAGAGGCTACTCTAGGCACAGAAATTTGAGGACATTGGGCTAGGATGTGCCAGTTACACAGAAAGCAGAAAAGCTTAGAATTCCTAGATTTGTCTTAATGAGTTTTAGACTAGAACAGCCCCAACCAATATGTCCAATGGGGAGATGATCCCCAACCTTAGTCAGGAGAAGGTACAGGCACACTTAGTCATCTTTGATGAGGTTGAATCCCCCAGCCTAGATAAATGACAAGTTTGGGTATTGAAAGAACTAGCCAATGGACTGACTGAGCTGCCAGAGATCTTTGGATGATCAGTGGATTGAGAAAGACAGTGCAGGGCCGGAGAAGGGAATGGAGGAGAAAAAAAGAGTTTTCCACCTGTATACTAGAGAGTCTGGTTCAATTCCTGACCAAATTCTGGGATGTGTATTTATTTAAAGGAATGATTGTGATCATTGAGAAAGGAAGTGGTTAGAAATGGTTCCCCAAGATTTTAGTCAAGCATCTCTTTTTTTCCCTTTTTTCTGAATTCTTTTTAAAATTTAAATATTTAATTTATTTTCAGTTTTCAACATTCACTTTTCAATTCAATGCAATCAAAACTATCCATTTTGCATTTCATAATGTTCTCTATCTCTTGGTTGGTCATAAATTCCTCAATTCTCCATAAATATCACAGAAAAACTATTCCTTGCTCCCCTAATTTGTTTATTGTATCAGCCTTTATACCTAGATCATATGCCCACTTGGACTTTATTTTGGTATACAATGCCAGATATTGGTCTATACCCATTTTCTGCCATATTATTTTCCAGTTTTTCAGCAGTTTTTGTCAGCGAATTCTTATCCCAGATGGTGGGGATCTTCAGGTTTATCAAATAGTAGATTGCTATAATCACTGACTATTGTCTTGTATACCTAAACTATGCTACTTATCTACCCTTCTATTTCTTAGCCAGTACCAAGTGGTTTTAATGATAGCTGCTTATAATACAATATAAGATCTAGTATGGCTAGACCACCTTCCCTAACATTTCTTTTCATTAATTTCCTTGATATCCTGGACCTTTTGTTCTTCCAGATGAATTTTGACATAATTTTTTCAAGCTCTATACAATATTTTTGGTAGTTTGACATGGCAATGAATAAGTAAATTAATTTAGGTAGAATTGTCATTTTTATTGTATTAGTTCAGCCTAGCCATGAGCAACTGATGGTTTTCCAATTATTTAGAGCTGACTTCATTTGTGTGAAAAGTGTCTTGTAATTGTGTTTGTTTTGGCAGGTAGACTCCCAAATATTTTATAATGTCTACCGTAACTTTAAATGGAATTTCTCTTTCTATCTCTTACTGTTGGGTTTTGTTAGTAATACATAGAAATGCAGATGATTTATGTGGGTTTATCTTATATCTTACAACTTTGCTAAAGTTATTTATTATTTCAAGTAGTTTTTTATTTCATACTCTAGGATTCTCTAAGCATATCATTATATTATCTGCAAAGAGTGATAACTTAGTTTTTTCTTTGCCTGTTCTAATTCCATCAATTTCTTTTTCTTTTCTAACTCATAAAACTAACATTTCTAGTACAATGTTGAATAACAGTGGTGAAAATGGACATCCTCATTTCACCCCCAATCTTACTGGAAATGCAACTAACTTATCCCATTACATATAATTCCTGTTGATGGTTTTAGGTAGAAGCTATTTATTATTTAAAGGAAGTCTCCATTTATTCCTGTGTTGTCCAGTGTTTTCAGTGGGAATGGGTGTTGTATTTTATCAAAAGCTTTTCTGTATCTATTAAGATAATGATATGATTTCTGTTAGTTTTGTTATTGACATGATCAATTAAGCTGATAGTTTTCCAGCATTCCTGGTATAAATCCTACCTAATCAAAGTATTTATTCTTGTCATAAGTTGCTGTAATCTTTTCACTGATATCTTATTTAAAGTTTACATGTATATTCATTGGGGACATTGGTTCTTTCTCTGTTTCAGCTCTTCCCAGTTTAGGTATCAGTACCATATTAGTATCATAAAAGGAATTTGGTAGGACTCCACCAATTTTCCCAAATAGTCTATATAGAATTGGAATTAATTGTTCTTTAAATGTTTGATAGAATTTCCTTGTAAATCCATCTGACCCTGGAGATTTTTTCCTAGGGAGTTCATTGATGGCTTGTTTAATTTCTTTTCCTGAGATGGTGCTATTTAAGTTAGTCAGGCATTTCTTTTTTTTTCCTGTAAATCAACAAATATTTATTTAGAACTTCTTATATTTTAAAGGCTGTGTTAAGCATTGAGAATACAAATTTGATAAACAAAATAGCTCCATCTTTTGAGGTGCTTCCATCAAATTCTTATATTTCTAGAAGGAATCTGGACGTTGATAGAAATCATTGTCATCATCACTATTTATGCAGTATTCTATTGTTAGCAAAGTGGTTTTCAAATATTTTCTAAATTCATCTTCATAACCATCCTGGGAGGTAGATACTATTATTATCCACCCCAATTTTTACATATGAATAGATTGATTAATAGAGCTTAAGTGACTTGCCCAGGGTTACACAACTATTAGCTATCCAAGGTTGATTTTGAATTCAGGTCTTCTTTTTTTTTTTTTTAATTGATTTATTTTATTTCTTTTCAGTGTTTGACAATCACTTCCATATATCTTAGATTTTTTTTCCACTCCCTCCCCTTTATCCCCACCTCCTTCCTCACTGCCTCCCTGAAACGGCATACAATCTTATGTAGCTTCTACATGTACGTTCCTATTAAATGCATAGTCAGGCATTTCTTAAGTAGTATCAAGCTATTCTTGTGGAAAAAGCAGGCACCAGACAATAGTATAATTAGGTGGATTTGGGACTGATTGGATGCATTGACCCAAAGAATGATCATTAATGATTCAACGTCCACTTGGAAGGAAGTCTTCAGTGGAGGGCCCCAGTAAGTGGTGCTTAGTGGTGAGGGGAGAAGGGGAGTCAGTCTTGATTAACAATTTATCAGTGATTTAGATATAGAGGGCATGCTTAGCCAATTGGCAAATGATGCATTAAGCCCAGAGGGAAATCTCACACACTGGATGACAAGATAAAGATGGAATTTAATAGAGTTAAATGTGAAGTTTTACATTTGGGTTCAAAAAATCAACTGCACAAATAATTGCTAATTTCTAAAGATTGCAAAGTACTTTACACACATTATTGTATATATACATGAGGGGAGGCATGGTTAGAAAGAAGTTAGAAAACTATCTGGGAGTTTCAGTAGGCTGCAAGCTTGAACTGAGTCAGAAGGATGAGGTACTGTTCAGGTGACCTGGATTAGTACAAAGTCCAGAGACAAGACAAAGCTTCCAGGAGGGAGGATGCAGTCCTTGTTATCCCCAGCTCTGCTCAGACCAGCTCTAGAGTAGAGGGTTGAATTCTGGTGCCACATTTTAAGAAGGACATTGGCTAACACCTGTGGAAGAACAATGACAATGGCGAGGGTTCTTAAGTTCATGCCATAGAGAGAATGATTGGAGGAACCAGGCAGACTTAGCCTGCAGCGGAGAACATTAAAGAGGGAAAGGGCGGCTGTGTTTAAGTCCTTCATTATCTGTTCAATGACAGAGGGATTAACTTTGGTCAGCTTGGCCCCAGCTGGCAGAACCAGGAGCAGCAGGGGTGGGCTGGGGGGACAGAAATTCAATGGCTGCAGATTTTGAGCTAAATGTCAGGAAAAACTCACCCATGATAAGAGTTGCCCTCAAGGGAAGAGGGCTGTCTAAGAGATGGGGACTTTTCCCATTCTTGTGGCCTTCACTTTTCAGTTGTGTTGTAAAGCGAAATATTTTTGACATACATATGAACTTCTCTCTCTCTCTCTCTCCCCCTTCTCTCTGTCTCTATCCCTCTCTGTCTTGTCTTTTGCTCTCTGTCTTTCTCTGTTTCTCTCTCCCTCTGTTTCTCTCTCTCTCTCTCTCTCTCTCTCTCTCTCTCTCTCTCTCTCTCTCCCCCCCTTCTCTCTCTCTCTATCCCTCTCTGTCTTGTCTTTTGCTCTCTGTCTTTCTGTTTCTCTCTCCCTCTGTTTCTCTCTCTGTCTTTCTCTCTCTCTTTCTCTCTGTCTCTGTCTCTATCCCTCTCTGTCTTGTCTCTTGCTGTCTCTCTGTTTTTCTCTCACTGTTTCTCTCTCTCCCTTTGTCTTTCTCTCTCTCTCTGTTTCTCTCTTTCTGTTTCTATCTTTCTCTGTCTCTGTCTTTCTCTCTGTCTCTTTGTGTCTGCCATCTTTCTCTCTCCTCTTTGTCTTTTCTCTTCTTTGTCTTTCTCTCTCTCCTTTCAATTCCAACCAAATGCCAAAATTTGTCAATGACATGTCTTTCATATCTCTTGCACCCGCGTCTTCTCTCTGCCCACACAACCAGCAGCCTAGTTCACACCTTCCCCACCTCTCACCTGTATTATTGCAATAGTCTCAGAATCTGTCTCTCCACTTTCAGTCTTCCCTACAACCCAACCTCTACATAACTGTCAAAAATAACCTTCCTAAAAGCAATATTCTGATTTTGTCACTGTCTTGCTCAAAAATCTTCATTGGTTCCCTATTACCTTTTTGGGGAAAAAACCCAAACCATCTTTTTTTTTTCAGCTGGATTTAATGACCTCTGCAGCCTATTTCCCACCTGGATTTCTAACCTTCTTGAACATTCCTCTCTCTTCCAGGCCAACTGGTCTACTAGACATCCTGAGTTCACAACCCCATCTCCTGCCTCTGTACCTTTGCTTATGCTTATGCCTAAAATGTCACCTGTACCACTTAGATGCCTTTGCTTCCTTCTGGGAATCTTTCCTGGTTAGTGTATTCTCTACCTCATGTTATTCCACATCTATGTTCATGTTGTATCTACCCAGTAGTATGCATGTTTCTTCCATTTTCGTTTTCAGTGCCCAGCACTTAATACACCTTTCTGAATGGATTTAATTTGAATTGATTAATCAATCACTATATCTGAAAGGAAGGGCTTTCAGTAGATAAGTCGCTAAGGTCCCTCTCATCTCTTCCATTCTACAGTCTGTGTTCTTCTCTACTTGGCCTCTCTGCTTCTCTATACTGTAGACTGTCATTCACAGGGCTGCCCAAGGGATTTTCCTAAAGCACATGTCTGTCCAGTAGACTCTGTTGGCTCCTTTAGGATCAAGTACAAGTTTGCTCCTCAGTTGAAGATTTCGACTCTTTTAGAACCTGATTCCCACACACTTCTTTTTCTTTTCTTCCTTTTTTTTTTAACTCTTTCAGAGTTAAGTGACTTGCCCAGGGTCACACAGCTAGTTGGATTTGAACTCAGGTTCTGATTCCAGGCCTGGAGCTCTAGCCTTTGCACCCCTAGCTGCCCTTTCTACATTCTCTTCTAAATTTCTTACTCATGACTCCATTTCATGCATTCTTTGATCCAGCCACATTGGCCTTCTTGCTGTTCTACACACACAGTGCACCATTTCCCATCTCCCTGTCTCTGTACTGACCCTCATCTATGCCTGAAACATGCTCCCTCCTTTCCTAGGGAAGGGATGAGGACTATGAATTCTCAAGGTTCAGTGCAGAGGGTTCTGAGGCAAGGGCAAGTGGAGATTGAGATAGTGGAGGGCTCAGCCCTCAAGAGAGCTGGATGATGAAGTGTGTAGAGTACTGGACTTGGAGGCAAGAAAACCTGAGTTCAAATCCTGCCTCAGGTAGTTGCTCAACCCTGGGCAAGTCACTTAACCCCATCTGTAATTTCCTCATCTTTAAAAAGGGGGTGAGGGTTGGACTCAGTGATTTCTAAAATTCCTTTCCAGTTCTAAATCTGTGATTGATGGAACATCAGAGTTAGAAGGGTCTTTAGAATACAGAACTAAGCTAAGAGTCCTTTGAATATACGGTGTAGAATGTCAGGGCTGAGAATGTCCTTAGAATAGAGAATGTCAGGTATGGGAGGAAACTTAGAACAGGGAATATCAAGGCTGGGAGGGAACTCAGAACAGGAAATGTCAGTACTGGGAGGGAGCTTAGAATAGGAAATGTCAATGCTGGGAGGGATCTTAGAACAGAGTGCCAGAGCTGAAAGAGGCCTTAAAGCATACCTAGTTCAAATACATGCTCAAGATGATACACCCTCAGAGTATCAGTAGCAAAGCTGAGACCAAGGCCCAGGCTTCTTCACTCCCAGGCCAGGGCTCCGTCCCTGCCCCCAACTGTCCTTGTTGCAGAAGCCTTGTGCCGGTCAGTTCTCAGGGCCTTCCTGAGGACTCTGGCTCTCCCCTGCCCTCAGTCTCATCCCTCCACCCTTGACTGGAGGGGAGGCCAAGAAGAGGAGAGCCAGGAGAAGGTGATAGATGGCGCATAGGCCAGGTGCTGCTACCCCTGGGCCCCAGGTGGGTGCATAGGGAATGCTGGGCCCCCCCCCCCCCACTAATGAGGGAATCCTTATGGAGCCAAGGCAGGGAAGACTCTGGCTGCTCTTCAAGTTATATCTCTGTCCCTCTGGTCAATTTGCTTTTGCTAATGTCAGGCCCCTGTGGAGCCGGTTCATCTGTCGCATAGCAACTAGCTGGCACTGCAGGGCCAGTCATGCATAAAAGATGCCCCATGCTGGCAGGGGCGCTGGGGTGAGGATTTGCAAAATTAAAGACAAGAGCTGCAGGAGGAGGAATGGGGTGCCTGCCCCAGGGTGGGGGAGTGAGAGGGATTGGGCACCTTCTCTTCCCACTCCTGCCAGCAAAGGATTGGAGGAGTGGCAAAGGTTTGACCAGGGGCCACTGTGGAACCTGAGGAGAAATAGTGTGGTAACCAAGCCAGCCCCGAGCTCTCTTTCATCTCTGAGTTACACAGCACCTGGGTATAAGGTCAGACAAGCAGAGTTCAAATTCTAGCTGTGATAAATCTAGGGATCTTAGTTAGAAGTGATCTCTCCAAACTTCTCATTATACAAAAGAGGAAACTGAGCCACAGAGAAATTAAAAGACTTGTCCAGGGTCACATGGCCAGTGAGTGTTGGTGATGGGATATGAATCCAGGTCCTCCTGACTCCAAGTGCAGTGACCTCACTGCTGTTCCACACTCCTTCATTGTTGGTGGACTTGCAAACCTGTAAAAGCTTTTTGGAAAATAACCCAGCAGTACATAGCGTTATAAAAATAATCATACCTGTTGAACCAATAATTCCTTTGCTAAGCATATATACTGAAAGCTTTGTCAGAAACAAACAACAAACTATCTCTTCAAAGATATTCATAACAGCATTATACGTAATTGCAAGGGAAGGAAGGAAGAGGAAGAAAGAAAGGAAGAACCCAAATGTCCAACAATAGGTAAGTAAATTGTGGTACAATAATATCGTTCAATACTGTGATTCAACTAAAAGGCAAGTATGAAAAATCTAGAAAAATCTGGAAAGATCTTTTTTGGGAGGAACAATTTTTATGAAATAATACAAAGTGGAGAAGAAACTAACCAGAAGACTGGTCACATTAACTACAAACCTATGAGAGGAAAAGTAAAGAAATGGGCAAAGAGGCAAGATAAGAATTTAAGAGAGATCTTTTCACGTGGAGGAAAAAATACTGGAAAAAAGTACTTCCAGAAGAATGATGATAATGGTTAAGAGAAATGTCTTGGAGAGAGATTGTAAAGGATGCATTGACTTTAAAGGTAGCTAGGTGGTGCAGCTGTGGATAGGGCACTGGTCCTGGATTCAGAAAGACCCGAGATGGAATCCTGCCTTAGATACTGACCGCTTGTGTAATTCTAGGCAAGGCACTTAACCTCTGTCTGCTGCAGTGTCCATATCTGTGAAATGGGGATAATAATAGCACCTGCCTCCCAGGGCTATGGTGGGAATCAAATGAGATAATGTTTGCTATGTGCTTTGTAAACCTTAAAGCTCTATATAAATGCTAGCTACTATTACTACTACTACTACTACTACTATTACTACTACTACAGTTATCCCTTCCACATTGCTGGGATTAAGAGCACAGTGCCCTCTGTGATCTATAAAATCCACATAAAGTTTTTTGGTCCTCCCTTGGTATCAGAAAAAAGTTTGAATTTTCTTTTCTTCTATGGAGTGCTTACAGTACCTGATTGTAAAATTTGGGTTAAGTATCTGGTCATAGGCTCTTTGTCATCTGTGGCTACCACAACTCCCTCAAAATTTCCATTTAGTTTCTTATGCTCACCCATGATGTAAAGAAACCATGATGGGAAAAGTTGAAATGTGATAGGAATAACTTTCACTCCTCCTACTACTATTACTATTATATGACTAGTTCCAGTGGCTAGCTCCATCTTGATGAAAAGTGTCTTGGATGAGCTGTAGACTTTCAAAAAGACACTTTATCTTCAACTACTCTTTCATTGCCTCATTCACTACAGGAAGATGTTGGTAACTCCTTCATTCACATTGTACAATGAAGGATGTGGAACCTCTGGCCTTGGGAGTTTCAAAAGATCAGGAGAATAAGCCTCAGTACTCAAAGTCTAGGTTGGCTCTCTGCCAGTGCAGATGGTAGAGGAGGAGAAAGTGAGGTTGGTGACCTTACACAGCCCTTTCTCACTCAAAACAAAATCAAGTGCAAGTTGTGTCATCATTTCTCTGATGTCATGGTCCTCTTCAAAAATGAAGGATGTACATACCCAGCAACTAGTGGAGGGATTAATCTGGCAATTATGCCTCTTTGGATCTGGACATGAACTTGGGAAGGTCATGCTCTGTAGGAACTGAGAAGGAACTTGTATTCCCTCTCCCACCAAGGTGATATAGGGGAGAGTATGCCTCAGAGGTATTGGAAAAATTTATTTCTACATTTCTTCTTTGCCTTGTCTTCAAAGTAAACAGTCCTGTGTAAAGCTTAACTGATGTTAGTGGTTAAAGGAAAATGAAAATTGTAGTCAATGGCCCCTAAAAATGGGAACACAACTCAAGTTAATGGCATAGAAAAGAGACATCCCACCAACCCCATCTGGGGTACCCTGGAACCCTGAGAGACAATGTAGTACCTACGAGAGTGGGACCAGAGTACAGAGGTTACAAATAGGAAGTGGGGGGAGGCAAAAAAGAAAATGCATATGAAAAGGGAAAGGTGAATTCTTGCCTAATAAGAATAAGTATAACATTCATACAGCACCTACTATGTGCTAGGCACTGTCCTAAGCTCATTACAGATATCTCATTTAATCTTTGCAATAGCCCTAGGAGGTAAATGCTTTTGTTATCCCCATTTTATAGTTGAGAAATTGAGGCAAACAGAAATTGAGTGACTTGCCCAAGGACACCAAGCTAATAAATTTCTGAGGTTGGATTTGAACTCAGGACTTCCTGACCACTATCTAATCATGATGAAAAGGCACTTTACAAATATCATCTCATTTGATTCTCTTAACAACCCTAGGAAGCAGGTGCTATTGTTTTCCTTATTTTATAGCTGAGGGAATCAAGGTAGATGGTTAGCTGACTTGACTAGGGTCACACAGTAAATGAGTATCTGATTTAAATTCAGGTCTTTCTGATTCCAAGCCCAGCGCTCTATCCACTGTACCATCTAGCTGCCCTCCTGTTTCAGGAGGTCAGAGAGTAGAAGAATGTGACCAAGGGAAAGAAGGACCACTGAGCTTCTGGAACCAAATAATAGCTATGAGGTTCTTCCTGCAGATGTAGGAGAATGATATTAGGAGGATGCAACTCCTCATACCTCCAAAGACTCAGGTGATGCAGTTGATGTCATCTAGTGTATGGCCACTCAAGAACGACTGGAGAGAGAAGACTAGTTGAGGTTGATAATTTTCCTGCTAAGGTATCCCAAGGCAGTTCTTTATCTTCTGAAAAGGCACAATAGAAATATTTTATATCTGCTTAAAGCATGAGAAGACCTTCTCTTAAGGTTACCTGAGACACATCAAATCTGTTGACCACTACCCAATCCTGCTAATGCATGCTGGGGGAAAAGTCATCAAAGAGGAAACTGAAAAAGGATGGTAGAGTTTGGGGCAAAAGTGAACATCAGGGTGGCACTGGTAGTGTTTTCATCTGTCTGGCCACATAAACACAGGAGCTTCAAAGGAGGAAGGCACATTTGGGAAGTGAACATCTGGCTGGAAATATATGTCATGAGAATGGAATTTGGATTTCTAGATCATGATTTAATACACAGAGCTTACGGGCTTTTAGCTAGCAATGTAACCTATAAAAAAGAAGGGTTGTTCAAGTTATGTTGATGTAGAGACTAGCCAATCTATGAAGAGGTTGTAATTTGAAAATGGAGTCAGAATATTATTCATATAGATGTGCCAAATCTAGAACCATAGGGAATGGGAGGGACAACATTGACTTTTTGAACCCAGGTGTGGGAATTTACATTTCTGTCTGTGAAATTTAATCTTAATAAATTTGACCCAAGTCTTGTCACTTCTATTTTTGCAACATCTCTTCATATCCTTCAAATGGATGCCAAAGAGATTTTCCTAAAGTACACATCTGACCGTGTCATTGAAATCCTCAGTAAACTCATGTCTCCCTATTACCTGTAGGATCAAGTATAAATTCCTCTGCTGGATATTTAAAGCTTTTCACAGTCTAGTCCCTTTCTACCTTTCTAGACTTCTTGCACATTACTCTCCTCCATTCCCTTTACAACTCAGTCATACGTGTTGCTGTTGCTAATACATACCTTATCTCCCATCTTCATGACTTTGTACTGACAAATATCATACCTGTTCCTGTACTCTCTCTCTCTCTCTCTCTCTCTCTCTCTCTCTCTCTCTCTCTCTCTCTCTCTCTCCTCTCTCTCTCTCCCCCCCTCCCTTTCTCTCCCTCACCCTTATATCTCTCTCCCTCCCCTTCTCCCCCTCCCCACCTCTCTCCCTCTTTCTCCTTCTCCTTTCCTCTCCTCTCTCCTTCTCCCTCTGCTTTATCTCTCCCTCCCCCCCTTCTCTCCCTCCTTCTCCCTTTGCCTCTCTTTCTTCATCCCGCCTCTTAGAATCCCTGAATTCCTTCAAGTCTCAGTGCTATAAAGAGGTCTTCCAGGTCCCTCTAGTTGCTAGTCTCCCTCCCCCCACACCCACCCCAGGTTCCCTTATAATTACTTTTTGTGTGCTCTACATTTGTGTCTTGTCTCTCTCATCAGAATGGAAGCTCATTGAGGGCAGAGACTATCTTATCTTGGTATCCCTGTGCTTCACACAATACCTGGTACATAGAAGATACTTAAATGCCTGTTATTTGCCTAGTTGATTGAGCCTCCTCAATCCTACTCCAGGGCTTCAGTGTAGTGTAGGAGTACCCGGGGTTAACTATGCATTAAGAGCTATGAATTCAAGCTCTGGAAAGTTCTACTTATCTGGAAGTTCCCATCCTCTGGTCCTAGTAATTGAGAGAATACAATTTCCAAAGACCAAACTCAGTGAACATAGAGGTTACCCATCAGGGTAGTCATTGAATTATTAATTCTTGGGCCATGGCAATGCACAAAAAGCCCCAAACAAAAATACAAAATGACCCTTTGTCTCCTAGGGTCCCTTCTGCTTTAATAGTGATGGTAGAGGGAGACATGGAGAGATAAGAGGGAGGGAAAGAGAGGGAGTGCAGGAGAGACAGACAGACAGACAGAGAGAGACAGAGACAGAAAGACAGAGAGAGAAAGTGACTGAGGGTACTCAGTAGGAGAGGGGGCAGGGAGTATTCAGAATCACCCATTTGGGGACTTACTCCAAACAGTTACATAGCCATGGGTTCTCTAAACATGAGAGCCTTGTCCAATGACCAACAAGTGAACCTGCTATTAGAGGGGCTAGGTCACATCCCTCCAGCCATTCTCAAGACAAATGAAGCTAGAAAGCAAAAGCTGCACCTCAGCAGGAGGACCCCAAGTTCTCCTTGGAAAGACAAAGAAGGGAGTTGGTATAAGTAGTCAATTCAATCAGAAGCCCGAAGATAACTGGAAGCATCATTTAATAGGATAGCTGATCATCAGGAAAATTACTCCAGCTTATGTACCAATATTTGTAGCAGAGGATAAAAAGGGGAGGAATTCTATGAATTTCTAAATCAGGGGTTCTTAACCTGAACTTCATAAGCTTTCTTAAAAAAAAGTCTTTTGAGAAATGCATTTCAAAGGAATTAGTTTCCCTTGTGGCCTTTTGTATTTTATTTTGTGCATTTATAAACATAATTCTGAGAAGTGGTTCCTAGGCTTCATTAGATTCCTGGAGGGAGCCATTACACAAAAAAGATGACAATCCCCTGTTCTAAATTAAGTCAACACATACTTTCATATAGAACCATAGAATTGGGGAGTCAGAAGGGACCTCAACTGCCTTTTGGTTCAATCCATGCCCAAAAGGACTACCTATTATCACACACCTGATGAGGAGTCAACCAGCCTCTGCTTGGAGATCCCCAGTTTAGTAGAACCATCCCCTCAAAAAACCATTACAAATCAGGCCATCCCACTATGGCATAACTCTCATGGTTAAGAAATTCTTCTTGACAAGAAGCCTCAACTTACCTCTTTTCAATTTTCTCCATTCTTGGTTTCTGTTCCAGGGCCAAAGAAAACAAGTCTGAACCCCCTTCCAAGTGACAACCCTTCAAATATAGGGAACAGAGGTACCCACCCTGAGTTATCTTCTCCTGGTTAAACATCCCCTAGTTTTTTCTGCAGATCCTCATAGGATATGATCCCAAGGTCCTTCATCCATCCTTCATTGACTCAGTGACTTGTATGAAAAGGTGGGCAAACATAAGGAATGCGAAAATATACATGTTGAAATATATGGTTCAAGAATAAGGAATAATAAGAGGCTGACACTTCTAGAATTGCCCAGAAGCCTCATTACCTCCAGGTCATGAATGATTCCTTTGGGGAGCGGGTCAGACCCAGTAGCTGTTGAGGTCCCTTCCAGTTCACAGACTCTGTGAATTCCCCCTTCAAGAAAAGAATGAGGACTCCTCAGCCATAGTGTGCAAGTACCAATACCATCACAAAAAATGAAGCTGGGTCTATTTTAGCAGAAAGGAAATGATGAAGTTATCGTAAGGAGACAGGCAGGCTTTCTCAAATGATGTTTCACAGCAGGTCACATCTTTAGCTTCACAAAATCACTGAAAAGATGGAGCTTAGACAAGGCCCCACTGTGATTATTGTTTGTGGTCTATTTTTTGAAAAAACTACCTGTGAATTGGTCACACAAAACACTCCCTTTCAAGGCAATCCTCCACCAAAGGTCTTCTACGCATATGCCAAAATTGTGGAAGATTTCTTCAATGATCCAACACTGGCAATAATCTTTTTCAGTGATACTCTGATTATTCCATTAAACTAGTCCTAAAACATGGAAATGTATGCTGGACAAAGGTGCTCTCCACCCTCACAAAGGAAATCCAGAGCAATGGCCACATCCAAGCAGAATTCCCTCCAGAGAGTGAGGCAACTTAGATTCTTCTACTTGTAGATGACAAATTTTTAAACTCCCTTGTCTATCCTTCCAATCACCCAGGCTCGTGATCTTGGAGTCATTTTCAGCTCCTCACTCTCTCTCACCATGCCACACACCCCACCTCAACTGCCATGTTCTATTGGTTGATAAATGTGGTCAATCACACCTGCTCAGCATCTGTATCTTCTATCTACTTGCAGAAAACCCATCCAATTGCTACCTTCATTCAGGTCTTCTCTCATTCTACTGCAATGGCCTACTAATTTCACATCTCTCTCAGAGCCTTTCCCATTGCTGCTGTCTCTTCAGCCCTGCCCCGTGCCTTGTACCACTCTCTACCCTGCTTCTTGAGTCCAGCTCTTTGCCTTGATGAGCCCCTACTCAGCCAGCACCCCCTCACCACTGTAGCTATCCACAGTGGGCAGGATGGAGATTGATTTGCTTGCTATGAGCTCAAGTGCAAAGTTTTTCTAAGAGAGAGTGCTTCACATTTGAATTTCCTCTTTGTGGCTGCTCCTAGGGGGGAGAAGGTCATTCTAGGTTTAATTTGACAGAAATTAATAATTGGGTTGAAGAAGAAATCACACATTGGGTGGCCTGGAGCCAGGGATCATCAGACAATGAGGAGCCAATCCAACTTCCAATTTAGACACTACACAACAAACGCATGTATATTCATGCTCCTCAAACATCTTCCTCCAGTCAGGCGTGCTTGTTTTAGGCAGACAATCATCAGATCAATAATTAGTCCCCATGCATTTTAATAACCTGAGTTTTAGCTTTTGATTGTTTTTCATAATTTTGCATTAGTGTTAGACAAGTTGAATGACTTGTTGAGATGAAAATGAAAACAGGGAGGAATGCTGAAGGAACTTCCTGCTGCAGAAGTCTGATGGACAAAATATCTGATGAGGAGATCAGGCCCGTGGTGGGGCCACTGAGTTCCATATGACTGGGGACCATGTCTGCTGGTTTGGGCTCCCCTTGGGACTTAGCTCTTTAGGGACTTTAATTGCTAATCAAAAATGAAAATACTGTATATGAAAGATGATTGCATGGTTTTGGGAGGCCAGGTTTCTCTGCTAGGAGCTTGCTGTGTGACCTTGGGCAAGCTAGGTGGTACAGTGGACAGAGCGCTGGGCCTGGAGTCAGGAAGACCTGAATTCAAATCCAGCTTCCGGTACTTACTGTGTAACCTGGACAAAGGTTTTGTGTCAGTTTCCCAGTCTGTAAAATGGGGACCTTGGAAGGTTGTTGGGAGGAACAAATGAAATAACATCTCTAAAGTGGTTAGCACATAGCAGAAGCTGCAAAAATGCTTATTTGCTTCCCTTCCCCATCTGGGCCCCAGTGGTATAATGAACATTGGGCAAAATGATCCCTAAGGACCTTCCCAGCTCGGCCACTCTAAATTCTATGTTCTAGGTGTCCCTTAGTTCTGACATTCTCTTGGTAAGACCCCTACCTGCCTGGGAAAGACCAAATGACAAATTACATATGTTTCCAGCTTTTAACCCTGTTCTCATATATTATTCAAAACTTTGGCCTTTGCCTTTTTAGGGCTTTCAAGGAAGGAAGGAGAGAAATAAGCATTTATTAAGCTCCTACTATTTTCCAGACACTATGTTTAGCACTTTACAATTATCTCATTTGAAACTCACAACAACCCTCAGAAGTAGATATTATTATTATCTCTATTTTACAGAAGAGGAAACTGAATCCTGGGGAAGCTAAGTGAAATGCCCAAGGTCACTTTCCTGGTCGGAGAGGCAGGATTCCACCCCAGTTCTTTCTGACTACAGGCCCAGTGTTCAATCCACTAGGGATGAATTTGAAGTCAGATTTGTGTACTGGGTCTGTTACCTGTGTTATATGACTTCTCTGGGCCTCAGTATCCCCATATACACATAGGACTTAGGCAAGATGGTCCCTAAGGTCCATTTTAGTTAAGGGAAAAATGGGCATGTCATATCTAGAGAAGTGAAAAATCAGGGAACTTTGATCCCAGTTTTTATTGCTATTAACTGTTATTGTTTTCTCAGAGTTGGACAACTGACAAGATGTAATAATATATTTATTCAAACTTGCTCTTGCAAATCAAAACTTTTTAATATTTTCTTTTCAAATGAAAATGTCATTTATCATCATCTGATGAAGGGCTCCTAGAAACGGTGGCATGCCGAACAAGCCGCTTCTGCCCCAGGGAATGATAGAGCGGCTTGTCAGTAAACCCTCTTCTCTCCGTTAATTTGATTTCTGCCAAAAAATCACTTAAGTGAGACCTGGCGAGACTCTCCCTTCCTGCTGGCTCCCAACCCCTTCTCTTCAAGCCATGTTTGTTAAACTCCATCAGATGTACCTGAGGATGATGGGATGGGAGGATGGGGATGATGGGGTGGACTCCTCCCTTTTATACTAAGCCATAGGTAATGGGGCTGAACCAAGAGGAAAAGATGAGAAAATTTCCATACCCCAGAATCTCATTGTCATAGATTAGCCATAGAGATCATTCAATCCTCATTCTTTTCTTTCTTGGTCACCTTCTAGCAGTATGACCTTCCCCTGCTTCATACCTCAGTTTCCCCAACTGTAAAATGAGGTGGTTGAACTAGCACATTGCTATATAATCCCAGACTATCTGAGTTGGAAGGGACCCCAGAGGCATCTGGTCCAATCTGTACCAAAACAAGAATTCTTTCCATATAATAACAATTATAATTGCAACTCCCATTCGTATAAAATAATAGTAACAGCAACCCTCATTTATATAGATCTCTGAGGTTTGTAAAGCACTTTATAGATACATTCTCATTGGATCTTGAAAATCCCCTTAGGAGGTAGGTGTTAGTTTTACATCCATTTTAAAGATGAAGAAACTGAGAAAGACAGAGGTTGAGTGACTTACCCAGGGACATACAACTAGAAAGTATCTGAGGCAGAATTTGAATCTAGGGCTTACTGAATCCAAGTCCAAGACTATCCACAGCATCAATAGCTCCCATTTCTCCAATACTTTAAGGTTTACAAAGAACTACCTATACAACAATGTGTGAATCAGGGATTGTGAACAGGTGAGAAAACAGAGGCCCAGGGAGGTTGCCCCTGATTATACTGTCATTAAAGAGTATGAACAACTGAATCACAGACCTTGAAATGACCCTCTGCATCCTCTAGTCCAATCCAAGAATTATCTCTACAATCCATCCAATAAGTGCCCATACAGCCTGACCTTCCACACTCTAGAACATGTCTCTCAGAGTATACAGAAATGGAGAGTCTTAGATTTGGAATCAGGATCTGGGTTTAGATTTCAATTCTATACTTTTCTACCTATGTGACCTCATACAAGTCACTTCCTTCTGTAGCCTTGATTCCTTTATCTGTAAAATGAGGTGATTAAGTGAGAGCTCGCCAAACCCTCTGAGCAGTGAGTCTGGCACACCCTACCTAGACTCTTTGGCCAGAGTAAGGGTGTCCAAGTCTATAGGGATGGGGGTGCTGGGAATGCCTGGAGTCCTTCTTTTGTCTTCAGCACTGAGTGATAACAAGTGTATGGAAATTACTCACTGAAAGTGACATGCCTGGGCCTGAAACTACCATTTTCTCCTCCATTAGAACAATTTGAACATTGTTAGGCAAAGACAATTTGAAAGTGATTTGAGTCATGACAGAGAGACTCACAGCTGCAATATTTATCTTTCAACTCCAGGTGAGGACGTTTCAGGAGATGGGAGATGTGACAGGTTAGCTCAGCTCCCATGACAAGTCACATACAGACACCCAGCTCCGCTCGGCTTGACTCAGCTCGACAGGGGTGCTGATGATTAGGAAGGCTTTCAGCTGGATCTTACTGATTGATCGGAGGAAGAAATCAGAGCCTCACACAATGAAAGCTGGAAAGGACCTTGGTGGGCTGTCTAGTCCAACCCATGGATGAAAAAGCCCTTCAAGGAAAGGGCACCCACCTCCTCAGAAGACAGCACATTCCATTTGGGAATGGCTTTTACTGATAGAAAGTTTTTCCTAAATTGGTCTCTTTGCAATTTTATTTCCCCTCACTCCTCCCCACCCCATTGCTCCTAGCTCTGCCCCCTGGGGCCATATGACAGCCCATTCATTCCATTTTGGAACATAGCTCTCACTTTCCCCTGAGTCTTCTCTTCTATGGGTATTTGCCCTTAGTTGCTTCAATGACTCCTCCTGTGGCACAGACTGATGGATGCTGAGCCATTTTGGTTTAATAGAGAATGTCAGAGAACCTAATAGAACCACCACCTCAGTGATGCCAACAGACTAGATATTATCACCTCCCTTTTAAAGATGAGGAAACAGAGTCATGGAGTTCAGTCCTGGGCTGTGTTAAAAAGGTGTTAGATCTCAGGAATCAGGAGATGGGCATCTCTCTGTCCTTGGTCCTGATCAGACCTCATGTAGGCTACAGTGGGCTACAGTGTCCTGTTCTGGGCACCACAGTGTGGAAAGGATTTTAACTAGCTAGAGATTGTCTGGAGAAAGGCAGTCAGGATGCTGAAGGGCCTGGAGTCCCTGCCTCAAGGATTGATTGAGCATACTTGGCCCTGGAGAAATGAAGGTTCAGGGTATGGGGGAAGACATGATAGGTGTGATCAAGTATCTGAAGACTTGTCACGTGGAGACTTGTGTTTGGCCCTCAGGGGCAGAACTGGAAGCAATGGGATCAGAGTGGAGTTACAGAGAGGTGGATTTCAGTTTGATGTTAGGAAAAATATCTTAACAATGGGTCTCAAAGTAGAATGGGCTACCATGATAGGTAATGAGTTTCTAAATTGTTGGATATGCGGTAGCGGGGATTTCTGTTCAGGTGGTTCTGAGGCCCCTTGCCAGTTCAGAGAGTCTGATTTTTTTTTTATTTTGGTGGATTGTGACTTGCTCACATCATAGGAAGTATCAGGGGTGGAATTTGAATCCAATCATCTCCTGACTCCAAGTCCAGAAATTTTTGGTTTAAGGCCTGGATCTGCCTGCTTGCTAGTTGTGTAGCCTTGGACAAGATACCTCCCCTCTTTGGGTCTCAGTTTCCCCACATGTAAAATATGGGGGATGGTGTTGCAGGAGATAATTCCTCATATGCTTCCATGCTCTGCATCCTCTGATCTGAGAGTTATCTTTTGGGAGAATCCCTTCACTGGGATCACCTGCTCCTCCTGGGAGGACCTTGTCCACATCATATGGCCAAATTCACCTTATCTTTCCTGGAATCAGGCTTACAAGCTATTTCCTAGCTATTTTCCCAATATACCCCTTGTCCACTCCTAAGTCCCTTTTATAAGCAGCCCCCCACTCCAACCAACAGAATGAGGGGCAAAGCCTGTCTTGCTTCTTTATATTTGTATTACCAGAGCTTAGCACAGTGCCTGACACATTATAGCCATTTGATAAATGCTTTATCTGTCTTCTATCTATCTATCACTATGTATGTATGTATATATGTATGTATGTATCTATCTATCTATCATTCTACCCATCTATCTAGATAACTGGTTGCATAACTTAACTCAGTGGCACCTGGTTTAACCTCTGCTTGAAAAAAAAATCCCCAGTACAACATTAGGACCTAATCCATCAGTCAATAAGTATTTATTAAGCATCTACTATGTGCTAAACCTAGGGATAACAAAGATACACATTGTGGACATCTTTAAATGTCAAATAGAGGAGCTTATATATTATCCTCAGAGGTAATAGGGAGCCATTGGAGTTTAACATTCCCATCCAGCAAAACATACATTTTAAAATGCAAACCAAGGGAGACCTTTGAGAAGTTGAGTGATGACTCTATCCAATCTTTGGCCAACTTTATCACATGCTCATGGGCAGAGCAACCTGGATCCAGAGGCAAGAAATCTTGCTTTGCTAATAATTTGTGTGACTATAACACATCCCTTTCTTTCTCTGAATCTTCATATCTTCCTCTATAAAATAAGGAGGACTGGGTGATCTCTAAGATCAGAGGACCAATGATAAAGCTTACTACCCAGCTCCTGACAGGGTGGACGAATATGCAAAATGGGACACATATTTTGGTACACGGCCAATATGGGAATTTGCTTTGTTTAGCTATGATGATTTGTTATGTGGATTTTCTTTTTCTGGAAAGGGAGGGGAGAAGGGAATAAATATTTACATACTGTGCTAAGTACATTACAAATATTATTTCAGTTGACCTTCATAAAAACTCCAGGAGGTAGATGCTGTTATTATCCCAATTTTATAGTTGAGATAAATGAGACATAAGTGATTTGTCCAAGGTCACACAGCTAGTCTGAGGCTGGATTTGAACTCACGATTTCCCAACTCCAGGGCTGGCACTCAATACATTGTACCATCTAGCTGCCTCAATCACACTCTACCCTGCATTTGTTTTAGGTCCTTGAGAAAGTGTGCAATTAAAAAATGAGGTGAGCCAGGATATAGGTTGTTGCTGGGACTATAATTAGGACTTTTCCAAGGGGGTGAAGCCCAGAGCTTGCCCTTAACTGCCAGGGTCCCCTCCATGCCTTGATGAAACATCAGAGGAAGACTTTGTGAAGGAATTTTGTCCATCTTCCCCCTAAATTCACCACATCCAGAGTTGCTGAAAGCCTACCTTGTTCTATATCTTCTTAGATTTGGGGGATAGTAGTGGAGACTGTGGGTCATCACTGGTTATCCCTGCCTCTCTCCACATGAGAGGCAAATTACACCAGCACATGCTTTGATATTGAGAGATTTCAATGAAAAAGTTGGACAGTGAAAATGACATTGGGAAATAGGGTTCAGGAATACAGATATAAAGCCAAAGGCTTGAAGATTTCAAAAAAGGCTTAGACTTATAGATCAGGAATACTTTCTCTGAGGAAATAATTGGGAAGCACTGGGAATGTGGAGCCCCACCCTCCAAAAAACTCCACACTGATTATATTTTAACAGATAAAAAAATGACATTACTCTTGTGGAAACTGTTGCTGAATCAGCTTTCTCTGCACAGCACTGAATTGTTAGAGTAAAAGTCAAAATGAATTTAAAAGTACAGCAAAGAGTAAATATAAAGAAAAGATAAAATGTGCAAATATAACAATCTCAGCCTAGCCCATTTAAATAAGAGATTGATGTAGAAAAACAGGAAATGATCAGAGGAATTGACATCAATGCTGATTATGGCCATTTCCTACGGAAGTTCAATGTGGGTTAATCAATGACCAAAACGAAGAGAGCAAAAGAGCAAAGAAATAGACTCATTCAGGAAACATCTGACCTCCTTGAAAGAAGAAAGAGAGACAGAAAGATAGATGGAAAGACAGAGACAGAGTGACAGACAGAGACACACATAGAGAGACACAGAGAGAGGCAAAGACAGAGAGATAGAGAGGCAAAGAGATGAGAGACAAAGAAATATGAGAGAGAGCGAGAGAGAGAGAGAGAGAGAAAGAGAAAGAGAAAGAGAAAGAGAGAGAGATGCAGCAACTAAGGGCAATACTAATTTACAACATAGAATCATTTATAAAACCTTACTTATATAAGGGTAGGGATAGATTAATCAATCACCCATTCACTGCTCCCCACAAAAGGCAACTATACCTTGATATATTAACCATTCAAGAATACTTCTATTTAATCAATAAAAAATCTTTAGATTAGATGCCCCAAAGTCCTTGAAAGCCATTGGATGAAATGGAGTGACACTGCATGGGAAGTCTATTTGGACTGAGTGAGGACACTTGGTCATGCCCTCTAAGACATGTATCAAACAGAGTAAGTTCATGTGGAATCAGGGATTTGAGCATTGAGCAGTATAGAGAAAGGAGCTGTTTCAGTCAAGGAAGAAAAACATCACCCAGGGGGTGGGAGTGAAGTGGGGTACAGAACCTTGGTCTCTTGCCCCAACCCTGGACTAGAGGGGAACCTTGTGAACTTTGGAGGGTTGGAGGATTTGGACTTCTCATCAGTATCCCTGGAATAACAATAACTGATGATGGTGTCTACATCATGAGCCAAGGACAAACTACTCATGCTGAAGAAAGGCAGCTTCAGGACTCTGCAAGGAACCCGTCAGAGAGCTGCCCCATTCCTAAAACCAACTTGCTGAAGGCTACATGAAGGGCAAGAAGAACTTCAGCCTAAAGGAATCCTTGGAGTTATATTCTGTCCCTATTACAACATGTAGCTTCTATGTTTGAACTCCCTTTCCTAATGGACTCTATATGTACTTACAGAAATAGAGTGCACCCCTAGTTTGTGGGGCTGTTTCTTACCTAGTAAGCTAGGATGACTATACCACTACCTTAGTAAATGTTGATTCTAAAAGCTAAGTAAGGCTGTCTGATTTGTTTACATGAATTGATAATCATTTGGAGGAACACAGTGGTGGGGACTTATAAGTTATGGAATTAAAAAAAACCCATCTCTCCCTGCCTGCCCCCTCCCACCCCAGGTGAGAAAAAAGTGAGAAGCAGTGGAGGAAACAAAAATAAATAAAGTTTCATTGGAGAATTCAATGTTCTGGGGGCATTTAAGGATGATCCTGGAAGGAGAACCAAAAGGAGATAAAAAATGGAAAAGATCTGTAAATATTTTTATAATAGACTCTCTTCACCATCGAGGACACTGGAGCCATCACATTTATGCTTTAACATCACCTTGCTCATTATGCTGTATAAAATGGCAAAAATGACCCAGAAATAAGAAAAAAAAGAGGAAACTTCTTACAAGACGAAGACCCAATTTTGATGATGTTGAGGGATAGATTATCAAATTAAGTGAATGAGAAGATACTGGGAATGTGTGGGAGGAAAATATGAAACATTATTGTTAAAAAATAAAAAAGAAAGGTGTCATCTGAAAGAATAGCAGTAACTACTGACTCACATACCTACTTTCCCATCTGTACAAAACTTTTATGAGACTAATTGACATATGCATCAAGGACCAACTTGATGAAGGTATGAGAAGGAGATGTAGAGTTTCACAAAGGATATTCTACAACAAACCACATCTCCATAATCATACAATTGAATGAAAGGTGAAGAGCAGTGGTGTCAAATATATGCCCAACATGCAGCCCACAACACACACAAGTATAGCTCAAACCCCATTAAAATGTAATTTTAAATATTTAATGTTTTAAATATTTTACAAATATTCAAATATTCAACAAAATCAATAATCATTTAACAAAAATATTTAACAAAATTAGCAAAAGCACAACAAAACATGAATAATGCTAATATGTGGATTTCTAGGTCAGTATATATCCACTGGGATCCTTAGGTACAGTTTAGTGGCCCTATTTCTATTTGAATTTGCCCCACAGGTGTAGGAAATACAAAATTCTCAGTGTTTATTTGTTGGGTTTTTTAAAAAGTTTTTGATTGAATGGAGCAGGCTCTCTTCTGACAAGTTGTCTCTAGTGCATCTGTCAAAAATCATATGAGATTCCTTGAAAGATGTAACAACAAAGATAACTTTATTCAAGGATTCTTTGATTATTAACATCAAGCAAATTATAAATCATGGAGACAATTGCTTGGCAAATGTGTTCATCTCTGTCATAAAGAACGTCCAGTACAGAATGTAAATTGAAGATGGATTCATAATTTACCATCCAAGCTTCTCCCTCCTTTATCACAAGGCACTCTTGAAAACTCCCCCAAACTTAAAGTGTATTCTAGGTGTGCATAAGCATCCGTTCAAAATCAAAGTTCATGAGCCCCACCTGATGTGCTTCTTTCACCAATCTACCAGAAGACATGCTAGTTCAAATCAAAATAATAATGATTTAATAATAATGATTTCACATATATATTTGTGTCCAATGGTAGTCATCTCTAGGGTGAGGGGAGGGAGAAAAAAGGGAAAAAAAGAATTTCACATGATAACTTTATTATATATTTAAAAGGAGTAGCAAGTTGCACATAACTGATTTGCAATTTCATGTGCAATCATCCTTTTCATTATACTATGTTATGGAAATGCTCATTTTATTCCCTAAATTAAAAATAAAATAAATAATTTTTACATGGGGAATTTTACATACTGCAAAGAGTTATTGTAAGTTATTAGAAGGGAATGGGCATCCCCTTATTTGACCCTTATTGTAAGCGTCAAATGACATAACATATGGAAAGTCCTTTGCAAATTTTAAAGTGCTATAGAAATGTTCACTGCTATTATTTGATCTCTTGGCTATACTGTAGTTTCTGTGGTCCCAGTCCTGAAAACCCCATAGTACAAGTCTTTTCTTTTTGGAATCAGACCTCATCCAGTGACACAAAGTCAGCTGGCTAGGGAAAGTCTTTGGGAATCTCAAATCTTTCCTTTCATCATGATCTTCTTCTCTGACTTTCTCAGCTTAATTCTTATGAGTTATGGTTAGAAATTCTTTAATTCCTATCATAGTTCTTGTTCTGGTAAATTAGTTTCCAGTGTTCAACTTCTCAAAACTACAAAGGAGCTGGGTAAAGCTGTGGTGAAGGGGCTCTTCTCAGTTCTACATAGTACTCACGGTACCTGGTTTCCACAGAAATTAGAGAGAGTAAGAATGAGTAGTGGCAAGGTTACTGGTGATCTTTTTACATTCTTGCCATCAATAACACTGTTGGTCTCCCAACATGTAAAGGTGGTATTCATGTTTGTAAATGCCATTGTGCTGATTACATCAAGATGCATATTGCTGCAGAAGTTCCTACAAAAATACAAAATCAGTCGAAGAGATTGGGTGAACTACCACAGAGGAAAAACCAAGTGGATGAAAAATGCCTACTGTCCAGAATATGATACGCAATAGAATGAAAAACTCATAGAAGGCATCTATCATCTGTCTATCTATCTATCTATCTATCTATCTATCTATCTATCTATCTATCTGTCTGTCTGTCATCTATCACCTACCTAGATCTATCATTTTTTTCTTTATAATCTATCATCTGGCTGGGTAGTTCTAGCTCTCTATCTTTTCCCTCCTCCCCTCTGATGGATCCTATATATGGAAAACACACTTGGCTGAACAAGAAGGGGAGATTGCATTTGGGAAATCATTCATCTCTTTTGGCCCCAAGCTTCTCCCTCCCTAGAGGCAGCTAGGTGGATAGAATACTGGACCTGTAGTCAAAAAAAAGCCTAAGTTCAGATTCAGTCTCGGATACTTACTATCTGTTTGATCTTGACAAGTCACTTAACTTTTTTATGATCAGAAAAGTAAAAAGATAATCTGGGGGGGGGGAACCACAGATTTAGCACTGAAAGGGACCTTTGAGGCTACCAAACCCAGTTCTTTTACAGATAAGGAAACAGGCCGAGAGCATGTAAGACATGGTGACAAACCTAGTAAGTATATGAGGCAGAATTTGAACAAGGTCTTCCTGCTCACAAGCCCAGCAGTCTATCCAATCTACCACCTATATCACACAGCAACCAGTGAGGCATAACCATTGGAAAACCTAGGGGCTCTGCTGGAATCCACATCCCTTGAATAGACTCAGAAGAAGGCTCTTAGCATATTGGAAGGACCTCCTAAAGGAAGGGTGGGAAGGCACAGACAAGAGTGATACACATTGGGCAAGCATGAAGAATGGCAATCTGCATTGTTGAACAGACTGTCCATGATGATGAAATCACAAGTCTACTGTATCAATGAAGTAAGCACATGGCCTATCCCCTTCCCTTCAGACACACAACCTTACCACCCCTGAAATATGTAAGCTCCAGGAGGGCATGATAATTTCATTTTTGTCTTTGTATTCCCAAAGTTTATCACAGGGCCTGGCACACAGTAGGCACTTAATGTTTGTGGAATTGAATCAAGCACCTTTCTATGAAGAGCCTTGGACTGGGCATGGGGGAGATACACAGTTGAACCAAGACAACAGATATGATCCCCTCCTCAGAGAGCTAACAGGGGAAAAGCTCCCAGCTCAGAGTTCTCTATACACAACAAAACATGATTAGTTCATTAGAGAAGAGAAAGGGGCTATGAATGGTCTGGAGAATGGGAGGAAGAGCCAGAGAGGATGAAACAGAGGATCTTGGAGGGGGCATTTGATCTGCACTTCAACTCAAAGGATGAGCAGGCTAGAACAAGAGAAAAGGAAGATGGAGGGCATTCCAGACATAGGTAATGTCATGAGTAATGTCACATAGGCCAGGAAGGGCTGAGAAACTGTCCAGTTTAGCTGGAACATGGCATGCATAGAAAAACAGGATGGAATTAGGCAGCTTAGGCCCTTGAATTCCAGGCACAGGGGTCCACTTCACTCAGTAAACAATATGGAGCCAAGGGAGTCTTTGGATCAGAAGGATGGCATGCCTGGATAACACTATTCTGGCAATAGTCCGAAGGATGGATTGGAAGGGACAAAGGATATAGATGAAAAGATCTGTAGGGGAAACTAGTAAAGTAATCCATGGGATAAGTGACAAAGACTTCTAGTCCCAAGGTCACAGTGGTGTGACCAGAGAAGAGGACGAGACATCAAGAGATACTGTGGAGAAAAAATCAGTAGGTTATTCTGTAGCATATCATTTGAATGTGAGAAGGTATGGAGAAGAAGGGTCCAAGATAACCCTAGGGTTAAATATGGGAGAATAATGAATGATGGGGTCACATTCCAAAACAGTCTAGTCCAAAAGAGGATCAGGTTTAAGGTTAAGAGGATAAATTTGATTTGGGATGCACTAAATTGGGAATGCAGATGGGAGATCCAAAGAGAGATATCTTGTGAACAAGTAGAAATGTGGGTCTCTAAATGGTAGCTAGGAGCAGTGGATAGTGTTCAGCCTGAAGTCAGGAAGATGAGTCTTCTGAGTTCAAGTCTGGCCTCAGGCACTTACTAGTTGCGTGACTCTGGACAAATCACTTAACCTTGTATACCTCAGTTTCCTCATCTGTAAAATGAACTGGAGAAGGAAATGGCAAACCATTCGTATCTTTGCCAAGAAAACCCCAAATGGGGTCATGATGAATCAGATACAATAGAAACAACTAAACAATAGCAAAATGGTTGCCATGGGAGTGAATAAGATTGTCACATAAAAAATGGAGAGGAAAAAAGACCTGAATCAGATACTTGGGGAAAACCTATTTTGAGGGCCTGAGGAAAGGAAAGACAGCAGGTATGTTCAGAGACGTAGGAGGAGACAAAAGAGAGTTTAATTTGTCTTTAAGCTAAAGGAGGGGAGATGGTCTCCAGGGTTAAAGACCACATAAGTCAAGGAAGATGCTGTATATGGTACCTGGGGTAGTCACTGATGACCTTAGAGAAAGCAGCTCCAGGAGTATAGTGAGAGAAAAAGCCATATTGCTGGAGAGTAATGGGGGAGTAGGCAGAGAAGCATAGGGCAGAGACAACTTTTTCCAAAATTTAGCAGTGAAGGCAAGGAAAGGAATGGGAGGGCAGCCCCACTGGTGAAGACAGCTATCATGTCCCCTCCTGAGTCTTCCCATTTCTAGGGTAATCATCCCCAGTTCCTTCAGCAAAGTCTCCTGACTCATGAACTCCAGACCTTCATCAGCCTGGCTGCCCTCCTCTGCACAGATTCTAATTTCAACCATAGTTCACAGAGCTGAGCACAGTTCTCCAGATGTGGTCTGAAAAGGACATAGGAGTCTCAGCACTTGCTTCTGGAAGCAATGTTCTTTGGGTTGCTGCCCAAAATGACATTCCCTTTTTAGGATTCTCTGTCCTTTGATCAGACAAGCTCTCGATTCATCGATTAAGTGCCCCTGTGTACCAGGCACTGTGGTAGGAACCGGGTTAAAATAAAAGGTATTGTTTCATCAGAGATCATAAGGAACTCACTCAGCTAAGACGGACTCGAACTAGAATTGGCAGGTCGAGTCCGAACCTTCTCCAGCGTAGTATTGGGGGAGGCATGAAGGCAGGGAAGGGAAAGTTCATTGAGGCCCCCCCCAGGAAGAAGGGCCCCCCCCGCGAGCTTCCTGCCCCCCAGATGGCCACACCGGGGACCGTTCGCATGCCCTCTCCTGCAGTGTTTGTGGGGCTCCCCAGCCTTGTTTAAATTCAGGCGAAGACCTTTCTGCACCAGCGTCGCAGGCTCTCACTCACGAGCTACACATTTAATTCCCGGTGACAGATGGTGCTGAGTGGGCGGCGCTGGGGGTTGGCGACGGATTCGGGAGCCGACAAAATCAATTACAGAGCCCATGTGCTGACTTCTAAAGTGCAAGGGAATGAAGCCAGTGCACCCCGTGCCTTCCACTTCCTGGGCCACGGAGAAGTAGAGGAAGACCCCAGGATCAGTTTCCTTTCTTGTAAAATGAGGGGGTTGGAGCGGATTGAATTCAGCTCTCTCCCGACTCTAAACGTAAACCCTTTTCAAAGCCGACTGTTAGGTCTGCTGCTGTGTGGAAATTCTGAACCCCTCCTTCACTTCCTTGAACCCCTCTGGTCCTGCTAGAGTCCACTGAGGATGGGGGTTGGTTTTTCATTGAACAAACATGGATTGGATGTTTTCCTAAAATGGGGCACCCGGAACCTAACATAACACTCTCCAGGTGGCCAGGGGACAATATGGTGACATGATTGGTTCCCTAATCCTCAACATTTTAACTCTGAATGCTGCTGAGAAAGGCTTCAATAATACAGTGGATAGAATTTTGGACTTGGAGTCAGAAAGACCTGAGTTTGATTCTGCCTGTCCCTGGGAAAGTCACTTAATCTCAAGCAGCCTCTGTTTCCTCCTCTGTAACAAGGGGGTAATAATAGTACCTACCTCCTAGGGTTTCCATGAGAATCGAATGAAAAAAATCCGTAAAGTGTTTTACAAACCTTGACATTTTCTACCAATGCTAGCCATCGTCATCATCAGCTTTTTGGCTGCCATGCCATAGCATAGACTCCCATTGAACTTACAGGCCACTGAATCCCCAAATCCTTTTCAGACCTGCTTCTATCTAGTCATGCTTCCCCCATATTATACTGGTGAAGTTACTTCTTGGGCCTGAGTATGACTTGGCATTTACACCTTGACAACAAAAGGTTCTTGCCCTTTGTTGCTACTGTTAGTTGGATCTGACTTTTCACAACCCTGTGGGCCAACTGTCCCATGAGGTTTTCTTGGCAAAGATGCTGAAGTAGTTTGCCATTTCCTATTCCAGTGGATTAAGGCAAATAGAGGTTAAGTGACTTGCTCAGGGTCACACAGATATCAGAGGCTGGATTTGAACTTAGGTCTTCCTGACTCCAGGCCCTGTGTTCTATCCACCAAACCACCTAGCTGTCCATCTAGCTTCTTGGCTAGAGCAACATCTCAACAAAGGTGAGGTTAGTTTTATAACATCTTTCCAAGACTTAAAAGTCTCTATGCCATAGACTAGGTTAATACCACGAAACTACTCTTGAGACTTAACTGATCTAGGAGACTGCGGTACAAACCATTGACATGGCCACCTGGTTACTCAGTGTATGAAGAGTCAGGGTCCTTCAGACTTTATGGACTCTTTACAACTGTGACAACCAGCACAATCTTCTGATCTGTCTCACCAACTTACGCAGAGAAAGAGGACTGCATCCCCCTGAATCAGTTTGGTATCCTTGATGAACATTCATTCCATGTTACCATTAAGGAAACTCCTTTTACCAAATGATTGGCAATCTCCAGAGGTCTCATTTCATTCTAATCCTGAACCTGAATTACTGACTGGCCCGAGTCAGGCCTGGCCAAGAGCATCGGGTGAAATCCAAAAAGGATCCGGTGTGTCAGATTGCCCTCCCAGATAACTTGTCTTCCCATAATTACTCTTGCCCCTAAAGTCCAAATTCTGCATCTTATTTCTGCTTAGGATTTTTCTCATACTAAATTAGGACACAGGATCTAAACATCAGTGAATCTAGGGAGCAGTGCCACAGTGGGATCTGTTTAGGGGATGGAAAGGAATCAGTATTTAGTGAGCAGCTTCTTCATGTGGGCACTAGGTGGTGAAGTGGAGAGTGTGCAGGGTCTGGAGCCAAGAATCATGAGTTCAAATCCAGCTTCAGACATTTACTAGTTGTGTGACCCTGGGCAAGACACTTAACCCAATTTGCCTCAGTTTTCTATTGTGAAACTGGAGAAAGAAATGACAAACCACTACAGTATCTTTGCCAAGAAAATCCAAGTGGGATCACGAAGAGTCAGATACAACTGAAAAACAATTCAACAGAAACAGGAACCAGGAATCCTATATGTCTGGTGTTGTGTTAAGCACCATACAAACATTCTCATTTGAACCTAGTGGTTAGGTCTACTTCAGTCAAGTGAATGTCAGATTAGAAGAGATGTAACAACAGTGATACATTTTTGTTATATCAATGATACAACACCAGGCATTTATGAAGTGCCTACTGCATGCACAGGCCTGTGCTAGGTGCTAGGGATATAGAAATGAACTCATCCCAACCCTCAAGAAGCCTACATCTTATTTATTGATGTACACAAATATTTGAAGTCAGGAAAAAAAATCACAGAAAGCATTTGGAGGTAGAAGGGACTTGAGGTACCTTTTAGTCTGACCACCTCATATACAAAAGAAAAAACTGAGGCTCAGAAGCAACACATGTTCTACTCCAGTGGGCTTCTTGGATTTCCTTACTGGCAGCGTCCAAACTCCAGAGTGGGAAGGGACTCGTAATTACCTGTATCCTTGGGCAAATTGCTTCTGTCTGTTGTTGATTTTCTACCACAATTCATGTGCCTTCTCCCCCTGTGACTCCCTGAACACTTGGGGACTGCCCAGCTTGGGATATCCTTCTGCCATGCCACCCCTCTTCTCCCATGACTGGGTTACTCCCAAGGGCTCTCCTTTGACATGGACCTAGGCAACCATACTTCATTCCCCTCCTGCTTGTGTTTTGCCTTCTTCCTCCTCCCTCCTAAGGTTTTCTGTTATCTTCCCTCAGTAGGAAGTAAATTCCTTGAGGGTGGAGACTATCTTTCTTTTTCCTTGGACTTGTATCCCCAACACTAAACTCAGCATCTTGCACATAGTAAGCTTGTTACCTGTTATCTACCCATAAGCCTTGGTATCCTTATTAATTAAAGAGAAGGCCGATATGACCTCTCAGGTCCCTTTAGGGTCTAGATCCCATAAACCTATAATACTTCAGATATTGTAAAACTTGACCTTTGCCTGAAGTATGAATCACCCCTCTACAACACCCCTGGGAGCAAACCTATGGGTCTCCCAGCCTAGTGATGGGGGAGGCGATTCTTTTTTGGACAGTTCTGATTATTTAGAATTTTCTTCTTTTATAGAGGTGAAAACTCTTGTCCTCATTTCCTTCATTCTCTCCTTTGCTCCAGGAGGTGATAACATAGGAATCCTATTTTTCTCCCTTGATTGTCTTTCTATTATACCTTCCCTAGTCACTATTCCAAGTCATGTCTTCTCTGCTACTCCCTATAGTCAGGGTATGCTGGAGGATGTTTAACAATCAGCTCTCTAGGAAAAATAAAAGTATGCACAGTACATTTTTAAGTTTAATTGGCATCATTAACATTACCTCAATCACTTTCTTAAATCTAGACAATCAAGAAAACGATAAATCTAGTCTTGATTTAGAGCCTTTGCCAACACCAAATTTAACAAACTGTTCTCTTGAGCTGGTTTGAGCTGACTCCAGCACACCTGCCTATACACAAACCTGTTCCGCCTTCAGTAGAGGACCTCAACTTCTGCTTTGCCTAGAAAATAGAAACCATTCATCACGAGCTCTGCTTCTCCCCTTCCATCCATCCCGTAATCGTGCTGTACCATTCTAATTTTCTTCTCCTTTGCCCTAGTCTCTGCTGAGGAGGTGGCTCTTCCCTTTGCCAGGACTATCCCCCTCTACTTACATTCTGGATTCTGTTCCCTGTCATCTCTTCCAAGTCCCTGTCCCCTTTCTTTCTCTATACTTCAGTCTCCACTATTTCTGCCTCTCCTCTCTACAAACATGCCCAAATCTTGCCCATCCTAATAAAAACCTCTAGATCAGAGATTCCCAAACCTTTTTGACTTACCACCCTCTTTTGAAAAAATTATGTTACCCCCTGAAATCCCTTTACCAGTTTTTTAAAATTTGTGTCATTTCAAAAAATATAAAATATATTTTTAAAATGCTGCATCTTAAACGTAATAATTTATTGCAAATTTGTGGAATTTTTCCTGCATTGAAATTTGGATGATGCAATATTGTGTCATATAACCGTATAGTATTGTATTGTAAACAAGTCATTACATGCATGTATTCCTGCCAATGCATACTGGACTTCTGACAACTTGCGACACACTCACTTACCAACACTTGCCTGTTAAGACCTATCTTTGGACTTTACCCCTGATCGGTTATAACTTGCATTTTGTGTGCTAATTTAGAAAATAATCACTACAACTTTAATTCTGTTACACAACAGATGAAGCACATATGAAAATTTTCTGATCTCTTCTTTCTTTATGTTTCCACCACCTCTTTATTTTTATTCAATTCCCCCCAATAGCACCCGAGGCTAGTACCGCCCCCCACCAAGATCATTCCAGTGCTACCCACAGTGTAGCATCACCTACTCTGGGGACCTGTGCTAGACTCTGTCATCTCTTCAAACCATCATCTTATATCTCTTCTCCCTTTCACAGCAAGACTCTTGGAAAAGGGGTCTGGCATCTCCATTTCTTTACTTCTCTCTTTACTCTCAGTTCCTTGTAGTCTTCAGATTCACTGCTTGACTGAAACGTTAAGACACTCTCTTCAAGGTCACCAATGGTCTCGATAGCCAAACCCTTTTCTCAGTTTTCATTATACTTAAACTCTGTCCATCATTGGTCAGTGTCAACCACTTTCTTCCATATACTCTCTCCTCCGTCAGTTTCTGAAAAAATGATAGTAATAGAACATTGTACTTGAAAGTTTGCAAAGGACTCTACATGTTATTTCATTCAATCCTCACAGCAACTCCATGAGGTAGGTACTATAATTATCCCTATTTGACAAATGAGGAACCAGAGGCTTAAAGGTATCACATAGCCAGGAAGTGTCTCAGGTTGGATTTGAGCCCAGGTCTTCCTGATTCAAGGTCTAGCATTCTATCTTCTGTGTCACCTAGCTATCTGGATCCTACTCACATCCTCCTCACCTCTCACCTGGATTATTATAGTGCCTTCTGAGCTCCTTTCCAGCTTTGAGATCTATGGTTTCCAGTCTCTTCTCCTCATCCTAGTCAACATCTACCCCCATCTCCCTGGGTCCAACAGGGCTTTGATGACAACTTATCTGCTTGTCAAGACCTGAAGAAACTCTTTGCTTTCCTATTTCCACAAGAGCCTGGGAGTGAATTCTGTACACATCTATCTCTAAAGAGGCCAAAGGCTGGGTGTGCATGGGGGCTGTTATTCATCTAGGATGGAGAATTCATTCACTCACCTTTCAGCTCTCCCTACACACTATTGTCGTTTAGATGCCAGTTGCCCCCAGATAACCAGGGAACTTTGGAGTTTAAAACTAGGTACGTTCTTATAGGCACAGATAGTGAATACACTCAAAAAGTTGTTCTTCAAGTTGTTTTATTGTCCTCCCAACACTATGAGTTTCATTTTTTATCTGTCTCCCCAGCACCAAGCACAAAGTTTTTCACCCAGTAGGTGCTTAATGAATATTTATTGAATTTTTAGAAGAATTAAATAAATGGAAAAAACAATCAGAATTATTTTGTGAATCTTGTATCTGAGGCAGCTATGTGTCATAGTGGGTAGAGTGCCAGGCCTGAAATCAGGAAGACTTGTTTCTCCTGAGTTCAGATCTGGCCTCAGACACTCACTAGTTTTGTGATCCTGGGCAAGTCACTTAATCCTGTTTGCCTCAGTTTCCTTATCTGTAAAATGAACTGGAGAAGGAAAGGAGAAACCACTCCAGCATTTCTGCCAAGAAAACTCAAATGGGGTCACCAAGAGTCAGACACAACTGAAATAACTCAACAGCAGAAATGAAGAGAGGCATCTACCTCCCATGATTATATGAGAATCAGCAAGATAACATGTACAGTGCTTTGCCAACCTTAATGTTCTATACAATTGCTAGTTACTATTGTTAGGTATGTTTAAAAATCTGCTTCATAAATGGGAAGTGAATTAATACCAATGTATACAGAGTCATTGGACACAAGGAAGTTTGGAGCTAGGACACTGCTAGAAGCTGGGAGGCAATCAATCAATAAACATTTATTAAGCACCTACTATATGCCCAGCATTGTGCTAGGTGCTGAAAAGTCTTCATGCAGAAGACAGGGCATAAGTGAAGGGAGGGACTCTGAGGTAGAGGGAGTGCCTTCCAGGAATCTGTCACTGGCAATTCACAGGCATGGAGATGGGAGCTATAGAATATTGTATGAGGGCAGAGAAAAGGCCAGTTAGGCTGGATTATAGTATTGGAAAGGGAGCAATATCCATTGAATCTGGAAAGATAGGTTGGGAATGTGTTGTGTAGGGTATTAGGAGCTAGCAGAAGAATTTCTGTTTGATCGTAGAGATGACAAAGTGCCACAGGAGGTGGTTGAGTAGGGGAGTCACATCATCAGGGATACTTAAGAAAGATCACTTGGTCAATGCAACCAAGATTAGGACGGAAGCAGAAAAATGGGAAAGAATTTTTACAATTAGTGTCTGTGATAAAGGCCTCATTTCTAAGATATATAGGGAACTGAGTCAAATTTGCAAGAATATAAGTCATTCCCCAATTGATAAATGGCCAAAGGATAAGAGCAGGCAGTTTTCAGAGGAAGAAATTAAAGTTATCTATAGTCATACGAAAAAAATGCTCCAAATCACTATTGATTAGAGAGATGCAAATCAAAACAGCTCTGAGGTACAACATCACACCTATCAGATTGACTAACATGACAAAACAGGAAGACGATAAGTGTTGGAGAAGATGTGGGAGAGTTGGAACACTAATTTGTTGTTGGTAGAGCTGTGAGTTGATCCAACCATTCTGCAGAGCAATTTGAAACTATGCCCAAAGGGCTACAAATATATTCATACACTTTGACCCAGCAATATCGCTTCTAGGACTGTATCTCAAAGAGATCATAAAAATGGGAAAGGGTCCCACATGTACAAAAATGTTTGTAACAGCTCTCTTTGTGGTGGCCAAAAACTGGAAATCAAGGGAAGGCCCATCAACTGGGGAATGACTGAACAAGTTATAGTACATAAATGTAATGGAATATTATTGTACTATAAGAAATGATGAACAGGAAGACTTCAGAGAGGTCTGGAAGGACTTACATGAACTGATGTTGAGTGAAATGAGTGGAACCAGGAGAACATTATACACAGTAATAGCCACAGACTTCAAGGACTGTTTCTGACTGACTAAGCCCTTCACAGCAATGCAAGGACCTAAAACATCCCCAAAGGACTGTCGAGGCAAAATACCATCCACATCCAGAGAAAGAACTATGGAATCAGAATACAAAATGAAGCAGACAATTTTCTCTTGTGTTATGTTTTGTTTTGTTTTCATAGTTTCTCCCATTCATTTTAATTTTTCTATGCAACATGACTAATGTGAAAATGTGTTTAATAAGAATGTACGTGTAGAACCCATATAAAAATGCATGCCATCTCAGGAGGGAGGGCAGAGGGAGGAGAGAAAATTTAAGACTTATGGAAGTGATTGTTGAAAACTGAAAACAAATTAATTAAATTTTTAAAAAAGGAAGATCACTGGCATCTGTATGGAGGATGGACTGGAGTGGGGTGAGACTTGGGGTAGGACACTCAATTAGGAAGTTGTAATAATCCAGGTGAGGGGTGATGAGGGCCGGACCTCAGGTGGGAGCTATATAAATGGAGAGAAGGGGTCAGATTCAAGAGATGCTGTGAAAGCAGAAATGGCAAGATCAGAAGTTAGATTGGTTAAATGGGGCGAGGGGCTGTGAGGAGTCCAGGATGATGCTGAGATTACAAACTGGGGACACTTGAAAGAGAGGGCTGCCTTTGATAGAAATAAAGAAGTTGGGAAGAGGGAAGGGTAGAATGATCTTAGTTTTGGATATACTGCTTTAGGCAACTCTAGGATATCCAGCTTGAAATGGAGAAGAGCCACTTGGTGATGCAGGAGTGAAGTTCAAGAGAGGGACTAGGAGTGGGTATATAGAGTTGGAGATAACTGTGTAGTAATGATAGGTAACTCATAGGAGCTGGTGAGGAGAGAGAGAGAGACAGAGAGATAGACACAGAGACAGAGAGAAAAACAGAGAAAGAGACAAAATGACACATACAGAGAAAGGGACATGACATGGATGATGAGCCAGCAAAGGACGCTGAGAAAGGAGTGGTCAGACAAGTAGGAAGCCAAGCAGAAGACAGCAGGACTGCAAAACCCTAGAGGAGAAAGTCTCCAGGAGACAAGGGTAACAAGGCCAAATGCTACAGAGAGGACAAGAGAGATGAGGGCTGAGAAAAGACCATCAGATCTAACTTGGGAGAAAACAGTTCCAGTTTAATGATGAGTTTGAAAGTCGGGTTACCAAGGGTTGAAGAGCGTGAAGAGAGTTAAGTGAGGACCTGTACTGTAGATAACTTTCTCAAGGAATTTGACTGAAAAAGAGAGAAGAACACGGCAAAATAGTCTGAGGGGATTGTAGGGTCTAAAGAAGGACTTTGTTTCTTTTTAAGGAGGGAGGAGGCATGGACCTGTTTGAAGGCATCATGGAAAGAAAGAATCACTTGATGGGGAAAGGCTAAAGATGAGATAAAGACAAAAAGAGTTCGGGAGGCATGGGTCAGGGAGAATTGAGGATACAATTTACTGGAGAAGATGGGAAGGAATGGGCACAGGTGCACATATAGAGAGGGGGTTGGTTTTGGCAAGGAAAGGCTACCTCTATCAGAGACTGAGGGAAAGGAGGAGATGGTGGCAGAGGATGGAGATGAGGAAAACAAGGAAGAGGAAAGTCACATCAAATAAATCTCCCTTATTTCAATAAAGTAGGAGACAAGATCCTCTGCTGAGAGAGAGGGAGAAGGAGGAGGAACAGAGACAAGAGTAGGGGAGTAGGATAGGGAATTCATTAGGGAGGAATACAAAGACCATCCATGAGGTTGGATAGCATGAATGGATAACATCCCCAGCTAGTACAGCTGGGAGACTTGCTCTGGCTTCTCTCAGTGGCTTGTGAGTAGAGATGGAGGAGGTAGGTGGTTGGAATCAACCAAGGTTGAGATTTGGCAAGAGAAGAGCCTTGAAAGGACAAGAGGGCAAGGGATTTGAGAAGAGAGGACAAGGTAGAGTTGAGGTGGCTAGCTGAAGATATAGAGGAAGGGGAGTCAGAATTGCAGTATTGGCCTAAGAAAAGGCTGGGGGAAAGGAGGTCTTAATGATGAAGGGCAAGGGTAGGAGGGGGTAGAGTGATTGGTTGTGGTCAGCTGGGGAACATCAACACTTCTAGTTAGGAAAGTGGAACCCAGGTAAGGAATGGCCAGATCTAGTGTGTGACTATGTGTGGTGATTAAGATGGAGTCAAGGTCATGGGATTTAAAGAGGTTGACAGTGAAAGATTAAGGAATTTGAGTGACTACATGGATATTAAAGAATCTTAGGATAAGATTCTAGACATTTCCTCTATGGACATGATTCAAATTTTTCAAATGCTCATGTCATCTCCCTTTGTAAAATGTAAGTTCTAGGAGGACTGTATTTCATCCATTTTTATTGCCTGTAGGGGCTAGGCACGCATGCATATATGGGATTGTGTTCAGTTCTGGGTCCTGTATTTAAAGACCAGAATCTATCAATCAACCAACCAATGAGTATTTATGAAGTACTCTCTAGAGAGGTAGTGTTGCCAAGTGGATAGGGAGATGGCCTTGAAACCAGGAAGACCAGTTCAAGTCCCACATCCGACATTAGTTGCATGACCCTCTGTAATCTTAATCTCTCAGTAACTTAGACAATTCTTCGAGACTGAATCATAGAGGAGGTGCTGGCATGCATTGGTAGAGAGGATTTCCTTATCCAAGAATTCCCTAAACTAATGAATGAAGTCACAAGTACAGTTCCTACTCCTATTCCTAAGTGCCAGATAAACAGAGGCACAAGCCATTGGGGTCCCTTCAAATTCCAATATTGTATGATAAGAATGTGGTGAGGTGCACTCCTAACTTTGGGTTTTTGAAAAGTTATTTGCATATCAACAGATCTTCTGCCATCTTAGAAGAGAAGGGGAAAGCCAGAAGAAATCTGAAAGGTCACTAGCCACAGAGCCATTTCTGAGAGCCAGAAGGGGCCATATGGGGCATCCTGTTTGATCCATTCCTGAAGAGGGATGCCTCAACTGATCTCCCGGTCCTTGACTCCAGGACTTTCAGATGGAGGGAAGCCCCTTCTTCCCAGAGCAGCCCTTTCTACCTGCGTGGTTCTAGCTGTTGGGTAGTTTTCCTCACATTAAGCCTCTCTACAACTTGGATCAGTTGTTCCTAGTTCTGCCCTCTAGGGTCAAGCACAACAAATCTATGTTGGGAGGACCAGGGCTGCTTAGTTTTTGCCTTTCTATCTCCAGAGCCTGGAACAATGACTTGCCCATAATAGATGCCTAATGTTTGTTGAACTGAATTGAGGTTTGTCTTTCACATAATGGCCTTGCAAATATCTGACAGACATCCTAAATACCTCCATTTTCCTTTAACCAGCCCTCACATAGCATTGAAAGCTTTTCCTCCTCTCTGCTTCTTAGTATCCCTGACTTCCTTCAGAACTCAACTCTAATCCTCCCTTTTATGGGATAACTTTCCCAGGGTCCCCATTTTGCCTATAACTATTTCCATAAATATTGTCTTCTCAATTAGAACACGAGCTCCTCCAGGGCAGGGATTGCTTTGTTTTTGTCTTTGTATCCTAGTTAGCACAGGGAGTACTTCATAAATCTACGTTGATTAAATGGTCTCCAGTTCCCCCCTTATCCTCCCTTCCCAGACATGCTCCAGCTTATCAAAGTTCTTCCTGAAATGTGGCACCAGTTTTTTGGATGATGTCTGCCAAGTCACATTGTCCATTCAGATCAAGGTCAAATTGGATCACTTAGAATGCTGAATATAGATTAGATCTAGAAGAGATCTTAGAACAGGGAATATCAGAGCTGGGAGGGATCGTAGAACAGGGAATGTCAGAACTGCAACATATTTTGGAATACATAAGTGGAAAGAATCAGTAATGAAAATCCTTTCAGAGAAGGAAACTGAACTTCAGAGAGAGGAAAGGAAGGAATGAGTAGGTCCCATATTGCATAAAATACCTTGTATAAAACAAAAAAAAAACAATCTAAGAGCAGCCTATAAATCAGTAATTTTTTGAAATATTCCTCTCTTTTTTGGTATATGCAGGTACATCCCAAAAAAAGATTTAAAAAGAATATTTTATTTATTTTTTCTACAAAAGAAAACTGATTTAATGGAATGGCCCATACTCAGACCAATATATATTGAAAGAGATGTTGACTACAAGTCTTTTGCAGATATAGCCTGCCCTGGTAGAAAGAGAACTGAACTTAGCAGGTCTGAGAATTCTCTCTGAATTTGCTGAACTGTGCGACCTTGAACAAGTCACTCCTATCACTGGGTCTCAATTTCCTATTCTAAACAATGAGGTTGCCATGATTTGTAAGTCCCATCTCACAGGGCTTTTGTGAAAGAAAGAAAATATTTATTAAGCATCTACTATGTGCCAAGCACTTTACCAATACCTCATTTGGGTCTCACAACAACCTTGGGAGGTAGGTGCTGTTATTATTACATTATTATCATATAATGTTATTATATTACAGCTGAGAAAATTGTAACCCAGGGTTACACAGCTAATAAGGGCAGCTAAGTAGCTCAATGGTTAGAGCACTGGAACTGGAGTCAGGAAGACCCAACTTCCAATCCAGCCTCAGACATTAGCCTGGACAAGTCACTTAACCCCTGTTTGCCTCAGTTTCCTCATCTGTAAAATGAGCTGGAGAAGAAAAGGGTGACCCACTCTAATATCTTTGTCTAGAAAATCTTAAATGGGGTCAATAAGAGTTGTACATGACTCAACAACAAGGCAAGATTGGAACTCAGACCTCCCTAAACGCAAGGCCCAGCACTTTATCCATTATATGTAATAGCTGCCTAAGGAGAGCACTTTGTAAACTTGACATATTGGAGGAAAGGGAAAGTTTTTTTATCCTTTCCCTCTGCAGCTCCCAAGTTCCTTAGGCCATGGGTGAGCTATCCCACTTCCTATTCACCCACATTCATCAGTAAGTGGTCTCTGTCTTATTAAGGCAAGTGCCCTTCCTTGAGAGAGGATCGAGTGTAGATGGAGATTAGGCAATCCACACCTGGCAACTTTCATATATGCTCCTGAGCTATCCTTAGATCAAACCAGCCCCCTCCACCTTCTGTGTTTGACAATGCCATGCCACCTGTTTAACCATTAGCCAGGTAGCATGTAGTAGTCTCAATAGTATCTCAGCATCCCCAAAATAGAGACAAGTGGGCATCTGGTCTCTGCATAAACAACCCTAGGGACAGGGAGCTGAACACTCCCAGAAATGATACATTCCAACTATCGAACGGCTTTGATTGTAAAGTTTTCCTGCTTTATTTTTCCTGCCCTGTTCCTTATTCTGCATTTCAGAGACAAAGAGAACACATTTAATTCCTCTGCCACATAACTGTTCAAATACCTGGAGGCTGCTCTCAATTCCCTCAACCTCTCTAAATCCCTCCTTCCTTTACTGGTCTTCTGGTGGCTCGGTCCCTAGGTTTCTTATTAGCCTGATCACCATCTTCTTCATGCTCCACTTGGTCAACATCCTTTCTCAAATATTATGCCTACAATGAAATCTCTTACTACAACTGTGGCTCCAGGAGGGCCAAGGGCATCAGGACTCTCACCTCCCCCTCATTCTGGACACTGAGTTTCTCTTAGCAAAGCCTATGATTCAGCTTTAACACCATGAGTGGATGAGTAAAGCTGCCCAGGAGATGGCATGGCTCTCATCCAAATGGGCAATCTTCTTAGGAAATACAATAACCCAACTTTGCCCTTCCCTGCTCCTCTCCTCCTGGGAAAGTCTTGCTTGCTAAATTCACTGTCAACATCCTAACTGTATTTCCAAATCTTATCCATTTGTAGTCACACTGTTTCTCTTTATCAATTTGTGTGGGGAGGAAGGAACAGTTTGGATTCATTTTCCATATAAAGAACCATTTAGGGGACAGTCAGCAGCCTCAGGATACCATGACTTCACTCACTCCTTTTACAATGGAACTGATCCACCTATAATGGAAAGAGCAAATGATGCCATAAATGCCAGAGTTAATGTTAGGTTTGGGGTCTTGAGATGAGGCCCAAATTCTGGGAGCATTCTGCCTAATTTACTTTTTTCTTTTTTTTGGCCAATCACTGTCCTGAAATAATGAGTTTTGAAACCCTTTGATTACCAAACCAGAAGTGGCCACTCAGAAATTTTTCCAGTAATGAACTTTAGCTTTGACGATGAGCGAAAGGCTATTCTACTGGTAGAAAATGGGGAAAAGAGGCTAGAGAAGTACCTCTTCCTACTTCCCTTAAACGAACACTTCCATATTCTCATGTCTATTTAAATCATAAGTGCGGATTACACCTCTTTCTCTCCTGTGAAGACACTTCTGTAAGTGCGCTGCACAGAGCGATGAAACCTGATTCTTGCACAAATAGAGTTCCACAAGAAATTATCTTATTACCTATTACACCAAAAGAGCTAACAAGATAAAGGAACGGTGTGAGTCACTTTCTGGACTACACAGAAACTTGATTTTAGCTTCTAGAAATCAAATGTAATTTTCTTCAATATTCTCTTCTCCCAGCTGAACAGAGGAAGGGGAGAAGGTAAAACACAGAATGTGGATCTTTGGATGAAGTACCTGTGAGGTTACTGTGACAGCTTCAGGCTCCAGTTTTTATCAAATTCTCTACATGTTTACAAAACTGCACTTCTGCTCTCAGCCAGGATTTCTCTTATCTATAGGTTGTGTTTAAAACTGCCCTTTATTTAATTGGGCAATTCTTGTTATGCTAAGTCAAAAAGCATTTATTAAGTGCTTACTGTGTGCCTGCCACTGGGTATACAAAAACCAGTTGATTTTGGTAAGAGGAAGTGTATATATCTGCTGCTAAAGATCCAGTCCCTAGCGTTTGCAGGAAGAAAGACTAAGGAGACCCACGAATGAGGGATACATCAGGAAAGACTGAACAGGATGATGTCTTCAGTAAAGTCAGTCAGTCAGTAAGTATTTATTGTGTCAAACACCAAAGTGTTGCCTAAATCCAAGTGCCTATTATGAAATTCAGTTTTGTGGAAGTACAAATCTTTTTTTATTTACAACCTAGCACAAAGGGCTCTAATGAGGACAAGCTATCCTCCTTCCAAATAAGCACATGATTAATCGTGGGAAGAGATGCATGAGTATGACCCCAATTGATGAGCTTGTCCCTGTTGGAGGTGCCCTGAGGAAGCTTTGGCTGGTGAAGGAGTTTACATAAGACTTTGGGGAGGTGGGAGGATGATGTAGGTGATAAGGCTCTCTAGACGCTGCTTCTCCTCTTTCCTTTAGAACCCCATGTAACTGAAATGATGCTAAGTAAAGGCCACATGGCTTCTAAAACATACAATAGTTGAACCATGCAAACTGGACCATTTCTAGGCCTAAGGAAATTTTAGCAACCCAACTTCTCTGTGATTGGCCAGCCCCTACCAAGGGTCTACATATTCTATCTTGTCAGCCTAGTGGGACAAGGCCCTAGAGAACATTATCGAGATGCATCATGGAGATTGTGACAAAAGGACATCATACACCATTCTTCCTCTGGATATTTGAAAAAGGTGGGGCAGGGTTGGGGGGAATAACACCCCTTAGGATAAAGCTGTTTAGATCCCACTCCTCCTTCTAGGATTCTAAGACAAATACTCCATCCATCTATCCATCTGGGACACAAGCAGCCAACACAAGAAGCCCAAAGCATGGGCATGACAACAAACATTTTTTAGGCCTGCAAAACTGTTTTTTATACGTAGTTCTTATGATCACAAGGTTGCTTCATTCACAGGGGACCAAATACAAATCTGGTTTTCTCTTAAGACAAAACAAAATGGCAGCTTCTTTGAAAGCCAGAGACCAAGGACTTTTAAAGTTCATGTGGATGGTACCCAGTAACTTGCAAGTATTGGAAAATTGAAATTTGATTCAGTGATGGTAACCAGGGGGATCTCTTGCTCCAAGGATTCACAATCTACCATGAGCAATTCCCTCTGTGCTAATGCAGACTAGTCCTTCCATGCCTGACCAGTGGTCTGAGTTATTAGCTAGAATGACCAGTGTTCTGGCAGCCAGCTCTCTGGCCTCAAGTCCTATCTTGGAGAGGCAAAACTTCAGAAGATGGCACTGGAGCCATCCCCAAAGCCTATTCAATTTGGCAGGACCTACTGAAGTTAGTGCCATACCTGTGGAGCCTTCAAGAATCCAGAGCTGTCTACCTCTCACAGAGGCAAGAGAAAAAGGGCTTGTATTAAAACTGTTTTTATTAGGTCTCTAACTCAAAACACTTTCCAATGTTCTGATTTATTAAGGTATATTGGGGGCCTGGGAAGTATAGTTAAGGAAAAAAAGCAAGAGAAAGAGAGGCTAGAATAGTTATTTGTGAGTCCAAACCAGGAAAGTGGCCCACAACGTGTAGAAGCCATGTCTAACATCAACTGCTTGAGTTGTGAATGTAAAGATTCCTCCTTCTCCAAGCAAAGACGGATTTATGTTGGAATAGTTTGTCTTTCAGGGCTTCTATTCAAAGAATATAAATTAAAATACATAAAACCTTCACCATAGTTATATTAAAGGTTAACATTATGGCTAAGAAGCCTTTCTTGCCTTGGGCAAGTCTAGAATATGCTCCACTCACATCCTTAGATGATTGAGCCCTTGAAAGCCTTTGAAGACTTTGCTTTCATGTGAATTAGGAGTGTTTGGACTTTTTGAGTTGGCCAGCAAGAGTTTATGGCAGGTTTTATGTTACTTTTTGAGCTGAACTGGCTTGAAATTGTTGCATATGGAAATTTTATTTGGAGGCGTATCATTGAGCAAAAACATCCCTGTAATGTGGGAGAATGAGTGCTGGAGTCCGAAGAGCTAGGTTCAAGTTGCAGCCCCACCATATTCATCAGTTCATCAATCTGAGTCTCAGCTTACTCTTTGTGTAAATGGGGACAATCTACCTCACAGGGCTCTTAGGGACATCAGTAAAATGAGATACATAAAGCAGCTTTTAACCTGTCAATACTATCTACCTATTTACATGAGAAAAATGTCATATTGGTTCAAGCTTCAGGTACACACTTATTTCAAATTCTGCTTACGTAAAATCAAAGCGTGACCTATCAATGATAGTTATTTTTAAGTGTTTTATATCCAGCTCAATCACATTAGCATTTACTAAGTGTCTGCCGCCTACAGGGGATGATACTAGGGTATGGGAAAATACAAAGATAAAGAAAAAAAAAAAGTCCTGCTCTCCAGTTCACATTCAACTGAAGGGAAATGACATGTAAACATGTATAAATATGATAATGATGATAAAGGAGAGTGGACTAATAACTAAGAGACCAAGAAAAATTTCCTGTAGGTGGCATGCGAAGGAAGCTTTGGATTCCCTCACTGGGGCTAGCCTCCAGCCAGCAGGCTCAGGTAGAAGCAGAGATGAGGATGAGAGCGTGCCAGAACTGGGAGGCAGCCTTTGCAAAGCCACTCTGAAATGGGTATTTGAGGGAATGTGGGCCAGTTCTGCTGAATCATTAAATGTATGAAAGGAAGTGATGTTATTAGTCTGGAAAAGCGGGCTGGATCCTGAATGTGAAGGACTTTATACCAAACAGGAGGTTGTATTTTATCTTAGAGACCATAGGGAACCACTGAAGTTTCATGAGAAAGAGTCAATGTACCCAACACAGGATTTTGGTAAAAGACCTGAGAGGAATCAGGATTATCATGCAACTGTTTATATTTTTAAAATTCTGAATAAATACATTTAAAAATCTGCAAAGTCCACAGCCATTCTACACACTTTCATTTATTGTCTGGACACTTAAAGTACAAATAATTCAAACACAACAAGATTAAGAAAAGAAACATTTACAATACTTTTTCCCTCTGAAATGATCTAAACTAGCAAGGTTAACATGAAGTCATTCATTGCAACTAAAGTATACAACTGCCTGGTCCTAAGAAAGCTTCTTTTTCCCACCCCCTTTTCTCCCCCAATAATAAACACATTGTAGAGAAAAGATTTTGGCATGCCTTCCCCACCAGTCCCCAGCCAGTGTCAGAACATGGCCAGAGAAGCGAGCTTCTTTACAGCACGTGATGGAAGTGGAATGCGCTCTGAGCAACCGAGAAGTTGCTAATTTGGAGAAGAGAACCTGAATGTTGTCGAGGCTGAAAATCAAAGAGAAGCCCAAAGGAGATGCCATCGAGGATGCAAGCTGTGGTTTTTCAGGATTTCTCTACATCTACAGAAATTTGCCTCTTTGGGTGTGGAAACTAGAGTTTTGGTGACATGCACTTAGGGGGTTTAGCATGGGAAAAAAAAACGCACAAAATTAGCCCGAGTTATAAATAACCATAACGTTTTATTACCTTTAAGACTAAACTTGTATTGAAAAGAGTTTTATGTAACAAGACAAGAAAAGCAATAACCAATTTAACTATCAACTAGATTATGCATAGCAAGTTGCTTCTATGACCCAGGGAAGAGCATGGACCCTTTGTGATTTGGTGTTTGTCTGTCTGTTTTTCCCGTTTTCGATATCGAACCACACGAAGCACAAATGGACTTGTGTGGTCGGTCAGTGCACGGGGACTGGGAGAGCCCTCCCCACCCCACCCCCCAGACTTTTTTTGTTCCTTTCGCTCTGATTTTGCGAGTATTTATTTCTCCCCAATCTGAATTTACACAAAAAGAAAGACCCAGTGGTGGTGATTTTCTTCTACTGTGCAGTAAGAAAAAATATTCACAACAAACATGACAATAGAGAGCAAACGATATTTCTACACAAGTTACTTGATACCTCTGTCACTTAATTATAAGAAAACATTTTTTTAAGGACATATACCAACAAAACTAGCAAAGTGTTACAACTTAGAATAAATTAACCCAAAGGAAAAATAACTTTATATATATATATATATTTATATTATATATACACATACACACACAACGAAATGACACAATAATATGCTTCTTCCCGTAGTTTAAACAAACAAAGAAGTAAAACTAGCTAGATCTGATTTTGGCCCGTGTGCGTCATTCACGTCGGCAAGTGATAAATAGTGATTCGAGCAGAACCCAAACCGGGGCTTGCAATGGCCGCCGCAGGCCAGCTCCATCAGCGCGGGCCACAAAGTCAATCGCAAAATTCCTCACCAAATTTTAAAGCAAATGTAGTTTTTTGTTTGTTTCTTCTTCCTAAACACATTACATTGAACTATGACACTAAGATATGTAAATAATTTCGTAGCACCTACTGCTTAAACTAAGGAAGCTTCCGATTAGAAGAAAAAAATTAATCGTTTAAACGTTTGTTCTGTTGAGATCCCATACTGATGACTTTTAAAGAAAAACCGTCTTACATCTCCTCTCCTTGCTTTTGGGTTTTGACTGTGGGGAACTGTGGTACCCTGGGTAGACCCCTCTCTGCTCTCCCTTCCTGTAGTAGTTAATATTTTTTTTAATTATTACATGCTATGAAAAGATATGAAGATCATCTGTTTATAGCCCATCCTTCAAAAAACAATCTACGAATCCGGATTAAAACACACATCTTTGATCTCTAAAAAGTTACCAGTGCAGTATGAACATGACAAAGCTGTCAATTTCCCCTAAATTAGCCAGTCAAAATATTTTTTTTCTCAAATCCAGATTCTCTTGTAAAAATTCTTTATATTTTATAAAAATAGATTTTTCTTGAAACCCATTTTCAGCAAAGAGACCACCTCTTTGGCAACATTAATGATATTAAATTGTTAATGTCATCAGGTGTCCTCCTCGGCCCCATCCCCCTAACAGAAGGCTGCTGAGTTCACATGATATAAAAGAAAAGGAAAAGAAAAATTAAAAAAAATTGCAAAAGTTTTTTTCTTTCCCGTTTTGCAATTTTTATTATTCCTCTTTAATTTGAAGTTGGAGGGGTTTACCAATCTGATTAAAGTGTTTCTGAAAAGGACAAAAAAAAAGAAAAGAAAAATCTTGTTCTTTCTTTTTAATTCCATTGCTTTGTAAAAACTGTGTTTGTTTTTTTTTTTTTATGTTTTTTTCTGTGTGTTTTTTTTTCTTCAAATAAGCGAATGGTCACCTTAAAAAGATTCCCCTTCAAAGAAGGCGGTAAAGTTAGCCGGCTGGGTAAAAATCCCTGTACATCGTCATCTATGTAGGTCATATTCAACAATAACAACTATGAAAGAACATTCAATGCATCAAAGATTTGTTTTTGTTATTTTCTAAGCATTATATAAAACCCTTTCCTGGTACATCTCAGGATATCCAATGTTTTAATACTTAGGCAACACTGGCTTAGAAAGTCCATAGTTGAACATAAGCCTCCAAAAGTTTGTTTCTCTCTCCTTCTCTCTCTCTCTTTTTTTTGTGTGTGTTTTGTTCGTATATATTTATATATATATTTTAATAAGTAAGGATATGAAATTCAGGATTTGTGGGTTTTGTTGGTTTTGAAGGAAACTTGCAGCACTCGGTCTCCCAGGCGGTACCCGTTAAGGCTGGCGATCGCCATGGCAGCCTCGTCGTAGTTGGTCATGGTGACAAAGCCAAACCCCTTGCACTTGTTGGTGTTGAAGTCACGGATGACTTTGACGTTGTTTACAGCCCCAAAAGGGCCAAAGAGCTGCCAGAGGACGCTCTCGTCAGAGTCGGGGGACAGATTGTAGACGAAGATGCACCAGCCAGTCCCGGTGTGCCCCGGGATGTTCATTCCAACCAGGCTTGTCATCCCGTCGATTGTGATGGGGGAGAACCTGAGGAGCAAACAGAGTAGGGGGAAATCTTCTAGATGTCACTCAGAGCATGAGGTCACCACCCCTACCCCCAAAGCACACAGAGACACACACAGAACATAGAGTTTAGACTGTCCCTTGACAAAACAGAAACCTGAAGCATTTTCTTTTGACACGGAGGAGGGCCTGAAGGGTCCTCTCTGACTGGCCCAGGGACGTACTTACAGAGGAGACCCTCAGACAAATCTGTCAAGATTTATTTCTGTATTCTACTTGCATTTAGAAGAGTGGAGTGTTTTTGTGATATGGGTTTTCTTTTTTTAATGGAAGAGAGGAGAGAATAAATAAATCGTTTGTTAACTGAAAACAAAATTAATAATAATTTTAAGAAGAGTAGCCTTAAAAAGACTGGCTCCTCTGGCGGTCAGACCAAAGTCAGATAGTTTCACAACTCTGCTCCTCTTTGAGAAGGGGTTTTGCCCTCCATCAAGAAGGCCCCAGAAATGCTTCCCCTTCCTGGAAGTCAAGATTCTTCATCCCTTCATGACTCTCTACTGGGATGGGACTAGCTCTGGGAAAAGTTAAAAGCCAGGCCATAAGATGGACTTGTGAATGCAACTGCTCTAACTGGCCTCTTAGAAAACCAAAACTCTGCTCCAGGGACTACTTTTATTGGTGGTGGGGGAAGGTGAATGGCCTCATAAATCAGAAAACCTCCTCAGTTGACCCAAATTTCATCCTCCAGCAGCTTGTTAAGAGGAAAGTCTGAGGTCTATCTGTGAAGGGGTCAAAGGCCCAATAATCCTCAGGAAATCTTTCTTTCCAGTGGAACTGGACTTGGGTCTGCAGTACAGGGTAATGGCTATCATCTCACCTCTGAGTACCTTCTGGCTCCTGAGAATACCTTCCTCACCATGGACAAGGGAATGTGGGGGTGGAGACAGACTAGCCCCATTTCACCGATGGAGAAAGTGAAGCTCAGTAAGGGGAAAGGGTTGAGATGTGCAGTGACCTCTCCCCCACTGCAGTCACATCCTCCCAGGGATTCTGTGAGCTCATAGGATGGGACAGGGTTAGACACAGCGCCTTACACATATCTATATCAATGTGGCATATCGATGCTAATTAGTATTGTTTTCAAAGTTTGAGCTTTTAAAAAATTCAGACCTCGAAGGTTAGCTATGTGTTTAATTTCCATTTTGATGTTGGATATTTTTCTTAAAAAAAAATGTATTAGCCATCACCTGACATACAAGGAAGGTACCTTCCCAACCCACTTTCAGCACATGCCCCGCAGATTCCCTTTCTAGGGGCTCTTGATGCTGGGTCCCAGGGGTCATGTTTGTCCTCTAGGAAGGAGGCTGAAGAGGGGAGAGGGAGAGAAAGCTGGGGGGCAAAGAATAATCCAAGGACTAGAGATAATTCTGCCCTTTATTCTCCCCAGTCTTGTGATTCAGGTCCATAATGGAGGCTGAGATTTTGTGTTCAGGCAAGTTAGGACAGGGAATCACTTACCATACAGGGCAAGGGTGGGTGGCTAAAATACTGTCAGGTTAAAGGGTACAAGTGTCCTCTCAAATATGGGGGGTGAGTGGAATCAGGCACAAACTGGAAGAAGGAAAGCCCATGTGTGTCTAGTCAGCTAATGAGGCACAAACACGAGTCAATAGGACACATGACACGACCTGCCCCACCCTCCCTGTCCCACCCAGCCCCACCCATCAGGGAAACTCTCAAGGAGTTCTGAGATCCAGCCTCAACCTGTAATCCAACCTGCCCCCCCCAACCCAACCCAAACATCTTGAACTGAAACAACAAAAGAACGCAAAGAACCCAAAAGGAAGTTGGTATAAGTTAAACCTGTGAACAGAAGACGCCCAAGACCAGTTAAGGTGTACACAGTTATATTCCAAAGGCCACTTTAATGTGGAGCACTGAGCTGAGAGGCTGGGGACAGAAATAACCCATGGCCGTCTCTAATATGATTCTTTCCATGGTCAAAGGATCATCAACTATGATGACTAAGATCATTTAATCTGATATTATCTTGTCAGATGATTGTCCCCTCTCTAAGACATCTGTTGAGCACTTGTTGTATACAAGGCCCTTGTCATTTTTTGGAGTTCATTTTTTCTAACAGTATTTTGGTACTGACTGAACTACCACTCAAAGGATCTCCTACTTCCTAGGAGTTGGAATTCTTTGACCAAGGCCATCCAGGTAGTCTGCAGCAGAGCCAGAATTTGGGGTTGACTTAAAACCCAGGGCTCTTTGCTATCATCCCCCCACTGTTCGAGTTTGCAAAATTAGCTGAAGAAAAGACAGACGCTTTTCTCCTAAAAGTAATCATTACAGGGCCAGGACATTCTTAAGCCAAGGCACTATAGCTGTGACACCTGAACCAAGTTAGAGACCCACCTGTAAATCAAAGCAAAAAAAATGTGAGACGCACACATACTGTGTGTGCCCTTAAAACAAACAAACAGACAAAACCAACTGAAGTCCGAACTAAAAATTAAGGAATTGACATGCTGGTGGAAGAAAAAAGTAATTAAAGAAATTTTAAAAGTTAGTGAATTTAAAAAAATAATAAATGATAGCACCCATCTGTGCCAACACGGACATCTGGCGATCTGTGGAGTCTTAATTACCTCTTTACGCCATAGGCCATATTAAGCAAATTGTCCAGCCTGAAAAGAGAAGGAGGGTCTCGGGGTTAATTTCTCACAGATGGCAAGATTGAGCAATGGAACGATTCATTCTGATGGCCCCCTTGTCACACAGAGACGCTCATGCACTTCCCCAGACAGATCTTCTAAGCTCTTGGAGTGGCAGCTGCCCCTCTCAGGCCCTCGCCATGGTGGGATGCCCAGTGAAGAGCCACTCAGAGACTGGAGGAAAGCCTGCTCAGTCTCTCTCTCTCTCTCTCTCTGTCTCTCTCTCTCTCCCCAGGTCTGTATCAGTAACTAAAAATAACTCCTTACTCTGCTCCACCCTCTGAGCCTTTTTTTCTTAATTTCTGAATTTTAGGTTGGGTCTAAAATAATTTTAAATGCTGTTTTAACTATTTCCCTTTCGCTGCAATCAAATTTGTGGGTAAAGGATTTTCTGTTTGACATGAACCAACGGCACCCCAGCTGTATCCCTTCCAAATTTTATCCTTTTCTGAGGGGGGTAGTGGGCTTGGTAGGGCAGAAAGAAAGAAAGAAAAATAAAAAACCCAAAGTATCCTCTCTGAGGTAAATGGCCAGTGCGCTCTAAGCCACCTCCCACCCGGCCCTCCCAGGAAAAGCTGCTCACACCCTGGGGGCAGCAGTAGCCATGGTTTCCATTATTAGAAATCTCCAGGAGAGGGTTTTTTACATACTGTATGTGCGCTCACACAACGTAAAAATTAGATGACTTGGATGCTTGGTGAGGAAGAAATCATTAGCAATTTCAGCTCCCATTATTATTCCTGGCAATGGAGAGGACTCCAAAAAAGCTAATTGTCTCTCCTGACCCCCACCCCCACCCCAGGCCAGTCCTTCCAGCCACATTCCTAGCCTTCAAATAAGCAAATCACAGGAAAATCCCCTCCTCCTCCACTAAAAAAGGGGGAGAAGCTACACAGCGCTTCTGCCCATCAAAAGCAGGTAGTGACCCCAGGAAGGTAATTAGGCCTGGAATAAATCTTCCCAAATTGTGTTCTAGGCCACCAGGATCTCACAGTATACACAACAGCTGAGAGAGAAGCTGTGTGAGAGCAGAAACCCACTCCCCAATGGGAGCTACCTGCTGGGAATCGTAATCCAGACTCGGCCCTCTTTGCCTGAACTGTCCCCAGTACTAAAGAGAGTCAGAGGAAGCAGGAGCCCTAAGGGTCAGGAGGTCACCCAGGCCACCTGCCCCCTTCCCCCAGGGGAAGTGACTGGCCCTCATTTTAGCAATTAAGCTCACTGGGTTAAAAAAATAAAAATGTTTATATTGTGTTGCTTGCCTTCTCAATGGGTAGAGAAAGGGCTGGAAGGAGGGAGAGAAACAGGGACTCAACATTTTAAAATGCAAACGTTAAATAAAATTACTTTTAAAAATTCTCTGTCTTCCTCTCTCCCAACCCCATCTATCTGTCTCTCTCCATAGTCAAAAAAGACAAGAGCTGAGGGGGGACCTTTTATTTCACAGAAGAGGATCTGAGGACCCAAGAGAAGCACTGCCTCTACTGGCATATATGGCCCAGGTCTGGGCTCCTCCTGCCCACCGCACCTGAATCTCTGTGCCTGGTGGTGCAGAGGCCCCGGGTAGCGTCTGTTGGGTGACTGGTAGAGCTGCGAGAGCAGGGCCTGGCTGGTCTTCTGGCTGGGGTTGTTGGCGAACTTCACAGTAATGGGCTCCGTAGCACCGCTGGGCTTCTGGCCGTTCAAGCCTTTGATGGCTTCCTCTGCCTCTATTCTCTTGTCGAAGCGGATGAATCCTACACCTCTAGAAACACCTGAGTGGGGAAGGGAGGGGGTGAAAAGAGGCAAGGAAGCAACAAACAGAATGATCCAGATCAGGAGAAGATTTGGGCCCCAGCTTTTCTTCCTGTCAGTCTGAAGGCAGGGACTCTTCCACTCTGGGCCCAGCATAGCAAGCACTCATAAATGTTTGTTGATGGACTGACAGATCTCTTCTAACACCCTGCACAGGTTTCAGCATGCAGTAGGCACTTAATAAATGCTTTGTCAAAGTCTGAACTCAAACCATGTTGGTATGAAGAAGAACATCTTGATGAAGTAATGCTGGTCTATGAAGCTGCATCTGAAGCCTGAGACAACTGAGGAGGCAGAGAGGGGACAGCCATGGTCACTGGTCCCAGGGAAGAGACAAAATTCAAATTCAGGCAGTCTGGATCCAAATGTGAGCCTTCTTCAGCGGCAGGAAACTGATTCTCAGAGCTAACTCTAGAATGCATAGCTACTAAGTGATACAGGCAGGATGTGGGCTAGGGCCTAGTGGGTGGGCTGGGGAGAGGAGATCCTACAGCTGTTATTTAGCTCTGGAGAGGGCAGCTGGAGGACAAAGATCCGAGGGCTCAGGCCAAGGGACAACACCAGATCTGGGTTCGAGTCTAGATAACCTCAAAAAAGTACACAGAGGTTTCTCAGCATGTGGAGCCATCCCAAAGGAAAACAAAATGCCTGGGGAGGGAGATTTCCCTTCCCAGGAAGTTGGATGGCCCCTTGGATGCTAGCTTGACCAAAGGTTCCTGTGGTCTCTTCTGCCAGGGAGACCCTGTGCCTGAAGCTTTCCAGGGTCCTCCTCCCAATCTCTGGACCCATTAAAGAAGACGTTCTTTTTGGTTCACTACGAAGGCATCTGCCCAAAGGCCTCCGATGTAGGGAACCTGGCAAACACATTAATCACCCTGGTGGCAAACTGCTGAAGGCTGCTTATCAAACAAGGTAAAGCCTGCATATGGAACTTGGGTTTGAGGAGGCTGGCTGGTGAGGAGCCAATGGAGATGACCTCCAGGGTGTGGCAGGACACTCATGTCAAGATGAGTCTTTTGTGTGTCACCTGCCACAGGGCTGTTCCTCATTAACTGTGTATCCTCACATACCTAGTCAATGATGAGCCTATTATCTGAGAGAAGTAAAGAGCTGAACTACCCATGGAGGGGGTAAAGAGAGCTTATTTTAAGGGGGGGTGACTGGCCTTAATTTTTTCAATTATAAGACCTGGTTTTAAATTCTAGTTTTGCCAGTAAACTCACCATGGAATCTCAAGTCAAGTGGCTTCCCCTCTCTGTGCCTCAGTTTCCTCATCTGTAAAATGAGGTGCTAAGATGAGCTTAAAATACTCAATTCAACCAGTCAACTTCATCCATTTGCTGCTGAACAAACCAGACATCAAAAAAGAGGTGTGTCTGGGTACTTAACACACCCACACCCTTCTTCAGTTAATGTAGATAGGAAACTAGATGGAGGACATACACATATATAACATATATACACACCTACATATATGCACACATGTGCATACACATGAGTGCGTGTGCACATGCACATCCCTCCCCTGAATATGACTTGAACCCTTCTATAGAATATAAGCTCCCTAAAGACAAGAACTAAGGATTCATCTGATGATTCTTTCAGCAAGGTCCTGCACAGAAGAGCATTTGCAAGATACTTACTGATAACTGACATTGCTGACTGGTGGAGAGGGTCCTCAGCAGACGCCTAACCACCAGACCTGAGTGTGGTATGGTTTTTAGTTCCCGTATTTATACATGCGCAGGCTTTTGAGGTCCGATTTCCAGCTGGGAAGAAGCTGGAGGTCACGGAGAGGGGGCTTCCCTTAGGCCTCCCTGGTCTCCCTCACTCCCTGTCCTCTGCTGTCACCCACTCTGGGCCTGTCTTGTTCCTCACCTGATATGTACAGTTGTCTCCTGGATTAGAATGGGAACTCCTGAGGGCAGAGACTTCTTTGCAGTTGCCGGCGGTTTGGTCATTTTTTTTGGCATGCCTATTGCTTATACTTTAAAAATAGCTTGTTTACTGAATTTTTACCGAGGAGGAAACTGAGGCCCAGAGAGGTCACATGAGAAGTATCCAAGCTGAGATTTTAACCCAGGTCCTCCAACTCTAAAGCTGGTGCTCTTTGTATCATATTGTCTCCAATATAAGAACCTCCTTTGTGCTAATCAGCATTTATTAAGCACCTACTATGTGCCAGGTATACAGCTTAAATCAAATCCTCATCTAAGATGTTGAGGTGGCTGCTATCTGGGCTGGTGAATGGAAAATCCACACTGATGATATCATGAATTCTGAAGCTCAGAAGTGAGTATGTGTGTGTTTCTTGTACATAGTATATGAGAGTTAAAATAAGGGGTGCCTGGAGGCAGAAGTGTTAAACAAGCCCTGCCTGACATCCCTTAAACCCTGCCTGAACTGGCTTCTAATCTGAGCTGGGACCAGGGCCTGTATGCTTCAGCACCATGGACAGGGGGCGGGGAAGGGGGCAAGGAAAAAGCCCCCAGATGAACCTGTGACTTGATCCACCAGGATGCGGGAGGTGATGATGCGGCCGTACTGCGAGAAGAGCTGCTCCAGTTCTTTCTGGGTCATGGTTTTTGGGAGGCCGCTGACATACAAGTTTGCATCCCGGATGGATGCTGAGCTGGGACGGGCGTAGGAGACCTGGAGGGGGAAAGGAGAGGGGGAGATAGGAGAAGGAGGAAGAAAGGGGAGAAGGAACAGAAGGGAGAGGGGGAAGAGGAGAGAGTCAGTCCACCTTCGGGGCCCCTCTCATGCTCCCGAGTTATCCAGGCTCCTGCCTGAACGCCTTCCACTGACTCGACCCTGAATGTGCTTAAATAACTCCCCTTCTAGGTCCTCACGAGAGCCAGGACGCCCTCCATCAACCTGAGGTGAAGCAAGTCCACAGCCAGGGTTCTGTAAGCATGAATCGGCAGGTAAAGGAAAGACCAGTCCCAAGCCCCTTATCTCATACACAGAATCTGACTCCTCAGAGCCTCCTGCTACCTTCCCCTGCAAATTTATGGAAGATACCAAATTCCTGGCCAGTTCCACCTCCTTTTCTTCCCAACCCTGGCTGAGAGGACTCATGAGCCACTCCACCCTCCCTCTCTTGGATCACATCTGTACCAGGATGGGTCAACCCAGCCAGCTCCAGAGCAACCCCCAAGGAGGCCAGACCTCAGCAAGCAGACAAGGCAGTGGGGAAGTGAGAGCCCACTGGTGCACCGAAGAGGAGGTGCGATTTCAGAAAAATTATCTCCCTGGATCTCTGTGAACTGTTTTCTTCCAAAATGCTAACAGAGACGTGTAAACAGATCTGAAATTCCATCTGCAAGGAGCCAAATCTGCAGCATACACATAAGCAAAGCACATTTCAGTAGTCATTAATTTTAGATTTTTTTAAAATTTATTTTTATTTTTTATTTTTTTAAATTCAAAAGACAAACAACACCCAGTGCTGGCGAGGATGCTTTACAGGCAGGCTCTCCTGCTCCAGCTATTTCTAGGGCAGCCATAGCTCAAAATAGAATTGGCCAGTTCTACAGGCTGCTGCCGCTGCTGGACAGCGGCCTGGCCACTAGAAGTATGCCTTGGCAAACAGTCTTACTTAACCCAGACTCCCAAAGGGTGATTGATGCATGCATGTGCATCCATGTTCAGAGACATGGGTACACACATGTGTGAGCACAGTGAGCCAGTCAATGCAGGTGATCCTAGAAGCCTTGCTTTCACTGCATGGGGCCAGCACATTTGGGAAAGAGCCTGGACTTGGTGGTCATGTGTCCAGGGGCCTGCCCTTGTCCCCTACCGCTGGGCCCCAAGTCCCTCCCCACGACACACACAATGGTTCACTTTCTCTGGTCTGTCCTAAAAATAGACATTGACTCAACAGACAGAGAGATGGGGTGAGAGTGACTAACGTCAGCTGCTGCTGATGGAGGCAGAGGCAGTGGTCTGTAGCATTGCCTTTGGGGCTTTGGGGTGGGCGGGACAACAAGGTCTTCAAATTCACAGGGGGCCAGAGAGCCTCGGTGGGCTGTCAGTTCCTACACCACAGAGACAGGGGGACTTCCACCCTGGGCTAGCCTATGCTGATGGCCAGCAGAAACTGGCCCTCCTGAGCTGGGGCTTAGTCAACCAAGGGATCCACGGCACAGAGGTAAGAATGCCTGAGAAGCAAAACTTGTCTTGGCCCCTCTAAGCACATTTTAGAACACCACAGAAACAAGCGAGGATCCAACAAGATGCTGGGGCTAACCCCAAGTGGTGCCTATTAGGAAGGGAGAGGCAGGGAAATCCCAACCCTACACACATTTGCCTGTTAGTCTAACATCCAAGGGCCAAGAGAAGGACAGTCCTTCTCTCTGAGGAGCCCCCGTCCCACTCCCTGCCTGAAGGCTAGGCTAAGGAGGCAGGGCTTGGAGCAAAGCAGTGTTATCTGTTACACAGATATATTCATCTGTAAAATGAAGAAGCTCTATCAGAACCCCAGAATCTAGTCAATCAGCTGGTCAAGCAACCAACATTCCCTAAACACCTCAGCGAAGCACCAGGCACCGCGTTAGACAGGAAAGGGAAAAGGAGCAAAAGTTTGTTCTTAAATGCCTACTACCACCAGGCACCATGCTAAGTTCTTTACAGATATTATCTCACATGATGCCAGATGCTGGGAAACATAAAACCCATTTCCTGAACCACATCCTCGATCAATGGGCATCCAGCACCTACATAAGTAACAGGGACCTCATTACTAGAGGGGAAGGCTTTCCTCCTACCACAGGAGGCAGAGGGCATCTCCGAGGTTGCCTCCACCCCTGCCTGGGCCTGAATTCCCACCATCTGGCTGCAAGCACAGGGAAGCTGACAGCCTGGCACAGGCCACCTTTTGGGAGTCTAGTCCCTTTGTCCATCTGCCTGTGGGCTTTTATCTTTCAGAGCTTGATTCCCCAGAGGAGTTCAGCTCCCACAGTCACATTATGAACCCCAGTTAGACCAGTGCTCCTCAGAGGTTGGGAGACTGGTAAGGATGTATAGGTATGGGGCACATATATGAACACACAGGTACAGCAAAAGAATGAGCCACAGGGAGCAATGCAAACTCAGAAGTGCCTAATTAGTACTTAGTAAGTACCCACTGTGTGTCAGGCACTGAGGTTCTAAAGATGAGTCTGCATCCTAGAGGGGAAGACCACATGTTCACAGACAAGTAACTAGAATAGAAACCAAATAGATGTAAAGTGACTGGGGCATATTAGCAAATGGAGGAGTCAGGAGAAGTCTCCTGAAGAACATGGCATGTTAGCTGAGCCTGGAAGGGAGTTATGGGTTCTAAAAGATAAAAGTGAAGAGGGAGAGCATACCAGGTATAAGGGATGGCCTGTGCAAAGACAAGGAGGTGGGAAATGGGACACCATCGACAGAGACCAGGAAATAAGACGGTCTGGTTTCATTCATCCAAATTTGAGGACCACAGAACCTCCAAATTGCAAGAGACCTCAGAGGCATTGAATCCAAAGTACAGCTGAACAACTGCCCCCTTGACAGTGTCTCTGATAAATCAAGAGTCCTTCAGCTTCAGCAAGAAGACTTCTGTGAGTAGGGAGGCTCATCCCTTCCTGATTCCCCAAGTACTCACTGTACTTGTAGATTCTCTAAGGTTGAGGAAGAGTCTCATCAGCATCTCTCTAATGTCCCTCAATGCTTCTAGCACCTGGGTTATTAGGCCTAGCCCAGAAACATTTGTAATAGAGAAAAGGGGGTCAGGGTCCCAAACAGCCAGCGCAAACATTTTTCTGTATCACAACACCTGGCACAGGCTTGTTAACTGACAACAAATGGATATTCGTGGTACAAGTGGTTCATAAATTGGGGGGCACCCTTGAACGATGTATTCCAAAGGAGTGTGGCCTGACCCTCTAGAATCCTAGAATTGAAAGAGATGTCAGTGGACATCTGGTTCAACCTTGGGCCTGAGGAAGAGTGCCCATGTTGACAACACACCCATGTGAGTGTCCAGTCTTGGCCTCTTCCGTTAGGATGGATGGATCCTTCTTGCTTTGGGGGGAGGAGAAGCTGTTCTTCCAACTCTACCAATCAGCGGGCAGTTGGTGCTAGGGCATCAAGGGCTGTATCCACTGACAGAATGGAGGGCAGTGGCAGTCTCACTTTTGTCTTTGGATTCTCAGTTCCTAGGCACAGTGCTTGGCACATGGTAGGTATTCCTATGGGTGGCAGCTATTGAATGTCAGACCTGGAGTCAAAATGACCTCAGACACTTTCTAGCTGGGCGACCCTGGGCAAATCCCTATTAACCTTAGTTTTCTCAACTGTAAAATGGGGATAACAAGAGCACCTGCCTCCCAGAGTAGCTTTCAGGATCCAATGAGATAATAATTGTGATGTGCTTAGCACAGCACCTGGCATGTAGTAAATACCACATAAATGTCAGCGGCTGTTGTTCTTAGGACTTAATAAAATGTCTGATGACAATAATAACAACAGAAATTAGGTAGCATTTTAAGCTAACTGCAAAAAGCTTTACCAATATCATCCTGTTTGGTTGATCCTCACAAGCAACCCTGAGAGACAGGGTTCCCATTTTACAGGTCAGGAAACTGAGATAAAGGCTAAGTGACCTGCACAGGTCTTCTGACCCCAGGTCCAATGCTCTATCTATTCAAGAAGTGCTACCTTGATGAATTACAAGAAGTAGATGTTTTTGCTACTTATTCTCTCTGTGGGGACATGGCTGTCTGTTTCTGATACAAATCTAAGCTTTCATCAGCATGGGGAACTCTCTCTGGGTGTGTAAACACTCCCTCCACTGATAGGGCCCATCAGTCATCAGTATCTTATAGTCTTGAAGAGTCACTGGGGGTACTGGTTAAGAACCTCTGCATTAAATCATCTTTAGGGTCCTTTCCAGGTCTGATTCCTATGATCACCAGCAGACATGAGAGGTTGAGGGTAGGGTGGAAGAGAGAAACATCTAAGGCCACTCCACTTGTACCAAGGGATCTCTCCAAAAACTTCCAGCAGTATCCATGCTGACCTTCCCTCTTTGGTCCTTAACAGGTAGGCAAGAGACCCACTTCAAAGTTTTACATCATTGTAACATCAAAATTTACACACAGACCAAAGTTTGACAAAATGAAATTGTTTTAACTGTAATAAAGGAAAGCTCCTTACTTAAAATAATATGACAGTCAGTTATTTAACAAGCACTTATTTGTCCAAAACACATAATTGTGCTCTGTGTCAATGGGGGTCAGGACAGGGAGTTAGAAGGAGGCCGATTTGGACTAAATAATGGAAAAAGCTTTCTAACAAACAGAACTATTCAACACCAGAATGAACTGCTTTGTGAGCTTATTATCCAAGGAAAACTGTCAAGCAGTGATAGATGGCCCCTGTCACGTAACGGGCTTTCTGACACTGGGCAGGAGGAACTCTGAGTGGAATTCCCTCAATAAGGAACAAACTATGGGCCAAAGGAAGAAAGCAGGTGGTCAAGAAATTCAAGCAGCAGCTTGAACCTCCCCACCTAAGGGCTCTTGTCATACCTGCTGACATACCGTCACCATCTTGAATTCAAGCTAGCAACAAGCACTTACATTTCACTTTAAGGTTCATACTTTACATACTTTGTCTCATTTGGGCTCCCCAGCAATGCTGTGTTGCTGTTGAGTTGTTTCAGTAGCATCCAACTCTTGTGACCCCATTGGGAATTTTCTTCATAGAAACATTGGAGTGGTTTGCTATTTCCTTCTTTAGTTCATTTTAACTATGAGGAAACTGAGGTGAACAAGGTTAAGTGACTTGCCCAGGGTCACACGGCTAGTAACAACCCTGTGAGGGAGGTGCTATTAGTAACTCCATCTTATAGGTAAGAAAACTGAGACTGAAAAAGTTTAGGTGACTTTTCCCTAAGTTCACAGCTAATAAACACTGAGGCAAGATTTGAATTCAGGTCTTCCTAACTTCAAGTTCAATAACAATATCACTGTGGGCTCTAGGTTGCAGAATTGAGTATATCTGTGTTTTTTCACCTTATAAAAGACCCCAGGAGAAGGGCCATGAAGCTCATTTTTTTTCAAGGGGAGGTGATAATTGAACAGAAGAAAACAGTTTTGAATAGTTCCAGGAAGATGAGTTTAGAACTGTCAGAAACAAGGATAAGGAAAGACAGATATCCTCAGAATAGAACCCTGGAAGCCCCCCAGGGACCATCTCTCATCTCTGGAACATACTGGCTGCAACTGTAGAGGGGGAAGCAGTTTTGGAGGAAAACATGCCTGACCAACAGTGCTGGAGAACAGCCTACAACCATGGCTAGAGATGGCTTTCCATTGTCCACAGCTACTGTTCTTAACTCGAATTCATGGTTCCTCCCAGTCTATCTTCTACAGGAATCCTCTCAACACTCTCCCTCACAAGGACCATTGAGCCTCTGCTGGAACACCTTCATTAATGAGCAACTCACTGCTGCAGAACTGCTATCAATGGTGCAGGAGTGTGCCCCTCCCAGATGAATATTTTTGTGCTGGTAAACAATCTTTTGTATCAATTCTTACCTAGCCCTTAGTCTTTTTTGAATGGGTGTTGCCTCAGACAAACCGACAGTTGGGAAAGACCTTAATTTAAAAAGACCAAGGTCTCCCACTGCATCCTGGGCCATCACCCACTGTCTCCACTCTTGTCTTGCCACTGGACTCCAATGACTGTGGAGGGAAGAGTGACACTGATGACTCTGTGCAGCTCTGCCTCACTAGCCAACTGACTGAAGTCAAGGTGTCACCGGTCCTCTTTGAGGACCAAGGATCAACGACAACAACTGACCCAATCTCTTGTACATCGCTCTGCCTGAGGTCATCTTTGCTTTTTTAGCAGCTGGAGAATCCCAGGGAGTCCTAGCTAATCTAAGACCCCTAGATCTTTGCCCCCACAGACTGCCACCAGGTAGCTTTTCCTCTTTCTCCCATAGGCTTGCACTTAGGCAATTAATTGCTTTTCTGACACTTACTACAAAACTTTCCTTGCCTCCCCATGCTAGGACCCCCTAACCAGCACTCTCCCAAGAAGTGCTGGGCTTAAGCAGAACAGTCAAGGTATACAGGAATGACCTTTAAAATAGCTACAGGGACACAGAGCAGCAGGCCTGGGGCTGAGCCTTAACGTTTGTGACCAGCTGCTCTGAGTCTTACCACTTCCAGGCAGGATACCCTAGACCACCTGATCTTACTGTACTCGGCACTTCATTACCACAGCTGTGCCAATGTGCTCCAATTGTCCTGAGTGTTAGGCACGTGCACATCCCCCCTTCCCCCCAGATGGCAGCCTTAGAAGGGATCTGCTAATGAGTGCCAGGATCTGAACCCAGCTCTTCTTGACTTTCACCTCCACATCCACTACCTATTCTACCACAAATGCCTCTTATTTCTATGCAGTTCACTCCCCAAACCCATCATTTGACCCAGACTTCCCTTCCCAGCTTCATTTCATGGCCTACACACTTCATGTGCTAATCAAAGGGGGTGAAGAGAGCCAGTCCTTGATTTCATCTTGTTTTCTCCAACCTCCAAGCCTTTGTATGCACCATCCTAAAATGGCTAGAATGGCTTTTCCGACCTACCTCCTAGTCTATTTATTGAAATTTCTCTCCTTTACGGCCTAGGTCCAGTGCTACTACTCATTGCCATCCTTCCCCCTTCCAAATACTTCTCCTCACCCCAAAGTGCTATCTCTATCCTCAAGTCTCCCAGGTCTCTCCTAAACACTATGTCACATTTTACATGATACCAATGGCAAGAATTGATACAGCACTTTAGGATTTACAAAGTACTTTATAAATATGATATAATAACATTAACAATAGCTAACATTTGTATTGGGCTATGTGGCAGACACCATGCTAAGGGCTTTACAATTATTATCTTTTTTGATACAACTCAGGGAGACAGGTGGCATTATTATCTCCATTTATGGGTGAAGAAACTGAGGCAGACCAAAGTTAAGCCCCTTGCCCAGGGTCACACACAGCTATTAAGTGTCGGAGGCAGGATCTGAACACAGGTCTCTGACTCTAATTCCAGCACTCTCTACCCACCGTGACACCCACATGCCTTTACCTACATCACAGGGTCAAAGAACACAGTACTGAAATGGGTTTAGGGCTGGAAGGGACCTCAACAAGTATGGTCCAACCCCCTCATTTTAGAGAAGAGAAAATCGAGGCCCGAGCAGGTTAAGGGTTAAGTGACTTGTGGAAGGGGCAGGGGTAAGTTTTGAACCCGGGTCTGATGACTCCAAATTCAGAACCTTTACCACTGTGCTGTATTGCTTCCCACAACTGAACCCTAAAGCACCATAAAAAATGTATATGAATGCCTTCTTTTCCTAAAAGACTGGAAGACCAAGGGCTGGGACTCTGCCATTTCTATCTTTATATTTTTCTAGCAGGGATTACATGTGCATGTGCCCCCTCTTTCTTCCTGTCCCTACATAGAAGATGGAATTGAATGAATCTTAAGACCTAGAATTATTAAGGCCTAGGATAGCTGTGTGACCATTGGCAAGCTGCTAAACCTCTCTGGTCCTCTCTTCCCTCATCTATAAAATGGGCTGCAGCTGCTTGACAGAGATGTGAGGGAGGCAGTCCTCTCTGGGGCTAACATTCTAATGTGGTTCAGTCCTTTCTCAGTTGTGTCTGACTTTCTGTGACCCCATTTGAGGTCTTAGCCAAGATACTGGAGTAGTTTGCAATTGACCTGTCCAGCTCATTTTACAGATAAGAAAACTGAGGCAAAGAATTAAATGACTTCCCCAGGGATCACAGAGCTCATATCTGAGGCCAGATTTGAACTCAGGAAGATAAGTCTTCCTGACTCCAGGCCTATGTTCTAAGAGAGAAAGACAAAATATAAAAAGAAGCTAGAAAGTGAGAGCAGAGTCAGAAAGAGAAGGGTCCCCACATCAGGAGCAGGGCTGCTCTAGAGTCAGAAGTAGGGAGTCTAGAGTCAGAAGAGTTGGGAGTGAGGGGAGCGGGGACTCAGCAATCAGGGGATCAGACCCTAGGGAGGAGGTTGCTTAGGGCAAGCAAGGAAGGGCAGATGCTAAGGAAGTCGACCAGTCTGTAGACTTGTGTGGGGGAATACCTGGGAGTGTCTAAGTATTTTGTAGCTACTTACACAAGTATGTATGATTTCTCTTAATAAAATGTAAATTCTTTAGAGACTTTCATTTTTACCTTTGCAATCTCAGTGCAAGGAATGTTTAGTCATTTCATAAATGCTTATTGACTGTTTAAAGAACCCAGTTAAATGAGAGACTCCTGGAAATAAATATTTCTAAAATAAACTGAATTTTAAGACTAGGGGAATTGATGAGGATATCCCTAATGAGCTGATTCCTACTGCCATCACTACCCCTTCTCCAGCCTCGCTAATGAAATCTCAAAAGTTAAGAGCAAGGTCAAAGACAGAAGGGTTTATAGTCTTCAAGGGTCTATACTTTGTTAAACTCTTTACAAATTATAAAGTTCGCTGATCGAAACGGATGGAATTAGAGGCCCAATGGCTGGCCAAACCTGGCCCAGCCCCTGGTGTAATGGTAGCAGTTAGGCAGGGAACAGCTGAACGTGGCTCTGGGAGAGAATCCACGAATGTAGTGGGGACATGCTTTGTCACCACTGCTCGTCACACCGGTGGGGGCTCGTGACCTCTCATGCCAGCAGTGCAGACCCACAGAGCACCTTGGACCCAGCACGTTTACAAGGTCCAGTTGGGAAGGTAACTAGCCCCAGAAGGGAGCGCTAACGTGAGTTCTATTTTAAACACTATTAAAATGAACTGAAGGGCACAGTTCCCATGCCTCAAGCTCAGGAATAAGAAGAAATTCACAACTTTGTCTTAGCTGAGATCCCTCCCTCTGTTCAATCTACCCTGCAAACTGCTGCCAGTCTAACTTCTCATAAACACCACATTACCCCTTGCCAAGAGCCTTAGATGTTTCCTTTCTTCCTAACTGCATCCAAGCTAAACATAGGACTAGATCAGGGGTGGGGAACCTGTGGCCTTCTAGGTCCGTGGAGGCAGTGTTTTGACTGCGTCCAAGTTTTACAGAAGAAATCTTTTAAGGGGATTTGTTCGGTGAAGTTTAGATTCAGTCAAAGGGCTGCACTTGAGGACCTAGAGGGCGTGACCTTGAGGCCACAGGTTCCCTACCCTTCGGCTACATGGCCACCAAGGCCTTCTTTAGTTTTAGATCCCATGATGTTTTATGAACTTCCCAACTCCAGCTCTCTACATGGCTCCCCCATAATTTGACATCTCTGACTTTACAGAAAAAGTCTCTCATCCCTGAAGCTTTACCTTTTTATCATCTCATTCCTGTAGTTTCCTCTAGGATCTAGCTCCAATGCCATCCCATCTCTCAAGCCTCCTCAGTATCCCCCACTCATCTGTTTACAAGCATGTGCAGCTCTCCCTATCCCTGAAATCCAGGCTTCCGTACCACCTGTGACCCAGCTACCAAACCAGTGAACACTCCTATCTCTACTCTACTTCCAAGATGCCTGAGTTTCAGACCTTTAGAAGTCTACCCAGCCAACCTCCATGTGGGTAAGAGACCCCTTAGTAACATCAAGCATCCATTCACCCTCTGGTGGGAGACCCCCAGTGACAGGGAGCTCAAGACCTCCCAGGGTGGCATACTCTACTTCAAGCCCACTCACATTGTTGGCAAAGCTGACTTCAAAATCAAGCTGAAATCTTCTTTTAACTCCCATCTGTATGTTCCTAGTTCTGACCTATGAACACCAAGGTGAATAATTCTCAGCTCCCAAACACTGTCCTTATCGCCTCCCTCTCATTTCCCAGAGCATCTGTTATGGCCAACTCTTCCTCCCTCTAACCCCCATCTTCCACCTCATGTCTCCTCTCGCTTCACTTAGGAGACTGAGACCATCTGTATCAAGCTTCCTGGCTCTGGGCTCCATTCCTGCAAACTTTTAAGCACTGCTTATCACCTACTCTTCTCCCACCCTGGCCTCAGAAGGAGGGGATCCCTGCCCCTCCTCCTTCAGCCTGCACCCAGGAACTTCCCCCTACCCCCTCTACACCCCCTTTGCATACCCAACTCCTTGAGGCAGCCTACAAATATGCTGAGGTCCCCCTTATCCTCAAAATAATCCTTCCCTTGACATATCTACTTCATCCAACTGTACGATTCCACCTCTCTCCTCCCCCTTCACTGCTACATTTGCCCGATGCTTCTATCACGACACTACCCACGCCCTTCTAAGCTTCTCACCATCTGCCTATCTGGTTTTTCCTCTTTTTGTCACGCCCCAGTCACATGCCACTCTACCCAGGTGGTGATCCTGAAGGTTGCAGAGGACCAAATGCAATGGCTTTCTCTTAGATCTCACAGTATGGACACTGCTGACTGCCCCTTCTCTTTCCTCAGCTTTAGACATGGCAGTTTCTGGGTTCCTCTCTCATCAGCTTCTTTACTCTCTTCCTGAGCCCCCAATATAGGTATCCCTTGAGGATCTACCCTCAGACCTCTTCTCTCTACACTCTCCCTTGGCTATAGGGTTCTGGCTACAGGTGATTTTCAAATTTATACCTCTAGGAAGGCTTCTTTGTCTGAGTTCTAGACCCAGGTGCTGGTGCCCCCTCTGCTTTCCCCACGGCTCCTTGATAGCCTCAAATTGCCTATGTCTGCTCCAAACCGCCCCATATAAGGGGTATGAGGATGACCTCATGGTCCAAGTCCTTCACTGCTGCTATCCATTCAGTTACCAAGTCCTGTTGTCAATCCTACCACCAACCCCTCCTCTCTCTTCCCGTCACCTGAATTTCAGGCTTTCCTATGACCTGCCTAAGCTACTGCACTGCTTTACTAACAGGTCTTCTCATGCCTGCTCTTTCTCTGAGAGCTAAACCATTCTTCCTAGGCTACCAAACTCATCTCCTTTACATAAAGTTCTGGTCACATCAACCCCACCCTCCCAGCTCAAAACTCATCAACTGTTTACTCAGTGACAAAAACAGCAGTAACAGCTAACATTTATCTAGCACTTTTTAATGTAGGAAACGCGTGACACAGTGCATTTGTTCTTTTCTACCCTCTGAAGCAGGGCCTTAGTAGCTTCACTTTTACAGACTGGGAAACTGAGACAGAGAGGAGGTTTAGTGAGTCACACAAACAGGTGTCTGAGGCAAGATTTGCATTCCTGACTCCAAGTCTACAGTTCTAGTGACTGCATACCCAGCCAAACAAAACTTAAAATTCTGTGTATGTCAAAGCCCTTCCATTCCTGTGTTAGCCTATTGCCTTCTGATCAGTCTATGTTCCATCCCCACCTGTGAACCTCATGCCCACCATGTCTCCCCCCAGCTCTCCGATGGATTCCTGTTCACTCTCAAATTCAGCTCAATGCCATTTCCATCAGGTCCACACAGTGGTAACAATAACACACATTTACATTGCACTTCACTCCCAATGCAGCACTGAAAATATTATCTCCCATTTTATAGCAGAGAAAACTTCAGCTATATAATATCAGATGACTCTGCCCTGATTGCAGAGTTAAGTGTAGGATCTTCTGACCTCAAGTCCAGTCTACCGATGGGATAATGAAGTCACGTGCATGACTAAAATGGGCTTATGTACAGAGTCACCTTGGGGAAGAAAAGTCTTGTCAGTTACTATGTGTCCTGAACTTTGTGAAACACCAGAGATCTAAATACAAGCAAAAAGAAAAGTGAGGGGGAGGAGCCAAGATGGCGGAGTAGAAAGACTCATGTATGCTAGCTCCGAACCCACAGCCCATAAATTTCCTGTAAAAAGGACTCCCCCAAAATTCTGGAGCGGTGGAACCCGTGCAGGAACACAGTGGAAGAGATTTCCATTCCAGAGAGCCATGAAAAACCAACTCCAAAGGTCCATCGTGCACCAGACAGCAGAGCCCACCCCTGTGCTGCCCTGGCCACACGGCCCTAGAGGAGCAGATCCGAGCAGGCTTCAGGGATGGAACCTCCGGCGGGCGCGAAAGTCCCTCCACCCACAGGCGCTACAGGTCAGTGAGAGAGACTTCTGGGTTGGCCGAGAGGGGAGCGGGATGTCTCCGTGACTCGGGCCCCCTCAGGAGGAAGCCGCAGAGCGAGCAGCAGAGGCGGTGGTGGCCTGGGACTCATGGAACAGGCAGGAGCTCAGGGCCATTACCTAAGGTCTCTGCATAAACCCCCTGAGGGAACTGAGGCTGGGAGGCGGCCCTGCCCCCATCCCAGCACCAGAACTTAAGCTCACATTAAATAGAAGCTGTGCCCGGCCCCTGAAAGCCCTGAGGCTGGGGAGCAGCATTTGAATCTCAGACCCCAAGCACTAGCTGGGCGGATCTAGGCAGGGGTGCAGAGGAATCTCAGAAGTCAAGTAACTGGCTGGGAAAATGCCCAGAAAAGGGAAGAAAAATAAGACCATAGAAAGCTACTTTCTTGGGGGACAGATGTTCCCACCTTTCATTTCTGATGACAAGGAACAATTCTTACCATCAGGGAAAGATGGGGAGGTCGGAGCCTCAGTATCTCAGACATCCGAGGTGGATGTCCAGTGGGCTCAGGCCATGGCAGAGCTCAAAAAGGATTTTGAAAATCAAGTTAGACAGGAGGAGGAAAAACTGGGAAGAGAAATGAGAGAGATGCAAGAAAAGCATGAAAAACGGGTCAATACCTTGGTAAAGGAGACCCAAAAAAATGCTGAAGAAAATAACACCTTGAAAAATAGGCTCACTCAATTGGCAAAAGAGGTTCAAAAAGCCAATGAGGAGAAGAATGCTTTCAAAAGCAGAATTAGCCAAATGGGAAAAGAGGTTCAAAAGCTCACTGAAGAAAATAGTTCTCTCAAAATTAGAATGGAACAGATGGAGGCTAATGACTTTCTGAGAAACCAAGAAATCACAAAACAAAACCAAAAGAATGAAAAAATAGAAGATAATGTGAAATATCTCACTGGAAAAACAACTGACCTGGAAAATAGATTCAGGAGAGACAATTTAAAAATCATGGGACTGAAAGCCATGATCAAAAAAAGAGCCTAGACATCATCTTTCATGAAATTATCAAGGAAAACTGCCCTGATATTCTAGAACCAGAGGGTAAAATAAATATTGAAGGAATCCATCAATCACCACCTGAAAGAGATCCAAAAAGAGAAACTCCTAGGAACATTGTGGCCAAAGTCCAGGATTCCCAGGTCAAGGAGAAAATCTTGCAAGCAGCTAGAAAGAAACAATTCCAGTATTGTGGAAATACAATCAGGATAACACAAGATCTAGCAGCTTCTACATTAAGGGATCGAAGGGCGTGGAATAGGATATGCCAGAAATCAAAGGAACTAGGACTCAAACCAAGAATCACCTACCCAGCTAAACTGAGTATAATACTTCAGGGGAAAATATGGTCTTTCAATGAAATTGAGGACTTTCAAGCATTCTTGATGAAAAGACCAGAGCTGAAAAGAAAATTTGATTTTCAAACACAAGAATGAGAAAAAGCATGAAAAAGTAAACAGCAAAGAGATGTCATAAGGGACTTACCAAAGGTGAACTGTATACATTCCTACGTGGAAAGACAATATTTATAACTCTTAAACTTTTCAGTATCTGGGTAGTTGGTGGGACCACACACACACACACACATACACACGTACACACACACACACACGTACACACGTACACACATACAGAGACAGAGAGCACAGAGTGAAATGAATAGGATGGGACCATAAAGAAATTAAGGTAAACGGTGAGAGAGAGAAATGTAGTGGGAGGAGAGAGGGTGAAATGGAATGGGGTAAATTATCTCTCATTCAGGAGGCAAGCAGGAGACATTTTAGTGGAGGGAAAAAGAGGAGAGCTGAGAAAAAAACATGAAGTTTACCCTCATCACATTCAACTAAAGGAAGGAATAAAATGCACACTCATTTTGGTATGAAAACCTATCTTACAATACAGGAAAGTGGGGGAGAAGGAGATTAGCAGGGTGGGGGGATGATGGAAGGGAGGGCAATGGGAGGAGGGAGCAATTTGAAGTCAACACTCAGGGAGGGACAGGATCAAAAGACAGAATAGAAACAATGGGGGGCAGGATAGGATGGAGGGAAATATAGTTAGTCTTACACAACATAACTATTATGGAAGTCATTTGCAAAACTGCACAGATATGGCCTATATTGAATTGCCTGGCTTCCCAAAGGGAATGGGTGGGGAGGGAGGGATGGGGAGAATTTGGAACTTAAAGTTTTAGGAACATCTGTTTAGTATTGTTGTTGCTCCTAGGAAATAAGAAATACAGTTAATGGGGAATAGAAAGTCATCTGGCCCTACAGGACAAAAGAGAAGATGGGGACAAAAGAAGGGAGGGATGATAGAAGAGAGGGCAGATTGGTGATAGGGAAAATTAGAATGCTCAGTGTATTGGGGTGGGGGGAGGGGATAAATGGGGAGAAAATTTGGAACCCAAAATTTTGTGAAAATGAATGTAGAAAGTTAAATAAATAAATTTAGTAAAAAAAAAAAAGAAAAGGAAAAAAGAAAAGAAAAGAAAAGAAAGGAAAAGAAAAGAAAAGAAAAGAAAAGAAAAGAAAAGAAAAGAAAAGAAAAGAAAAGAAAAGAAAAGAAAAGAAAAGAAAAGGAAAGAAAAGAAAAGAAAAGAAAAGAAAAGTGAGTCCCTGACCTCAAGGATCCTCTACTCTGGTGGAGCAGTCGGCATCTACCCTGCTGACCAGGATGGCTTTATACCTCTCTCTTTTGCACCCTCCTACTCCTTTATAGTCAATAATCAATAAACATTCATTAAGGGCCTATTATATGTCAGGCACTATGCTGAGTGTGAGGAATACAAGTAAAAAAAAGGAAGACAATGCCTGCCCTCAAAGGGAAGACAATGGATAAAAGGGACTACAAATTGCTGGGAGGATAGAGCCACCTGAGGAGTCAAAACTGCTCAGTGCAGCTGCTAGGCATGGAAGAGATGGCTGGAATTTCAGAGTCCTCAATAAAGGAAGGCTACGGGAGGAGCTTTTTGCTCTGTCATCAATCACAGGTAGTAAGGACACTGAGGAAGCGTTGAGTATCACAGCTGCAACAATCTCCAAGATGATGAGCTTATTCTGGGGCAAGCAGGCTGAGAAATGAGGTGACAGCAGCAACTTCCAGATTCCTTAGAGAGGAGCCTGGATCACCATTCAGACTCGTGGAGTCAGCATATGGCAGAGGCTGGGCTTGAACCCAGGTCTTTCTGTGCCTGAAGACAGCTCACTGTTGGTTAATCCATCATGCTTCTCACTCACGCATACAGAGTTATGTATTAGAATAGGTATCACCTCTTCCTACTTGACTTTAAGCTCCATGAGGGCAAGTATCCTGTCTCTATCAATACTCTATCTCTGGTAAAGGTCACAAACAGTGTGACCTGCTGCACAGAAGAGATTTTACAGTTTCTTTGCTGTCTATTATCCCCAACACTCTCTCCTTGGCTTTTCAGCTCCCTTTTATGGGTTGTATTGATGACTCCATCAGAATGGAAACTTCCTGAGGCCAGGCTTTTTTTTCCTTTTTATTTTCTTTTTACTTCTATTTATATTTCCAGTGCTTAGCACAGTGCATGAAATATATTAAGCAAATTAATCAATACTACTTGCCTTGCCTTTTTATCCTCATCCACTCCTCTGGACATCAGCTTATTTTAGTGAACCCAGGTATCTTCACTCTCTCATCAATGTGCCAACTTCATGCCTACATGTGGGCTTCCATTTGCCAATGCGGTGTTCACCCCTCACAACCTCTTGGGTACCCAAAGGAGAGGGTGGGGGGTGATTAGTCAAAGTACTCTCATAAAAATGTTACAGTGAGCCTAAGAACTAAGCTACCTCCATAATGCACGTGATTGACTTGTAAGAAATCCTTCTTTCCCCACCACCTCAACTCAGACACACAAATGCTTAGGGAGGCTTCCCAGACCCCGCCACCAACCTCATCCCCTCAGAGAAGAACTATCAAAACTCCAACACACAAGAAGCCAGGGTGGGTGTTAACCATGTTTCCCAAGGTTTCCCCAATGCTGCAAGCATGAATTTGAACAACTGGTAAACAGTCTTAGGAGATAAAGAGCATATAGTTTTCTTTTTTGCTTAATTAACACACATACTGAGGGGTGAAAGCAACATGATGGACTTGTGAGTCTGCCTCTGAGAAAACAAGAGTGTGCATGAGTTCTACCAGAAGCAAAAGGCAAGAGGAATCATGAAGGCTGGTCAGTGACATACATGTGTGTGTGCATGCATGTGTGTCTCTGTGCCATGACCCATCAACCTCGCCAGCTCCACAACCCTCCTACTGCTATATAAATATAATAATATCTACTTTATACAGCGCTTTAGTCTTCAGAGAGCTTTACAGGAGATCTTATTTGAACTTTCCAAGAACTCTAAGAGATAGGTGATTATCTAAACTTACACACAGATGAGCAAACTGAGGCAGATGACATGATCTCACTTTTCCAGGGTCACACAGCTAGTAAAGAGTCTGAGGCAGGATTGGAACTCAGGCATTCCTGACTCCAGATCCTGTCCTCTCTCCACTGCACTCCCTAACCATATTAAAGGAACAGAGAGAAAGGAGGTCACATACCTGGGATCATCATTGCCTTCAGACCTGGAAGGGACCTCATAGGCCCTACAGGCATTCAGGAAAAATAGGGGAAGGTTTGAAGGTACATGATTGGGCTCAGAACTGCCCCCATTCTAGCCCACTGGCCATCTGAGCTCTACAAGACCTCAGTCTGAACTACACTGCTCAGTAGTGCCTTACAGATTCCTTTCTTGACAGTGGGTAAGCGTGTGTGGCGTGTGGTGTGTGTGTGTGTGTGTGTACACACAGCCACCCACCCATGAACACACGCCCTATTAATCCTTGTGCGCATGTGGGGAATTAATGTGACTTCTCAGTGAGGGGGTGCAGTGCCTGTCTATCTGAGGGAATTAAGACTCCACTCTGGAACAGAGTTCTAAAATAATTTAATTTGTTCTTAAAATCCAAATTAGGAATGATTATTTAAAGAAATTCTCCAACTAAGACCCTGGTGAATACAAATTTCAAAATCCTCACAAGACTATTTTGTCGTGCAAATCGACTTTTAGAGGTAAGGCACTGCTAAAATGGGGACTGGGGGGAAAGGGCAGGGGTGGCCTGGAAGGTCTTAAAGACCCTTCCACCATTTATATAACAAGGACCAGAGGGGCAGGACCAGAGGGGCAGTGCTGCCTAGTGGATGTAGAGCCAGTTTTATAGTCAGAAAGACCTGGGTTCAAGCCCTAATAACAGTGTAACAGAAGCCCCACAGTACTGGGGCTTCAGGATCATGGGAACATAGATTTAAAGTGGGAAGGGACCTCAGAGTTCACATCTGCCCATTTCATTTTACACTGAGGAAACTGAAGCCCAGGGAGAGTAAGATTTGCCCAAAGATGAAATAAAAAGTTCCTTAATCTCATTGCACATGTGTGTACACACACACACACACACACACACACACACACACACACACACACACTACACACACTTTTCAAGCTATTCAAAGTAAACCATCTCAGGCAAGGAATATATAGCATATTTTTACAGAGATTTACACAATCTCTGTGTGACCACAGGTAGGCAAGTCACTTTCCTTGGCTCCATTTTCCCCTTTGTAAAATGATTTTAGGTCCCTCCCAGCTCAGATGCGCTATGAACTGAGATGTGATGGAATCTTCATATGGAAGATTGGAAGAGATAACTATTTTAGCGTTTGGAGGTTTGCTATCCAGAGTGGCTGAGTGACCTCAGGTAAGTGAGAAACTTGTCACTTCTCCAAGCCTCAGTTTCTTCATCTGTATAAAGGAGCTTAGGGCCAAAGGGTCTTCTGGAAGGGGACTGGTCTGTCATTAACCACCACCAGGCTCATTGAGAAAGGCAAAAGGTCCTACCTTCCAACGGGCTTACAACAAGCAAATAAATATGTACAAACAAGCTACGTATAGGACACACAGGAACAATTAAAGAGAGGGAGATTACGAGGACTGAGAAAGGCTAAGAAAGGTTTCCTGTAGGTAGGATTTGAGCTGGGACCACGAGGAAGCCAGGGAAGGCAATAGGCAGAGATGAGGAAGGTCAGTGTTCCAAGCACAAGGGACGGCCAGAGAAAATGCCTGGAGTTGAGAGATGGAGCGTGTTGTTGATGCAACAGTCTGGAGGCTGGTGTCACCATGTACAAGAGTACAGAGATGGAGACTGGACGAAACCAAAGAGAAGAGAGACCTGGGCTAGTGAAGGAGGGGCCCCTTTTGGCTCAAAGTCAGGGAGTATTTCTAAGGGTGAAAATGCTTAAAAGAAAGACTAAATGACCACAGCAGGTAACCAAGTGGACTGAGCAGCCTTGTTGAGATGGCAGGAATGCCCTCTTAAAGGGGAACACCTGCCCAGTCCCTCCCCACAGCAGACAAAGCAGGCACTGAATCAACTCTTGCTAATCTGGCTGTGTATTTTCCTTGGTTATTTGGTTTTTAAAGTCCAAAGCTGGGCTTTGAGTTCTTCCTGCTATCCAGAATCTGATGAGCTTCTCCACACCCTTCTTCATGTGCCTGGCCAAGGCAAATACCTTTGAACATAAATCTGAGATAAACTCAGTTTGAAAAGTGAAACTGCTCCCCAAAGAGCCCAGAGAATCCCTCTTGAACACACCGTACCTATGTCAAAGGCCGAAAGAAGATCACTGTTTTCCCCATCAGATTACCTACTTCCCCCCACTCCCACCCTCTTTGCTGGACCAACCTTCTTCAGAGAGGATTCCCTCTATAAGCTGGGATGACTGAGCCTATTCTGGTCAAAGTTCCCATTTCATGTTCCCAGAAATCAAGAGCTGTGTGGTCCCATTCTGGGAGGGGTTTCTCTTTTCTTCCTATGTTTTGTCAGATCCCGGTGCTCTGAACAAGACAACTGGGAGACCAATTCTAGGCACTGGCGAGCATGGGACCCAGTGTGCTAGAGGCCAGAGATGGAGGTCGGGAGGGAAGGGGCAGGCACCTGCTCATCCTCACTCAGAAGTCCATCATATTAGCACAAAATAGAATCAGAGAAAAACTCTGAGGAGGCAGGCAACATCTCTCGGGACATGACCCAAGGCTGCCTTGACATATCTCCTTACCCCTCCTCAGCTGTTTGCTAATTGTTTTAACACACTGGAATTTTCCTTTACCTCTGGCTGTTTTGTTTGTTTTTTTTAACATCCCCATTCCTGCTAATGCTCAAAATTCTTGCTAATGTTTTTGTCTATAAATAAAAATCTGAAAAAGTTGCAGTTGGGCTGGGGGTGAGGGGAGTGGGGGTGCGGGTGATGATGAAAACATTCATCTAGCTGCCAAGGGACTTGCCTTGATTTTGGAGAAGAGATACCAACCACACAGCCACGTCTATGGGTAGCAGGGAGAGGGTATCAGCTCTGGTTCTCCCTGGGCTTAGATGGTGGAGCAAGGCAGATGGACAGCTCTCGCATTCTCTTACCTTGATAGTTTTTGTCTGGAGTCGAAGTCCATTTAAAGTGTTGATGGCTTTCTCTGCATCCTTTGGATCAATATAGTTAACAAATCCATACCCTAAACTCTGTCCTGTTGAAACAATAGAGACAGAAGAGAACTTAGTATCTTTAGAGAGAAAGGCAAGACTCTGAGGATCGGGAGTACATCTGCAAACCACTGCCATGGCCAAATGTGACTTCTGACATGGAGCCTTCCAAAAACTTCCTCCATTGCAACTTTAAGTGAGGGAACAATATTCCAATACCATAAAAGTATGCACATTATATACACAGTACAGCAGCAAATTGAGAAACCAGACATCACTGTCTTCCACACACAAGATGGAAGGCGCCACCATGGGTTGGTCTTACTGGCCACATGGGTCCATGTAGCCTAATGAACAGAGAATCGTGACAAGGAAGATCTATCAAAAGATCATGGCTTTAGGGATGGAAAGGTCATCATCTAGTACAACCCTCTCATAGTAAAGCTGAGCTCACTAAGATTCAGAGAAGGGACTTCATTTGCCCAATGTTTCAAAGCTTTCTAATTGTCAAAGGTAGAATTAGAACCCAGGTCCACTGATTCTAGTTTCAGTGCCCTTTTCACCGAAGGGACTCAACAGGTTTACTGCTGTGAGAATAAATGATACCAGAATTTGAAGTAGATGTTATGTAACCTCAGTCCTGCCACTCACCCCCAAAAAATCCCCCTCTCCCGAAATTCTACCAGAGTCAACTAGTGAGAGTGTAGTACAATGGACAAAGTGAAAAGACATTTATAATGAGGGGTTCGACTGCTCTGTAAGGAGATGGGACAATGTGTCTACAAGGAAATGACAACAGGGTTCCTAATTAAGAAAAATCACCACCACGTTCACCAAAAATGGGCAACAAACCCCAAACCCAACAATGCACTTGCAACCATGCTAATGCTTATACATAGTCCACCAGCTCTCTCCACCATGTATCATCAGCTAAAAATATCATTCGGAAACTTTACGTCTTTGACATTCCCTCCCTTTCAGCAGCACGGCTGGGGGACAGCCACACGAACTAGCCTGAGTGTCCAGGCACTGTGGGCGTCAGGCAGAGCTGCCATGAGTGAAATGAAAGGACATCGCACGCCAGGAAAGCAGGGTTATATAAAGCCTCCTTCAGAGTACTGGTGACGCCTATGGGAGACCAAACAGCCTGTCACTGCTGCTTGATGAGAGCCTGTTTCTGCAGCCAAAATCAGCTCAACAGCTTCTGTTTTGCTGGTAAATGTCTGTGTTGATATTGGTAGTAGGAGGGGACCCTAGGAAACAACTGGGTTTGTATCATGAAATTTTTTTAAAAATCTAATTTAAAAATAATTTTTAAAAAAATGCTAGAGAAAGATACCTGTCCATACGTTCAAAAAGACATCAAGTTCCATAAGAATCAAGCCACCTTCTTGCAGCATGTACACACACGTGCATACACACATACATGTATACACTTGTATGTGTATATTTATATATTTATAGATCAAATATGTGTTTATATCATGGAGAGATACACACACAGTCTTCAATGTGTTAGTCCAACTCGCCCTGTGCTCCCATCTCCTTCCTTACTCTGACTGGAAGGATATAGTGGTATATACAACCTGCCAAGTATATCTTTCATGAGACATATTGGGGCATAGGTTCTGGAGGGGACATGGGATAAACATCAACCACAACCACTGGCATTCAAACACTCCCCCCATGTGTCATTCACCATGTGTCATCAGTGAGCAGTGCCCGTGTCAATTACACAATTCTCCCTCCTTTCAACAGCCTTCTCTGGCTCCATTTTGAAAAGTACAAGAGCAAGGCCTGAATGTCTTTGGTTTTAAAACATCAGCTTCTTCTCGTTTTGTCTGGGCTTTATGCAGCCAGATTACATCAATCTAATTAAATCCACTTATATCCTGCAATTTTCTCATTTAACTTTACCTTGAAGACAACAGAAGCCATTTAAAAAAAGAGAATCATGTACCAAAACACTTTTTATCATCTTTTCTATTTAAACCCATGCTTCCTTTCAGTGACTAAGTGCTTCCAGACAGTTCCAGACACAACGTGTCGCTATTTTAAATGGCATCCAGGTTATTATCCTTTATTTCCATTGAGCTCCCCTGAAGCACACGCTTCTCAGCGGGTCACATTCACCCAATGTATCAACCTCAGAAAGGTGGTCAGGTCTACAGCTAGCACTTCTGACCCAATTCACAGAGAGAAAAAGGAAGAGGGAGAGAAGGAGAGAGAGAGGAGCAGAGGAAGGGAGGGAGAGAAAAAGAATATTATAACATCAGAAGATAGAAAGCCAGGAATACTTGGCCACTTAAAAACAAAGACAAAACAAAAGTAATGGCTAACACTGAAAGAGTGCTCTAAGGTTTCCAAAGCACTTTATTAATACCCACAACTGTCTCTTCCTGAAATTCCTCCTGACTTATCTCTAACACTTGAAAGAAGTGACAATTTTTTCCCTCCTGACACGCGGCCCCCAGTGAGAACTTATGTAGGAGAATTCCTAACAAGAGAATTGGTGTCTGTTTCTAGGGAAGACAAAAGCCTATCTAAAATTGGGCAAACAACCATGGAAATTAAAGATACACTTCACTTTTCAAGTTCTCATAAAAGGTCAATCACCTATATGCTCTCAGGTAGGAACCATCTGAAGGCCCTAAGATGGAAAGCCTACAGAAGTAAAAAACCTGATGTGTTCATCCTTTGTTGCCAAAGAAGGCCATGCCATCAGAGAAATGATGACATGACTTGTACTTGACTTTGTTTTGAGTGAGGGAAGGCTGTGCAAGGCCTCATTCCTCCTCCAGAGCCATCTGAATCCAGTGACCAGATAGTCATCAGGATGTTGGCCCACCTGCCTCCCACATCCAAACCCTTGGGATCCTTCCTGGAGGTCATCAAGCAGGGACGCCTGATGACATATGCTTGACTGTCTGCAATTTCCATGAAGACCACTGGGCTGCCCTGGAGCTAAGAAGTTATTGTGTCATGAGGAAACACCAAGAAAAGGTTACCACCACCTGCCATCAGAGGCATAGGACAAGTACCCACTGATGGCCCCAACACAATATCACCAAGTAAGCATTTACCAAGGCAGACCATTTTCCGAAGGAAAACACAGTTAATTCATCATTTGAGAGGGGTGGGTGGGGGATAGGATATAGAAAACCTAAGGAAAAGTACCCTCTGGGCACATGTGACTAGTGGATTCTTCTGCCCTAATCATCAGAACTTTCACCTAAAGTTCTCAAAAACTGTGCTAGCGCTAGATTGTGCTCCATAGCACCAAAGCTCCAGGCAGGGAAATTTTTCCCTTCTATAAAAGGTGAGGAACTGGAGTCTGTAAAAGCGGCTCCATAGCTGGACACATAAAGAAAAGGTACATGATCCACTCGAGTATCCAGAGTAATTCTGGTTGCTGATAAGGTCTGGGTTGGGACATCCCACGGCTTTGTCTGGAGTAGAGCAAATCAGGTTATAATGAGCATGTATGTGCCCCTACAGGTGTGCTTGTCTGCATTTGAGCCAGATGAAAAGGATCTTTAATCATTAATTCATTTCCCCCTTTGCTTTAAAGCAAATTACCTATTACTACAGACACATATTCAACCAACAAAAAGCATTTATAGAGAATCTACTATGCCCAATGCTAGGCTATATGCTAGAAACACAAAGAGAAGCAAAAGCAGGCCCTGCCCTCAGGGAGCTAGCTCACTGTCCTAGGAGGCAACAACTAGGTCTACATAAAGGCATATCCATGTTAAAGAAGGGGCACAAGGCAAAGGGCCAAGCAGGTGCAGCAGTCCAGAAGATCTAGAGAAGGTGGGACTGAAGATGAGTGTTGAAGGAGGAGAGGTGGGAGGGAAAGAGGACAGGCAATGCAAAAACCTGGTGATGGGGAATGGAGCACAGCGTGCCGGGGACGGTAAGGAGTGTGTTGCAGACAGACTGCAGAGCATGTGAGAACTCTGCATGGCAAAGAGTACTTTAAATGGATCTGAGAAGGGGCAGAACGTACCAGCGGGGCTTATCAAGATGAGGTGCAGCAAGGCCTGCACAGGCACACTGAGTCCGTCAGCCTCTTCACGGGGCCTCCTGCCCATTCTCCTCTCTCTGCCAAGCTCCTGAGGCTGGGTCAGATGGGCACCTGCTGTGGATGTGCACTAAGGTCTTTTGGTGGATGTAAGAATCCCTGGCTCAAGCTGAAATACTGTTCCTCCAGGCACAACGAAATCCCTGGGCAGTGAACACCTGATAATGTTGGTGCGAATGATCCAACTCACTGCCTGCTTAGTCCCAGGCAGCCCCAACTGAGGCTCGGAGAAAACACTGATAAATTTACCCAAACAGACCCAAAATACAGTTACAGTGAAAAAGATGCTGATGATTGGGGGGAGGAGGAGAGGAAGGCACCATCCACTCCTAAGGCAAAACCTGTGCTGTGGCCTGCTCTCTTTCTTCCACTGGCCTAAATAAGGGAGACTTAAGTGCAGGCCCCTGGATGCCCCCCTACAGGTCCAGTATCGTTCATGTGGTTCCCCAATGACCTAGGAGGAGACCTAGATGACATCTTTAACTTGTATGTGTTCTTATGTAGGTATGAGCTCATCTTTGTCATCGTGTCTCCCCCCCCCCAATAAAATAAAAGCTCTTTGATGTGGACAAAGATTGTTTTTACTTTGTCAAGTACAGAGTTTAGCACACAGTAGGAATTTAATAGACGCATATTCATGAATTGAATGACACAAAGCTGCGGAAAATGTGCCACAAAGATGAAAGTGAAGAGGGACCGATATAAAGTCTTATAATTTAAATCTTTTTAAAAAGCAAGTAGGTAGTTGTAGGATGGTCAGTCAACAAACACCTATAAATAATAATACTAACAGTGAGGCTGCTAAATGATACAGGGATCGGAGAGCTGGATCTGGAGTCAGGATGCTCGGGTTTGAGTCTGGCCTCAGACACATACTAGCTATGTGACCCTTAACCTGTCTGCCTCAGTTTGTATCTACCTCCAAAGGTGGTTTTGAGGACCAAATGAGATAATCCTTGCAAAATGCTTAACAGCTCACGGCACAGAGCTGGCCTCCCGCCCTCCCTCCACTGATACAGTGTCTCAAGGTTTACAAAGCACTTCATGTATATTATCTCCTTTGATCACCAAAGCCACCACGACGTCCCATCCGGGTCTGAAAGCGACATCCCAGGTGTCCGGCCTCCTCTCTCCCTGTTCCTTCAGGTAGAGGCCTGGATCCGGAGTCAGGAAGAACTGTGTTCCAATCCTGCCTCAGACACTTTACTAGCTGTGTGACCCTGGAAAAGTCAGCTCCTACAACTAGCCTCCCACACCTATCTCAGGCTCTAGAGCTTATGAAACGTCTAAGTCACGAGATGAGTTTTGCTAGATGGACGGAATTTGGGCAGGAAGAAAAATCAAGCAGAAAGAAACTCAGCTTGTTTTAACTTGTTTTGACTGACACAAGCATGGATCCTGCCTTACATGATGGGGAGAGGGGTTACTTGTACCCCAGTGCTATCCATTTAGTCCTTTGTGATCGTCTTTTCACCCATACCTCAAAGTGAGCCACATCAGATTTTAGAGATAAGTTACAGAAATACCTAAGAAACATTTAAACCTGCAGCCTAGCAAAATGAATAGAGGGCTAGCCTTAGAATCAGGAAGATCTGGGTTCAAATCCTGCCTCATACTTACTGCCTCATGACTCACTTATGTGACTTGTAGGCAAGTTACACACCCTCTCTGAAACTCAGCTTACTCATCTGCAAAATATATGTATTATAACCAATAAAAATATCATTTTCAGCTGTGTTTATCTCCAGAATTTAGCACATAATTAAGATGCTTAATTAATTCTGTTCATTTACTGAGAGAGCTTTAATTCCATTTCTTTTCTTCTTGTTGTTTTTTCAATTTTCAGTCATGTCCAACACTTCATAGACCCCTTTTGGAGTTTTCTTGGCAAAGATTCTGAAGTAGTTTGCAATTTCCTTCTCCAGCTCATTAAACAGATAAGGAAACTGAGTTAAGTGACTTGCTCAGGGTCACACAGCCAGGAAGTGTCTGGAACTGGATGTGAACTCAGGAAGAGGAGTCTTGCTGACTCCAGGCCTGGCACTATCCACTGTGCTATCTACCTAGCTCAAATGAGATGATATATGTATGTAAAGTTCACTGAAAATCTTGCAGCATTATATGGATATCAACTATTATTTTATAAGAATGGAATAATGTAATTATTTCATCTACATGAAAAGATTGATATATATGTAGAAGGACGGATTTTAAATTGTTATCTCAGTAGATAAAGGTACAGTAAACTCAGTAAGAGAGCCAAACAATTTCTGAGTTGAGTCAGGAAAATTCATATTCTTATGAGCAAAGCACATGCAGGTAAAGGCATGATACTCTATGGACAGAGGAAGAGAAAGGAGGGAGGGAGAGAGAGAAGGAGGGAAGGAAGGGAGGAAGGAAAAAAGGAAAGAAGGAAGCAAGCTGAGTTGCCCACCTGCAACTGCTCAGTGGGTGCACAGTGGGGCAGCTACTACTCCTCATTCTTGAAGAGGATCATGTCATCAGTACGCGCCTCCGGAAAGCAGTAGTACAAACCAGATGAGCCCTTAGGTCCCTTCCCATTTAAAGACTCTCATACTAAATATGTTTCTTGGAGGTTGATTCAAATAGCACGTGGGGCCTGCCTTAAGTTCTTGATGACATCCAGACGAAGGGATGTGTATGCTGTGACAGGCACATGCCTCTTTGGGGACAAGAGTCCTCAGTTTATTATCTCAATATGAATTCAGACAGGGAAAGAGAAACCCTCTGAAGCGGCCCCTTGATTTCCTGATACCCAACACTTCACCCACCATTAGACGTTTCTATGACAGACAGCTTCAATTCCAGTTGAGTTTAATTATCTTCTCCATTCTGATAATTCTCCGTTCTCTCCCCATAGTTTGAGTCTTGGATCATCCATTTGCTGGGCATTTCAAACTGGATTATCTATAGGTATCTCAAACTCAACATGTCCACAAAGGAACTTATTTTATTCCCCCACCCCTCAAACTCTCTATTTCTGTCCAGGGCACCACCAGCCTTCCAGCCCTGCTAGATTTGCAAACCCTGTATCATCCGTGACCCCTCAAAAATCAAGTGCCAGATTTTGTCATTTCTACCTAGAAAATATTTCTCCTATCTTTTCCCTCCTCTCTGTTCACACAATCACTACCACGGTACAGGTCCTCCTGTCTTCCATTTGTTTCTTCTAGTCTCTCTTCCACTTGGCAGCCAAATGATGTTCCCACAGTCCAGGTCTGATGGTGTCTTTCCTCCTTACTCAACAAAGCCCAGGGGCTCCCCTCTTATTTCATGAATCAAATACAAGCCCTTGTGATGAGCACGTTGAGCCCCAACAACCTCTCCAGCCATATGACATGTTATTCTCCTTCACACAGACTGGTCCAGCTAGACTGACTCTGCTGCTCCATCTCTAAACTCTGCCCCGCCAGCCTCCAACCAACTTGGCTTTTGGCCTACACACCCCACTGCATGAGGCAATCCTTCATTTTCCAGCTGCTAGTGCCCTCTTCTCAAATGTACTTCTTGTCTACTCTGAATACCAATTTATATTTATATTATTGATATATAAATATATATTTATATTATATCTATTTATATGTCTATGTTTTCTCCTCTAATAGAGCGGAAACCCCTTGAGGGCAAGTCTTGTTGCACACCTGAATTTATGTTTCTTTCCAGTACTTAGTGCAGACCCTGGCACATAATAAATACTGAATAAAAGCTGGCTGACGGATTGACTGTGTGACCGTAGGAACCTCATCTCCTCTCTGGGCCTCAGTTTCCTCACCTGTAAAACAAAGGGGTTGATCAGCTAATTTCTAAGGTCCCTTCTACCTCTTCAATACTGAATTGTGACAGGCACAGCAGTGGTTCATGCTTTCATCACATATGAAGGTTTAAAAAATGCTTTCTTTGTGAAGATGATCATTCACACTGTACAGATGAGGTAACTGAGCCTTACACAGTTCAATGAGCCATGCCTTTCTTAAACCTCTATAATGTTCACGATACTCTGCTAGGCACCGGGGATGCAAAGACTCATGCCTGCCCTCCAGTGACTGACATTCTACTGGTGAAGGTTACATGTAAACACGTATGTGTCTACACACACAAATAGATATATATGCACATATACACATGCAAAATAAATTCAAGGTAAGGGTGAGGTACCAGCATCTGGAAAAGGAGGGAAGTGAGAAACGGCCTCAGGTAGAAGGTGGCACTTGAGCTACCTATGAAGCAACTTTCCCATGAAAGCTGTGAAAAAGTAAGTGAAAAAGCAGAATTCAAACCAGGCTCTTCAGGGCTCTTTCTAAATACAACCTCACTCACTAGAAGGCTGAATTAAACCACTTTTTGTCTGTTCTTCCATTTCTTAAGAAAAATAGATCACAAGAAAAGGAGCTATCTTGGATGGTTACAACTGACACCCCAATATTTAGGGCAAGTCCTGGGGTCACTCCTCATTCAGTCCCTTCGACACCTCTGATACTCATAAGGCAGTGAGACATCTGGGTACGTCCATCCAGAAGCCTCTTGCGTGTTCTGCATGTTTATCATCTTTTGTAAAGACTGGGCATCCAAAAACGATGAACCAGAGACCTCAGTCTTGGACAGCTCCAGAGGAGAAGCTACTGCTCTGTTTTTCATAAAGCAGATCTAGTCACATCTAGATCCCAGCACGGGCCTGGAGCTGGACCCTCTATATGCCATACCGAAGACAACTGAGCATGAACAATACTGGGTCACAGTATCTCACATCAAGCCAGATGCCAATGGACGGAAGAGCATCAAGCGAGGGCAGAGGAGGTGGCACACTGATGAAACCAGGGGGCCCAAATTCAGATGATGAAACTCCTTGCCCACTATCCACTGGCTCAGGGGGCTTGTGCTACCATATTCTGAATCTTAGCTACTGTCAACTCAAAGACATTTTAAAACCCACTGTAAAAAACCAGGCCCAGCAACAAAGGTTAGCAAAGGAGTGGAGGGTGTCCATGGAGGAATGAATCACAGGATATAAATACCTGCTGTCAACTTTGTGTGAACTGCCTTTAGCCAGAGAAGAAATAAGGATAGACTGGGAGTGGAGGGGTCTGGGCCCAAGTACCGGACCTGATGCCTAGCTGCTGCGTGATCCAGGGCACAGTACATCCCTTCTGGGACTCAGTTTCAAACTCTCAGACCCTCAGAGGCCACTTAGCTCAGCCTGTCCCCAACAAGTCACCTTATCTGTCAAAAAAAGGACTAGATGAGCTAAGAATACCTAATGCTGACATCATTTTAGTTTTCCAAGCACTTTCACTCATTCTTTTGCAACTGATTTTCACAACCTTAATCTGGGTAGATATTATTATTCCTGTTTTATAGAGAAGGAAATGAAGGCTCCAGGACAAAGGGTTCTTAACCTGGGCGGGGGGTTCCATGAACTTAAAAAATGTTGATATTGGTATTTCAACACAATTTATTTCCTTTGTAACCCTGTGTGTCTTATTTTATGCATTTAAAGACATGATTCTAAGAAGGGGTCCATGGGATTATCAGCCTGTCTGCCCACCCAAGCGGCCCATGATACAAATAAGGTGAATAATCCCTGCTCCAGGAGATCCAGGGACACATTCAAGGTCAACAAAATGAGGAAATGCTTCTCAGCAGTTCCAAGATGGCACAGGTCTTGTGATGGCCAATCCAGTCAGTCTCCCTTCCACTACCCCACACTGACTCTCAAAGGCTTCTCTTGGTTACAAGAGTCTTTGAGTTCGTAAGTATATAAACTTGTACAATAACTATGATTGAAACCAACCTTCTTCAGCAAAGGACTCTAGGCACTGAAGAAGACACAAGAATACCTAGGAGGTAGACCCTGTCCTCACAGACTTTAACCTCTTGCTGGAGGAGATATGACTTATGTTTATGCCTAAGCACGGTTATAATACTATTTTAAAAATAATTTCAGAGTAGATTGGAATAAAAGAAGATGCTCAGGAAAGGTACTTGTTAAGTGAGGGCAGGAGGGAAAAGTCATTGATTCCTTGGGAATTCTTGGAAGGCTTCCTGGAAGAGACAGAATTTGAGCAAAGCCTTGAACCATAAAAGAAGCAATGATGGTGGTAGTGTGTTTACGGTACGAAGGCTCCAGGACCTAAGAAAACATAATGAAATGGAGTTCTGTGTCCATGTCCTATATGTGGTGAGCTTCATCCCATACAGAGAAAAAACCCTGTAGGAAACCTGGAAGACAGGGCCTGTCCAAGTCGGACAAAAAACCTGGATTTAAGACTTTGAAAAGGCTGGGGAGGGGGAACAAAACAGAGCATTTTTAAAACACTTCTACTGAGTTGGAATAGTACAAATTAGGTTAATAAATATTCCTCTATTTTCAGCTCAAACTTTTAAAAATGCATTTCAGTATTTTTAAAATAGCTGTTAACTCAAAGGTATTTGGTAGTAATTTAATTGCTTAACTTCCTGGTTTTCAACTTGGGAATCTTTTAATTAACTATGCAGCTTTTTATCACTTCGAGTCAAACCCCCTTTCAGAGATGTCATAGAGGGAATGTGTTCTTCATGGAGGGGCTGGAGCAGACATCCTCAGGGCCCCCTTCTCTCCCATGGAAGGACTGATTCTATTAGATCTACTTCTATGCTTGCTGATCAGCAAACAAACCATTCTGTGCAGAGAGGAAGGAGACTGAACACAAACGTATGAGTCAGAGCACTTTGACGACACAGCCTTTGTCAAATGAGGGTGCATGGCTTGAGAGCTCAAGTAGTAGAAGTCAAGCCAGAGATCTGGGTCTGAGTCTAGAATCTGCTTTTTAGGTACCAGCTGAGTGACCTCAGGATTGCTCATCTTTCTCATCTGTCCACAAAAGACACTGGACAAGATGATCCCTAAGGTTCCTCCCAATATGGATGGGAAGGAGAAAGATTGAAGAAAGGGTTAGACCTGTGACTTGGGGTGGGTCAGGCCAATAATCACTGACAAGAGAAAGACAGTAGAGTGGTTTGTTCTAATTTTGCCCGTTTGATCAGATAAGGAGAGTGACTTTTGCCCTGAAAAGGACAAAAGAAAAATGGCTAACAGGGCTGATACCCAAGAAACATAGGGAAACAATAAGAAAGCACCTAGTGAGAATACCTAGATGAATCTGAGTCAGATCCATTATGAACTGGCAGATGTGACTTCCAATGCATAATAACCACTGAAAGATAATGGAGAAGGGTAATCATACAATTTTCAAGAAGAAGAATAGAATTGTGAGACTTCAACTTATAAGAGAGCGAGCTGAACTTTGATTCTTTGGAAATATCTACGAAGGATCATTAAAGAGAAGGTTAGTGAACATTTAGAAAAGGAGGTAGTGATCACAAGAGCTGTCATGGCTTCATCAAGACTAGGATTATGCTCACTAACCCTCATTTTTTTTTTGAAAGGGTTACTGAACTAAGAGATTCTATAGAAGGAGCAGACACAGACTTAGGAAGCATTTGATAAAACTTCTATTGCTAGTCTTCTGGGAGATATAAGCTAGATGCTATCCCAATTCAATGTATTTGGGCCTGGATGAGGAATGTTTTAATGTTTCAATATTATCTTGGCAAGAAGTCTTGAGAGCTGCTCCCTAGGGATCTGTGCTTGGCCCTGTGCTGTTTAACATTTTTACCAATGAGCTAAATAAAGGCAAGTGGTATGATTATCTAATTTACAGATGATCCAAGGCAGGGATGACTAACAGTAGACGATTTCAAGTTTAAGAACTTGACAGGCTAGAGCACTGGATTGAATCTAACAAGATGAAATTCAATAGGAATTAATATAAGTCTTATACTAGAGTGCAGAAAATCTACTTCACAAGCATGAGATGAGGGAGGCATGGGTAAACAGCAGTCTGAAAGGGACTAGAGCATTTCAGTGGGCTGAAAGCTCAGTACGAGTCAGCAGCATGACCTGGCGGCCCAAAGAGCTAACGTGACTCAGGATGCGTTAAGGAAGGGATGGCTTCTAGGATCAGGGAGATCACAGTCCCACTCCGGCTTCTCTGCCATTTTATTTTCCCTTCTGGGACATATGGCTTGAGGGTACTGCTAAGTTGGAGTGTCCAGAAGGGCAGCCAAGATGGTAAATTTCTTGAGTCCAAGTCATAGCGGAATCTGTTGAAAGAACGGGTGTTTACCCTGGAGAAGAGAAAACATACGGTGGACCGTAGGGTTAAGAAGTGGAATCATATAGTCCAAACTTCTCATTTTACAGAGAGTTTAAATAACTGCCAAGGTCACAGAGACAGTTACCTTCAAGTATCTGAAGGACAGTCATAGGAAAGCCAGGGAATAGTACTAGAAACAATGGGTATCTGTTTTCAAAAAGCAGATTTAGGATCAACATCAAGGACAACTTCCTACTAATCACCTCCGGGGAGGTGATGAGTTCTCCCTCCCTGGAGGTCTTGCAGCACAGTTCAGATGATTACTTATCAGGTGCAGTGTAAGAAGGCATTCCTCAGAGGACACTGGTTGGGCTGATTAGCTGGTCTTGTCACTTCATCCTCAGAGTCTGCAGTCCTCAGCTGGGACCTTCTTTGCTTGATGTTCTAAGGCCTCAGCTCTGACAATCTAGTCTAGCCCAACATATGGCTATTCTCAAAGCAGTTAAGTGTGAAGTCACCAAGAATGATTACCTGTGTGGGGCTTACCTAAAAAGACAGATATTCTGAGCACCCAGTGCACACACAAACATTATTCTGGAGCATGAGGATGTAGCTGCTAGTTCCATTTTTTAAAAAAGAAAAGATAAAAAGCTGGCTGTTATTTATATCCTAATCCATGGGGAGGGGTTCCAATCTCTTCGAAATCCCAGACCTAAAGGGGAGTGTATCCCCTTCTGGGCAGTGTCACTGGAGTCCAGGGTGATGCTCAGCTGGGCTTGGGTCCCCAATGCAAGTCTCTTCTGAGGAGTTTTAGGAGAAGGGATAGGATTCAAGGTTTGGAGTAGGCTGGCCAAGCAAGACACTCTAAGGAGTTTCTCTCAGCTCTTGAGTTCTACAACTTTAGGCTGGGTACTAAACAAGAAGCACTTGAACAACTGGGGCCACCCCAGCTGCCCTCACTGGCGCCTCCATGATCTAGCTCCAGTCAACTTTCCCATGTCCTATGTTATTGGTGTCATGAGGGGCATTGAAGAGACATTCTAGGAGAGTCAGGAGTGCAGCAGGGAAAGGAATGAAGATATGGCTGGCCTGGGCATCCTTAAAATGGAGATTCTAAAAGGAACTGGCCAAGCGGACAGAGGCGGGGCAGGTAGAGATAAGGAACCTTTCATTGTGTGAAGTCCAGGGGCAGAGTGAGTTTCCTGTGGGTAAAGGTTTGTGAGGTAGAGTCAAGAAAGTCCCCTGGAAAGCATTCATTCTTTCCTATTCTAGTTAAGAAATTTCCTTCTGCACTGTCTTATTATCCCCCTTAAAAATCACAACTTTTTGGAAAAGGTTTTATTTAAGAGGGAGGAAAAATAGGCACATAGTATCCATAGTTTGTGAGCCTGGGAGGTGGCTTAGGTAGGCTTGAGAAGGGCCTACACCAAGGTGGGAAAGCTTGGAGGTGGGGGTTGTCATCATCTGTAGGCAGCCTGCCTGATCACTTCTTGTGGACCACCACAGGCTGTAGGTGGGTTGCAATCTGCATGGAGAGCTCATGCTGATTAAATCATAGGCTTTAAGGACTGGGGGACAGAATAGAAAAAATACAGGTGACTTAGAAGAATGCACAATAAGAGTAACACCAGTGAACATATATTTACATATTAGCATTTTACAAGCTTCCTGTCTGGACTAGGACAAAGGGTGCTTTGAGATCTGGAAATTAAATATGGTGTGGCAATACCCTTATATGAATTAGCAGTCCCTGTACACTTCTGGACAGTGTTGTTAGAGTTTTAAACTGGTGACAGTTTATGAAAATAAGAGTGCATTAAAGCAAAATTATATATAGGGACAAAGTACTGACTTGAAATTGGAAAGGAGGAAATTCTGGAGAAAAAACCCAATATTAGAGATATAAACAGAGAGAAATATAAACCAAATTCTCTTATTGTTAAGAATAAATGAATTAAACTAAAAAAAAAAAAAGAATTCATGGCACTGTGAACGAGAAAACAAAACTCCACAATCTACTGCTTACTGTGAGTAAAAAAAGTACAAAAGTAAAGATAAGTATAGATTCTAAGTACAAAGCTGGAAAAACAATGATTATGCATCAAGTGTTTCCAAAGTATCAGAAGTGGCAATCATGCTATCAGAAGAAGCAAAAATAAAAATTCATAATATCAAAATAATAATCAGTAAAATTACATTATGTTTAAGGGATCCATACACACTATGAATCAATATCAGTATTTAACTTATATGCACTAAATGCGATAGCATTTAAATTCATAAATAAAACTTAACTGATAAAAGAGATAACAGGAAATTTTAATGTTCTTCCCTCAGAGCTAATAAATTTAGCAGAAATATAAATGAAAGAAAATACAGAACTGAAGAAACAGAGAATTTAGAGCCAAAATACTTGTGGTGCCTTCTGAATGGTATCACTAAAGAACATATATGTGTGTGTATGCATATATATATACATATGCATATATGTATACATATATATGTATATATACATACACATACATATCAGTATCAACCACATGACATTTTTTAGAATTGACTATGTATTATATAAGGGCACAGAAAATTACAAATATTAAAAAGCAAAATGCTAAACACATCCTTTACAGATCATAATACAATTAAAAATAGCAATCAATTCAGGGAGCACCAACAACACAGGTCTAAGTGGAGAGTCACTGGTGAAAACTTAAATGACAAATAGGTTAAAGAACAAATTACAGACAAAAATAACTCCATGAAAGACAATGGTAACATACACAAAATTCAGAAATATAGCTTAAATAGTCCTCAGAGGGAAAATTATATCCCTGAGAATATACAGTAACAAAATAAAGTTCTTAAGAAGTCTTTTTACCTTTTTACCAAGGTGGTGGCTAACAAAGCTATGAAGACAGAGATGATGAGCTAAGCTGGGAAGGTCCTAGGATGAACTCTAACCCCCATTACATTTTTTTTTGCTTTTCTTACAGCTCTTAGCACAGCACCTGACCACACAGTAGGTGCTTAATAAATGCTGGTTGATGACACATATAATGGATAAACCAAGGGAATCAAGTAAGAGCTGGATCCTGATCAGACTCAAATAATTTTAGACAAACCTAAGAAATATGTCTAAAAGCAACATAATACACGTGGTGCTTACTTCTCCCTCTTCTATTTTTTTGTGGCAGAATTCTGAGTTTATGTGACATACTTTAAGTCATAAGCAAGGAATAGGTCAGGAAATGACATGCATGCATAAGAGGCCCAGCTGTCTCCCAAAGCTGCAGAGCACTCTTTCCTTACTTCTTCCTCTTTAAGACATGGCTCAGGAGCTAGGCGGTACAGTGTAATAACAGCCAAGTCAGGAAGACCAGACTTCAAATTCTCTCTCAGACATTTAATCTTGGGGATGTAATCGTTCCTCTGAGGACTACTTAAGCTGCAATTCTGGAATTTGTGTATGTTATCATTATCATTGCTTTCACATAGTTATTTTTCTGTCTATAATTTGTTCTTTAACCTATTTATTACTTAAAATTTCACTAATAATTCTCCACTGTGCCTTTTATTGGTGCTTCCTGAATTGATTGCCATCTTCATTGTATTATGATCTATAAAGGATGTATTTAACATTTTGCTTTTAGATATTTATTTGTAACTTTTTTGTGTCCCAATACATAATCATTTTTATATAAAATGTCATGTGGTTGGTACTGAGAAATATATATTATTCTTTGGTGGTACCATTCAAAGGCACCACAAGTAGCTTAGTAGCTGGGCAAATCACTTCAACTCTCTCAGACTCAATTTCCCCAGATGTAAAATAGACATGTAGCATCTATCTCACAAGGCTGGTATGGGAATCAAATGAAATAGTGCATGTGTAGCACAATGTAAACCTTGGTGCTCTAGATAAATGACTCTAATTAGTGCTATTATCTCCCTTCTAAATGACTATGCATTTAGTTACTTTGTATATGTTTTTATTTATACATTTATTAAGCATACTACATTACAGTATAGTATGTTATTGTATGTACCTGTCAGCAGAATATAGACTACTCTCTCTACCTCGCTTCCCAGCACTGGAATGGTGTTTTGGCCCACAGGAGGAGCGACTGACGAAAAAGAACCTAGAAGGCTGCAGAGGAGGTGGCAGAGGCAAGAGAGGGCAGAGCGAGTAGGAATCAGGGCAGTGGGTCAAGGGTTGTTTCTGCGGCTGGACACCTGGGCAAGGTCACTGGTTGGGCTGAAGTTAATGATTCCTGAAAACTGCTTCCAAAAGCAGACTATTTCATTCCTATCTGGATTTATTCGTTTTAAGAAGAGTGCTGCCTTGGGTAAGTCCTTCTTCCTATCTGGGCCTCAGTTTCCTTGTAATAATAATGAATAATTATGACAAATCTTTAAGGTCTGCAATATATTTTACAAATATTATCTCAGGTGGTCCTCACAACAACCACCCAGGAAGGTTAGGTGCTATAATTACGCCCATTTTACAAATGGGGAAACTGAGGCAAGCAACACTTAGATGACTTGCCCAGGGGCACACAGCCAGAAATGATTTTGAGGTAACATTTGCACTCGAATTGTTCCTTACTCCAGGCCCTCCATTACCTCCACGTAAAATCCATGAAATGAGCGCACTGCGGTAGATTATTTACTTAAAGTGGTCTCTTTCAAGTGCATGAGCCCACAAGACTTTCACAGCAGAAATGATCTAATACATTAATACGATTTAAACTTTACAGAATCACAGAGAGAACCAAAGGGAAGGGACCTAAGAAACCATTCTGAGGGCCCAGATTTGCCCAAGAACAGGAAATGAGAGGAAATGTCAGGTCTGAGGCTCAGGCTGGCTGACTCTCAATCTCTTTCACCCCCACCACACGGAGACCTGGGCTGTGATCACAGCTCTTGCACAGCCTGTCACATGTGACCTGGAGAGGGTCACTGTTTCCTCCTCTTTAAAAAGGGGGTGATAACACTCTGAATCTGACACTTAGACTTCTGTAGCTAGATATCTAGAATTTAGAGGTGCTCTTCTTTTGAGGGGGAAAGGAGGACAAAAGAGAATATTAAAAAGAATTACAGGTTTCTGGAACAGACCTCAGAGGCCCTCCTCTAAAACCACTCTCATTTTAAAGACAAGGAAAATGAGAGGGATGAATGACTTGACCAAGGTCACACAGGGACAAAGTGGCAGAGGTGGCATTTGAACCTGGGTACTGATTCCAAATCCAAGATTCTACCTATGGTATAGTTACCTGGCCTTTCCTTAGGCTACTGAAACCCAATAGTCTTCAGGGGCCTTGATAACAGGTCCTGGAAAGCTCAATTCTTTCCTTACACAATACAAAAACAAAGTTGGATAGAGAATGAGACAGAACAATCATCCTGTCTTTCATCAATTCTATCACAATAAAGATGTCCCAATCGCACCTCTGTTTCAAGATAAACTCTCTGTCCCAGGGTGGAAAGGGCTTCCCAGGCTCCCCCTTCCCTGAGGGTGTTCCAGCAGAACTTGGAGTGGAGGGATCCTCATTCAGCTACACCTGTGATCTCTTCCATCTCTGAGATAAGTAAAGCCTTTTCAAGCACCAGGACGTGGTGGGTCTCCAATCAATGGAAGAAACAATGGCGGGGCTCCAAATGGAAGTCAGGAATTAGAAGTATACACAATGGTTTCCCCTCAGGGACTCCTGAGTTGAATACCTGAGTTTCCAACACAAGGAGCAGAAGTGGACATAATGGATGGTGACATCTTCCAAGTGAGCAACATCGATGATTAAAGATGGAAGCCTCCTCTACCCCATGTGGCCTTGCCCATTCTATGGAACAAGAGACCAGTGTCTCTTGATAGTCTCTGAATGTGATTCAGGCCTAGGGAGGCCCTTAGGGGGCAATCAGTTCTAAATCTTTAATCAGAGCATGCATGAATCCCTCTATGACATCAGCAGCAAGAGGCTGTTCAGACTCTACTAACTCACCTGTGGTGACAGGGAACTAACTACTTACTGAGTCAGCCCAACTGGAATAGCTCTAATTGTCAGAGTCCTCTTCCACGTACTGAGCTGAAGTCAGTCTCTTAGACCTTCCTATATAGTTTAGGAAGCACCATCTCATCAGGCGCATCTCTTCCCCAAATGGAAAAATCCCTATTTCTCAGAAAAGAACTAATTCTCCAAAGGTAAAGGAAAGAATTTACAACTTGGGAGAAACTCAGTTTAGAGGTGTGTCAAAGCTAGAACGGGCATCAGGGATCTCCCGGGTTCAAACTAGGATCCAAAGAGAGGGATTAGATTTCCCAGCGTCACACACCAAGTTCTCAGGTCTCCTGATCCCCTGGCCAGTGAACCCCAGCGTTCTCCTTATTAAGAGAAATAAATCTAAAGATCCATAATTGATGCATGACATAATTAGCAATATCCTCAAAACATGCTCAAAGAAATCTACAAATGGAATAGGATGGAGGTCTGGGTCTTTTCAGCTCATGCTGGCCATGTCAGGGGCATGCCAGAGTGGCTTCATCAGGAACAAGTCATGCCAGACTAATCTCACTTCCCATTTTGACAGAATTACTAAATTGGTCAGTGAGGGGAATGCTGTAAAGATCATTTACTTAGATTAGTGAAGCTTTCGTTGTTTCTTTATTATTTGTTCATTTTTGAACATTCATTTTATCTATTTGGAGTTCCAAATTCTCTCCCTTCCCCACCCATTGAAAAAGGCCATCAATATGATACCTATGATACATGTGAAGTCATGGAAAACATTTCTATATTGACTGCGTTCAACAAAGCTTTTTGATAAAGTGTCTCGAACTGTTCTTGGAAAGAGGGTGGAGAAAAAGGGACCAGACAAGAATTGAATTAAATGGATTTTGACTTGGTTGAATGAGATGGTTGGACTCAAAGAGTAGGTGTTAATGGGCCGGTGTCAGTTTGGAAGGAAGTCTCTAGTGGAGTGCCCAAGGGATCTGTGCCTGACCCTGGGGTGTTTCACATTTTTATTAACAACATGGAAAAAGGCATTCAATTTACAGATGACACCAAGTTGAGGGGGATATAGTGGATAACAGATTAAGACTCCCCAAACCTGACAGTCTAACACACTGGGTAAAAGCTAAAAATATGATACTGAATATGAATAAATGTAAAGTCTTAAACTTGCATTCAAAAAAGCGACTTCACAGAAAATAGAGGAGGTGTGGATGGACAGCAACTGACAGTGGTCACCAACAAACCTTACAGACTCCTGGGCTATGTTAAAACAGAGGTCTAGCTTTTTGGAAGGAGGCAGCTAGGTGGTGCAGTGAATAGAGCACCAGGCCTGGAGTCAGGAAGACCTGAGTTCAAATCCAGTCTCAGCTTTTACTAACTGTGTGACCCTGGGCAAGTTACTTAACCCTGCGTGTCTCAGTTTTCCCCTTTGTAAAATGAGTTGAAGAAAGAAATGGCAAACTAGTCCAATACATCTCTGCCAAGAAAACCCCAAATGGGGTCAGGAAGAGTTGGATACAACTGAAACAACAGAACAAAAGCTTTGGGGAAGAGGAATCAATCAATTAAAAAAGGATTTATTAAGTGCCTACTATGTACCAGGCCATGAGTATACAGGTACAAAGACTGAAACAACTTCTACTTACAAGGAACTTACATTCTAATGGGGGAAATGAGTACATATAAATTTTGTGTGTGTTCATCCTTCATTGCCGAAGGAGACCATGCCATCAGAGAGATCATGACCTGACTTGCGCTTGACTTTGTTTTGAGTGATGGAGGGCTGTGCAGGTCACCAGCCTCACTTCTCCTCCAGAGCCATCTGAATCCAGTGACCAGATATTCATCAGGATGACTGGAGATGACCCAGGATGAGGTAATTGGGGTGAAGTGACTTGCCCAAAGTCACACAGCTAGTGAGTATCAAGTGTCTGAGGTGAGATTTGAACTCAGGTCCTCCTGACTCCTGCACTGGTGCTCTATCCACTGCACCAACTAGCTGCCCTGTATGTATACATACACACCCCATAAATATATACCAAATTAATTCAAATGCATACAAAGTTATTAAACACAAGGTGGTTTGTGAGGGAGAAGACACAAACAGTTGGAGAGATCAGGAAAAGCTTCATGTAGAAAATGGGGATTGAGCTGCATCTAAAATGAAGAGAGAAACTGTGGTGGAAGTAAGGAGGGAGTTCATTCCAAGAGTGAGGGACAGCTAGTGCAAAGGCCCAGAGACGGGAGAATCCTGGGTGAGACCAATTTGGTTGGAATACATAAACTGTAGAAAGGAGACTTAATGTCCCAAAGAGCCTAGAAAGGTAGGTTGGAGCCAGTTGTTTGTAAAGCTAAATCAAAGAGTTTACATTTGATGCCAGAGGTACTAGGAAATCACTGGAGGTGGTTGAGTAGAGGAGTCACATGATTAGATCAGTGTCTAAGCACCCCTGCTCAGTGAAGTCAAATCTCAGTTCTGCTACTGACTGGCTATATGAATTGGGTACATCACTTCGCCTCAGTTTCCTCTCCTGTAAAATGGGGTACATAAATACTCAACCCCCTCTTCTTACACACACACACACACACCAATGACCTGGGGGCCTGCTAATTAGGTCAGTCTGGAGCACTGGTCCTTCAATTGTTACATGCCGATGCTCAGGGGACCAGAAGCATCTTCTTGCGGACAGTGTCCTCGGCAGCCCTAGGGGAACAGCTCCACCCTGAGACATCTCATAGCCCTCCCACACCATGACTCAAACAGCCCCTATTTCCTCAAACAGCCTCCTAATTAAGGTCCCTGATGGATCCACTAACCAGTTTTTCCAGTGCACAAAGGAAAAGTCTTTCATTCCAGACCGGAATATGTAATTCAGTAAGACCAGTCTGGACCAGATATGCAGGCGCTTAATCAGATCAGCCTAAACATAAGTAACATTTAGGATGGAAGGGTGAGATGATGCTCAGATGTCCAAGCTGGAATTGACATAGATACAGAACAAAAGGCCAGAGAAACAGGCCTGGGGCACAGCCCCCCAGGAAACCTGAGTTGGAACCCTCCCTAAACTGCTGAATACCTACAATGGTGGGCCTGGCTGAGTCACATACATCCTTTGTGTCCCTGACCCTTCCCTTCCTCATCTGTAAAAGAAGGCCTCTGAGTTACAATATTTGTTACCCTCATAAACTGTGCCCATTTGGGCTTGGCTTGAGGCAGCTGCCAGTAATCAGATTCCCTTTAAAATGGGGCACCGGATGGAGGGCTCACTGTGGCACCCAGGGTTCGCTCAGCCTGTTTCCTCATCTTTAAAAGGGAGATAACCCCGACCTCACAAGGCTGTTATGAGAAGCAAATGAGTTCACGTATGTAATAGCATTATATAAATCCTGCTTATGATTATCAATAATAATGATAACAAATTGGGAAAGATGTTGCTCAAGTTTCTTCTGATACTTCCCTGTTGTGGGGAGGGCACCAAGGTTCTGCCAGCTGGAGGGAAGAGCCCCCACAGAGCTGGAAGGATTTCATCCAAGCAGAGCCTTACTGGAAGAAGTCTGATTTTACTAAGTCCCTTTGAGTCCCTAAGGGGATCACCCTCTACCCCCAAATCCCCCATTTCCCTACAGAGGTCTATCCTCATTTCATAGATAAGAAGGAAATGAAGGACCTAGAAAGGGGATATAATTTATACAAGGTCAGCTCTTAAGAGGAGAACCCAGGGCAGAACGCAAGAGGCCTTCTCAATTTCTGGTCCCATAAAGCCTTCCCCCAAGTCGAGACAGTTCTGTAAAAAACAGCCTCAGAAATATCCTGTCCCAACACTGGCAAACTCTTGACAAAAATATTTTTTGTCTGCCATACTCCAGAGGTCTCGAGGACCGAGGCTCACCACTTTGGGGAGTCACATAGTGATAACTGCGGGCCACAGAAGGGCCAAGATCTGCCCCAGTGGAGGGAGGTGCACCTGGGTCTTTAAGGACATCTGATCCAGGTAATCCAGAGACATGGTCAATTTCCTGTTCCTCACACTCCTCCCTCACTCTCTGGGTCCCTGGAACATTTCACTGGCTACCTTCCATTGCTGGAATGCTCTCCCTCCTCCTCCTCTTTGCCTGCTGTGCCCCCTTCCCCCACAAGGGGTCTTTCCCCCAGAGGTGACCTCCTATTTATTCTGTCTGTACCTGTTTGTACACTATTGCTTGTCTCCCTTGGGAGCTCCGTGGGAGCTGGGACTGGCTTTTCCTTAGCAGCCCCAGCACCTGGAATAACACTCAGAATATAGTAAGCACCCACTGGAAGCGAGAGCAGCTAGATAGTGGCGTAGTGCACAGAGTAAGGGGGCATGGAGTCAGAAAGACCTGGGTTCAAATGTAGCCTTAGATACTTAGTAGCTATGTTACCCTGGGCAAGATGCTTCACCTCTCTCGGCCTCAGTTTCCTGATCTGTAAAATGGGGGTGATGATGACAGCACTGACATAACTTTCCTGTTGCAGGGGTGTAAGACTATTTGTAAAGCACCTTGCAAACCTTTAAAGTGTTATATAAATGCTATCATCATCATCGTTGCCCACTGAACTCAGTTTAATGAACCTTTATTAAGCAGCTACTATGGCAATAAATGCCTGCTAGGTACTGCTCTGATGGGTACAGAGTTTACATTAAAATAGATTCATTTCATTCCCACCCAACCTAACATTTACAAAGCACCTACTGTGTGCTGCGCACTGGAAATGCGAAGGGAATACGATGCAGTATAATGAGAACTTTCTGGTCGCAGAATCAGAAGACCCAAGTTCAAATGCCAGCTCTGACACTGACTGGGCCCAATCCAAGATGTAAAAGGAGGCCAGTGATTTGGATACAGCCTCCCTCACTGGCAGCAAGTGGGGGGAGTATGCTGGAAGCCTTGGGGAGAGGGCAGCTCTGGCTCCACCAGAATCTCCTGATGGACTGAACTTCCAATCTGATCACCCAAATCACAACCACAGAAAAGGAGAGTTTTTTTGAGGAGGTGGGGGAAGGAGAGAGGGGGTGGAGAATCAGGGACAGGGAAAGCAAGGTATCGAGTCAGCATCAGGGACCAAACTCTCAGCTCAAATACGGAAATAGAAAGTCCTAAAAATACCAGGGCCTGATTCACGTCCTATGTAGAAGTCCTGAGAGATTTCAGGGATGTGCCTGCCGGAAGCAGGCCAGGGACAAAAGAAGAGCTCATGGGGAGGTGGAGGAGAGATGGGGGCTGGAGGCCAACATGCCTATAGCTAGCCTTGTGGAGAGGCCCGGTCTGCCAGCCCAGCTTGTGCCAGGTCTCTGCAGCTCTCCCCACCATGGCTTATATGATGGGGCTCTTGGAGTCCTCATAATTACTTACTGTTTCCATTTAGGGCTCTTTGAGTTGGGAAGCTGTGCCCCAGAGAATGAACCTCAGGTGTTCCCATTTATCCAGGCTGGCAGCCTTGCTGATGTGGTCATCCAGGAGACCTAACATCTTTCCTGTCCCATCTCAGACCCAGGAATGCAAATTCTTTTGTTTGAAAGAATGAACAAAGAGGTGGTTTAGGCCATGAGGCACATAAAAATGGCCCCTGCTTCTCCCAGAATTCAGAACACCCTCCTGCCAAGCTTATGTTCAAATACATGAAGCAAAATAGGCTTTTTGGCTCATCCACTTTACTGCCTTCCCCTGAGGAAGCTCCTTCTGATAGCAAAACAGACACACATTCCTCTAACTAATCAATAGCTGGGGGTGTCTCTTGGCTGTTCATTGAGGAAGTGGGGCCTTCTGTGCTCTGAGGCAGCATCCTGTGAAATAAGGTTAATAGGATGAAGCTCAAGGCACCTGAAGAGCCACACACCTGGAGTCCGGTCCAGGTCCTGCCATTTGTTATCATGGATAAGTGATTTGTCATCCCTTGGCTTCAGTTTCTTCAACTGTAAAATGAAAAGGTCAAACTATAAGATCTCTTTGAGGCAGCAGGGTGTGTCAAAAAAAACCTGGGTTCTAATTTTGCCTGCAACACAAGGCCTCACTGCAATGCAATGACCCTGGACAAGTCAATTAATATCCTTGGGCCTTAAGTTTCCTCTTCTCTAAAACTGGTTGAAGAATAACAACTTCTGGCAGGATCACTCTAAGAATCAAATAAAATTACATACCAAAGTCTCATCCAAACTCTGAGAACTACACAGAATGTCGGCATCATTAACTTCTGAGGGTAATATTCTGGGGCTCTGGGAAGATGCTCAAGGATGCCCAGACTAGAGAAGAAGAACAGCCCTTGCTAAAAAACAGCCAGCCCTCTGTCCACCGCCGACGCTGGGGGAGAGCCAAGTTAATTCTCACATCCTTCTCATCTCATCTCTCCCCAGGCCATGCCCCTAACACTGGTCTGAATGCTCACCAAAACCTACAAGCCTTATTTGAATCCCCAGCCATTTGCCTGGCACATAGTAAATGCCTGATAAATGCTTTTATGACTTAGCTTTAATATGTAGGAATGTTTGCATCTTTTTCTTTTTAAAAAAAAGGTTTGTACTATCATAACTATTTTCTGTTGGGGGGGGACAATATTAAAATGCATTTCCCTTCATTTCTTAAGGGAGAGGCCAAATCTTGGAGTAAAAAATAGTCAATAAACATTTATTAAATGCCTATTATATGTCAGGCACTGTGCTAAATTTGGGGGTTAAAAAAAGGCAAAAGACAGTCCCCTGACCCCAAGGAGCTTACGACTGAGTGGGAAATTACATTGCTAAAAAAAAAACACAGGAACAATCAACACCTAAGAAATCCAACTCTGCGTTGGACTTGGCCTCTTGGGTGTGCTGAGGAGGCAGCCTGAACAGTGACACTGTGCTGGGGCAGAATCTCCTGAGAAGCCACCAGAACCTTCTAATGCTCACAGGATTTTGAAGCTCTGGGGATTCTCTGATGTAAACCTCTCCTTTAACAGCAGTAAAGGCTGAGGCTAAGGACGTGCCCAAGGGCACTAAGATGCCTCCTGACTCCCAGCTCTGGCTCTTCCTGGGCACCACAGCTCATCCCCTTAGCTTAGTCTGTGATCAGCCCCCATTATTCCTCTCCAGGAAGGTCGGTCATCTGGCACTGGGCATAAATAAATCCAAGCAGGCTCTTCAGACTCCTGATACAGGGCGCCTTTCATCAGAGCACAGGAATTTCTAGGGGCCAGTGATGACCTTGTCCTCTGCAAATAAGCCTATATTAAGTGCCTATTAAGAGTCAGAGCAACTAGGTGGAGCCATATCGAATAAAGCACTAGACTTGGTATCAAGAAGCCTCAACTTCCTGGATTCAAATCTGGCCTCAGATACTAGTTGGGTGACCCTGAACAAGTCATTTAACCCCATTTGCCTCAGTTTCCTCATCTGTAAAATAAGCTAGAAAAGGAAATGGCAAGCCAGTCTGGTATCTTTGCCAAGAAAACCCCAAATGGGGTCATGGAGAGTTGCACATGACTGCAATGACTCAATAAGGACCAGTCAGAGACTACGTTGAGTGCAGAAAGCATAAAGTGAAAAATCAATGGCCCCCGACCTGAGGTACCTTCTATTCTCCTGGTGCAGAGAGAGCCACACAGAGACTAGCAGGGAGCTCTGTGAATAACAGCTGTTAGAGCATGTCTATGGAATTTATGTATAGCTAACATTTACATGGTACCACAGAAGCAACTATGCAAAGCACTTCATAAATATTCTCTCATTTGACCCTCACAACAACTTTAAGGCCAGTGTTATTATTATCCCCATTGTACAAATGAGGAAACTGAGGCAGATAGTGGTTAAGGAAACGGAAGCTAGATTTGAACTCAGATCTTCCTGACTCTAGGTCCAGAGTTCTATCTACTTTACCACCTAGCTATCTCTATATTTACTTAAATTATAGACAACTTGTTGAAATATCTTATCTCTCTGTCCCTGTACTGGTGTGTGAGCTTCCTGAGGGCAGGGGCCCACATTCATCATTGTAAACCTCACTTAATTCCAGTTGATCTTTGGGGGTATCTCTTCCCAGAAGCTATCTCTAACTTCCCCACCCCTCTCTCCTCTATAGAAACAAGCCCTTCCTTCCCCCTTGGATCTGACAGGTTTCCTGCCTCTCTAATGTCTGATCATGTCCCATTAGGCCCTGCAGTTTTCTCAAGTGAATTAAAAACTGTAACAAGCTTTATAAATGTTAACAGTTCACTAAAGGTCTGTGAGGACAGAGGCCATGCCTGACATCGCTACATGGGGCCCAAGCACCAGCCTTGAGTGAATATATACGGTGGCTAACCTCCATTCATTCCCTCTGGTTACAATAGTCCTGATGGGAATATCATTCCCAACGGTAATTAATTGGTTCAAATCCAGCCTCTGATGCTTCATCCTTATGTAACCTTGAGCAAGTCATGGTATCTCCATGAAGGTGTTTCCCCATGTGTGAAATGGAAAGATTGGATTAAATGTCCTCCATGTCTCTTCCTGCTCTAATCAATGGTCTATGATCCTAGAACTCATTCTACCAACAAAAGACTGCCCACACCTCCAACATGGCACCAGAAGACCCCTCCCAAAATGGCCTCATAAGAGTTAATAATCTTAAATTGAAGATCTTTGACTACATTCAATGGCAGAGTCTCACACTGATTTCAATTTCCTCTGTAAGGAGGATTTTCCATTGATATCTCTGTTAATTAAGGGAAAGACATGTATTGAAAGAAAGGAAACCAGGGGATAAGTAGAAAATGGCTCTCTGTTTGCCTGAATATTTGTTTAATTAACGTTAATGAAGTAACTGCATGCCAGACCCAGAGAATACCAATCAAACTGTGAGACAGCCCCTGTCCTCAAAGAACTTACTTACATTCAGTGGAACAAACACTTATGAATGAAGTTTTATAATTACATCACAGCTTCTTTAAAAAGGACGAGAGGATTCGCAAAGAGAAGACAGGGAAGACATTTGTTCAACCCCCTCATTTTACCAATGAAGAAACTGAGTGTCTTCCTTCAGGTCACTCTAGGAGGGATTTGGACCCAGGTGCTCCAAACCCCCATTCAGCCCCTTCTTTATTTTACCTTGGGGTTTCCTGATTTTGTCCAAAGTGGGCCCTGAGCCCACTATCCTCACTAGGTTAAACATATGAAATTTAATCCACACTTGTTATATCTGAATTAAAAAAAACAGAGGAGTCATGAGGAAGCGTGCTCCCCACCTCCTGCCTGAGAAGGGCAGAGTAAGGCATGTATTTTTTTGGGCATGATCAATGGGAGAACTTGTCTGCGTCTGTCTACATGCCTGTTACAGGAGTTTAGTTTTTCCTTCCTTTTTTTTCAAATGGGGGGAGGGAGAAAAAATAGATTTTTGTTTACTGAAAAAACTAAAATTAAATGTTAATAAAACTAAACTCGGTGCTTTAGAACAAACCTTCTGAAGGAAGAAAAGATGGTGGTGTTAGCAGGATTTGTTAGGAAATACACTGGGAGAGCTGAGATGAACTAGATGGTGAAGGATTCAAGACCGCTTCCCAAGGGGCTGGGTGAAGGAATTGGGTGCATTCGGCCTAGAAACACTGAAGACTTGGGCTGAATGTTTGCTGAGGGAGGCTCCTGGGAAGGCTTAGCCCCCGGGGCAGAGTGAGGAGGGACTGGGGGAGAGGGGAGACAGACTTCACCTCAAATTAACTCCTAACAATCTGAGCTACTCAACAATGAAGGAGCCCAAGAAATCAGAGAAAGAAATGCAGTTTAACACAACAAAAGATTCTCAGTAGCAGCATAGAAAAAACAAAGTCAGCAGCTCTTTGACTGGGGATTGGCTGGAAAAACCAAACAAATGGAAGGACGAAAGGCTCAGGCCAGAGAACAGCTAAGTATCTGCAGAGGGTTAAGTGGCTCACTGAGTGTGGGGGCTCCTGGCACACAGTGTGTAGGCACTTAAGATGACAGCTGACCAATCGAGGAAGGATTCCAGTCAAGCTTTTCCTGACTCTAGGCCCAGTACTTCCAGCAGGCGAACGTTCAGACCAAATTACTGTCAGGAACTTGTTCTTAAACAGTAAAAGACACTAGAGTATAAACGTATAAAAATGCTGAACTTTCTCCTTTACAGGCACTGTGTCTTTCTCTTCCTAATATTATTAAAAATGGCCTTCAGAGAACACTTTAAAAAGTCCCAGGTACTTTCTTCAGATGCATTCTTTCACCTGTGAAGAAGGTACAGCAGCTCTCTTCCCATTCTACAAGGGAGGACAGATGCAAACATAGGACCCAGCCTCCCAGGCCACAGAAAGTTTGAAGCCTACACCTTCTCCAAGCAGTTGGACATTCCCACCACCTAGGTTCCTGGGATAAGCACTCTTCCCCCAAGTACTTTGTTCTGAGAAGCCACAAAGCACACCTGTGGTCACAACAGTAAGACACCAGGCTGGGCCTTTTCAGTGCCTCAACCTCCCCAAGATGAAAGAAGCTTCAAAGCCATGTTTTGAAACCATACAGATCACAGACTTAGAGCTTAGATGTCATCATCCCCTCACCCAGTCCCCAAACCAAAAGCTAGAGAAGGGGAAGGGACTGTCTATATTTGTGTAACAAAAAAGGGACAGAGAGACAAGCCTGGAATCTAGGTTCTGCCTCCAAGGCCAGGACTCTTGCCACACTGCCTTGGAGCGCTCGGGGACACAGAACAAATACAGCTGTTTTTGAGTACCTTCATATAAATTTATCTATGACCCAGTTTAAAGTGATATTAGAAAATACTGGAAGCGTTTGGCCAGAGATTCAAATGGCATTTTATAACACAAGGGAGTAACATAGAAGAAGAAACCAAGAGAAGGACAGCCTATACAGGACACAGCATGAGATTTCCATGTTCGTAAGCTCTAAGACCCTTGGGAGACTCCTCTGAATTTTAACTTTATAGTATGTACCCACGAGATACTCCATAGCGAATTTTCAATTACAACCATGCATGAGCAGTGCTGGGGGGGCGGGGTCAGTTGAAAACACTGCCCATAGAAATGCCTAACAATGATTAGAATTCTGTTGGTCGAAGAAACCAACCAGAGCAGATTTACAGCAGGAAGGCACTATCTGACCCAACCTTGCCACTTCATGGAGGAGGGAGCTGAGGGTCTTGCTCAGGGTCATAGTTAGGAAGGGTCAGAGCCAGGATTCAAACTCAGGTCAAACCAAGGTCAGTCACCTTGTCTCTGCATCTTTCAAGAGATGAACATCTAGGGCCCAAAGAGGCTAAGAAAGCACCACATTCAGCATGTGATTCAGAAGGACTTGAGATTTCTGCAGAGACCTTCAATACCTTTCAGGAAAAAAACTACCTCCCTTCTTGGAGTCTCACAAGATCAGGGTTCAAAGAATTAGGGGAGATGTCAAAGGAAGACAGGGAGCAAGACGATGCAAGATAAACATGATGTCATTTAACCTTACTCTGAACTATCTGGGGTGACATCTCATCTGTACCCCAGCCTGTACCAGCTACAGTACAGGGACTTGTGCTCCCGCTGGCAACTGTACCATTTTCAGTCTGAAGGTTCCCTCCCTCCTAAATAATCCCCTCCGGCCCAGCCTGGTCTGGTCCCCCAGCCCCATCTCACCCTTCTTCCCTGACTTTTGAGGGAAGCAAATTAAACTCAAACCACTGGGTGGGAGGACGAAACACTTGGCTTCGATGGAATGGTACAGCAGGGACCAGTTTCACCGTTAATTTAAAATGCTAGAATTAATTAGGTAGTGTAAATGAAGAATTTAATAAGCACACTTTACAACTGCTTTTATTAAACATTGCAACCAAATGAGGGCAAACATCTCTGGTCTCCCTATATTTCCCTGTCTCATTTCTGCCAGTTCTCTGCAAATAAAATTCTCCACCCCTCCTTGAGAAAAAAAAGCCCACATAATTATAACTTTATGCCTCAATTATATTTCCTCTTTCAACCTGTTAGCTTCCTCTTTAAGCTCAGATGTTCCTGCATATCTCTGCTTGTGCTAGGAAAACAAGTCAGTGGAACCAAAGTTAACAATTTGGGTTTTGTATACCAAATTAAAGGCTGTCTTGGAAGTTGTCACTACCTTCCAGATTCCCCTCCCCCCAACACAGAGCCAAATCAGCATGCTCTCAGTCAAGGAGTCTGCTTGTTTCAACATGTGTCTTTGGAAAAGAAGAACGCCATCATGAATAGGAATTTCAAGAAGACTGTCCAGCTCCAGAAAGCCTGAAGGAACCATGGAGAAGCAATTCCTAATGTATACCAAGAACCTAGCAGGTAGGGGTAGGTGGTCCTGAGCTGGAAGGGGCGCCTTCCTAAATAATGACTTTCTAGAGGAGAACATGAAGTTGGATTTGTTCAGGATCATTCTATATACAGCCTCAAGGCTCCAGAGAAAGGGATGCCATCACTGTTGTTACTTTTATTATTATTAAGCACTTTGTCCTCTATCGATGTGCTGACCACTCTGAGAGGGTGACCCTGAGCCCTCAAAGGCCCAGGCAGGCCTCACACCAATCTGAAAAGGCTTCGCTCTCTAGCTCGGGGACAGACCAAGTGCTCACTGTCTCTAAGACAAGGGGAGACTGCAGCCTTCTTCAGGGCAGTGCAGGTTATCCCCAGAGCTCCGCACATTGCTTGGCATATGGCATGGCCTTAATAAATGCTTATGTGACACAACTGAGTTCAGTTTCATCCCCAAGTTGTAGTTCAGCAAATTCTTCAGTTGTAGCTACTTTGGAAAACTATCTTTGAAATCACAGGGAACTGTGATGAGTGTTTATGGAAGCGGGCCCTGCCCGGATGGAATCCCAGTCAGTCAGTAAACATTTACTAAGAATCTACTGTGCAAGCTCCAGGGATACAAAGAAAGCTATAAGAGATGAAGTCACCTTCAAGGTGTTCAGTCTAACGGACCAAGAGCCCTCAAGGATGGAAATAAGATTATCTCAGATGAGGATAACTCAAGTTTTCCAAAAGTAGCTCTTGCCTTTTTTTTTTTTGACAAGATGGTTTAGGAAGAATTTTAGAGTAAGGGGCACCAGGCCCTGACCCTATTCTGAGAGCCAACAATTCTGCTATGATTTTAATTTGACTCAACACTTGCTGCTCTCCTCAAGATTCATTTGGGACAACACAGCCAACCGACATGAGTGAAAGGGATAAGAAGATGACAATATTATCATAATATTTACGAGAGTAACACAAGGATGCATGTAACACAAGAGTAGGGGAGAAGAGTGTGGTCTGGGTCACTGGACACCCATGCGGGCAAAATCAGGGATCATGAGTAATGTCAGCCACAGACAGGCCCTAAAATCCTGAGCCTTCCACAGAGTGGCCTCTTCCTGGTCTTATTAGCTGGACGAGAGAGAGAGAGAGAGAGAGAGAGACAGAGAGACAGAGAGAGAGACAGAGACAGAGAGAGACAGAGAGAGAGAGAGACAGAGAGAGAGAGAGAGACAGAGAGAGACAGAGAGAGAGAGACAGAGAGAGAGAGAGAGAGAGAGAGAGAGAGAGAGAGAGAGAAGACAGATGACAGAAAACACAGCCAGGGACCAGAACGAGAGGAGTCTGATCCTAGAGGTAACAGGGGAGCACCAGAGCTTACTGAGTACAAGGGGCAACCTAGTCAAGCCTGAGCTTAAGGAAGATCACTTTGGCCACAGATAGGAGTTGAGAGAGATGTAAAGCAGAGAGATGTAAGGCAGGAAGACAAGTCAGAGTGCTATTGCAATAGTCTATGAAAAAGGTGATGAAGGTCTAGGAATACTGAATTAGGCTGGTGTCTGAGTGAGAGAAGATACATAAATATATTATACATATACATATTTATATGTTATGTTTTATATATATATATGTTATACACACATATATACATACACACACAATATATTAGAAAGAAATGACAAGATTGAGCAATTGATTGGCTGACTTGAATGAGTGAGAAAAGGTGGGAGATGAGCCCAAGTGATGAACCTCAGTGACATCCAAGACAGTAATAGGAAATGTAAAAGTGGGGGAAAGATGAGCTCTGTTTTGGGATGCTTGAGTCTGAGATGCCTACAGGACATCCAGCTGCAGTTCTCCAAGAGGCAACTGGTGATAGAGGAGGATGCTGCCAAGTATCTGGGCTACCTCAAGACCATCCATGAGGGAGTAAACTTGATTCTGCATCATTACTGTACTAGAAGAGCAACAGATTTTGGAGGAAGAAGCCCTGGTTCAAAGCTTTGCCAACTACTCCTTATGTTACCTCAATCCACCGATCAACAAGTAATTACTTACTGAGCCCTTATAGGAGGTAGACATAAAATAAACAAAATAAAAACATCCCAGGAAACCATGTGCACACCTAAGAGTGTACAAAATGCAGGGATAGGGGTCGAGTCTATGATTTCACTGATATGGGGAACTCCAAGACAAAATTTTTCTACCACTGCAGATAATCACACTCTCTGGGATTCCTTATCTTAGAGCACGGGTCAGTAAGGTATGGCCCAAGGGCCAAATCCAGGAGGTTTGGACGTTGTACAGCCTATGAGCTGAGAATGGGTCGCATGCTTTAACAAACAACAAAATGTTATTTGAAAGTATAAAAACCGCTCTTGGCCCAGGTCCATACAAATGCTGACACTCAGAGAGCTTACCTGACTCACTATTAAGGGAATGGTTTTCTTGTCCCTTACGTGTGACACTTCTGCCTTTGCACAGACTGTCCCTCATGTCTGGAAAGTGCTCCTGCCTCTCCTCCCACCTTTTAGGACACCCAGCTTCCTCAAGATTCCCCTCCACCGACCACTTCTAGACAATGGAATTTGGCTGTGGCCTGTAGTTTGCTGTGCTTTTATCTTAGGATGCCTACAATGCTAAAAAGAAATACACACACACACACACGTATGTAAATATGTGTGTGTATGTGCATACAAAAATACATGTAGACATAGGAAACATCTCTTTTTAGGACATAGAGTTATATGTGTATGTGTATATATGTATATATAGACATACATACATATACATATATATGTACACAAAAATACATATATAAACATACAGAGAGAGAGACAGAGAAAGGAAGGATGGAAGAAGGGAGAAAGGAAGGATCGGGAAGGAGGAAGGGAAAGAGAAAGGAAGAGAGATCCCAGGTGTGTGTGTGTGTGTGTGTGTTTCTCACTTGCCCAGGGTGATGTGGCCGCCATTTCTTGCACACAATAAACCCAGGCCTTCTTACCTCCCAGGCCCTCTCCTCCACAAAACCTACACAAGACAAACACAAGGTCATTACTGAGTGGTGGGAAGCCCTATTAACTAAGGCGGATGAAGAAAGACTCCTGGGAAGTGCTCACCGAAAGCGAATCCTGAAGGCAGGTGGGTGTCCTGTGAAGTGGCGGGGGGTGGGGGGGAAGCAGGAACACCTTCTGGACATGGGGAACATGCAAGAGCAGAAGTGTCACACGTAGGGGACAAGAAGACCAGTCACCTGAAGGACAACTGATTAAGCTTTCTGAACGTCCACTTCCTCATCTCTAAAATGGGGATAAGATGATTCCCTGCCTTTCAGGACCCTTGTGAGGAACTTTGTAAATGTCAAAGCACCCTTTGATAATAAATTATTAATAATATATAATTAATTAAAGATTAGTAATAATTATAATACTATTATATTAGCCCTTAGTCTCCCTATCAGAGCAGGGTCACCCAGGTCTGGCGCAACAATACAGATGTAATGGGGGGGTCTGGGGAGCCATTCCCACAGGGAGCTGAGGGAGGCCGAGTAACCATTCGTCCAAGCATTCTCTAAAGGAGCTCCCCATGCCAGTACCTGGGGTATGACGGAGGGAAGATAAGGCTGGGAGCAAAGAGATGAAGAAGGATGAAACCTCCAGTACGCTTTGTCAGAGCCCTAAGTCAATTCAAGTTGGAGAGACTTTCAATGGCCCCGGCCCAGATCCATGGACCATTCCAGCACAGAAAATCACCATGCAGTCTGAGGGACATGCAGTGAGTGTTCTCTTTGTGAGGGGACATTCAAGGAATTGAAGGCGTTCCCTCCAGCTGGAGATGACAGTCCCCCAAGGGTCAGCACATACCTGTGATCTTGTCACGCACAAGCTTGCAGGACTCAATCTCCCCGATGCTGCCAAAGAGGCTCCGGAACTCCTCCTGGGTCATGTTCTGGGGCAAGTAATTGACGATGAGGTTGGTCTTGCTGTCGTCAGTGGTGGCCCCGGTCTGCATGGGTGAAGGGCAGTTTCGACTATTGCTGGATGGTCCGTTGGTCGTGTTGGATGTAGGGCCATTTGATACCTGAGGCTCCATGGTGCTAATTATCTAAATAAAAAATTTTTAAAAATAAGCTTGTCACCTTTCAAAAAGCATCATCAAACCACTCTTCTAGGAGTTTTTTTTTTAAGAGAACGCATTCAAACACAAATCAATCCACTTGTTAAGCACTTATACATGGTAAGATGCACAGCCACATACATACATGGGCACATGTGCACATGTATACATACATACATATATTCATACACACAAAATGTCAACTGATGATCTTTTTTGGTTTTTGAACCATAATATTCAATTCCAAATGTTCTTTTTAGGTCCGTCTGGAGACTCCAAACAGAGAACAGAGACAAAAGCAGGGGGAAGATCTCGTTAGTTTTTTTAATGAAAAGCTAATTCCTGTTTTCATTACATAATCACTTGCAGAAATGTACACTTAAGCCACACCAAATTATAATTAAAACATAAAGTAATAACCATGATTAAAGTTATAGTTATATTAAAGCTGGTAGGGGGAAGAAATCCCCGCCCCCACACTCACACTTGCGCCGAACAGATCAGACTTGATATTAGATGTTTTGTAAAGAAAAATGACAGAGTCAACAGGCACCATTCTGTATGGGGACATCTGAGCACCCAAGCCCCATTCCCAAAATCATGGCAGGAGGATGATGGGAGCAGCTGCTAAGGGCCATCAGATGGTTTCTCCAACCACTGTCTTCCTGGCATTTCTGTGCCCATGAGAACAATGAGATTATGATCATATAAAATAATGGCATGGTCATTATTATCATCACCCTCTTTCCATGTCTCGATGTGTTTTCTAATGGAAACCATGCTGGGCAAGTAGCTTTCCTATCATTCTTTTCTATTTAGTTGTCTCTGGACTTTATCACTATGAATGAATGAAAAAGCATGTATTAAGCACTTACTATATACAAACAAAGCCCTGTGACAAGCACCAAGTATACAAACAGAAAAGTCAGACAGTTCCGGACAGCTTCAGCTGCATGTCTGATGAAAAGACCTGTTAATCCTGAGGGGGCAGAGGTCAAGCAAGAGAGTCATCCCTTCTCTTCAAGTCGCTGCCACTGAGGAAATCATATCGTTTCTATTGTGCTAATGACCGTTATCATAACATTTCCTTTATACAAGAGCCCTGCAAATAAAAAGTCTCTTTGCTTACTACTACCCTGTGAGATCAAGACAGCAAGTGTTTTACAAATGAAGAAACTAAGGTTCAGAGAGAACTCCCAAGGCCAGAGAAGCACATCAGCACAAAAGATAAACTTCTGTCCTGGGAGGACTTCTGTTCTGGGTACAGGTCAGTCCTCCTCCTAAAAACGGACTGAGACTGAACACAAAGTGACTCGGAATAACCAGCAGAAACCTCCAAGAGTATCCCATCAGACTCCCCTTGGTCCTGGTAATAAGAATGGTAGTGATGATAGTAATGATGTGAGAAGCATGAGAGAATAGCAATAGCACACCTTGGTGCAGGCGTGCAATGACAAGGCACCAGGGAGGCAGGCAATGTAAACAGACCGAAAATTATGACAGTCTTATGGGGGAGGAAGTAGGCATTCAGAGGGGGCAAGTCACTTCCCCAAGGTCACACAGCTAGATGCCATACAGCCAGGGTGACATACCAGGTGTTAGTTCAGAACTCTTTCCACTCTAAATAGACTCAACTGAATTCAAAGCAAACAAGCATTTACAAAGTAAAATACATTTAAAATAAAATAATAGAAAACATAAAAGTATCCACCATCCTTCTAAATAAGGTTAAAGTCTACCCCATACATGGTCCAACACTTCCTGAGTGCTTTTGGACAATTGGAGCATCTGTCAAACATACTATTTTGTGGCTATGGTTTTGACTTTGTGAAAGGGAAGGGTAAGCACCTCAGTCTCCTCTATTTCCAGTTAAAATACACTTCTAAAAACTGTAATTAGCTGTACTCTTTCCTACCACATTTCTATATTCAAAGTTTTCTCTCCAGAGGCCTAGAGAGCAGACATCCCAGTGATGAAAGTACGGCACATCCAAGCCAGAGGCTTGTCCTCCAGATGTGAGATGTGTAAGGATGAAGATGTAATTAACTCAGGGTGATAGCATCAAAGACAGTGGTCCTTTAACACCTCCATCAGGATGTACTAAGAAAAAATGTATGTAGGAAGGGGAGAATGAGGTTCTCAGATGAATGGGGAGGGTGCTGGGGTCTCAGTTCCTTTGGGATTCATTTGAAGATTCTACTACAATTACCAAGGGATGAGGGGTCCTACCTGGTTCCATCTGCTTAATGTACTCACAGGGAGACCTTTTTTTTATAAATCAAAATATCTGTGTCAGGGAACTAGAGCTCCTGCTTCCTGAAAACAGTTCTCTGGAACTTCTCAGGATCCTGAATGCTCCCTTCAAAGAGACCACAGGGACCATGCAGGTCAACCCACCCTAAGCTGATCAGGGACATAATGCCTCCTCTGGACACGTAGATGAAGGTGCACATGACCTTGGGGAGGAGACGTGCTTTGAAGTGTCCTTGCAGCAGCTTGGGTGATCCATTCACCAGACAGAGCCCGGATGGTGGTCACAAGCTAGTTAAGTTACCTCCCCTCTATGGTCACAGACAGCTAGCTTTCCTGATGTCGGCAGTCTTGGCAAACATGCTGCTGGTCACAAGGGGTGGCTGGGTGAGCAGCGAAAATTCTCCTCTGACACAGGAAAAACAACAAGCACCATATGCCCAGCCTGTCAATGGTCCTCCTGAAGAGTTACCTTCAGTCTCGACTCCACCTGATACCCCATGCTTGGGGACCTGAGACCCAAAGTTTGAGGACAGGGGACTGAGCTGGAGGCTCCAGGGTATGGTCGTAAAACCGAGAAGGGACAGTGGAAAGATCCCAGGCCAGGGAGTCACTTCTGATGCTTGCCACGGTGTTGGGCTTCATGGCTCCTAGGATCCCTTCCATCATTTCTTCTATGATGTGACAAAGTTCAAGAAAACTCAAAAAGCATAACATCTTTCTCTCAAGAACTATAACCCAGTGAACACAAAGATAGACAGACACAGGGTAAATTCCCAGCTATCTGGGACTCTCGAATCTGTGTGATTTGGTGCAAGTCATTTCCCTTCTCTGGGCCTCAGTTTTCCCCTTGGTAAGACAAAGGGTTTGGATAGGATGGTCTCTTGATCCCTTCCAGCTCTCAACCTCTGAGCCTGAGAGACTCCACATCTTGTACATGAGCAACAAGGCTGAGTGAGGCTGCATGGGCTGCCCCAGACTATCAGACTCCTTTGAGCTTGTGGCTTATACCTGCTTACTATCTATATGACCTTGGGCATCTCAATTCTATCTCAGGGTCTGTCCCTTTCTCTATCTCTTTAAGAACTGGTCCTTTCTCTTCTTGTTCTAAGTCCTATGATCACAGTGCTTGCTACACCACATTAGGTACTCTCTCACTCACTCACACACACACACACACACACACACACACACACACACACACACTTTTTTTTAAGTGCCAGGTGTAACTTCTCCCCACTACTACCCTTGCTGGAGTCCAGATAATCAAAGGCCAACGTTGCTTTCTTGCTGGCAGTCTGTTTTAAGTAGACTGACTTGCCCGATGTTGAGCCCTAAACATGTAGTCATCACCCCAGGATTCCACGGTATCACATCTCAGGACCAAGAGGGACGTGAGAGGCTGCCTTGCCCTCCCCCTAAACGCTCCATGCAGTCCCTCCACCTCTCACCAAACTGAGCGAAGCTCTTTGAGAGCAAGGAGTCTAACGCCAGGGACAGTGGCATGGCCCAGAGCAGCACTTAATCAATACTTGCTGACTGACCCACTGATATCTCTCACCCTCCCAAACACCTACTTTTAATGATAGCCAGCATTTCCATCGTGCTTTAAGGTCTGATAATATGTTACACGTGGTGTCTCACCTAATTCCACTTTTCTTTTCAATCTTACAAAGAGTAAAGAAGGAAAGTCTCCCGAAGTAGGAAGAGAAGTGGAAAGTCAAGGTGGGGAAGAGACAGACATGACAGCATCTTGATATGTTTGGACCTATAATAAGCTGAGGGCTCAGTTGCCTCCATCACGTGCTTCTTTTCTGGGGAGTTCACATCCCCTGTGGCCCCCCAGGGGCAGCTCCAGATCAAGGGGCAAAGAAAGGGCACAGGCATTGAGGAAGAGATGATAGTAGGGCCTCCCCTGCCTGCCTTCAGCTCCCTCTCTTTCCCTAGCGTTGTCAGGAAACCAAGACTGGTTTTCAGTTCCTGTCTGCTGGTCTGCCCTTGAGACAAGGTCATTGGGGGAGAAGAGGGAAGGTAAGGTTCTGGAGGCTGAAGCCAGGTGGAGGGGAATCCTGGACATCAGAATACACATATGGTACATAAGTATGACCACAGAAAGTTTAAAAAAAAATTAAGGTGATGAAAGGAGGTTTTTCCTCTTCCAGATAACTGTCTCCAGCTTTCTGTTAAGCTCTTTCATTTTCTATTTGTCCTGTTTCCTGGAGTTAGGACCCAGCAATACCCAACAACACACTCATGCATGCTTACACATGCAGATACATACATATACACATACAACCTTATCATTTTTTAATCAAGTCAAAACAGAATTAACCCAAATTCAGTATGACAGGGCTGACCAATCTGTTAAGTCCTATCAAACACAATCCCCCTCAAATTCTTCTATCCACCTCTAGGGCCCAGCACAGGGAGTCTCCAGTATCCTTTCAGACCTTGCCTCCTTTCCTTTCTATCCCCCCAAACACCTCCTAAAAGCTTCCTGATTTCATTTACCAAGTGTCTGAGGAAAGATCCTAAGAAATCCCATTCTAGAGATAAACTGAGGTGTAGAGATGTTCCTTATTAAGGCATCTATACCAAAAAATCTGAGTAAAGTGTTTGACTTTATCCTCTCAGATGACAAGAGGATGGGATTTCATCGTAATTTGATGGTAAATTCAAGGTAATTCATGTGATAGAGATGGCCCAATGGACAACTGAAGAACCTATAATTTGTAAAGGGATTTTTTTTTTTTACAAAAGCTTCCTATTTACCCATGTCCTTTAAGGAGAAGAGAAACACATTCTGCTACATTTGATGGTCCAAATATACTGAGATAATGGAAAGAAATCACAGACATCTAAGGCATCCCACTACATGTGGGTATTGCATAGTATCCATGAGCCAGGAAGATGCAGATTTGCATCTCACCTCAGACACCAATCAGCTGTGTGATCCTGGTTAAGTCACTTCACCTGTCAGCCTCAGTTCCCTCATCTATACAAAGAGGAAGTTACACCAGGAAAACCTCAGAGGTCTCTCCTAGCCCTTCAGAGAATCAAACCCAGAACCTCCACTCTTAGATCCATGGCTCTGTCCAACGTACTGACAGATGAGCTCTCTAGAAAATACTCTGCTTTCAAGTGAGGGGTTAGAAAGAGAGTAGGGACTTTTAACCTGTAGTCATGGAAACTCCCCTCCCTAAGGGGTCCAATGATAGATTTCAGGGGGGTCTGTGACCTTGGATGGGAAAAAAATTACATCTTTATTTTCACTAGTTTCTAACTGAAATTTACATTTCCTTCAATTATTCAAAAACATGATCCTGAGAAAGGGGCCATGGGCATCACTAGTCTGTCCAAGAGAGTGTTCACAATGCATCAGACATGTATTTCACATACACTACTTTGCAGTGTGAGCTCCCTGAGAGCAGGGATAATGCTATTTTTCATCTCTGCTTTCCTTACAGCGAGGAAGCCTTGGAGCTACTGATGTTGCCTGGTGCTTATCCAGCATTTCAGTGCAATGGTAACTGGAGTAATGGGACTGCTAGGTAGTGCAATGGACAGAGCACCAGTGCAGGAGTCAGGAGGACCTGAGTTCAAATCTCACCTCAGACACTTGATACTCACTAGCTGTGTGACCTTGGGCAAGTCACTTAACCCCAATTGCCTCATCTTGGGTCATCTCCAGTCATCCTGATGAATATCTCGTCACTGGATTCAGATGGCTCTGGAGAAGAAGTGAGGCTGGTGACCTGCACAGCCCTCCCTCACTCAAAACAAAGTCAAGTGAAAGTCATGTCATCATTTCTCTGATGGCATGGTCTTCTTCGGCAACAGAGGACGAACACGCAACACAATGAGTGAAGAGTTGACAGGTAGTAGGTACTCTGTGAGGAAGCCAGACCTAAAAGATAGAGTACTAGAAGTGAAATCACGAAGTCCTGGGTTTGAATCCTGCATCTGTGTGAGCTTATCACTTAGTTTTTCTAGGTCTTCATTTTTTCATCTGTAAAATGAGGATAAAAACAGCACCTCAGAAGCACCTGGTGACACAGTGGATAGAGCCCTAGGCCTGGGGGTCAGGAAGACCTGAAGCTGGATTTGAACTGAGGTCATACTAGCTATATGGCCATGAACAAGTCACTGTACCTGTTTGCGTCAGTGGAGATAATAGCACCCACCTCTCTAACCACTGTACCCACCTTAGCAGAAACTCAGCAAGCATTCATGAAATGTTCCCTAATGGCAAAGCCTGGGGTGAGGCCAGAACTGAACAACAGGCCCTGCCTCACCCTGAAGTCAGTGCTGGGCGGCAAACTCCTTGAGGCCAGGCTCTTTGGCATGTTTCTATCTTTAAAGTCACCTGTACTAGCCAACTCTCATTTTAAATAAATACATCGGTTTCCAAAGCATGGTGGTATTTTACTAAAACTCTCACAGTCAATTTCACTGTTGAATGCATTTTAAAACGCCCCTCCCTTGTCCCTTGTCCTCCCAGCATCCATCCAGAGGGCAGGTCATAATGGGACGGTCTGGGGAAAGATAGTCCTAAGCAGGCAGAGCTGGTGAAAAGCCTAGCTTTAAGCCTTTTCAATTCACTCCATGTAATAAGAAAGGGACAGGCTGGGAGCGCTATGCATAAGGATGAAGGCACTCCAATCCTGTCACTAGGGATGTCAATGATGGGAATGGCTAATTAGTTGTACTCAGCACATTGACTTCACCCTCGCTTTCCTCTTATTTAAAACACACACACACACACACACACACACACACACACACACAGAGATGTTTTATAGTGTCTACTGTAGCTTTAAATGAGATTACTCTTTCTATGTCTTGCTGCTGGGCTTTGTTAGTAATATATAGAAATGCAGATGATTTATTTGGGTATATTTTGTAACCTGCAACTTTGCCAAAATTGTTTATTATTTCAAGTAGTTTTTTACTTGAGTCTCTGGGATTCTCTAAGTATATCATCATATCATCTGCAAAGAGTGATGACTTAGTTTCTTCTTTGCCTATTCTAATTCCTTCAATTTCTTTTTCTTTTCTTATTGCTACACCTAACGTTTCTAGTGCCATATTGAATAACGGTGGTGGTAATGGACATCCTTGTTTCACCCCGATCTTACTGCAAATGCATCTAGCTTATCCCCGTTGAATATATAGACACACACACAGTCACTCACACTGGTTGAGCCCTGTTCTTGGGAATCAAAAGGTCCACCTTTCATTTCCAACCCTGACACTAATTTAGCATATGGCCATGAGCATATCTCAGAGTCTTTTTCCCCCTTCTGTTAAATGATGGATTATATTAGATCATTCTCTAATGAAGTAGAAAGAACCATGACTTTGGAGCCAGAGAAGGCAGATTTGAACTCTACTATTGATACTGATGGTGTGATCTCAGTCAAGTCATTTCAACTGCCTGGGCCTCAGTTTCCTCTCCTGTAAAATATCAGGGTTGCATAAGATGATTCCCAAAGGGTTCTTCCAGCTAGAGATGCTGGGGATTATTCGTTGAGGAAGGTGAGATTCAAACTCAGGCCTTCTAACTCAACCCACAGCCCTTTCTCCAACTGTCAAACCTGTGTGTGTTGTTCCCAACAGAGGTAATAATCATCATCATAAAAAGATTTACTGAATCCAAATGAATTTATTTCTCACATCTAAAATAAAAGGAAAAATGCTAAAAACCCAGAACATCCATCTACTTTAAGACGGTTAACATCTGAACTACTGACATCGACATTTTTCTGTATTCAAGGCAAGACTAAATATGTAGAATCAGAGAATGCTGGATGCAGAAGAGACCCTTAGGAACCACCTGGGCCAATCATCTTGAAAAGCAACTTCACTAGTCCTAAGATGAGTGAAATATAGCTTGTCTGAAAAAAAGTTCTGAGGGTCTTACTGGATACCAAGCTTAATGAGTCAACAGTATGATATGGCAGGCAAGGAGAGGCCAAACCAATGCCAATGGGGTCCCCCATTAGAATGTAAGCTTTTGTTCACTGTCCTGGGATACACTGTATCCCAGTATTTGGTACATAGTAGGTGCATAATAAATGACTCCTGGTTGACAGATGGATTGACTGGTTAGGCTACCTGGTGAAGCTATTGGTCAGACTACTAGGAGGAACACAGGGACCTAGTATAAGAGAGGTAAGTCTGACTGTATTTGGTCTGTTGCAGAACACCTCTAAAGTGCTGTACTTTCTGTCTAAAAGTGGTCACTTCTAGAACACTGTGTTCATCTCTGAACACCATGATGAACATGGCATATAAAAGAGGCCTTCAGCTTGGAGAACAGAACATTGGAGAAGAGGGGGCTAATGACATGGTAGATGCCTTCCCAGGATCTGAGGAGTGATGGATCCACCTTGGTCTGCCTGGTCCCCAGAGAAGAGAACTAGGAGAAAAGGGGAGAATATACAAAAAGGCCAACTGAGGCTCCATGTCAGGAAACACTTCCTAACAATGAGGGCTGTCCCACAATGGAACAAGCTCTCAGGAGCCAACAAGCAGAGGCTGAGAATGAATGATGGAGAGAGAGGAGACTGTTGATCTAGTACAGATCATTCCAGAGGCTCAAAGTCCCTTCCAATTCTCTGATTCCAGAAACGTGCAAGGTCCTGAAGAGCAGACACTCAGACTTTACTAACATTTCTAAGTTTCCCACTGCTAGAAGAATGCCTGTGAAACACAAATTAATTACAATGGATTCCTTAATGGTCACTCAGAAATAAAGCTGGAAAAGGTAACTCGGAGATTTTTTTAACAGTTGTGAGAAGTAAGGAAGAGGGCAGGAGTCACAGGCAGTTAGCTGTCATCCCCTTCTCAGAGGGTTAGTCCTTGGCAGGTGAGACACAGGAAGGGGGAGGGCCTCAGCCTCTGGCTATCTTTTCTGGCTTCTCCTCACTACCTCCTGAACCAGACCTGAGGAGAGTAACCCTCAAATGTTTGCCATGCCTTGAGCCCTGATATTGCCTATAAATGGAAGTTTTACATTAAACTTTGTGAGAGACTCTATTTATCCAAACATAACTTAGATTTACAGCCTCTGTTCCATAAGGGGAATAAAAATTTACGGCCACCCTTTCAGCAAGACCGTGCTTGAGCTGAGTGACACAGGGCCAACATTTTATTGACCACGAGCAGAGACTCAGGCCCCCAAACACTCACCTGCCTGAGCTAATCTGAGAGTGGGTGCCCTTCACAGCTGGGCTGTCAGGTCTCTCAGGAGCCAGCCTTTCTCTGGCCACCCCAAACATCTCGAAAGAACTGAACAGGGCTACTATCTAGAGCCTAGCACACAGTAGGTGCTTAACACTCCCTGAATAAGTGACTAGATGAACTGAGATGTAGTCCTCTACTACCTTAGCCCCCATTTAAACTTAGCAGGGTCTTCCAAGGTCATCTTATCCGATCTCTCTATGTTATAACCCAAGAACACAGACAACGGGAGAACAACCTTGCTCCAAGGTCACACCAGTCAGGGAGAAACAGAACTCATATTTGAACCTGGGCCTCTCTGATACAAATCCTGCACTCTCGAGCTGAGCTGTGACTCTCATGAGAAAAGGCTGGCCAATGACAAAGAACGTGAGGAAGAAGGGCAGCATCTGGACCAAAGAGCAGCTGAGTTCATTTATTTCAATACAACAATATTTATTTAAAGGCATTTTCTTTTCCCACGCTGGCAGGTTTCTGAAGCTCTGTGTATAAATGCTAACCCTTGGGTATGGAGGGAAAAAAAAACAACCTTCCCAAACTGTTAACAGCATGAAGGAATAATGTTTACTGAGGGCTGAGGCACTGAATCAAACCATTACAAAACAGGTTTAAATTATTCATGAGAACAAGAATAAAAGTCCTAATTCTCCTTTAGAGTGATTTCCCACTTAACCTTCCTTTCTCCCAGAAAGCCTCAGATCCCCACCAATGAGCACCCCCTCCCCTCTAGGCCAGCCCAAGTTACAGGAGTCACAAATGCTTCTCTGGCCAAGGCAGCCACCAAGCCAAGAGGTGGCTTATATGCTTCTCAGGGACAGAAAGGAGAGACGAAACCTCTTTGAATATCCACTAGTTGGGAAACCAGTAGAATGGAGCAAAAGGGGATTCTCAAGAACCTGGAGGAGGCACCCCCAAACCTCTTGCATCTCCTAGCCTGAGTCAAGACTCTACTCAGCTGGGTCGCTCCCCAACATGTGCACTAACACAAGCTAACTGCATTATGCAGTAATTTGAGAAATGATGTATCAGTTGGACACGAGCAGTCTCCAGCAATCAAGCAATCAGCAATCATTCACTTGGGTTCGGGACCACAGACCAAAACTGTTGTCTCTGGTGACCCCACACCCATCCCTCTGTCTCTGGACCAAGCACTATCTGAAGGATGCTAAGGAGCACTGTGAAAACAAACATTAGTGTATGCCTGGTTCTAGCTGCACAGATTTAAAGAGACGGAAGACTCCTTTTCCTGAGTTCAAATCTAGCCTCAGACACTGTTAGCTGTGTGACCCTGGGCGAGTCACTTAACCCTGCGTGCCTCAGTTTCTTAACAACGAGCCGAAGGAGGAAGTGACAAATGACCCTAGTATCTTTGCCAAGAAAAGCCCGAATGGGGTCATGAAGAGTCAGACACAAATGGAACAGCAACAACAAAAGGCCCTGACACTCTACAACCAGTGGTATTGCTAACCTCCAACACTAAGGGTTCTGAAATCTAGGGTGTGTGAACATTTTTTTAATATTTGGATAACTGTATTCCTACATTTTTATAATCCTATGTATTTTTTGTACGTTTAAAAACAGGATTCCGGAACAGCCTGCCTGCCTGCCTGAAAGGTTCAGGATGCAGAGGAGGTGACAGACTCACCCTACAATTTTACAGTTTATGAAGCCCTTACAAACCATTCTGGCCACCTTGGGCGTCAGGAATGCTCGAGCAGCTCTGTGAGTCCTGGCTGGGGGCTGGACAATGGTTCAGGTCTTCGCTAGCCTTGACGGGTTCTGGCGGCCCTTTCCAAACAGCCAATCATGATGCTCTGGGGTTCAGAGCCTGGGGAAGATCATCGGCAACACACCAGAAGCAGGTGTGCAGTCCAAACTGAGAGGTGACATCCTCTTTAAAACCCTGACTAACCAAATTCCTTTCTCTTCCTTCAGCAGACGTACAATTTCCCAGACAGACTCCGTCCCTCCCCTCGCCCCCCTCTCCCCACAATTCTTCCAGGCTCCTCATTCACCTGCAAACTGAGTTCTGTTCTAAGACTAAAATTCTGCAGCTGCAGCAATGAGGAAACTGGCTTCAGGTTTCAGGGCTGCTAAATGCAATGGGGAGGCATGCTGTAGAACTCACCCTTTGGAAACACATCCTCACAGAGTCTAGAAAGCACAGCTTGGTGGGAGGGTATAGGCCTTTAAAAAGTCACCAGCCACTGGGCTGAGCGAAAGGCATGAATAATTTAACCGCTGGCACCAAGATGGATATTAAAAGCATAATCAAAAATTAATTTCACTTAGCAATTATCCTAGACTTCACAGAAATGCAAGTGCATTGTCCTCCTTCGCTCTCGCTAGCCTCACAGACTTGAGTTTCTGCCCCTGTCGGTAACATCTGGACGTCTGCACATCTCAGAGGGCTTCTTCAGAGACACAGCATTTTCCAAGAGTCCCTATTATCAGTGAAGTGCTCGGAACTGGGGTTGAAAGCTCAGGATGAGAACAAAGGAGCCATCTTCTCTGGTCCCGCAGGGTGACAGGGCCCCCCTGGTACAGTGGGAAGTCAAAAGAATTTGTAGTTAGAGGACCTGAATTCAAATCTCTTCTCCACTTTAAATGACCTGTGTGACCTTCGCCAAATTGTTTCACTTTCTCCAGAGCTCAGTTTCTGTAGATAAGTAGAGAGAGGAAAAAAAAAAAACAACAAAAAACCCAAAGTGATAGAGGAGAGAAGGGGGAGCATCAGTTTCTGGGATCCGAGGCCAAGGACCACTGAAGGTCACTGAGCCCACCCTTGTTATATAGAGATGATGAAGGTTCAGACATGGGCTGGATCCCAGATCTAGATTCATCAAGGCCAGGATCACTGCCCTTTAAGGCCCCTTCAGACATGCTGACCCTATGACCTGTCTGACCTGTGGCCAAGGCTTTCCTTTCTCTGTGAGGGTCTCAGGAGCTGATCTCCAAGGCCCCAACCAGCCCTAAATGCTATAACCCTGCAAAAAGAAACCCACTGTTTGGTTTGGGGCCTATCTTCCTGTAAATATTTCCTAGTACTTGACAAACAACACTGGCTCTAGGAGTAATGGGGGAACAAAATCCTGAGAGACCACATGCTTGCTGCAGAAAGCTACTGAGCTGAACCTACATCCAGGCTGGGTCTTACAGGGGTAAACATATAGCATCCCTGGCTGGGATAAAGCTCAGCTGATGCACCATAAAGAAAGCAACCCACAGAGTCAGACCGATTTAACTTCCTGGCCTGTTAACAGTCACCCTGGGCCTGGCCCAGGTCTGTCAGACTATGATGGATCAAGGGGCAGGCAGGTAAGCTCGGTGGGCACCCACAGCCTAAACCAGCTCTAGGCCTCAATCTGCTTGTCAATGGCCAGACAGCCCTATCAGTTTTTTGGAATATACATGTGCTTAAAATGAACAGAGCTGAGAAGGGATGCGAGAGGAGAGCCTCCAAAAATTTTTGCTTGGAGCTTTTCCTGGGGAAGGGATACCCAGTCAATAGAGCTATTGGTACCTTGTGCCACCTAAGAGGCAGAAGATGTCCAGCACCCTGGGGTCAAAAACATATCCCATGCAGAATAAATCATTTTCACAGAAGGACAAAGCCTGTCTTTTAGCTTAAAAGATCTGAGTTCAGACAGATCCCACCTCAGACCCTCATTCTCTGGGTATGACCTTAGCAGACCATAGAGCCTTCAAGGGTCTTTGCTGCCTCATCTGTCCAATGAGGGGCTGGGCATGGTCACCTCACAAGCCTTTTGGGCTTTAAATCCATGATCTTAGGAAGTGGAAGACCATCTGCATAAGGTGCCCATCCTCAAAGTCAACGGACAAGGTCTTATTTTATTGAAGGAGAGCAGGCATTGACAAGTGCAGAGAGCCAATGACTTGGGCTCACCTTCTGACTCCCAGGGAAAGCCATGGGCTCCCCCTGCTTCATCAGAGGGCTGCTAGCAGCCCCTCCAAGGCCCCTGCCCAGATCTCGCCCTCCCCACAAGGCCAGAGAACAAGGCAGAAGAGAGGATGACATACAAGAGAAGCGTTCCCAGAAACAGGGAGCAGAAAGCACTGACCTATTCCCACAGACTCGGTTGATAATCTGTGAAATGGGGACATTTCCTTCACTCCATCATCATGCTCTTGTCAGGAAAGCATGCTGGGGGGCCTTAAAGTCCTGTGGAGCTGGGTGCTGGGGGCAGGAATTGGTCCAGACAGTACATGCCTAGGACCATGGTCAAGGTTCCTTCTCAGCCACACTGAGAAAAATGGCAGCACCACATGATAAGCAAGCAGAGGAAAAGGAAGTGGGAAGGGGGGGAGAGGAGAGAGAGGATGTAGAAAAGGAAGAAGAGAAGGAGGAAGAGGAGGAGTGGTTGTGATGACAACAGCCCCCTCTGTCCCAGGTGACCACAAGATGAACATGGTTCCCACTTACGACCATCGATCCCACAGGCGCCATTATTATCCCCATTTTACTGACAGAAAACACAGAGTCCTTGAGGTAAAGAGACAAGCCTGAGGTGGCACCGTCTCCCAAGGCCCTGGTTGTACCTGACCCCCCTTTCAGACCGCAGGTCCCAGGCTCTGGCCCTGATCCTAAACAAAACAATACTTGCCACAAGGAAAGCGCTCAATAAAACGTGTATTGGCAGATTCATAGTGTACATTCATAAAGTGCACACAATGTGGCAGGCCATAGGGAGGCCAAGCTGTGACGCCCTCCCTGTCCTCCAGAACACTTGCTCAAGGTCACCCAGAAAGCTGAGGTTTTCTTCTTCGGAGACTCTTCCCTGCTTCATCACAGGGCTGCCAGCAGCCTCTCCAAGGCTCCTTCCCAGATCTCGCCCTCCCAACAAGGCCAGAGAACAAGGTAGACGAGAGGCTGACATACAGGAGAAGCATTCCCAGCACCGGGGAGCAGAAAGTGCTGATCTATTCCCACAGACCCGGCCGACAAATTCTGATATCGTGAACATTCTGCACTTGGACAGACGCTCGCTCTCTTCTTAATTACACGGTGCAGGCAGGGGCCTGTTTTGCAGAATCTGCCCAATCACACACCAGCCGTTCATTCCCCCAAACGCAGCTGCCAAAATTTCCCTGGTCTCTGTTGTGTTCTCGAGCTTCAAGGACATCTTGTGCATGTATAAACGCCATCCAGCAGAAGCCCACAGCATCTCCCTCTCTCTTCCTCTCCCTCCCTCCTTCACCTCTTTATTCTCTCTCTGCCTCTCCTCACTTCTCTTCTCTCTCTTCTCTCTCTCCATCTCTCTCTTCCTCTCCTCTCTCCATCTCTCCCCTTTTTATTCTTTCTCTCCACCTCTCTCTGCCTCGCCTCCTTTCTAGTGTGGATTTCATAACTGTTTCATGGGCGTGAATTGAAGATGCCCCGAGAAGGCCTCATCCAACCCCTCACTGAGGAAGGAAGGGCTTCTCTGACCACCTTGATGGTGCCCAACCCAACCTCTTGAGTGAGAAATTCCAGTGATAGACAACTCAACCCTTCACTAAGCAGCTCATTTTACTAGGGTCTAATTATTAGGAAAATCTGCCCTTACCTTGCTCCAGAGTTGGCCTCCCTATAACTTCTACCCCTGGCACCAGTTCTCTCTGTAGCTAAATGGGAATTTCACAGACATAAGATTCTCAGCCCCTAGAGCTACAGCTGGGAGGAACCCCAAACCCCTATCTAGTCCAAACTCCTTATTTTTATAGATGAGAACACCAAGGTACAGAAAGACAATGGGACTTGACCAAGGCCACAATTAGTAAGTATCAAAGGTGAGATCTGAACTCAGGTCCTCTGGTTCCAAATCTAAGGCTCTTTCCACTCTAATACATTCTCCTCTAATTAGAAGTGAAAGAACATTGACTCTGAAGACAGAAGAAGCGAGTTGCAGTCCTAATAACGCGTAGAGAATATCCATAACCACAATAATAGACAGCATTTATGGGGCGCCTGCTGCGTACCAGACACTGCACTAGAAGCTTTATAAATATGATCTCATTTGATCCTCACCACAACCCTGTGGAGTAAACGCGCTCTCTTATCATCTCCACTTAGCCAAGGAAGCTGAGGCAGGCACAGCAAAGCGACCTGAACTCAGGTCTTCCTGGATCTACACGGGCACCACCAAGCTGGGTAAATCCTCTCAAGTCTAAATCCGGGGCTCCCTCTACGGCACTGTGGGCCTTGATGACCTTGGGCATGTCATCCAACATGACCATCAGTCTCCTCACCAGTATGATGGGGTCATGAACCTTGCTTGCTGTCCTATGACTGTATGGGTCAGGAGAGAAAGGGCTCTCAAGCACTTTAAGAACGGCTGAGCATGTTTTCACATGGACAGTCATTTGCCTTCTCACTAGGTGGGGAAGCAGCTGGAGGAAGGGAGAGAATTTGGAACTTTAAAAAAAAAGAATGCTAAAAATAAATAAATTAGAAATTGAAAAAGAAATGGAAGTGATATGCAAATGTTGGCGATCGTTGTCATTATCATTCGTCTGATCTTGTCGCTACCCTCCGGTCCCTACGTCTCTGCCCTCTCCTTGAGAACCAGAATGAAGTAACAGTCAAACGCTGAGCCAGGCCTGAGAGTGTGCAGGGCACCTTCGCAGACATAAGATTCTCAGCCCCATGTGGGCCAACAACACACTCACAGCCTGGTGAATACACCCTGAAGTCAACATCAACTGCACCGTTATCACTGGGCCGGCTCAGATGGATAGGGAGATTTGTGGTTTACAAAGACCTGTCTACGGCTAAGGAGCAGACTGAGGAAGGTGCAATGTGACACAGAGCCAGGGTGAACTGCATCAGAGGCGCCATTACTCAGGCCATGCAACCCCTCCTAAAAAAAATGCAGTTAAATGCTTGAATCCTAAATTTACACAAATTTATAGAACTAGGAGAGAAAGGAAAGATGATCTCACCCAACCCCATCTTACTGTTTACTGTCTTGAATCCAGCAGTCCCTTAATTTTACAATTTTAGAAGTATTTTATAATTTGATCATGGCTACGTGAATTTCGCAGATGAGGAAGCTGAAGCCCAAAGCAGTGTAAGTCAGAGCTTCCCAAGTGCCTATCACTCATGTGACTGAAACCAGCATTTCACTGTGCTATCTGGCGCTCACTCCCTTGTAAAGAGAAGTCATCCCTTATCTCTTCTGGCTCCTCACACATTTTTAACGTTCTCTGCTTTTTCCACACTGCTAAAGCATCCCCTTCTGCAGGAAGTCCCTCCTTCCCAAATCACCATCTGTTTCACTGGCAGCTGGAACAGGCAATCTCTGAGTTCGAATCCAGCCTCGGACATTTACAAGCTATGTGACTGCCGACCTCAGTTTCCCCATCGATAAAAGGGGGATAATAATAGCACATGCGCCCGGGGTTGTGATGAGCATCAAAAGAGAAAATATCTATGAAGCACTTTTCAAACTTTAGAGCTATATATACATTTCCAGCAAAAAGTGATGCACCAGCATTACTGTCATTAAGTCAATTTAATCCCATAAGTACCCACTAAACATCTGTCATGCCAAAGGCATAAGACTGACACGGTGAATCCAATGTCATGGGGTTCAACACTGTGGATGATAAAAATTGTTATCAGAAAAATGCCAAGACTTATTCTGGTGTTTCATCTTGTTTCCTCCTTTTAGGCTGACCTACAAATGTCCTTGAGGGGCAGCTAGGTGGTGCAGTGGATAGAGCACCAGTGCAGGAGTCAGGAGGACCTGAGTTCAAATCTCACCTCAGACACTTGACACTCTCTAGCTGTGTGACCTTTGGCAAGTCACTTAACCCCAACTGCCTCATCCAGGGTCATCTCCAGCCATCCTGATGAATATCTGGTCACTAGATTCAGATGGCTCTGTAGGAGAAGTAAGACTGGTGACCTGCACAGCCCTCCCTCACTCAAAACAAAATCAAGTGTAAGTCACGTCATCATTTCTGATGGCATGGTCTTCTTCAGCAACGAAGGACGAGCACATACAAATGTCCTTGAGATGAACTTAGGTGGGTTTCGTGCAGCAAAGGGAGCAGAAGCCACAGATTTAAATCCCACCTCCGATACTTTCTATGACCTTGGGAAAAAAAATTTCCTCATTGTGCAGCCCTTTTCAGCTCCCAAACTAGAACCTGACGCTGCAACTGTCCCTTTCTCCTCCATCTTATCATCATCTCAAGATGCAATGTTACCGGCATCAGCACTCAGCACAGTGCCCAGCATACAGTAAGTGCTTAATAAGTGTTTTCTGACTGTTGACCATAATTTTCTACCATACTCCTCCAAAATAGCATTTAAAACTTTCTATTGATCCTTTTTTGTTTCTAAATCACCTGGTCTTTCAAATACATCCCTCCCCTCACCCCATACAACAAACCATCCCATATAACCAAAAAGAAAAAGGAGAAAGTCACAAATAGCTCAGTAAAACCTACCAGTCTATCCTTCAGGTCTAGCAGGACACACAAAACTATGTGCCCCAAATTGGCCACATCTGCAAAGAGGAGGGGGTAGATTTTACAAACCCTTGTTCCCCTCCAAAACAGTGTCCAGTCTGACACTGGCACTTTCACCCAAGCACACAGCCTGAATCCCGGCAGGTTCTGCCCCCAAGGGCCAGCACCCTCACCAGTGTGCTGGCCTACAACACAACCTACAACACAAAAACACACAAACAAATAAATATGCCTTAGGTCAGTCCTGTGTGGCCCGCTGCAGTGATGGAGCAGTGGAAAGGTGGGTGGAGGATGAGAGGAATCAGGACTGTTGATGCTTCCTGTCCACAGCGAATGAATGACTCATATGCTTCACATGAGCTTTTTGCTCTATGACCCAACCACCTGAAACACAGCAGGAGAAACTGAACAAGATCTAGAGAGGCTACAAAGGAAACTGCCATGAGGAAGGTGCAGGGAGGGCCAGTCATGGGGTCTCTGTGCCAATTAGGACATTAGTGGAGATGGGCTCGTCAAGCACCCACGAAGTCATCCTTCCATCCTTCCATGGAATTCTCAGCTATCTCATCTCCAAGTGTTTGAGGTGAGAGTTTTGATAAAGACCTTGATGAAGCTAATTGTGGCTTGATGGGCCCCCACCTGCTATGGAAGATGAAATCACTGGGAAATTCTACCAAGAACTGAACATGATCCCCTAGACCCAGGGCAGGCTGCAGAAGGGCATACACTGAGTTCCACAAATGGAAGCTAAGAGGAAGATGCCCACCCCTCCCCCCGAAATGATACAACTTTATTACCCCCCAGCTGAGCTTTGAAGAGGGCGAGCGTGTGAAGTAAGAAAGGTATTCCAGGAATGGGGGACAAATGTCCTAAGTGAGGTACAGCAAGAAAGCCAGACGGTCTTTTATCTGACAGAAAGTGCATGAAGGGGAGCAGACTGAAATCAATCTGAGAAAACCGATTAGAGTCAGTCAAACAGAAGAGAAGGACAATAGGGAGCCACTAGAACTTTTTGAAGAGGTGAGTGACCTAGATCTGTGTTTCTGAGAATATCCCTTTGGCAGCCCTGAGGAGGATGTATCAGGGAATGGAGAAAGAGCAATCACTGAGGAGTCCCAAGGGCCTGCAAGGCTGAACATATGGGATTGTCTGATGGAGAGAAGGGTAAAGATGTGAGAAATACTCCGGGGGCAGATACAAGAAGATCTGGGACCTTAATGGATATGGGCATAAAGAGAAGAATCAAGGATGATTCTCCAGTTAAGGACCTAGGCTACTGGAAGGTTTCTGTTGCAGAAACAGGGAAATTGGAAAAGGAGTATTCTGGGATCAGAGGCTGGGGAGGAGAAGTTTCCATCTTGGGTATATTTAATTTGAGATGTCTATGGGACATCGCATTCAAACTGTCCCAAGTGGTAGTCATGTGGAAGTGGAATGCAAGAAAAAGACTAAGGCCAGACATACAGATCCATGAGACATCTCCATAGAGATGGTCATTGAAAAACCAGTAATCTCTGGGGTCCCTCAAAATTCTCAGATTCTGGATTATGTGCTTCTAACAAAAACACCCAAGTGTGGATTAATAACAGAGATACAATCTACACCCCATCCCCTCCTGAACAAGTGTGGGCTCAACCACCTTTTCAAGATGGTGGCCACAAATGGCTGTTTTCCCACTTCTTATTGAAAGTTCGCTTTAAGAACATGGTAGTAGTGTAGAGTAAGGACTACAAATCTTGATGTATTTACCTTATACTACCATTTGACCTACAAATCAAAGACCAAAGAACAAGGGGTATGTTGTTTCTTGGAACAGAGCTTTACTGGGTAAACACTGGACAAGCTTACATGTTCCTTGAAGGTGATCAGTACCAAGAAGAATCCATCACTGACATTACTCAAGATCTCACTGACCCTGGATGGTCAATACTCATCCTTAGCACACTAAGAAGGGCAGTATTTGATTCTACATTCCTGGTAGATTCAACACATGCCTTTTAATTATTTATTTTTAAATTACAACTTCCCAAATTTCCTATTTTCTGTTGTGACAACAGCCATCACCTTTGACCTCAAATCCATAGTTCTCTCCACTGCACCATGAGTTCTCACTGCTGCTATGTATTCAGATAGGCCATCCTCCAAGCCTAGAACACACTGTCATCATACTTACCGAAATCTCTTCATTCAGAGCCTAGGTTCAAAGGCTGCCTCCTTAAGAAAGTCTTCCCTAATTTCCTTCTACTGAGCTCCTGAAATGGATCACTAGCTTGTTTGAATCAGCGTTTAAAGGACATGTCTCCAGCACCCCTATCACAATCTCCCTTGTTTCAGATACAGTTATGTTAGCTGCATCTCCTCCCTTAGACTACAGGTTTCCTGAAGCCCACATGTGTAGAATTCTTCACCCCTCTTCCCCCAGGACTGAGCAGAGGGCCCTGCATATACCCATTTGTTGCACTGATTTGGTATTTGGCAAAAGCAGACATTGAGAACAAAACAAATAAGGAACTGTGGCTGAGGAAACTAAAGAAAGTCCGATGGAAGCTATGCGACCAACTGGCGACACACAGATTCTGCCGCCCCAGAGGCAGAAGCGGTGCCGGGGGCCTCGTTCCATGTTCTGCCCACAGCTGACACACTTAGTAAATACTCTGACATCTCTTCGAGTTGGAGGGACTATTCTTGAAAGGGTTTCTTTCTTAAAATGCTAATTTCTAGTCTACATTACTAATTAAAACAAATTAGTCTTGGAATAAGAATAAACTATAGCTTCCTCTGTTTTTCTTCCCCATGAGAGAGTCTTCTCATTTTGGAGGAGGGTGTATGCAGAGAGCAACTGAATACAGACAACAGAAGAGAAAGGAGTCCAGGACAGAACCTTGGAAGATGGGAGATTCTAGGATTCTGTGGCCCTTCAAACTCCTCTACAATTCAGTTTAATGAAGTTCTACAAGCCAGCACTCATTGCCCATGTGTGCAGAGCCTCTGCTCAAACCCTTCAATGCCTTATATTAATGAGGCGTTAAATCTCAAAGGCCCAACATTCAGTAAGTTTTATCTGTCTAGGAAAATCAATCACAAGTCACTCCAGGACTAGATATGTTGGGTCTAGTGGCTTTGCACCAGACAAAAAGTCAGCAAGGGACAGATATTTCCAACCGCAATACTCATGAGTACTATCTGCTAAGGGGATTATGAGCTACACTGGGAAGTAGAGGGAAATATACAGCACCCTGGGATGGGCACTGAGGGAGACTTAGACAGGGCACCCTTCTGGGGCACCTGTTGCAAAATGGGATGGAACAGTGCGTGCTCACTTGTTAGCCTCAAAGATGGAAGTGTTCATGGCCTAGAATCTCAGGTTCTCCAAGGTTCTGTCCCATATACCCTTCTTGTCTGTGTTTCTTCCCTTTCCCTTGGCAATCTCATTTACTTCCAAGCCATTCCAAGGCTTCCTGATGAAGGTGACATTCAAGGAGAAAATTTAAAAGAGAAGTAAGAACTTGGAGGCAAGGAAGGGGGCATTTAGGCATAAAGGACACAGAAAAATGAAAACTAGAGCAATAAGATGGTAATGAAGCCTTAGCTAAAGAGTGCCAATGGTGGTATTTGAATCCAGTTCTTCCTAACTCCAGGTCCAGCACCCTATACACTATGGCACACTGATTCTGAGCTTCTACATACCCAATTCTGCCAATCCTATCTTCCCAATGTCTCCTAAAGCTCTGTTCTCTCTACTCAGTGAGTACACATTTATTAACTACCTATCATGTTGCCAGGCACCACACTAAGCAGGGGATAGAAAAGAGGCAAAATACCACCCCTGCCCTCAAGAAGCTTACGTCTAATAAGGGAGACAACAAGCAAAGTAAATATGTACAAACAAGCTCTAGACAAATTAAATAGGAGATAATTAACAGAAAGAAGGCTGTATCAGCCCTGGTTCAATCCTGGTCTTGCTAGATTATTGTAATGTTCCCCTCAAGGTGTCCAAGCTATCATCAATCTACCTTGCAAAAAGCTGCCCAACTGATACCTGACTGCCTGACCATGTCACTTCTCCCCTCAAGAAGCTCCAGTGGCTCCCTCTTGCCTCCATGATAAAAGGCAAAGCCCTCCACTTGGTATTTAAAGACCTTAATAACCTGTCTCCAGCCTACTTTTCCAGGCTCATTATACATTATAACCTCTTTCCCCCCAACTTCTACATTCTTATATTCCAGCTAAACTGTCATACTTTTTTCCAGGCTTGGCTCAACCAGCATCTCCTTCAAAAAGCCTTTCCTGATCTTGCCAATTTTTAGTACTCATCGTCTCAGTGAGAATTACTTTATAGTCACCTGCCTGTGTACATAACATATGACCCCTGTAGAACATAAGGTCCTTGAGAGCAGGAACTACATCATACCGATCTTTGTATCTTACTGTCTAATGCACAGTAGGGATAGAGATAGAGAGTAGACCTGTGACTTCGCTGTTAGAAAGAACTCCTGGATGAGAAAACTCCCTCAGTGTTCCCTAGAGCAGAGTGTGACTTGTGTAGGGTCACACGGCCAGTATATGTCAGAGGCCAGACTTGAACCCAGAGGACCCTTTCATCTACATTAGGGAAAGACACCCTTTGAACAAGATAAATCAATGCTCATATATACACAGGGCTCAAATACCTTCTATCTTCTGCAGATCCTTACAATCCTAGGAAGGCTGCCTCCCTGACACAATATATTTTTTTGTGTACTTTGCTATTTTTATTTTATTTTTTTTAAGCTTGGATAATGAATGTTCTCTCTGGCAGCTTTGCCAGATTCTGAATTCTAACTCTTAAAAGATTTGGTCTCCTTTCATCCTCAGCCTCTCTCTCCACATCCAACAGGGATTGATCTGGCCAACATGAAGACAGATGGATGGTGCCCACACTCCAATGTTCCCTCTTGAGGGAAGGAGAGCTTCCAAGCAAAGAAAGACATCTTTTTATGAAGAATGGGCCTAAGAGAACATTGAGTCCAGCCCTCATATTTTATGGATACAGAAATGGAGGTCCCCAGAGAGTAACAGGGATGTCTCACAGAAAGTTCGTGGCAAGGTTAGGTCTCTTGACTCCCAGTTGAGGGTTTTGGCTCACAAGAGGCCAGGTGGAGCAACGGACTGAACTTTGAACACAGAATCAGCAAAACCAGAGTTCAAATCTTGCCTCAGACAATTACTAGCTATGTGACCCTGGACTCTATTTGCCTCAGTTTCCTCAACTGTAAAATGGGGATAAATAAGAGCACTTACCTCCCAGAGTTGTTGTAGGTATCAAAATGCATTTTATATTATTTTATATTTCTTTTATCTTTATATACACTTATTTAAATCTTACATTATGTGTATCTGTAAACTTCTTAGCACCATGCCTGACACATGGTATATACATGGCACCAAGCCAGCTACTACAAGAGTGATTTTCTAATTATCCAAATCAGGTAAGCAGTAAACTCCCTGAATTATTCTAGAAAAAGAAAAGAGACACCAAAAATGGGCATTCTGATTGAAAATTATTTCCATGACTAGAGAGTTTCATTTATTATCAGATAGCTAGACCCAGTATGCCATGATCCCAGTAGATGAACACAAACCCAGCAGCTGAGAATCCAGTTAAGGCGGGGTGGGGGGCATTCCACCATCAATGAAACCTGTACCCAGAGGATAGGATGGAATACAATAAATAGAACACAGGGATGATCATGAACACAACTGTCCCTCTTGACTAGCTCAGGGAGTGCTCCCAGGAAGACATTAATATGTGACTGAAAAAGGACATGGGCATAACTATTACTGGATCTGCAGCCATGAGGATTCTCAATAGATGGCAGGATAGACATTATGCCCCCTCCATGTATGAACCAGAGAGTCTAGAACTCTGTACCTGGTGCTCTTGTTAGAAGAGTGCTTTACAAATCCGAAATCACTCCACGTACAAGAGTAATTATTCCTAAGTTCACAGGACAACCAACTATGAGATTAGAAAACTATTTGATTGTTCTTCTAGGATCTGGTTTGAGTATCACAGTTCTGGAGTTGGAAAAAAACCTGGAGGCCACTTACTGTAACCCTCTTCACTTTACAGATGAAGAAACTGAAGCATGAAAGATGAAATGATTTAGTTCAAGGTCACACAGGTGGCAAGTGGCAGAGCCAAGATTCTGCCTCCAAACTGGCAACCTTCGTTCCTCTGTGTCATCTTGTCTGTGTTTCTATCCCACCTTCTCTGCTTGACTTTGATACCCAGGAAAATTCTAGCAGGGATAAATAAAGAGATAGTTGGTGAACCTCTAGAAAGAGAAACAATGATACCAAAAGGCCAGCATGACTTTGTCAAGAGTAAGCCGTACAAGACTGTCCTCGTGTTCTTTTCGGATGGGATTACTGATTTTGGAAACAAAGGGAATATACTGTGCTGACCAAGATTTTTAGCAAAGGTTTAATAAAATACCTCCTACTGGTCTTATGAAGAAAATGGACAGATGTCAATGAAATGATCTTGTAATTAGATGGGCTCAGAATTGGCTGGTTGGCTAGCCACAAAGAGTAACTGTTAATGGTTCAATGTAAATGTGGCAGCAGGTCTCCAGTGGAGTACTCTTGGGATCTGTGCTTGGCCCCACACTGTTCAATACTTTTATGAAAGATGGGGACAAACGCATTGATTATTGGCAAATAGTCCAAATATGAGGGGAACACACACAACGGATGACAGCATCATGCTCCAAAAGAATTTTGACAGAGTAGAGAATTGCACTGAATCTAGTAAGATGACATCCAAGAAAAGTCAATGTGAAGTCTTTAAGCTTTAGGCTAAAAAGAATCAACATCATGATCATAAGATAGGGAGAAACATGGAGAAGCAACAGTTTTCTGAAAAAGGGCTGGAGGTTTTAGCAGACTACAAGTTCGATGAGTCAGCAGTTGTGATAAGGAGGCCAAAAAAGCTCATGGGATCCTTCATGATACTGAGGATGCTGCTTCCAGAAGTAGGAAGATGATCATTTCTCTGTCCTCTGCTCCCATCAGACCTCACTTGGAGGAAAGGGTTTAGGTGTAAGTGCCTTAGTTTAGGAAGGATATCCCTAGATAAGATGGAAAATGTAGAGTGGGGGAGGTGCATCCAGGATGGAGAAGGTCCTGGTGTTCACATCAAATGAGGATCGTCTGAAAGAACTGAGCCTCCATAGGGTCTTGGAGAAAAGAAGACTCAGGCAAAGACATGATTGCTATCCTTCAAATATCTGGAGGGCTATAGTGTAGTGGAGGAAATGGGATTATTCTATTTGGTCCCAGGGAGCAGTGGCAGGGAATTGCCAACAGGTCAATTTGGGTCAGGAAAAACTCCCTACCGATGAGGGCTGTCCCCAAGAGGAATGGGTGACCTCCAGAGGGGGTGAGCTCCACCTTGTGACTGAGGTGATGGCATCAGGGAGAAGAATGAGATATCATTTTGCACATTACAGTTTTGTTTTTCTCTTTTTCAGTGGGAAGGAGAAATAATAAGGACAAAAACCACAGATCTTGTTCATTAAAATAAATGAAATTCAAAAAGGAGAGGTAGTGATCTCCCTTTCCTTGGAGATCACCACTTGTGGGACATGTTAAACAAAGCTTCCTTTGGTGCATGGGCCAGATGAGATGGCCACTGAGGTCCCCAGCATCAGTTCTCGGATTTAGTGACTCTGAGTACAGCCCTTCATGACGACCCCACTGCCTCCCCAAGTCACCACGGACTTACCCATCCATTCCATCTCATTTGATCTTCACAAAAAGTCTGCCAGGGATGCAGGGAAGGGGCGTCAAGCAAACTGAGGCTCAAGGAGACGAAGGGATTTACCCACAAAGAGCTACAAAGTAACAGAACTGGGACAGAAGTCCTGGGATTTCCAGGCCCACTGTTCTTTAGCCAGCAACACTTCATTAACAAAAAAAGATATTCAGTCCTGGAAGGGGTCTTAAAGGGCATCTAAGGGACAGATTAGGAAACTAAGGTTCAGAAAATGTTCAGTGAGTTATTCAAGGTCAACTGGGTAGCACTGGGATTTGAACCCAGGACCTGATGCTCTTCACTTTCACTAAGAATCCTTAAAAATTTGGAAAGAACATCTCATCTTAATCATTCTATCATTTCTGGCATACTAACTTCCAAAATTCTAGAGCTTGGTGGAAGTATCCAACCAGGGACCATCAGGGACCTACCAGAGGCTACACCCAAGTTGTCTGAGGATGGGAGGAAATCACTTTCCCAGTGCATTAGACAAAGTCCCTTAAAGCCTAAAGGCAGATTTAGGACAATAAAAGGATGACATCTGCAACCTCAATCCAACTCCCTTTGCCCCACCAATCACCCTAACCTCTTCATAGCAAACCAGGTCCCTTCCTGAACACAGAGTACTTGCTCCTTACAAGCCTCAGCTAATAATTCTCCCCAGTTGTACCATGGAAGCTCACTCCCTTATGTCTGATCCTGAGCTATTCTTCAAGGTCCAACTCAAATGCTAGCCTCTCCATGAAGCCTTCCTTCCCAGGTCCAACCCATAAATGCGGAGTTTCTGAGTATTATCATCCACAGTAGTTTTGTAATTATAAATATATTACATATGTATATATAATATATAGTCACATAATATAATCCAGAGGTATATTTTTTTCAGGTAAAGAATTATTTATATTTGAACAACAGAACTTGAATTTAAATTCAGGTCTTCTGACTCCAATATTGATGCTTACTTAGCTTCCCTACGAACATATAATCATCCTGAAGTCAGGACTAAAGTTTAATCATCTCTCTACCTGCATAAGATAAATGCTTGTTGAAGACTTTTTCATGAAAGTCAAAGTCAGAAGTCTTGGGTTCAAATCCTGGCTTTCATACTTACTACTTGTGTGATCTTAAAAAAATCACCTAACTCCTTAGAGTCTCAGTTTCCCCATCATTAAAATAAGGAGGCCACACTCACTAATTTCTAAGATTCCTTTCAGCTCTGAATCTATGCATTTATGATTCTATAAGACTCATTGTTCCCCCTCAAAAAATAATTTAAAATAGAGTTCAGAAAGGACATAGATAAATGAGAATGTGGTAGCCAAGCTCCCCCTCATCTGCAGACAAGACATTCTCCTTGGGCCTCAATTTCCTCTATAAAATGAGCTCCAAAGTATCCATCATAGAATTATGGTTTAAGAACTAGAAGAACCCCCAGAGATCATCTAGCCTAACCCATCTTATTTAATGAGCAGAACCAGGAAAACACTGTACACAGTAACAACCACCGTGTGCAAGGACTGTTTCTGATAAACTTAGCTCTTCACAGCAATGCAAGGATCTTAAACATTTCCAAAGGACTCGAGGCAAAATGCCATCCACATCCAGAGAAAGAACTATGGAATTTGAACACAGAATGAAGCAGACTATTTTCTTTTGTGTTATGTTTTGTTTTTTTCTCATGGTTTCTCCCATTCATTTTAACTCTTCTATGCAACATGACTAGTGTGAAAATATGTTTCAAAAGAATGTATGTGTAGAACCCACATAAGATTGCATGCTGTCTCAGGGAGGGAGGGGAGAAGGAAGGGGAAAAAACATAAAACTTACAGAAGTAACTGTTGAAAAATGGAAACAAATTAATTAAAAAAAACTCAGCTAGAGCACCAGTCCATAGACAATATTAAATCCTTACTGTGTGCCATGCACAGAGGTTAAATGCCCAAGGTCACAGAGGTCACAAGCAATCCAGCCACAACTTGGACTCAGCTGATTTGACACAAAAGTCAATACCTGCTCCATTGTATTTTGCTGTCTCCAGATCCTATGCACCGTCTAAGTTAGAGGGGTTTGACCAAGGTCAAAGGGCTTCCAGGACTCCACATAAAAAAAGAATCAAGTGGACCACTGATCCCTGGTACCTTCCTTAGAACAAGAAAATCCCCAAGTTCAGGGGCACCCCAATTCTCTGCTCCTTGTGCATGGTGGTCAGAGATGTAACCTCACAAACCACCCATCAAAGGATGATCAGAAGTTACATCACCCCTCCATGGGGCCTCCCCCACAATGAGCTAAGTTACAGGCAGCCCTGGAAGTGACCTCATCTCACAAGCAGGGTCATACCCCAGGAAGACTACTTTCTTCCAGGCCTTCCGACCTGAGCCCCCTAAGCCAATTGTTTCTCTGGCTTCATTTGGTCCTCCCCTGCATTCCACCCCAACTGTGGGGCACTGACTCACACTTCTTTCATCACTATTTGGAAGAATTTGTTCTGGAAAAGAGGAACCAATGACCTGGTGCACTGGTCAATGAATCCTGGTCAAATGAGCCCCATCTCCAACAAGAGGAAGTTATGGCTGGGTGGTACTATTCCTTGTCATGGTTAGGTCATTGTTCTAGCTGCCTGACCAATGCTTTTTTCTCCATGTTAGGCTGATGCTCTCTAAGTTCCATTTCAACTCTAGGATTCAGACTAGAGAACTGCCAACCTGAGTTTGGGGAATCTATCACTTAACTCACCCGTGTAATCTTGGGTGGGTCACCTTCCCTCTCTAGGACTCAGTCTTCTCAACTGTAAAATGAGAAGACTGGATTAACTAAGACCCTTCCATCTAAGTTCCTAGACAACTTCTTTCTCTTAAACCTCTTAAACCAAATACGGGGCTTGATTTTCCTACTGGGAAATCCATTCTATTCCAACTAAGTTCTTCCAGGTGCACTAAGGGTCATCAGGGTGGCAACTTCAGACTAAAAAGCTATTTTAAGAATCTCAGAGAAAGCTTGGGATCCACCAGGAAGATTCTCAAATTCAAAGTATCAGAGGACAGATCTGGGCAAGATCTTCCGCACCCCATAAAGGGCTTTAAAAAAATCAGGGAATAGAAAATGGCACCTGGCCATTCCACCAAAGGCTGAGGAATTATAGGTAAAGATAGAAAAAAGAGTTTTCCTTCTTCTTATGCAGAGGTGTCCTTGCACCTCCCCCCTCCCCAGTTATTAGCATTACTCTTTTCAAAGGCTAAACCTAATTTCATCTCCTTCCGTCTGAATCTCAAGCCATTCTGGGAGGTACCAAAGATTCCTCTGCCCTCACCAACATTAGCAACACATACAAATCTAGCACCATCTGGTGAATTTCTATAACATGCTTCAAACAAAGGTTTTGTAAAGATCAAGCAAGATATATACCCCTCTCCTTCCAAATCCCCACTCCCAAAATATGTAAGAAGAACAGCTGGACAAATCCTCTGGCTACATGGCCATCAGTTTCCCCAGTCTGGTCTCTTCTCCCAGGACCCTCCCTAACAGCAAACAGTAGGCAACCCATCTCCAATCAGGATTCTACACACGCCTAGAGTAACTCATCAGTCAATAGGGCCGTTCGCCTCTCCAGCTCGCTAGACTGCTGCGACAATCCATCATTCAGCGTGGCCCAAGCATGAGAAGGAAAATGGTGGAAAGTTTGGAAAAAAAAAAATCTCATTAAGCCATTTTTGTCCTTCACCAACTGCTCCAACTTCTCTCTCCACTCTGAAGACAGCAACCCTGAGTGAAGGGAGACTGCATCAAATGCTGCACCATGTATTAAATGCCTACTGCATATGGGGCCTGGCTCTGAGGGAACTGTAACATTAAGAAAAGATATAGACTCAGTCCCCATGGAATTTATAGAATGTGAAAAGACCAGCCCCAAAGGAAGATATAGTACTACCCAAAGTTACTATCTGAGGATTAGAATGAAGATGACGAAGTGATTTTTGTCAAGGGTTTTGCCAACTTCTGGGCCTCTGATCAAACCCTGTCTGGCAAGAAATCTGGTCATTTTTATTAATATTATCTGCATTTTACAGTTGAAGAAACTGAAGCAAACAGAGGTGAAGTGAGTTTGCCAGAGTCACACAACTACTAAGTATCTGAAGCTAGATCTGAATTCCAGTCTTATTGACTTCAGGTCTAACGCTCTATCCACTGTGCCAACTAGCTGGCCCCAAGGCAATCAGAGAAAGCTTGGCATTTGAAGATGACATTTGAAATGAGTTCTAAAAAACAGAGAAATTCAATGGGAGAAAAATGTGTGAATTCAATTCATCAAGCATTTATTAAGCACCTACTAAGTATCAGGTACTGGGGATAAAAAATAAAAATTCAAAAATGCAGTAATGACCATCCTGCAAAATAACATGAGCAAAGAATCAGAGGTAGGTGAGCTAAGATATGGAAGGAAAGGGAGAGTGAAAAGGCCCCTCAAGGAAAACATCGAAGCCCACATTTCTAGAAATCAAACTTTGAGATCATCTGGCATCCAGGGCTTGATTCTTAAGTTGGGATCTGGGAATTTATTAAGAACTATTTGAATCACTGTTTTGATGTAATTGCTTTACTGTGGAAACCTCTGTATTTTACATTACGCATTTAAGAAGATTATTCTGAGGCGTGGGTCCCTAGATTTCAACAGACATAAGGGTTGACACCAAAAAAGATTCAGAATACCTGATGAGATGATCCAGCCTCACTTTTCAGCTAAGAAAACAGGTTCAGAACCAGAACAGGACCTACCCAAGAACACAGAGAATACCCGGACTTGAACTTGAGCCTTCTAACTTAGAATCAACACTTACTGATGGTTCTGAGGGTCTCCACCTTGGTGAATAAAATGCTGTAAAACAAACTACACATTTTAGAGACACAAACCACTGGCAGTGTGACTTCAGAAGGGTACCATTGCTTCTCTGGGCCTTGGTTTCCCTGCCTGTGAAATGGAGGATGGCCCTGGACAGTCAGTCTGATGGGACACTAGAAGGTGACCTCAGCTTAGCCTGTGAGGCTTCTCCCCTCCACCCCTCCACTCTCTAGCTGACTACTCAATGCAATGGTGGGCTCACTGTCAGGCTGGCAAAGTAACAGTCATGGCCCAGAAACACAATGGAAAAAAATATTTCAACTTTTTCCCCCACCTCCAGTTAGGAAATCCTGAGCTAACCATAAACCCAGCTCTGGAAATCATTGAGCAAAATGCCAAATTCTGAAGGATGCCCCAGAGGCTCCTTAAGAGAGCCCACGAGGGAGCTCTGGGGGCTGCTGCCAGGCAAGCTCCAGGGGTTGCTGCCAGTGGGTAGGAGGCATATGGCAGCAAAAGAAATTAGAAGGCCCAGAGCTGAATCCTGTCCTGGACACTTGGGCCCTTTGAGGCTCATCCACCTCCTTTGTAAAACAGAGCCCTTCCCTTTGGTAGCACAGCAGAGCAAGAGAAAAGATCTTGGAGTCAGAGCAGCTAGGGTGTCAGCTAGGTGACCTGCACCTCTCCGAGGTTCAGAGTCCTCGGGGAAGGAGATCACTCTCCAAGATCTCCAGCTTTGAACTGATGATCCCACAAACCTTAAAGCATTAGAGAAATACAAACTGCTTGCTAATCCAGGAGCTCTTAACCCCTTTTGTGTCCTGGACCCCTCTGGCAGTCTGCTGAAGCCTGTGCTAATACCCCAGCTGCTCTGATGCCAAGCTGTTTCAGAACCCTGTAAATGCATAATATGAAATAACGTAATATAAAACAAAATGCAGAGGAATTACAAAGAAAGTAACTTACATCAAAATATAATTATCAAAATATTTTTTAAAAAAAGTTCCCAGACTCCAGGTCTTTACTGTTAGTCCTTCAAGCAGAATGCCCCCCAAACCCTCTTCAAGGTGATCATGTCAATGTTACAGTTTCACTTCCCAGAATGAGACACAGATAGATAGCCTGGAAAGTGAAATGGAATGGTTTCAGAGGCGCGGTTCAAATCCCACCTCTGCTGCTTGCTACCTGGCTGACCTTGGCAAATCATTTCCCCTTGAAGGCACTCTGCTTCCATATCGATAAAAGAGGAGGGTTGAACAGTATGACCTCTGAGGTCCATCCCAGTTCTAGATCTGTGACTGACGACCACTCTGGGTATTAGGGTCCCCCCTCCAAGCGCAGCTGCTCGGATGAGAAAAGAAACAAAAAACTCTTCCTGTAAACTGGACCACACATAGGCAGTTCATGAAGTCCTTTCCGGGCCTGGAGAAAAGGAACTCACTTTGGCTCAGTGGGCCACAGCCCACTCAGAACAAAGGCCTGCCACAGTGAAGGGTAGATTCCAGCTGGACCTCCCCTCATTCTTCCAAGCCCTACGTGGGGGATGTCAGGAGAGCCTGGGGGCTAGCAGGCCCATCTGCGTGTTCTCTCTGAGCCTCATCACCATAACCAGGTTGATTCCAGAGCTGCTGTGCCTCTGCCACTACAGAGGAGATTAAAACACAATCAAGTCGAAAGTTATCCCCCCCCAAAGCCACCTAAAACAGAACAACTCCAAAATAAAACCAATTTACATATTTTAGACCAAATTAAAGAGTAAAAGCTCAGGAATCCCTTTTAATAGCCTGAATAATAAATGCACGTTTATGTAAAGCTGCCTCGGGGGAATGGTTACTGTAAGGACAACTTCTCCAATATTATTCATAAATATCACTTTTGTTTTGGCATTAGAGGGAGAATCCAGGCTTCTGGGAATTGTGCTCTCTGCACCCTCGTGGATTGCCGCAGATAATTAATATTGACAAAGAGCAACCAGCCCAGTATTTTCTATGCCTATCAGAGGCCTAACAGGAAACACCATGAAAAGGAACGCATCAAGTTCTGTTGAAATCAGGAATCGTGAGTTTCTGGTCTTCACTCTTAGGGACAGGTTACCCTCTGTGCCTCCATGGTCCGAAGCCCAAGGCCATGAGCAGAGCTGCCTTTATGCATGAGATGTCAGGCAGATTCTTCAAAGGGTCCACTTTTCTCTACAGCTCAGGCCAGCCTGCTGTTTTTCATGTAGAAACTAGAGAGCAACACTGCTCACAGGGAAGTATTCAGCTCCGCAGTATGAAGAGAGCTAGATCCTTAGAAACTGATTCTGGCTCACATCAGGGCACTAGGTGGGACAGTCTCCAGTGCTGCTGTATCACACACACATTTTCCACATGGACCAGTTAAAGGAGCTGAGATCCATCTGACAAAGGTCATGGATCCCTCCGTGATTTGGTGGAATGACCTTCAGGACTGGTCACAGGGACGAAATATTCATCTCACTCATCCCACTCTGCCTTTGTGTGAGAATGTGAGAGCATGTACTCTGTCTCCTCAGCTAGACTATGTGTGCCTTGAGAGCAGGGGCCATGTTGAACTCCTGGATCCCCTGCAGTGCTGGTGTGGGGCTTGGTACAGGGCAGATGTTCAGGAAATGTTTGCCAAGCAAATGAAGGGCAGTACAGAAAACACATTTTTACCCATGTAACCAGGACATATCATACAGGAGGTGATTGAACACATACAAAGGGAATCTACTGGGAAATGTCTGATTCTAAAAACAACAGGGGACAAGGGTCATGGTCAATGGGCCACTCCCAAGAGAGGTTCAACCCAAAAGAAACATCCCTCCACATCACTGTCTCCAGCTGAGTTGGGCAGGACAGGGCCCAGTGAGTGACCCTCAGCAGCCACCTTATTCAGACCTCAAACAAAGTGGGCAAAATCTAGATAAGATGGCCCCATGAGGCTCTCCTTACCCTTGTATGTACCTCCACTGTCCTCTTCCTCTCTTTGACCTACATCTCAACCACATTCTTTAGTAGACCCCCTGGCCCCAAACTCAAATCTCTAGCCTAGCAAACAACCTTTTTTCTCCTAAGACAAAGACATGAGGGAGGAACATAAATTTAAACAGCCTTAAAAAAAAGAAGCAGCCTTTAATGCTACTATCCCAAGAGATATGGTTCCTGTCAGAGCAGAAACTAGCACCAACATTTCTCTGTATACCGCATCCCCACTCACCCTGACCCAGCACCATCCTAGGCATACTTTAAAAGCTCAAAAAACAGACAGACATCTATAAGTGGTAACCATAAGGAGGACACAGGGCAAAGGGTTCTAGTACATACACATGGCACACACCTGGCCTCTATTTTCAAAATGGTCAAGTGTGAGAAACTGGATTACAGCATCTATGTGGCACTTTAAGATTTGTAAAGAATTTTAGGTCTTCTCATTTGACTTATCTTTTTAAAAAAGGTAAAATACAATTAATGCAAAGAAAGGAAGGGAGAGAGGGAAGAAAGAAGGAAAAAGAAGAAAGAAAAAGGAAGGAGGAAAAGAAAGTAGGAAAGAAGGGAAAAGAAGAAAGGAAGGAAGGAAGGAAGGAAGGAAGGAAGGAAGGAAGGAAGGAAGGAAGGAAGGAAGGAAGGGAGGGAGGAAGAAAAAGAAAGAAGAGAGGGAGGGAGGAAGAAAAGACAGTCCTGTTAAATGGGGAGCAAGAGTATTCTTGACAGTAATATGTTCAAATTTAAATCTGACAATCACTATTAAGTGCTTACTGTGTGTAGGAACTGGTAGGCACTAAAGTAACAAAGATGAAGGGGGAAAAAAACCCAGCTCAGAGCCTGCCTGCCAGGGGCTTACTTTATTTCCTGAACAGATGATCAAGTCTATAATTCACCAGAGTAAATAAATTTTTCCTTGTGAATCTTTGGCAGCACATTTACCATTACAGACTCTCATACTTCATTACTCTCATAAAGATACCTAGATACAAATCAGTCTTTCAAAAAGAAATTTTTATTCTTAGATCAGGATCTTGAATGGTTTAAAAAAAGTGAAGAGTTAATATCACTTTCCATGGCAAGAGCTCACCAGTCCCCTTCCAGCTAGCCTCCAGAACTCTGCAGCCTTCTGCACCCTACCCTGATATTCTTTTCCAAAGATGAGCACGAAGACCTAAATCACATTTTCCACTATCAGCTAAGTAAGAGCACCCCCACAAAGCCAAGAACAACAATGGTGAAAACCTTATTTCCTAACATTCTCACTGTCTTTTCAAACCAAACTGAATTAAGAATTCCTTCCAGACTCCCACAGATTACCTTCTTTATGGAAGAGAAAGTCTTCGGTACTCAGAAGAGACACAATTCAAAGAGAAAACAATAAGTGAGGGTGTCCCTGGGCTGTGGAGCCCCAAGGAGGAAGACATACACTTACATGCAGATTTCAACCAGCCCAGGCAGAGCTGGGCTCCCAAGGTGAGCAACTGTGGGGAACGGAGCTTAGCCTATCTATGCCCCAGCTAGTTATGGGCCAGGAGGAATGCACACTAAAACCAGCGGCTTCAATCCCTCCTAAAACACCATTTCCAGTGGTTAGATTTCTAACACGGATGGGATGGACGAGGAACACTCTGATTGAATACTTAATTACATTACTGACAAAGGGTCAAAACATGGGTATTCCATGTCACAGACCAGGGCAAGAGGGAAGGTGGTAAGCTGCCCTAATGTATGCCTGGTCATAGTCCATGTTAGATCCTTGGGGTATCCCATACCCCTATCCTCAAATATATTCTTTTCTTCCAAATCACTGTTCCCATTTCTAGTTATCTCAAATTATTAATATGTAATAGGCAATGTGCCGCCCCCCATCTTTTTTGACAGTGGAAAGTTGATGACCTAAAAAAAGACCTCTGTCCCTAAAATACAGATACCAAAAATAAACATGCCTCATCTAGAAATTACAAAGGGATAAAACAAAAAGCACAAAATGATCTGTGTGTACGTATCACACACTCACACATCCCTCTTCAACCTCCCCTCCTTTCCTTTCTCGCCCAACCTCCCACATTAGCCAAGACTCTCATTTTAGTAGGAACACAATCACTCATCTCAAAAGTGCTTTCCATCTTGGGCATTAATAGCATGCCCTCTGACACAGAGCCCACGGATGGTTTCAGGTGGCAGCAGGTAAAGGCACTAACTTTCCTGAACTCCGCAGGCTTTATGGACTAATTCAGTGTTTCCCATGTTGGTCATTCTGAAGTTTTACCTATTCTAGCATAAATGGGCTTTCTGAGGGGATCAGAAGATGCTTCCAATGGCAAGGACTATCTCTTCTCCAGCCCCTCCGCCTTCATCTACATGGACTCATATGTTTGCATACACTCACACATATATTTGGTCATGTCACCTAGTCACAAACGCATATGTAGACACATGCGCTATGTAAGAGGACAGAAGGATGGTTTCTTGTGATGTAAGAACGGGACAAATTCTGTTTGGCCTGGCCAAACAACTGGACAGTGCGCAAAGTAGCCAGCTCTGAAGGTTCAAACTGTCTGTACCCCTTCCTTCCCCAAAAAACCCCTGATGACATTGAAAAAAAATACTGCATTGCACCATTTACTAAGGCAAAGGAGTATATCTGGCGGCAGCTGCCCACTGTACAGCAACAAATACACATTTTAACGTATCCAAGCATGTACATGAAGTGTCTGGTGGTCACAGATTGCAGAACAGACAAGGAGATCTATCAAGAAGAGTGCACCTCCAGAGATGCGCAATGTAATCCATCACACACATACACACACACACATACACACACAGTCCTTGCTTGTGGGACCCAGAAATTCTGTTTGCTTTTCTGTAGACTTTGTGTGTGGGGGTCCGTTTATTTTTTAATTTAAGTGAGGCCTGAGTTGGTAGAGTCCAACATAGCTTGCTTACGAACATGAGTCTCTCAATGCAGATAAAATGTGCGCTTTCTCCACATACTTGAAGGAGATATAAATAAAGGTGGAAGAGAATTAAACCAATCTAAAACTCAAGCAACTTACATTCAAGTCACCATCTTGCTGTTAAGTACTTCTAAGTTGAAAGCTGCTGTCTCTAGTCCCCTGGAAAGAAACGCTTTTGGAAACATCAATGCACACTGTAAACACCCCTTAAAAAACTCCATGACTTCTAAGGCTTCCCATTTCCTTTTGGAGGATTCCTAACAGAGAGGGTTGAGTAATAGAACTGAAAGCCACTTGTACCCATCAACAATCACCAATGCCCCACCACAGAGATCATTCTCCTTAAATGCCCATCACTCAGGCTAGTGGCTATTATTTCCCCTTAAAACAGATACCGCATCTTTCAAATACACACATACACAAATTCACAGAATTTTAAAAAATTAAAGAGAAGATTCTGACATGAAGAGAGAAAAAAGTTTTTTAAGGGGGCTATCCAACCCAAGAAAGTCAAGTTAGGCCATCCATATCCATGGTGGAAGGAAGGTCGAGGTGAATGAAGGAAGAGGATGAACGCAGCTGAGAGGGTCACAAATGGTTAAGGGATTTCTTTTTAATCAAAACACAAATAATTCTTTTAAATCATTTATTCCTGAACTATGAGTTTCCAAATTACTTCCCCTTCCCACATCCCCAACCCCTTATGTTTATTTATTCCCTGCGTCTCTGAGTTGAGTGATTATGCTGTGTTTTCTCTGAGATCCCGAAATTCACAATCCTCAAAACTGCTTGAGAAATATTCCTAGCCAGACTTTCCACTTAGGAAACAGCCCTCTGTGTTAGCTTACCACCCGGAGATAGCAGAAAGGGGCATTTTTAAGACAAAGGAAGGACAAAGATCAGTAGTGGAAACACGTGCCTTTGTTACAACCTGAACCCAAATGACAGTCCCTGAAATGAATTTTCCATTTTTCTCCATTGCCCCACAAAATAAAAAATATCAAAATAATTACTGGAAATAAAACTAAACCTCAATGATGAGCATTTTCTAAGGAAGCCCAAAGGATCCAACATCTTTAAAAAAGCCTGGTAGGCAGGGAGTAGAAGTTTCTGAAATTAGAACACAGAATCAGGGTTTAGGTGGGACTAAAACATCTATTTTATGCCTTGTTGAGGGAAGAAATGACAGTTTGGACCCTGAAAGTTTAAAAAAAAGAAAAAAACAATCTATGTCATTCTGTCCCCCAAAAAGATCTAACGCAGAAATCTCATTGAGAAAAAAGCTGAAGGGAAGATGAGGACAGGGAATGTGAAAGCTTCCATTTCTCATAATATCCACTTACAGATATCCTCCTCCTTTCATCTGAAGGCCATGAGAGCTGTGATGGCCATTCCCACCTTTCCCTCTTGAGAAAGGCTGAGTGCCCAGCTAACCTTCCTTTAAGTGGCTGGAAGGGAAAGAGTCTCACCAGCACCACCAGCCCCCATCCTCTCTACCACTGTCATCCATTCCCCATCTACGTGCCTACCACACCTTCGGGAGCCACCAGTACCCACCATCGTGGAAGGAAGGGACTTGGGCTAGATCACACTGATTCTGAGTGTGGATGAATGCATGTGCCGGAGTGCCCACCTGTGCCCCTGCTACTCGAGACACTCACAAATGGCCATCTCTGCTTGTTTGTTTTATAAAGACCAGTTTTGCCGCTGGGAAGACTCAGAAGCTGATAAATCAGCACCTCAGCCCAATGGAGAGCAACCAGGAGAAGAGACCACTGCGGAGCTTAGAAATGAAGGCAAGCCAAGGGGGGAAAGGACAAAGATTTATGGGGAAATAGATTTTTTTTTCCTTGCAATTTCTATGAGCAAATAGACGGTCAGAGAAAAGATGAGATGGTCCTGAAATGATTACCTTTCCACATTGCCACCTGCTTTTTCCAAGTTAAAAAAAAAAAAAATCCCCTGATCCCTCCAGACCTAATCTCTACCTCCCTCCTGCTCTCTGAGGGACAACATTTGCTGGAAATTTCTAAGAAATGATTTGCAGGCACAATCAGCTGGGCAACTTCCCGATTACGCTGCTGTCAACTTCATTCAATATAATTTACATTTTTTTCCTCCTTGCCATTTTTTACACGTACAATTTGCAGCAAGGAAAAGCATGGGGGAGAGGGGCTGAAAAAAGAAGATTCCCTTCTCCCTTCCCTCCATTCTCCCTTTTTTTCCTCCCCCCCTTAAACAGAGAGAGGCGAACGAACAGATGCTTAAAAATAGATTTCTGGAAATCAGCGTACAGCAGTCAGAAATGTAATTAACACCTCTTTATAGGGAATAATTAAAGTTGTGAGGGCCGGCTTTGTGGCCGGGGAATCGAGGGGCCCCCGCCCCCCGGTTTCCGACACTGTTTGCAGTCTTCTCACACGACAACCACCTGCTCCCCCTCCTTGGCTTCCCCGATGCCTGTTTCCCCGGCAACCTTTCATTCTCTCTTCCTCCCAGAGATGGCTTTCAGTGGGCCGCTCAGTCTAACCTTGTTTGTTTTACACCCATCACAACAAGCAAGAAGACAAAGGCAGCCTCCAGAAGAGGAGAGAGACCCCAGCTTTGTCCTTCCCTACCTCAGCACCCATCTACAGGGCAGCCGGAGCAAGGGTCTGATGGGCACTTTTCTGGGGGTGGCTTAAATATTCAGGCCATGGATATATGAATTTTCAACATTTTCCCCTTTCCATTCCCACCTCAAGCGCTGACATTTATTAGTCTGAAGAGCTTCTTTAAGGATCTGGGGGGGATGCGTAAGAGGGGAGTTTCTGATTTCTTGTTCAGAAAAGGAGGCACCAAAAATAGACTTACTACTCTGGCAAGAAAGGAATTTTTTTGACTAGCCCCCCCCATCCTACCTCCCCCTTTCATAGCAAACAATCTTTCTTCACAGTCTTGTCTGATTCTACCAAAAGAACCCCCCACCCCCACCCCATCCTTCCTCCTTTCCTGGCATGCACTTGGGGGAAGGGATGCACAGGTCACTTAGACCATCAGTCATGGCAGAATGTATGAAGGATTGAGGAACCCCAATTTAGAAGACCTCAGCAAGCTCCAGGACATCGTGACTGTCACAGACACCAGTCCAGGCTTGACTGGAGAGTGTGTTCATTGGAAGAGATGGAGAGAGAAAAGGAGAAAGAGAAACAGGGAGAGGGTGTGTGTGTGCGCGCGCGTGTGTGTGTGATAAAGAGAGAGAGAGAGAGAGAGAGAGAGAGAGAGAGAGAGAGAGAGAGACAGAGAGAGACAGAGAGAGACAGAGAGAGACAGAGAGAGACAGAGAGACAGAGAGAGAGAAGGCACTGCCATTGTATCCAGGTCCATATTTCCCTGTCTTTTAGGATGCTTGTAGAAAGACACAATTGGGTGACCTGCCAAGCCATCTAAGATCCACAACCCATTGCTCCCCCTCTAAACACCTACACACACACACACACACACACACACACACACACACACTCATGGACACGCGTGTCTCCCGCCCCGGCACCACCACGCAGTCTCCAGCCCATTCACTTACCATATTTAAGCCACTCCACTCCATCCGTGACGGGAAGATGGACCCTCACACGGTGTCAGGAGCAAAGAGAACGTTACGTAAAAGCTGGCATTCCTTCCAAACGCCCTGCTGCCCGCCCGGCGAAGCCACCCATCCCCACACACGCCAGGCTCCGCGACACATGCATGCCTCCTCCTCCTTTTTATGAGGTCATGACAGGGGACTCTTTGAAATACAATATGCAGCATTTACCCAAGTCCAGAGATATTGCCCTGCCTGCCCACCCTCCTATGCCCTCTGCGCAGTCCAGCCAAATGCCACTGCCCACAGCGCCAGGTCTTGGGTGAAGAAGGTCTACATTTTCTATGCCAAAATGTAGATGAGACCCAAACCCTGACACTCACCTCACCCCACCCTCCACTAAAAAAATCTCAAACACACATCCACACACCCTTTTTCAACCTAAAATAAAAAAAAAAAATCCCTTGATTCAGCCTTTCCATTTTTACTGAGCTCTCTGAAGAAAGCAGCGGCTTTTCCCACCCACCCCCTCCACCTTATTTTGAGAAGGAAAAAAAACAAACCACAATGACCTTAAAAAATAAACGACTTAGTGACTATCACCCCCCAGGCTGCCCTTCCTTACTGGATATGCCGACACCATCCACACACCAAGGAGCTAGTCAATGAAAGAGGAACCAACAGAAAGTAAAAACCCAGCACGAACAGAAGGCTGGCTGAGGGTGTAGACAGACAGGCTTCTTTTCCTTTTAAACTGCAGTCACACAAACAAAGAATATAAATTTACCAATACCTACCATCACCATTCTTAGAGGCAAATATTGGGTCGCGCGGGGCTTCGATTCCTCTTAGAATTTGCAAAGGTTTCAGGTTTATTATAATTAATAGGATTATTTCTGATCCACAAAGCAAAGTGCAGACATTAATGTAGTCAATCACAATTTTTTTAACGAGAGGGAGGGTTTAACAAAAGGCCAAAAAAAAAAAAAAAAGAGGAAAGAGGAGAGCTAAGCGCGGTGTGTTCGGAGCCCCCCAATTCTAGGATGTAGGTAAGAACTGAATAGAGAGCCTTGCTGAAAATTGGCTTCCAGCCTCTCCTTTTTACATCCATTTATGGGACCATCTGTCAGCCAGAGCCCAGCGCCCATTGGCTAGGGAGACCGAGGGAGGCGTTGAAGCATCAGGCGCTATTTAAATTAGCTCCTGCCAGATTGACGATGTTAATGATTCGCTGACCTCTACAACAACAGAGACCACATTTCTGAACTGCTTCGTGTGTCTAGTAATTAAGGCCCAGCTGAAAGCAACAACATCTATGCATGTATTTTTTTTTTTAACCCATCTCCTCCCTCCCCATCCAGGCACTCCCCACAAGGGCAAGTCACCCGTGGCCATCTGCAAACCTTCGCCTCTTGAGGGTCCTACCTTCCTCCCCTGGACAGTCCAAGGGTTCCACCATCCACTCCCCATTCTGACGCCTGTTTTTTTGGCCTGCCCAGTGGCTTTCTACTCAGCTGTATGGCTGATGGCTTAAAAACACAACAGAACCTTAACTGGGGTTGCTCAGTATCATTGGTTGGACTACGGAGATGCCTGTTCTGTCTAGAATGGGGGGACTGGGCGGGAGGGACCTGAGCTGGCATTTCTAGAAGAAGGCAACTTCAAGATGTCCCCCCCCCCATCCCCCACTGCTACTCTGGGATCTGCCTAAGGAACTTTAGGGCTGAGGGTGATTTTCTTAATGGAAGGGGGTGGGGTGGGGGGTGGGGGGTGGGGAGAGCAGCTGTGCAGACTCACTCGCCTATCTCACTGCATTGTTCCTTCTTTCTAGCGAAGGGAAAATGATGAATGACTTATTTTAATGGAATTATTTCTCAACTCTGGAAGGGGCCCAACTGGCATGACCATGCCCCTCCCTCTCTTGGCCTGTACCCACTTGACAGACAACAGTAGCGGTGCCCTCTGAGACCATCGCAAGCTGCAAACTTGGACACAAATTGGACGGGGGGTCTTTTCACTGCTCTAGATTAGGAGAGGCAATGTGTCCCTTGCCCCCCATTGGTGTTCACAAGGGCCTATCAAGGCTCCACACTGATTACATAAACACACACACACACAGAGTTGGTATGCCCAGAATACACACTCAGTGCACCTGCCCTGGCCTGGCTGGCTGGCGCAGCTGCTAATCTTGGTGAATGACTGTCTCCCCCAGAAACATCTTCCCTTTGGAGTCAATAAGTTTACTAAGAAATAAACCCAGGTCACAAATATTCTCAAAGATAGCACCAAGGTTCACTCTGGTTGAAATCCTAAAGAAAAAGAAGTGGAGACATGAAAGGGCACCAGTGGGCTTCAAGTTCATGGCTTCCTGGGAGTGGAGGAAAAACTGATGTTCCTCATTACAAGTATCAGGTCTGTGGTATGATATCAGGAGCGCAAATACCAGAAACACAAGACTCTTTTAGGTAGATTATGGAATCATGTGTTTATATCTGTATGTGTTGGTGCGTGACTATTTCTCTTTTGTGTGTGTGTACTTGTGGGTTTTCCCCCCTGTATTTAAACAAATCACACTGCTCAAAATAAAAACACAAGGAAATCAGAACACATAAAATATTAAACAGACGGCTGCTTCAGGTGGAAAAGACAGAGCACAGTCTGATTTCCAGGTGACCAACTCAGCTTCCAAATGAAGGGCACCTAGAGTCACTTGAGTTTTTTCAATTTTTGCTGAGCTGGGTAGGGCCACAGATGCATTTGTGGGTTCCCTGGTCTATGTGGTTTCATTATGTGTACAAAAGCAATACATATGTGCTCCCTGACACGCCAGCAAAAAGTCTCATGAGCACAAGTATGACCTGGCCAGTGTTAAAATATCGTGGGGTACAAGCCCCAGAAACAATACTCACAAAACCCTTGAGAAAAGACGTTTGCTTGACAAAAAGTGTTTGGTCCGTATTTCTACAGAGGTTATTAAAAATAACGAAGGCAAAGAAAAGGTCCTCTTTTCCCTGGTATTCCCAGCCTCCACACCCTTCAAGCAGGGGATATAAAAATTAAAATAGGTCCAGCCCGAGACGTTCCAGTCACTTCTCTGAAGCATTATAAAGTATACCTTAATGGCAGATGCACTTTGCCCAAGGCCTTATCTTGGCTCCAGAAACATCCCCAGTCTCTAGTCTCTCTCTGAAATCCTAAAACAAATGCCCTAAGCATCCTCTGAGGTCTTTTCTTTAAGGACAAAGGCAGAATCCAATTGTTGAGAAAAGTCAACCTTATTATCAGATTTCCAATAGGACCATTCATCTCTGGGAGCAAAGTGCTGACCGCTACATCCCAGCACTATGACATTGGTAAAGCATCCGAACCTCAACAGATTATCACAGGAATCAAGTCTCTCAGCTGGCATTCCACACCCCACACCCCCACCCCAATCTTCCAACATCAGGAAGAAAACTTGTCTTCAAGCAATCAAGCCCAAGTGAAAATGAAATAACAAGAGGAGTGGGGGGTTGGGATGGGGGGGGTTGGGTCTGGATTGCTCTTTGCTTACCAGAAATGAGCAGTTTCTGGACTCATTAGTGCCGACAGGGTCCCTGAGATGGCGAGGTCTACCACGAAGACCTCCCAGGGGATACGGATATCTTAGCATTGGGAGCTGCCAGCCGTCCAGCGCCCTCTCCCTCTCTCTCTCTCCCTCTCTCTGTCTCTCTCTCTCTCTGTCTCTCTCTCTGTCTCTCTCTCTCTCTCTCACACACACACACACACACAAACACACACACACACACACATACACACACACAGAGCCCAGATGGACTATAACAGCAGCCAGCCCAGAGTGAATAACTCACCACTCCGTATAGTGGGGAGCTGTGCCCGGCAGGGTCCTAGGCAGCAGCAGCAGCAGCAGCAGCCACTAATCGAGACGGCAAAGAAAAAGGAAAGAGATCAGCCCCATCCCTGCTGAGCCCCCAAAGGAAGAAAAGGAACCTAAAGCCCCAATTCTGCCTCCTCCAGACTTTGCTTGGGCAGAATAAATTAAATCTGATCCTAAGCACACCGAGAAGGGGAAGCGTCCCCTTCTCTCTCCTTCCCCCAACCCCCAGCACGCTGAGGCTACCCAGGCAGGAGGCATGAGATGTTACCTCGGTGTTTAACAAGGCAGCGTTAAGCGTCCGGCTGATTTCAAACATCTTCCCACGGAATGAGATTTCAGGAACACTGGGAAGGCTGCCTTTCACAGCACTCCGGCGGCAACAGCTCAGTCAGTTCTCCCTCACCCCCTGGAGCAGGAGATGGAGCATCTCCCTAGGATGGACACATGGGAGCATCCAGGAGAGGCAGGGAGCAGCCAGGCCAGGAGCACGAGTGGGCTTTGCACGGAGCTCAGCCTGCCCCAGACACTCTTCTGTGAAGTAACAGTTCACTCGGATACCACCAGGTGGGCAGCGTGAACGTTCGCAGGGACCGTCTCAAAAGGCGGCACCTGGGTCCTCCCTCTCTTGGTGCCTTGGAGCAGTGTCTTGCCACAGGATGGGCCAAAAGCAAATCTGGAATCCCAGGCAGGCAAAAGCTGTCTGGGTCTTGTCAAATTAAGTCAACAGGATCCCCCCCCCTTCCCCTGACCCATGCCAAGGGGAAGAAAATGAATTAAAAAAGAAATACCTGCCCAGAGCCCTGATTAGGAATCATAGGACAAGATGATACAAGGTTTATCTGTTTCATTCATTAGGAAGGGAAAAAGAAAGTCAAATAAATCCAGTGGGCAGAGAGAACAGAATTGTCGAGGACCCCTTGGCAAAAGCCTCCTCTAACAGGAATGAGAAATACGCACATTCTGTGTGTATATATGTGTAACATGAGCAGCATCCACACGCGCTCTGAAAAACCAATTCCAGGAAAGACAGAGGCACTCCATCGAGGACAAAATGGAGGTAAGTGTGTAAGGATGCAGGTAACTTTTTTTCCAAGTGACCTTGTATTTCTATTTTGAGTATGCGTGAGTGTGTGTCTCCCTCATAGAACATTTAAGTTTCTTGAGGGCAAGCAAGGCCAGGCTGGACCTCCACGACACAGCACCTGGCACAGAATGAGTGTTTTGGGGTTTGCTTTTCAAATAAATGACTACTGAATGATTAACTTAAGTACCAAGTACAATGATCCCAGGATGGTGTTCTATAGTATCTGGGCAAGTGTGGAAGGGGCAGGCAAAGTGTAAAATGAAAGATGCCAAAGAAATATAATAGTCCCAATGCCCTGACATCCACCTAAAGAAATGAATGAAGAAGAAACCAATGCTATTATTCTAACCCCCTTCCCTACATGCTTCCCCCCAACAAATTCAAATATTGGAAAAAGGAAAATATCCACCACTACCCTATGACCAAAAAAAAAAATTAAAATGAGAATATATTCTCCAGGATTGCCTGAGAGGTACATCCCATTTCTCCAAATCATCCTCCTCATTTCTGTTCACATCTGTTCCAAACTATTGCTAGTTTGGAACTCTAGTTACTTGGGGTACAGAATCCTTCCTGACCTGCTGACATCCTGACTTTACTGTTCCCCAGACATTTGCTGACCCACGTTTAAAAGGTGCAAGTGGAAGAGGAGGTCATCACTGACACAGAAATGAGACATCCTGCTAGAAGTCCCTAGGATTACTTGTCAACAGTCACCATCCCTCACTTCATGAGGAATCTTATTCCTTAACCAAGCACACACACTCTTCTGCTTTATGATGCTAGGAGGGCCAGTTTTTTTTAAATAAATAAGCCAGATATATGGGCTTTTGCTTGACTGGAAAAAATACACCACCCTAGGTCTCCAGTCAAAGGAGGGCCCTTTTCTTCTCCTGGCATACTCGGGCAACAATCAGCCACACATATCCATGAGCCAGCTTCTTCTCGCCTTGAAGTCAAGACAGCATCACTTAATACTACTTAACCTCCTTGCATATATTAAGTTTCAAGTGACAATTTTTAACTGGGGAGCCAGTGAGGGGGGAGTCTCTCATCCATTTCTAGTTCCATGAAACAGGCTAATTTGTACACTCACCATATGTCTTAAACACTAATTAAAAAATGTCACTTTCGTCAAACATTAAAATGTAATCAGCCTAGTAAATAAAATACCCTCGGATTTGCCAGCCTGGGTGTTTATCTCAAGGTAACCTCTGTATTTTGATTACTATTGAAGGCTTTTGATTTGAAATGGAAGAAAACGAAGGGGGGGGGGTCTTACTAATGTACAGTCGCACAAAGAAGAAAAAAAAAGATGAAACATATCTGTAAGGACCACGGCCTGCACTATTGCTACCCCAAGGCAAATTCAACCAATCGATAGCAAACCGCTGACGTCCGGCCATCTGCCAAGTGATGTGGCTGAAACAGGCCTGTGAGAGAGACAACTTTTTTTTCCCTTCCAGAAAGCCTCATTTCCAGGCTATTAGCAATGCACCAGAGCCTTCCGCCCCAGCCAGCTCCTTACAGGGTGTGGCCACAGAGCCTTTCCTGGGAAGGGGCCTGGGCACAGCCTCCCCACCTCCCCCCACAGTCCTTCCCTCCATGAAATCAAGAATTCCATTCGCCTTCCCTTAATATGATTACGGAAAACCATTTAAATACCGTCATCAGCAGCTCTGACCCGACATTTCCCTCTGGTTCAGTTTCTCTCCCTCCCCCTTCCTGCCTGCCCTTGATTAAGCAGCTCCATCCTATGCTCAGGCTCTCATCCCTTAGAAAGGAAAATAGCACAAAGAAACACAGCCTCATGCCTCGAGACCATTTTAAAGAAGATCCGGTTAAAGGTCAAACTTTGCTTTTCATTTAAATATTTGTTTTTCCTTTTCTGTAGGAACACTGGGCCTGTAGTGAGGAGGTCCTTGGAGACTGTCTTGTCCAACGCAGTCATCTTATCAAGGTCCTTGAAAGGGAAAGGACTCAGTCAAACACTCATATGACATGTAAGCAAGAGCTTGGAGGTAACTGACCCCTGTCCTGTGACTCCAAACACAAAGTTTTTATCCATTAAACCACATTTTTGAAAGATCTGAGGTTTTGTGGTGATACAGAAAAAGCCAGTCTGTCTCCACTGATTCACATTTTAGTTAAGAGTCTTTGTATACCCCAAATCATAACCTAGTGGGCCATCTTCTTGGATAACCCACTTGGCATCCACTGAGCATGGATCTGGTAGGAGAGACACATAATCCATCATAGGGCTGGTGCTTGGAGTCTTCACAGCATGGCAGTCAGCTGGTACTATCATGGCTCAGAAAAGTCCCTCCCACTCTATTCTCCTCAGGCCATGAATGGAGTAAGGAGTTCAGTTCTGGGCTCTACCATTTAAGGTAGTCAGGCAGGTAGTTAGTAAAGCATCTACTATGTATGGTAAGCACTGGCTGTGTCCAGAGAGGGCAAACAGGATGGGAAAGGACCTTGTGCCCATGTTATACGGCAACCAGTTGAAGGAACAGGGTACATTTAACCTAGAGAAAAGATGGGGGGCAAGAAAGACATCTCCAAGCATCTCAAGGTCTTGGAATGATTCAGCCCACTTGGCCCCAGAGGGAAGACCAAGAGCAACAAGGCAGTTACAAAGGGAACACTGCAGGGGGATAACAGTGAGCTCTGTTCCTTCCCCTTCACCCTAGAAGCTACAAGTGGCACAGACTAGCTTGGATGGTCGCTAACCTCCCTTCCAACTCTACAATTCCAGGGTCAACTGCCTCAGAGGAGTCCATGAGAGCCCAAGGTCTTATTGTGTTCAGAATCCCTCATGCAGAAATTCAGACACAAACTTTCAAGTAAATAGCCACTGATGGATCTGATGAAGGGGGGCATTGGAGTAAAGGACAATCCCAAGTTCACATCCCAGATCTGGCAATGAAATGGGTAAACCTTCTCTGAGTCTCAGGTTAGTCATCCATAAAATGGGAATAAGGATCCACAGACAACCTAGAACACAAAATTAGCATGAGTCATTCTGACACACCAAAAAGGCCCTAGAGATTTCACAGAATTATCTCAAAGACACAGACAATCTCTCTTGTCCAAGGGGTACCTGCCTCCCTCCTAAATAACTGCCTCATAATTGAGAATCCAGTGGATGAAGTAGCGAGGACCCTAATTTAGGGGGACAAAACTTTGGGCAGAAAATAACACAGACAGCTGCTTAGCCTATCTAACCAGAACTCAAAGTATGAAAACCCCACCTGGACTGTCCATTTATCCTTCAGCATTATTTTTTCATTAAATCTAAATTTTTTCAATTTAACAAAAATCTATTTTGTCTCCCTCTCAACAACTTGCCTTTTTCCCTTGCAACAAATTTGCAAAGTCAGTCAAAACAAATTCCCAGAAGGGCTGTGTCCAAAAAATATACATCTGCATGATAGGTGAATGTCCTGGGCTGTGAAAATGCACACCTTGAGCCTTGGGCAAGGGCAGACCAGGATCTGGCTGGAGAATTCTCCTGGATTTTCAAAGTGGTAAGGAGCCTTAGGAGGCTTCCAGTCCAAGCACACATAGACACACACAGACACACACACGCACACACACTGATCTGACCTCCAAGGCCATCCCTATTGCAAATGATAGACCTTCAGATATAGATAATGAAACACAACAGCATCATCCTATTCCCACCCCCACTTCCAGTCTTCTGGTCACCAGGAAAACACTTCCACTAACACAGATCATTTCTCAGATGCTTAAAGACTTATTTTGAAAGATTTATTCCCACATAGGAAGAAGGTATAAGAAGTAAGCAGGGATGGGCAGCTGGGTGGTGCAGGCAGTGGAGCGCCAGGCTTGCAGTCAGGAGGTTCAAATGTTCAAATCTGGCCTCAGACAAGGACCAGCTGTGTGGCCCTGGGTAAAGTCACTTAACCCAAACTGCCTCACCACCCCCCCCAAAAAAAGTGGGAGGGGAGACGGGGCACACACCCGGACCCGGACCTTTCAGAAACTATAATCCTTTGTAAATCAACTCTTACACCTTATTATTATTATTTAATATATTAATTAATGTTAGAATAATTGCTAATACTGACATAGGGCTTTAAGGTTTGCAAGTCACTTTAGATATATTTCATAAAACACCACTCAGAATACATATTTATCTATAAATGTCAGCCCTAAGAGCCGGCCTTGGGGCCAGGAAGGCCGAAGATCAGGCCCCATCTTGGGCACCTCCTGGCACTGTGGTCCTGGGGGAAGCTGCTCCACGCAACACGCACCAGCAGAGGGACTTTCCTCATCTGGGATTTCCTCCATGAATGAAATCACAGGCTTCCCTTCTTGATCCCTCTCTTTGACCCTTTCAACTGCCTTGCGAGTCAGAACAAACACAGAATCGCCCATTTTAGAGATGAAGAAATGGGGTTTGAGAGGTCAAAGGACTTTCTCAGGGTCACAGAGCAGGAAGGAGGGTAAGCCCGATCCTAACCCAAGGTTCAAAGCTTTCTCCACTTCTCAGTGATCCTCTCTCTTAGAATTCTCTCTCTCTCTCTCTCTCTCTCTCTCTCTCTCTCTCTCTCTCTCTCTCTCTCTCTCTCTCTCTCTCTCTCACACACACACACACACACACAGACACAGTGTTTCACTGTCCCCATACAAAGGACTAGGCACTGTGGTTGACATTTTGTTCTTCTTCAGGTATTCTCAGTCCTGTCCAACTCTCCACAACTCCATCTGAGGTTTCCTTGGCAGAGATACTGGACTGGTTTTTCATTTCCTTCTGATTTACAGATGAGGAAATTGAGGCAAACAGGGTTAGTGACTCACACACACAACTATTAGGATTTAAATCAGTGTCTTACAGACTCCAAGTCCATCATACCATCACCTTCCACCCCCCCACCACTCTGATTCTATGAGTAAGAAGGCACAAGCTGGGTACCTGTCACTTGCATCCCAGTGGTTTGTTTAAAATGACAAAAATGCAAATCTACAAATGGACAGAGTAACTCGCCTCATCCCTCAGTGACGCGTCACTTTGCAATGGGACTCCTCCAAGATGGCAGGTGGATCTCAACACCCCAGCAAGACCTGGACGTTGAGAACTGGGGCTGGATTCCTGGCTCTGAAACCCCTGCTTATGTCCTGGACAACTCACTCCATCTCCTCAGCCCTCCATTTCCTCATCTGTAAAAGGAAGGGATTGGGTTTCCAAGGCCCTTGGCCAAGTCCCTTACCTTGGGCCTCAGTACATGGACAAGACTGACTTTTATGGGCTTCCCAATTTCTAAATCCCATGATCCTAAGAAAGTCATGCCTTAGCTGAAGCTGATCGCAAGGAATGCATTCTGTGCGCTGGAAGCACCCCTCCCTTGGGAGCAAGGAGTGTTGTGTTTTTGTGTTTGTATCCTTATGGAGAGCACTGGGCTTGGAATGAGGAAGATCTGAGTTCAAACACAGCATCAGACACTTCCCAGCTGTGTGACCCTGGGCAAGTCACTTCACCCTGTTTGCCTCAGTTTCTTTGTCTGTAAAATGAGCTACAGAAGAAAATGGCAAACCTCTCCAGTATCTTTGCCAAGAAAACCTCAAGTGGGAATATAGACTTGGACATGGCTGAAAAACAACCAAACAACAACATTCCACTATAACTGGTTTCCTTTGTAATCCTAAGCATTTGATTTCTTTTTTTATAATTATTTTATTTGTTTCCAGTATTCACTTCCACACATCTTAGATTTTTGTCCACTCCTTCATCGTTTTTCCCTCGTTCCTCCCCACTCCCTACTCGAGACAATGTGCAATATTATATAGAATACATTTTCACCTTAGTCATGTTGCACAGAAAAATTAAAATGAATGGAAGAAACCATAAAATAAAACAAAACATAACACAAGGGAAAAGGATCTGCTTCATTCTGTGATCCAATTCCATAATTCTCTAGATCTGGAAGGCATTTTACCTCATGAGTCCAGTGGGAATTTTTTAGGTCCTTGAATTGCTGTGAAGTACTGTCTACCAGAAAAATTTCTCACACACTGTGGTCGTTGCTGTGCACACAGTTCTCCTGGTTCTGCTCCTTTCACTCAGCATCAGTTCACATAAGTCTTTCCAGGCCTCTCTGAAGTCTTCCTCTTCATCATTTCTTACAGCACAATAGTATTCATTACATTCACGTACCACAAATTGTTCAGCCATTCCCCAATGGAATGTTCCAGTTTTTGGCCACCACAAAGAGAGCTGCTATAAATATTTTTGTACATGTGGGACCCTTTCCCATTTCTATGATCTCTTGGGGATACAGTCCTAGAAGCTGGATCAAAGGGTATGTACACTTGTGCAGCCCTTTGGGCACAGTTCCAAATTGCTCTCCAGAGTGGTTGGATTGGCTCACAGCTCCACCAACAATGAAGCAGGGTTCCAACTTTCCCACACCTCCAACATTTATCATCTTTTTGTTTTGTCATGCTAGCCAATCTGATAGGGGTGATATGGTACCTAGTATTTGATTTCTTGCATTTAAAAACCTGGGTTCTGAGAAGGGAGGTATCCCCCAGGCTTTTTCACCTGATGCTAAAGGAGTAGGCCTAGGACACAAAATAGTGTCAGCTCCTGGGGTGAGGAGAAACAATGCTGGACATGGGAGCAAGGATACACTGCCCCATGCTCTTGTCTTTGCCAGTCACTGTCTTTGACACTAGAAGAGAATTGAAACCAGAGAAGAGAAGGAACATGAGAACTCAAATCTGACTGCCTCAGTTTACAGAGGAAGAGGAAGCTGAGGCCCAGAGAGGGGCAGCCGATGGCCCCAAATTCTCACACTGATTTGGAAACATATCTGAACTAGACTCAAGTTGCCTGAACCCCAGACTCAGGTTAAGAGCAGTCTCCATGGAGAGGGAAATGGTATTAATTATAATTGCCATCTCCAAATCTCATCACATCAGCAAGAATGATCATAAATAGCATCTCCATGGAGCTTTAAACATTGTAAGCTCACAGATTTAGAGCTAGGAGGATCCTTAGAAGACATCTAGGCCTATCCCATAGGAAACAGAAGGGAATTTACTTGTCAGCCAAGAGGAAAGAGGCAGAATTTAAACCCAGGGCATCTGCCTCCATGCCTGGGGCTCTCTGCACTATGCTCCTCTGCCTTCACAAAAGTTTACAAAGCATGTCCTCACTCCTCTACCAAGGTTATAACACAAGCATAGTTACTCCAATTATACCGATAAGAAAAATGAGGCTCAGACTATTCCAACTTCTCCACTCTTTCCATCATGCAACCTTGTGCTCTATAAATAGGTGATATATATGGCAGGGAGGGGAAGGGGCACACGGTCCAAAGACTGCTGAAGCAAAGGAATTCTATCACCACCAGCACTACTGATGTAAATGAAAACAAAAACACAAACAAGCAAGTACAACAGTAGGTGGTAGTTTTGGAAGGAAAGAAGTACTTACTTGAAAAGACCCAAAAGGAAGCCAGCAGAGCTGGTCTGGTTTTATGCCCTAAGTCACTGGATTGGGGGATCACAAATGCAGAGGTGAAAGGACCTTCCATTGAACACCTGGCCCAACACCCCTACTTTACAGAAGAGAACAAGATGCTGGGTGATGGGTCACTTCATCATAGCATCTTTCAGGGATTGGGATGGAGTCCCCTGAAGATCAGCACCACTTGAGTATCCATCAACATCAGTTCCAGAAATGAAGAACTGGAGAAAACATCAGAGAACAAAGCAAGATGTCCTATATTTCAGTGACTCCAATGCAAAAAAGGAGTCCAAAAAGAGGCACATTTCAGGATTATAGAAGAAGTCAGAACAAAAAGAAGACAAAGGTTAGCCAAGGGCTCAGAAGCTTCATTCCTACTCCTTCAATTTAAAGATAAGGAAACTGAGGCCCAGAGAGGATTTAACAACTTTAAACCTAAATTCCTATAGATATCTTCAAGAAAAGAGTCAGAAGATGTTAGGCATGGTGAGCCCAGAACATCACCAAAAAATTAAAACAAGTGTACCTTAGAAAAGAAACAATTGGCTATTAATGTGAGAAACATTTTTAAATCAGCCATCTACATGGCATCCACCAGTTACGTAAGCAGAAGTCAAAGCCCCAACAGATGGGAGGACAAGATGCAACAGATCTGACCTACTTAAACAAGCTGTCAAAACCTAATTTGGAAAATAGATAAAGGGACCAAAATCGATGTGGACCATCACCATGTCTTGGAGAAGTTGAAGTGATAAGGAGCTATTCCAATGAGGAAGCTCACAGACCAGAAACAGCTACAGGCAGTGCACACAGTTGTCTGCTCACCAGACACAGAGATGTGGCAGCACTGGCTTAGAATATAAAGAAATTTGCAAAATGATACAAAGGAAGATGACAGAAGAGCATGAGAAATATTACTTTGTGAAAAAGAGAAGGCTGATAGAGGGGAAAATGGGTCCACAGAAAGAATACTAAGCACCAACAAATGCACATTATCCCTAAGTACATTTATAAATAGGGCAGCTAGGTTAGGTAGTGCCCTGGAGTCAGAAGGACTCAAGAGGTCAAATACAGCTCAGATATGTACTAGCTGCGTGACCCTGGGCAAGTCTGTTTCCTCATCTGTAAAATAAAGTGAAGAAGGAAACGGTGAGCCATCCCAGTATCTTTGCTGGGAAAACCCCAAATGGGGCCCATGAGGAGTTGGACACAATTGACATGACTCAACAATGACATTTAAGATAAAACTAGAAGGAAGAAAACAAACAGGAGAAAAATGGAACAGATTTGTTAGCATGTCTCTAATGAGCTTTTAATTAATGAATGATGGAAACACTGCATCTGGACTCGAACCTCAGTCCTTCTATATGCTGATGCGAAGGAAGGCTTAACAGAAAAGACAGCCAGGACTTGAAGGATTTCAAAAAACAGAAAAGCGAGTGCAAAGTATCTCCAAAATGACATTCAACTTAATTCAATTCAACAAGTATTTGGCAACTATCATATAAAAGATATTAGAAAATGTTTTGAAAAGTCCTCACCCTAAAAGGATTTCTTTTCCACCCAAGGGATTTTGGGTACCAGTTAAACAGATGATTTTTGGACCATGGCTTAAAATAGAGGAATGACAGGTCTGAGAGAGAGCACTGATAACACTGTATTTGCCTGGAGTCTTGCAAACTTAATCAAAAGGTCTCTAAATTGAAAAAAGGAGGGAGAAAGACAACTGTACAAATCCACAAACCTAAATTTCACAGAGAAAATCCACAACGTAGAAAGAGGAGTGGATGAAACACCTACAAAGGCACAAAGGAAAACCAAAAATGACAAAGAAACAACCATGGAAGTCACATCCTCCATCATCTCTCCAAAAGGAAGCAAATATGACCTCTGCAGCCTGGATGGGATGAAACCAGTCACTGAGAATTGGTCCTTAAAGGCCAGGAGAGTAAAAGGGGTTACTGGAGAGGTCTATAGTATCCTGTGTTGAGATATACTCCTAAGGGAATCACAGGTACATAGGGCATTTGGATAAATGTCAGTGGAGGCAGAAACAGACGTGACGCCATCAAGGCTTCCACCAAACTATCTGTACGCAGAAAGCAGATGAAGAAATCCCAGAAACAGACCACAAGCCTGGTATAGAGAGGCATGATATAGCAGTGATGGTAGGGATCATACTACTGTAGTAAAATTAGAAATAGTAAGGACAAAGGAGAGTCTAACTCTTGGATTAGATTCAAAAGATGCAAGCACCAGATGGGAGAAAGCAAAAATAATTACTGCTAGCATTAATATCTCTTTAAATTTTGCAACATACTTTATAATATACTATCTTTTTTTAGCCTCAGAACAAGCCTCTGATGTCGGTGGTAGTATTATCCTCATTTTACAGATGAGGAAACTAAGGCAGAAAGCAGCTTAGTGACTTGCCCAGGAACACACAGCTAATAAGTGCCTGATGTCAAATTCAAACTCAGGTCTTCCCGACTCTAGGTTCAGCACCCTATCTATAATGCCACCTCTAACAAGAACGGAGAGAAATTTTGTCAAAAAATAGATATAACGGCTTTCGTAGAATGCAAATCCAATGTGGCGTCCCAAAAAAGAACCCAGAAGCAGGCTTCATCAAGAGGGTCCAGGACAGACAAGGGTATATTTTTGACAGTACAGTGCCTGGCATACAGTAGGTGCTTAATAAATGTTTGCTGACTGTTAACTGACTAACTCTATCCTTCCCAGATCAGGAGATATGTGGAGTATTTGGTTCGGTTCTAGATACTGAAGTTCCGGAGACAGTGATAAGCTACATGTGAGTACTGAACAGAAAGAGCTGAAAGGAAGCGGATGATAGTTAAATTTGTAGTATGAACATTTACACTTTGGAAATCAAGTCAGGCTTGATACACTGTTTGGCTGAGTATTTAGACTTAGGAAAGTGCTGGAGGAAATGCTATGATGCAGATTAAACTGGGAAGTGTTTCTTGGGGACATTTTCTTTTTCACAGAGTTGACTGTTAAGCATTTACACTAGGCACACTCCTGATATAGAGCGCTGAAAGTAACCCACATGGCGAAGGTCCGTGCTATGTAAAAGTCGAAGCAAATGCACATGTTTAATTCAGCCTGAGAACAAGACTTGTGGGACATAATCACCATTTAGATTCATCGTCTGCCATGCTTATGGTCCACCCTGGCTCAGCACCTGCCTGACTCGATGGATTCTTTCACTGACACCCTAAAGGTTTTCTCACTCTGGAGATGCTGCCAGTCCAAGGTCTCCTCCCCAAACCTCTGCCAGCTACACTTTCTTCTGTCTCAGCCCGATGCTCTCATCTTCCCATCAGGAGCTCCCCTGGAAGGTTGTCTTCTCCCATCAGAACAGAAACTTCTCAAGGAAGGCATTTTCTTTCTTTTTGCTCACATTTTTATTCCCAGGTTCAGCACAGTGCCTGGCACATATTATAAATGTATGTATAAACATGATGTATAAACAGCTGTCCTCATACTCAAAGAACTATCATTCACAACAGGGATTAGGAGATAAAGGAGGAAGATTTTGTGTCAATACTATAAATATTTGGGTACAGATATATAAGGTCTTTCTTATTTATCCTGGAGTAGAAGCATAGCAGTGAAAGTGCTTTGAAAAGGGGTCTGAACATTTTACTCATTTATAATGCCAAATGGATTTCCCAGCTCCACTGACAATGTATTAGTGTGCTATTTTGCTGAAATCCGTCTAGCAATGACTTTTCCCATATTTTCAACATCTTTACCAACTTTCTGAGCATTGTGTACCACTAGTGAGGCTAGGGAATGGGTGACAATTCCCATTCTCTCATATCATCACACAGGCTATTATAAGCCAAGACACCATGGAGCAAATCTAGAGCAGCTTGAGTTCACTTTGCCCCTAGGAGGACTGACCTGCAACTCAGCTGTGGGTTATTTGGGAGAGGAAGCTATAAAAACACTTTGGTGAGAAGCTCCTGAGAGCCCAGGGAATTCCCTGCTCAATACTTTTCATGTTATTGCCAACGGCTCTTCCTTACTCTGTACAACTTGTATCACCTTGGGGACATTTTTTTTTAACCTAGGAGCTACTGTTTATGTTTTTATTTAAAGAACTGTTTATCTGAACCCTCAGGCTCTGAGTGATCCAATGCACCAGGTGAGGATCCACAGACGGGGACACTGGGGTAAAGGCCATACCTCTGCTTGTACTGATTTAGACTGTCCATGTTATTTAGAGTATTCTTTCATAATAGTTATGGAGAGTCTGCAAATCTTCTATGAAGAACCCTTCATTCATATCCTTTTGCTACATAACTACTGGGAAATGGCATTTTTCTCATACAGATCTGCTAGTTATCTATAAATCTTAGACATCAGGCCTTTATCAGAGACAGATGATTACAAAGAATCCCCCCAAGTTTTCCCCTTTTATCTCAGGAGCATTCATTTGTTTATTGAAAGCTTCTCAATTTAACGTATGTGACATGTCTACTTTATCTTACAACTGCCTCTATCCCTTGTCTGGTTAAAGATTTTCTCCACTAGCCACAGCTGCAAACGGTACCTGAGCTGGGGTTCTTCTCATTTTTTAAAAATAGTATGACATTCAGTTCCTTTACCTAGTTTGTGTTTATTGTGGTATATGGTGTAAGAAACTGTCTTTTAAAAAAATCTAATTTCTGCTGAACTGCTTCCTAGTTCTACCAACAATTCTTCTCAAATAGGGAGTTCTTTCCTTGGCCATTTATACTTCGGAACTTATCATGTAGTGAGATGACGTAAGTTCAGATGCCTTACTCCCTTTCTGTGACCTTAAACAAGTCACTTAATATGTCTCGGTCTCCTCTGATTGGAGCGCTAAGCAAAGGACTCTTCCCAAAGCTTACAATTAAAGAGGGCTCCCAGATCATCCAACTCTTCACTTCTCACTGGCTATCTTCCTGTAATGGGCTCTCCCACCTTCTCCTGGGACCCTCCTTCCTCAGCCTCTCCCCATCTCCCCATCCCCACCATATGCCCTTTTCCCTGCTTCTTCATTTGGGGACTGTCTTCTTTTCCCCACTGGACTGCAAACTTCTTGACAGCAGGAACTGTCTTTTTCTAATTTGCATCCCCAGTACTTAGCACGGTGCCTGGCACAGAGTAGGTGATTTAATAAATTTTGGCTGATTGTTATCCTTTGTCCTCAAGGACGACCAAAATGATATCACTATGCTAGAGTTGGACACAGTGTGTTCACTGTGGCTGATCAGATCAGCTTGGAATGAATATTCTACCACAGGATGGGCACAAATAAAACTTTTACTGATTGGTTACCCAGAGTCTGCTTCAAGATTTCCAGGGAAGAAAGACCTCCTCTCCTTTGAGTTGGTCCACTCTACTCTTAGAAAGCTCGAACAGTTAAGAAATGTTCTTGGCAAGGGTTTCCTTACTTAGAGGCTAAACTGTTCCTCACTGCAACTCTCCCCAAATCAGTCTTAAACTGGCCTCCATGGGCCAAGAACAAGACCCAGCCCTCTTCAATAGAACAGCCCTTCAGGGCCCTGAAAACAGTGACATCACCATCCCACTTTGCCCTGTCCTGGTGCTCATGTTTCTATGTTTCAGTAACTCACACCTACCAATGAGTGTTCATTTAGGTACCTATTTAATGAGTGTTCATTTAGGTGCCAGGTGTTAGGGATATGAAAACCTTGAAAATGAGATTTCCTGCCTTCAAGGAACTTAGCTTCTCCTGAGGAGAGCAGTACCATGTTTACTTTTTTTGTGAGCTTTTAGATACATTATGGCCCCTTCTTATTTGGTTCCCTCATACTACTGGACAGGAGGGGCCTCCCCATGCCACCTAGAAAGGCCCAAAGGTGTTGATGTCCAAAGCAGGCCCTTCCCCTCTCACGGAATCCACGAGCCTCCTTTGCTGCGTGCCTCTGAGGAGTATTTATAGACCAGAAAATAAGGACAGTGAGAGATTTCTGCAGGTGCAGCACCCCCGCGCTCTCTCTGGTGTTTCCAGAAGGCTGGAGACCACTGTGAACACGTGCTGAGGAAGCTCACCTAGCTGAAGCATGCACGCATGGGGCGGCATGGTGCACACTCAGTAAAAGCCGGAGATGGAAGGATGGCTGGAGGCCAGAAATCAGAGTTATTGCTGAGGGCCCAAAATAGCTTCCTATAATCCTTACATTAAAGGAAACAGATAAGCAATTCTTGGCAGACCCCTAACCCTAGGGGCCCCACTCCACACCACCCCCACCCAGACCAAAAGCAAAAATCAGCTCTCTGTGGTCTCAGACCATTCCATTCAACTCACCTTCGTCGATTTCTAGTATGTTGCTGAAGCAGCAAGGGAGCTTGCTATGAGCCCCACCCTGTCCTAGGCATTTCTGGGATAAAAAAACTAGGGGAGGACCTAGTCCCTGCCCAGAGCATCTCACATCAGGGTGCAAGAGAAGAAGTCTGGGCTTGGAGTCAAAGATCTGGACTAAGTCTCGGCTCCAGCGCTGGGGATCTCTGGAGTAAGAGCAATTATGTACCCCAATCCTCTCTTTTTCAGAGCAGGAAAATGAGACACACAGTAAGATAAAATGACTTTCCCAAGGTCACACAGCTCTTTCTATCAAACCCAAAGCTGTGTGACTTTGGGCAAGTGATTACCCAACTCTAAGCCTCAGTTTCCTTATTTATAAAACAGGGATTAACTTTCTTTTTTACATCCTTGTCTCACATACTCTGAAAGACTTGGAGATCACTTGAAGCTGCTACCCCATCCTGGTTGACCCAAGGAGCCACCATAGGTCAAAGCAAGGTCAGTATGTGAGGAAGGACTCCAAGATGTATTGACCACCAAAAGAGGCACAGAGAGTCAACCTCAAAGCCAAGAAGATACAGGTTCAAGTTTTGCCTGTGACACATACTGGCTGTGTGACTAAGGCAAATCCCTTAACCTCTCAATGCTCTAGGCCAATAGTATCCAACCCAAACAGAAACAGGAATCCCTGAATCATATATAAGGACCATTGTGGGCACATACTGACTTAGAAAACCACATATTCACATTATGTTTCACTGCATTTTTATTTATTTTGTTAAATATTTCCCAAATGTATTTTAATCCATTTAAGGCCATACTAAGGACTGTTACGGGTCACATGGGCCATGTTTGACACCTTTACTCTAGTCAACTCTACAAGACAGTACTTTGCAGATAAAAGTACAAATCTACATTGGTAAAAGCAGTCTCTTCCTCCACAAGTTCCGTCTATCAGTTCTAGACCACATACTCTAACTAGCTGGTTGAGTATATTTTTAACAGACAAGAAACAATATTTTATTGATGTCCAAGTCAGTCTTAAACCTGTTTTGAATGTAATATCAGAACACGGACTTCTTACAGCCAACATAAAAAGTAATACAAAGGACAACAGTTTAAAATGAGAAAACAAATTCAACTCAATCCATTTTAGCAGTTATTGATGACTGAAAATATGAAATGGATGGAGGTCTTAGACTCTATTTAGAAAGATGTTTAACCAATTAGTTAAGTGATATAACAAGGAAACCAAGAATTGAGAAAGGACCCTAACCTGGCAAACATTTGACTTAATCTGCCAGGCAGAGGGAGGTTATAAAAGCCAAGGACAACAGAGGGTTAGAATACAGACTAGTTTAAGAGAGGAAGATGGTGGAAGATAAACAAGTGGTATCTTGTATGTACATAGATAGCTCTTTGTACACATTCTCCCCTCTTTCACTTAAAGTATGAGTTCCCTGAGGACAAAGACAAATATTTTTGCCTTTCTTTCTATCCCCAGCACTTAGCACAGGGCGTGGCCCAAAGTATCTGAAGAAAAGAAGGTGCCAAGGGAATGGAGGAAATATTGGCCCTTAGGATTACCCAAGGAAAAGGTGACAAAGAATATCGATAATGACCAACCCATAAGGCTACTTTCACTTTATAAAAATTTTAAGAGCCTGGTCTATACATACACATCAAAAGCCTCCCTGGCTTTTAGATACTGGCACAGGCTGTCCAAAGCAATAATCCATTGTAAGTCATCTCTTGACCATCACACAGCTGACAGAAAAGGATAGAAAAGGCAAGACTCCCCCGCCATTTTTACCGTTGGTTGGCTAAAATCATGCATTAATCCCCTGAGCAAAACACACCCTTAAAGGATCTTCCGAAACAAGGGGTACATCTCCCAGGCCATGTCAAAATCTCACAAGAGTTTGACAATGACTTTCAACACTGTCATGGAGGATGTCCAATGGGAAGGACTTGTGACCAATGTCCAAGTCTTTCTGATGTTCTTGTTTGTAAATGACACTGTATTGTGTTCCTCAATCTCTGGCACCTGGCAATGACTCCTGGAAGAGATTCAAAATACATATGAAGAGTTAGCCTGTCTACACTGGGAAAACCAAAGGAATAAGGGAAGCCTCTTGTCCAGACAATAATGCACAATCCATAGAGTTGGTCTCCTGATACACAACCATGATAGTGGCCCAGTTCCATACCCACCCACACTCACTCTCTCTCTCTCTCTCTCTCTCTCTCTCTCTCTCTCTCTCCCTCTCTCCCCCTCCAGCTTGTAAATGTTCTCTAGCTGTGGGATCCACAATCACGCACGTTACTCCACAAGAAACTCTCCAGCAACGCCACCTAAAATGATGATCCTTTTCCCAATTGAAATATAGCACAACATCCAAGCTGAGCTTGCAATCCCCCCAAACTCTCAGGTATTTCTCACAGCCCCCTGCACCTCAGACTGTACTTAGGAAGTTCAGATTTTAACCTAGATGCAGCAGTCCGCATCAATCCTTATTACATTCACTTAGCCTTGATCATCTCTCAGTAAGACACCCCTCCCAGACTTATCATTCACTGAGTCAATAACCATACCACACATTCATATGCTATGTGTGTGTGCATAAAAATGTATACGTATGTATGTACAACAAATGTCAGTGATTTGGATGAAAATATAGCTGGTATGGTTATTGACTTTGCAGGTGATAATTCTGGGACAGAAGCTGCTACCATTGGATAGTCAGGACTTGGAGTGATAAGGTGAGTCTAAGGCCAAGGACAGATCCTTGAGGCATAGCACTAGACACTTCCCTCCAGGCTAGCATCCATCTGAACCCAAACCGTAACGCTGTACACTACTGTCCGTCTTTATAGACCATCTTACCACTAATATCACAGCAGAGGATGGAAGACAGGTGCACAGCTAAACCAACAAACATCTGCTGAGTGTTCATTGTGTTCCAGGCTTTGTGACAAATGCTAAGGATCCAAACAGAAGTCAAAAGGCTGACAAGGATGGGCCTGCCCTGAGGAAGCTTCCCTTGAGCGTGAGGCATCCACATACAAAAAGGGAGTTCAGGAGATGAAGAGAGTCTAACGTAACTGCATGGGGCGGGGAACCTGCAGCCTCAAGGCCTCGTGGCCCTCCAGGTCCTCAAGTGGAGCCCTTGGACTTTACAAAACAAATCCCCTTAAAACTTGGACCTGGCCACAAGGCTACACACAAGGACCTAGAAGGCCACGTGCGGCCTCAAGGCCGAAGGTTCCCTGCCTCTGGTCTAGCATGATCTAATCTCCCCTTTCACAGATGAGGGAAGCAGTCCCCCTTGAGGCAAGCAAGGGCGAGCCCTGAGTTCTCCGCACTCCCCACCAAAGTCCTAAAACAGCCCACAGCCAAGTGTTCAACGAGTCCTCCTAGCCCATGGTGCTCATCAAGTTGGCAAAGACAATGAACGCATGGGAAAAAAAATCAACGCTAAAAGGGGTTTCGGAAAAATTCACACACTAATGCATCATTAGTGGAGCTGCAGAGTGGTCCAACTACTCTGGAAATCAACTTAAAACGATGCGAAGAAAGTGACCAAAATGTCCACACCCTTTGAGAAGGAGAAAATGTGAATTCAACAACAGTAACAGGCGATCCGTCCGCAGAGCATTTCACGCGCCACCCGACATGTGGTGGGTCACTACAGGAGCGCTTGTTCTCTCTCCTGCCTTTACCGCAGGCTTCTACCTTGCCTTCCTCTCTTCTTCTGCGTGCACTCCGAGGAGTAACTGAACTGGGAAGCCAAGTGCTGCTTTCTAAAGTGGGGAAGGGACGTCACTGGAGAACGCGCTAGCTTGGAGGCAGGAGATTAGTTACAAAGCCAACTTTACTTCCTGTCACTTCCTCAGTTTCCCATCTCGTGTAACACAAGCTCTAGAATTGGATGGACTTTACTGATGAGAAAATTAAGATCTGGGAAATAACTGGTGTTCATGTAGAGCTCTCAGTTTGCCAAGTACTTCACAAACAGTATGTCATCTGATCTTCCCTAGGAAGGAGGTCCCATTATCATTCCTATATGAAAGAGGGTAACACAACTAAGTGTGCCTGAGGGTAGATTTGAACTCAGAAGCACCACCCCCTGGTAAAGGATTGCCTGAGGACACAGGAAGAAAAACCACTTCCTCTGATTGTATACCCCTGATTTTTCTCTACCCCCTGCAATATGGGTATTAAAAACACACTATGCACCTCCCTCACCAGGTGGAGAACAGAGATGTCTAAACACTGATGTCAACAAACTAAACAGCACACAGTACCCTCAAGAACCCTGGATCTCAGAGTGCTCTAAGCACCCCTTAATTCTGACTGGGTTTGGGGTTTTGAACATGAAGCCTCATGCTTGCCTCGTTCCTGCTTAGTCAGGGAATTCTGACTCAACAGAGAGAACCTGGGCCTCCCTCCCATCTCTGTCGGGCCTGCCTTGCTCTGAGCAAAGAGGAGAAAATGCCCCTGTGGGGGTCCCAAGTTAACCCTTTGCAATATGCAGGTATCTAGACAGGAGTGGGAAAAACGACCAACCCTCATCTCATGGGCATGGAGGATACAAACTGCCAAATCACCTCAGAACAGTCCTGGCTGAATCCCCTTTCCTGAAAGAGGCCAGAAACAGACTCTTCCTCCTCCAAGGATGCTGCTGACCCAGGCCGCCCAGCCTGGGAAAATCAGATAGGAACGTGTCATTCATGCCAGTCACAGGAGTGACTGCAGAATCCAGAGGATGTGGCCTGGGCTGACCAAAATCAAGCAGGGAGAACCAGACTCTTAGAGGAGGAGAGAGAGAGACCAGAGCCAGGGATCAGAGGCTACTTACTCCCTTGGGCCTCAAGTGAGAAACTTCACTTCCTCCAGCCCTCATATGGTCCTGTAAAAGCAGGGGAGTAGAGAAAAGATGGTTTTAAAGCCTCCTCCCCCCAGGGCAGGGATCTCTCTACAGCATCCCTGAAAACTGGGTTTATCTGGCCTCTTCTTGGAGACTGGAGGGATGAGAAACTCCCCACTGACTCTCAGGCAGCCAATGTCATCATGAACAGTGAGGATGGACTTCCTGAAACCACAAAGAACTATTAAGTTACGGGGCTGTCCCTAAAATCTTGGTAGGGAGATCTCAGCAAAGGAAGAACTTCAAGAAACTGCCCCTCTTTGGGTCTCCACTTCCCCACCCACCAAAGAGGGCTGCCAGATAGAGGGAAAATTTAAGAACTCTCCAAGGTCTAGTCCTCCCCTCTAAACATTGGTAACTTAAGCTTCCTGTTGGCAGCAGTGAAAAGAACTTCCACTCTGGGAGTTCCTGTGCCCACCCATCTGGTAGGAGACGAACTACAGGCCCAGGAAACAACTGTCCAAGAATAGGACGAACACGGTTCAGTGTTCAAAGAAAGAGACTCTCAGGTAAAAACTGCTGCGCTTGCAGTCAAGAGTCCTGGGACAAGAACAGAGCTTTGGTGCCTGCTGTGTGTCTCACCTTGAGCAAGTGCCTCTCACAGAATCCGAGATAGGGGGCATGTGGGCAGGGGGCAGTCAGACTGCTCTCATTGGGAAAGGCCCTGACCGATGTCCAGCCTGGACCTCCCTGGGGGACGCCCTCTATTGGTTCAGCTCCACATGGCCAGACCTTCCAGTACTTGACAGGCTACTATGGCCCTCACCCAAACCCAGTCTTCTCTGGGCAGCCTCTGAGGACCCTCCCTGTTCCAGCTCCAGGATGCCAGGCTGAGGAGATGAGGGGAAGTGCCTTGGAAAAGGCACTGGGCCAAAGCATTGGCTCTGGCATGCTAGGCTGCTAATGGTTAAAGCTGGACATGGAGTCAGGGAGACCTGAGTTCAAATCCAGCATCAGAAGTAGTTGTGTGACCCTTGGCAAGTCCTTCTGTGTGCCTCAGTTTCCCCAACTACAAAACAGCATAATAATAGCATCTACTTTCCAGGGTTATTACAAGGGTCAAATGTCTTCAGTATGGTGCTTGGCATAAGGTATAAATGTTAGCTAGCATTACTATTATTATTTACTGCCAGTTGGCTAAGTCATTTCAGGATGACAGATTTAAAGTAGCAAGGGACCATTTTACAGATGAGGAAACTGAGCCCCTGAAAGGGGAAGCAACAACTCTCAGTGTGACAGTGAGTTAACAGAGGTCTGGACTTGAACCCAGGTCTCCTGACCCTTAGTCTAGGGCACACACACACCCCCCCCCCCTGCTTCCACCAGGCTGTGTCCCAGCTGACCCCTTTAATGGATATTTCCACAGAACTTTATTCCAACAATCTTACACAACATTCAACTGCCCAAACACTGTTTTCCTCTCTTTACAGATGAATAAACTGAGCCTCAGTGAGGCCATAAGACCTGGTCAATGATCCACACTAGGAAACGGTCATCTCTGGAGCCTTCTACAGGATGCCCAGCTTGCACCAGGCTCACCTCATATGTACCAACCTGGGGCACGCCAAAGAGGCTGAAGCCTGTAATAAGAAGGCTCTGGGGACAAGGCAGGGGAAGAGGGTCAGAGGCAGCTTCCTTAGGATCTTATTGGGCCATGAATGCTAGAGCTCTTAACTTGCTAATTTTCTAAAAAACGTTTTTAGAGCTGCATTTCAAAATAATTGGTTCCTTTGCACTACTATATATTTTATTTTGCGCATTTAAAAGCATGATTCCAAGAAGGTGCCAGGCTTCACCAGACTGATTTCCAAGGGGTCTGGGGCACAGAGAAAATGGAGACCCTCTGCTACACCATACCACCTGCAGCTGGACCCACTTCCTCATTTACTGCTGAAGAAACTGAGGCTGGAAAGCTTGAGGCACAGCCAGCAGACAGTCAAGGTCCTCTCCAGCTGACATTCTAGGACCCTGAACCAAAGAAGGGGACAGAAGAGACACCATTTATACAGTAATCTCTGGTTCATGATCCCTTCCCAGTACCACATGAACAGCCTTACTGGGGGAAAATCAAGATCCGAAACAAGCCAGGCAGCAGGATCTTTCTCCAAATCCTTCCCACCTGTTCATCGATGAGCCCCTCCCTCCTCAATTGGCACTACCCCACCCACCTTAAACAGAAGTCTTATTTGTGTATCATCAACTCAGAATCTCAGCCCCAGGGACCACATAAGCAGAAGACATCACCTCCTATCCCCCTGAGAAAAAGGTTGACAGCCTCCTCCCATTCTCCTGCCCTTCTTAAGGCAAAGGACAAAGGAACTCCATCCTCAGGCAGGAGGGTTTGAATATCACCCTTAAAAACATTGCAGAATCTACAATTATTGTTTTCCAGGGAAACTGGTTCCACCAGAGGACTCTCCACCCATCAACAGAATCCCTTACCAGTTCTGCTACTACAAGGTCCAATTCCTAGATCTCTGGACCCACAAGCACAAGCCCACTTGGGAAAATTTGCATGACTGCAGGACATTAGATAAAACCACACTTTGACACTTGGCCCATTCCTATAAATCAGTCCCCTTCTCTTCTCTGGCCCTCCAGAGATTATTTTTGAAGAAAACAATGTCCATCTTTAGCATTAAGAAATGAAAGAAATCAAGAAATCTGATACTGTGTCACCCCAAAGAGGTTCAAGTTTCATTTATGTGACAAAATTTTTAAAAAGTCAAACAAAGAAAAGCAGCTAAAGGGGCGGAAGAGTCATTGTGTGGAAGAGACGGAATGGTCCCAGAGGTTCACGAACCTCCCAGACAGGAGGCAAACACCCCACTGTGTTCACAACACGACCTTGGAACACCACACCTCGGGTCACCAAGCTCCTGCACCGTCCAAAAAACACAAACAAGACAGCAGTGACATCTAGGACAGTCACGAAGGTCCTTCTGGCAACTGTGATAGCTCACCTCTCTTTCCAAAAAAGCTAAGAAATGCAGAAAATGAGGCCAGAATAACAACTCAAAACGCCAGTCATCCTCAAAGTCTCCTTCTCCTCCAGTGCCTGCCCCCCACCCCATCCACACCCACCTGCACACACGCGCGCTTGCGCACACACACACACACACCACATTCCAATCTGCTGCCATCTTCACAACATGTTTCCCCTAGGAGCTCTTTCCCCTCTTTCCCATTCGTGCCGGGTCACTCGTATCCTCTCTAGCACAGACTACCATAATAGCCTCCTAACTGGTCTCCACTTTCCTCTTTACCCATTCCAAGTTGACAAAGTAATACTGCTAAAAGCATGACCCTAGTACTCCCCTTCTCAATAAGATCTGGGGGCTCCCTCTTGCCTCTAGTATAAAAGAACTGATCCTCCTGACTTGAGTGGGGTGGCTAGAGAGGACATTTTGACATTTTCTTATCCAGTTCATTTTACAGAAGAGAAAACTGAGGCAAATACAGTAAAGTGACTTGCCCAGCGTCACACATTTACTAAGTGTCTAAGATTGGATTTGAACTCCCAAGGTGGGTCTTCCTGACTCCAGGCCCAGTGCTCTGTGCACTATGGCACCACCTAGCTGCCCCTGCCCAGCATATATTATGCACCTAACAAAGAGATGATTTTTTTCTATTGCATTAATGACTTATGAGGTCCTTCATCCTTCTGACATTCTAAGATTCAGTTCCACTCCATGAGCCCTAAATCAAATCTATGATCCAAAGTACCCAGATGTCCCCAATATGGAAAATGAGGATTCTGTACACACAATGTAACAAAGCAGGTGCCCTGCATCCTGAGCTCCCACTCGGGACCACCCTCCCTACAGGCAAGTTCAGCCCAACCACCCAATCCTCCCCTCCCTGGTTCACACTCGGTGTTGCTCCATCTCACCTTGCTAAGGACCTACAGGATGCATCCTCCTAAGGCTTAGGGAGTGAGAATGGGCAAATTTCACCCACTAGAGTAGAAATTCAAATGTGCACAGAGGCAGGAGTCAGGTCAGCATCTCTCCTGCCCCCTCCTGCGCACACCATTCTACATTCAGGTCAAAGGTCAGAACAGTCATTTCAGGAGAAAGGAAATCACGTCAAACCAACCCCTTTGAGGTTTGAGGATAGGCAGGCGTAAGCACTTCTAAGATGAAATTAATATTAAGGGATGGGGGAGGGAAAGGGAAGGGAGACAGGGCCCAGACTTCTCCTTCTTGCTGAGAAAACACTCCGGGTAAGAAGGGGCAATGCAGAGGTGGGAGTCCCGAAGGACAGCCCTCTACTAGGCAACTGAGGCCCAAGTCTGTGTATCTGATTATCTTCAAAACATGTCTGGGGAGACATGCCCAACCAGGGTGGGGGAGGAAGAGGGAGAAGGGCCTGCCTGGCTAATAGCAACATGAATAATTCACAATTATATACCATTTACAGCCCCTCCTGTTCAATCTGCCTGCCTCAGAGCAGAAGAAACCAGCCCAGAGTGTACAAAGACCTTGAATCTGGAATCAGAAGATCAGGAGCCTGAATGCCAGCTCTACCTCAGTTTCCTCATCTGCAAAATCAAGGGGGCTGGGCTCGATCTCTAAAGGCCTGCTCAGTTCTACAGCTGATGCTAAGAGAAGCCCCCCTGCAGAGACATTGGGGATCAATATTCCCTCCTTCCCACCACCATTTGGCCATGAGCCAACAAGACAGGGCCATCTTCATCACCTAGAGGCAGCTAGATGGTATAATGGATAGAAAGAAGTATGGATGGGGGAGGCAGGGAAACGAGTTCAAATCGATCCCCAGAGGCTCCCTATCTGAGTGAACTGCTGTCTGCCTCAGCTTCCTCATCTGTAAAAACAGGGATAATAGCACCTACCTTCCTGCATGGTTGTGAGTCTCAAATGAAATGAGATTTGTAAGAATGGCAAAGCTCCTGGCACACATCCAACCTTCCTTCCTTCCTCTCCTAATGATCCAGGAGACTGCCATGCAGGCACCCCAAGGGAACACAGGACATATAGCTCTACGGTCCTAGGGTGCCCCAGGACTCAACCTCCCTTTTAATTGACTTTTGGAGATATCAGGTCCCTGAAGCTCACTCACCAGAAGAGGGATGCTCAGCGAGGGATGTTCACCTGTCCAAGGTTGCAACACAAGCCGACCTCAAAGACAGCCCCGAACAGCTAAAAACAGATGATATGCCATCCTCACCCAGCAGCCCCTCCAAATGACAGGGTGCTATTTCTCAGAAAAACTGTGCTCTTAGTCCTGTCAGCTGTGGGGTCATGGACTCTGGGCTTCAGTTTCCCCAACCATCAAATGAGCCTTCTTTCCAGTTCTGTCTAGGATTCCATTCCATTCCAAAAATACTCCCTAGGATGCACCAAGCCCTGAGCTGGGCACAGAGAACACAAGGAAACAGACTGCCCTCAAAGGAGATGCTGACCTACCTCCTATGGGACAAGAGTTTCTCCATTTGTAAAATGAGAGACTAGACAATTACCAAGATGTCTTCCATCCCCTACCCTTCTGTGGTTGAGAGACAGAGACTAAGAGATCTAGTCTAATTCTGGAGTCCAAAGAGACCACAAGCCATAGGACCCTCACGCCCCAAGCTAACTAAGGTCCCGCTCCAAATGGACCTGGTTAGGAGGAGCATCAGTCAGCTGGTCAACAAGCGTTTATGAAGCTCTTACTAGGGGTCAAGCGCGTGTGCTCAGTACCAGGGGATACAAAAGAGACAAAAGACAGTCCTTGCCCTGGAGGAGCTCAGGATCTAAGGAGGAGACAAAAGCAAACCAGCATATACACAGGAAAGAAATAATAAAGGGAGGGCACCCGAATTAAGGAGGATTAGGAAAAAATTCTGTACAAACTGGGATTTTAGTTGAGATTTGGAGGAAGCCAGGAGGCAGAAATGAAGAGGGAGAGAGCTCCTGGCATGGGGCACAGCTAATGCAAATACCCAAGTCGGGAGATGAGAGGGTTTCATTTGTAGAACAGCCAAGGAGACCATAGTCACATCAGAGATTGAGTGCCATGCCCTGGTCACAGGCAACAAATGGATCTGGAACAGGAAAGGCCCCGAGAGGGCATCTATCTGCTCCAATCCTTTAATTCCACAGGCAAGAGGGAGCAGCTAGGTGGTGCAGTGGATAGAGCACCAATGTAGGAGTCAGGAGGATCTGAGTTCTAATATCACCTCAGACACTTGACACTCACTAGCTGTGTGACCTTGGGTAAGTCACTTAACCCCAATTGCCTCATCCTGGGTCATCTCCAGCCATCCTGATGAATATCTGGTCACTGGATTCAGATGGCTCTGGAGGAGAAGTGAGACTGGTGCCCTGCACAGCCCTCCCTCACTCAAAACAAAGTCAAGTGCAAATCATGTCATCATTTCTCTGATGGCATGGTCTTCTTCAGCAACGAAGGACAAACACACACACAGGCAAGAAAGCTAAGGTCCAGTCAGAACCGGAAAGGATCTTGGATCCATCAGATCCAACTCCTCTCATTTAAGAGAAGAGGAAGGTGTGTCCCCCGAAGGTGGAGGGTCTGTAACTCTCCAGAAAGGAAGAAACAGGGTTGATGAGGGTCCCCATGCAGCTGTTTGCCAGAACAGAGATAACATCAATTCAACTCTGTGACTTTTTCCAAGGGGAATCAACCACCCCAGAGCCCAAGGGGAACAATCTAAGGGTTGTAACCTGAGAAAGGTAGTAACTAGTACAGATGCAGAGGCAAGTGAGGGAAAAGTCAGAGGTAACCAAGCAGACCCACGAAGACCAGAATTCAAATCTGCCCTCAGACTCCTGCCAGCCATGTGAACCCAGGTATGTCACTTCCCCTTGGTCTGCCTCAGTTTCCCCATCTATAAAATGGGGAGAATAGTAACACCTGCCTCCTACGGTTACTGTGAGAATTAAACAGCCTAACAAGAGCAAGCCTGCTAGGTGATCATTAGGAAAGAAGGGCTGGATCACGAATGCAGAAATGAAGAGCATTCTTGTCCTAAGGATTTTCCTGATGTATCTTAGACTAAGGCTAGGACCTGATATAAAGGGGAAGCCAGGCCTGTGCTGGGGTGGGGGGTGGACAAGAGAAGCGCCCCGCCCCCTCGGGAGCTCATGTCGCACCCAGGCCAGGCTCTCACCTTCTGCCTTCCTTCCCGAGAGGCTGCAGGAGGAGGGTCGGGGGACACAGTGCAGCCTGAGCAGGCTACGAAGGGGAGGCATCATTGGTGGGAAGGGGACAAAAAAGTCATTCCTGGTACTGGAAATGCCCACTGGCTAATCAGCAGTGCTGCCTTCCCTCGCCCCCACACCACCCCCTGCAGCAGACTGTAACCTGGAACTGAATCCTGCTTAAGGCATCCTGTGAATGAAGGCTGCGATGTTCATTTCATATGGAATTAAAATGATTTGTCCTCTGCTCAGTTCATACGATACACTGGCTACCTCCCTGACTCTTCCCCTTTGGGGGGAACCCCAACTAGAACTATTCCCCCAAGCCAGCTTCTGCTGCCCCACAATAATGAACACAGAACACAGCATTTACAAAGTGCCGGCTATGTCCCGGATTAAGCACTTTACAAACATTATCTCCTTTGATCCTCTGGGAGGTAGGTGCTATTACTCTCTCAATTTTACAGATAGGGAAACTGAAGTTAACCTGACTTGCCCAGGGTTCACAAGTTGGAAGTACATGAGGCTGGATTTGAACTCAGGGTTTCCCAACTCCAGGACTAGTGCTCTTATCCCTGAACCACCAGCTACACAAGGAAGAAGGAAAAGAGGGAGATAAGGAAGGAAAGGAGGAAGAGAGGGAGGAAAAAAGAAAGAAGAGAAGAGTGAAAGTAGGAAAGAAGGAAGGGAGGGAGGAAAAGAAGACAAAGAGAAAAGAGTCAGAGAAAGAAGGAAGGAACAGAGGGAGGGAAAGGAAGAAAAAAGAAAGTAAAAGGAGGGAGGTGTGGAGGGGGAGAGGGGGATGAAAAGAAGAGAGAAAGGATGAGAGAAGGAAGGATGGGAAAAAGGGAGGGAGGGAGGAACCATAAGAGAAGCAGATTCACTTGGGCTGGCCCAGGGTTCCAGGAGCTCTGGAATAGTCTTTAGGGCCCAAGAGAGGCAAGGAAGCCCATTTGAAAAGGACTTTAGGACTTAGAGGACTTAGCCATCCCCAGTGCATCCAATGCAACCTGCTCATTTTACAGAAGGGTAAACTGAGACCTGAAGATGAGGAGTGATTAGCCCAAAGCCACAGTTAATGGGGAATAAGTCAAGAATTCAAGCTCAGGTCTTGACTCCAAAGTCATACTTTTCCCTGCCTAAAGACAAATAAAAGAAAAAGGGAGGCTCTTGCAGCCCCCTCCCCCTTTCTGGTGACTGGCTCCTGGAATTTGCAAGCTACAGCTTCTCCAAAGTAGTATAAAGCTATAAAATGGAGAGAGAGACAGCTCTGGTTTCTGTAGGCTTTGCAGCTCACAATCTGTCACCTGTCAACACAGAGGGCTTGTTACATGCCAAGAAAAGAGGAAGCGGAAGGGATTCCTGAAAGCTCTGGGCTCCAGCAGCCCCTGCCCCAGAGCTCTGCCTGCTTCTCCCTCTCCTTGCCCTCTCCTATGGAGACACTCACTTTTAGGAAGAACGGCACTCAGCTGGAGATCTTCAGGAAGAGGGCAGCCAGGATGTGAGGACCATTGGATGGAACCACGGCTGCTCAGTCTGGAGGAGATTCAGGTGAGGGCAGGAGTGGAAGGATGAGCTGTGTCCTACTTGGTCCCAGAAATCAGAACAAGAAGAAATGAATGCGGGAAAGCAGATAAATAATAGGCAGGTTTCAGCTTAAATTTCTACAAACTAGAAGTGGTGATGGGCACCTAGGTGGTGCAGTGGATAGAGCTCTGGGTCTGGAGTCAGGAGGAACTGAGTTCAAATCTGACCTCATTCACTAGCTGTGTGAGCATGGGTGAGTCACTTAAACCTGCTTGCATCAGTTTCCTTATCTGTCAAATGAACTGGAGAAGGAAATAGCAAACTACCCCAGTATCTCTGCCAAGAAAAGCCCAAATGGAGTCATGCACAGTCAGACACAATTGAAATGATTGAACAATCTAATGAAGTGGTGGGTCCCCCCTCCCTGCAGACTTCAAGTGGTGGCTGGATTACCTCTTACTGGGGATGTGGTAGAGGGGAATTCTTATTCAGATAGAGGTTGCACTAGAGCTTGTTGTCCACAACCCTTCTGGAAGCTTGGGGAAGTGCAGGGACCCCTGCTCAAAAATCATGTTTTTATTGCCTTTCTCTGTCTCGCGCATGTCCCTTAGCACTTAGCACATACCAAGTACTTAATAAATATTTGTTGACTAAATGCCTAAAATAAAAAATACAGCAAACCAAATTACACTGAAATAGTGTTATCACAATTTTTTTAAAGCACAAATTTGTAGGTTTCTGGTTTAGATGTCTAAAAAACTGGTATGGGTGATGTCTTGATCATCTCTGCCCTATTAGACCTACTAGAGAAGGCAGTGTCTATATGAATAAACGTTTACAGACTAGACCTACAAGGTAAGTGGGACTGAGGGGAAGGGTACCAGCAGCCTGAGAGAAGAAAGAGAAGCAGAAAAAGAGACTTCACTTAGAAGATGTCACTTGAGTCAAGTTTTAAAGGAAACAAAGGTTGGAAAAATAATTATGTTTCTAAGTTCTTAAAACTATTTAGTAGAGGGAGTGCATTCCAGGCATGAGCAAATGGCCAGTACAAAGGCTTGGAGGTAGGAGGTGGGAGTGCCACAGGAGATAAACAGCAGAACCCCAGAGTGCAAGATAAGGAAGGAACATATAAGCTGGAAAAGCGAGTTAGGCCCAGGCTGGGAAAGGCTTTAAAAGTTTAAAAAAAAAAAAGGTTATTTAATCCTAGAGGTAATAGGGAGCTGACTCGGGGAGGGCAGGAATGGTGTTAGATCCCTTTAACATCTGTATGAGGGGATGGATTATAGAGGGAAGAGGCAAGTACATGCCTAAAATGAACACAGCTGTCTATGGGCTGCTTCCCCCATTACAAGTGAACTCGCTGAAGGCAGGTCTGAGTTTTTCTTTCTTCGCATCCAGCAGTGATCACCCCAGTGCCTGACACAGAGGAAGCACTTCATAAATGCTCATGAACTGACTGGTCCTTAATCAATGAGTGCTGACTAACTGAGGCATGGAGAGAAGTGATGGACGAAAGGCACCCACGGAGATGCACGTGGCCAAGGAGGGAATTTGTTTTGCATAGTCATTATGGGGTCTGTGTTTATCTTTTTTTTTCTAGTGGGAATGGGAGAAAGAAGAAAATGCTTGCTAGTTTTTGTTGTAATGAAAAAATAAATAAGGCTATTCCATTAGCCCAAGGGAGAGGTGATGAGAACCTGAACTAAGGTGGTGCCTGTGTGAGCAGAAAGAGTGGGCACTACTGAGGTGCAGGTAAGAGACAACAAGACTTAGGGGATGGCACAGACATTCCATTTGTCACGGCTGCTGCTCAGTCATTTCAGGTCTATCTGTCTCTTCCTGACCCCATCTGGGATTTTCTTGGCAGAGATACTGAAGTGGTTTGCCATGTCCCTCTCCAACTCGTACAGATGACAAACTGAGGCAGAGTGAAGTGACTTGGCCAGGGTCATACAGCCACTAAATGTCTGAGGCTGCATTTGAAGTCATGTCCTCCTGCCTCCAGGGATGCACCAAGAGACATCCCACACACACCTACCTAATATACTCCCAGACACACACGAAATGAGCAATGCCCCACACACTCAATCCAGTTCTGCTACACCTTCTACAGAAAGCCTCCCTCAACCTCTCTTAATTCCAGGACCTCCTTCCATGAGTTATTTCCTATTTACCCCATCCACAGCACACTCTGTCTAGGTCTCTTGGTTTGCTGTCTCCCCAATAAGGTTTCAAGCTTTGTGAGGGCAGGGACTTCTTTTGCCTCTTCCTGTAACCCCCAAGTGCTTAGCACAATGCTGGGCACTGACTAATACTACCTGGGTGAACATATTACTTCCTTCTCCAGAACTCAGTTTCCTCAACCATAAACTGGTAGAGTTATAAAATGCTGGCCTAGGAGGCAAAAAACCTGGCTTTAAGCCCTCATGTGCTCCCTACCAACTGGGAAGCCAGTCAGTCACCTCTCAGTCTCTTCACCTGTAAAACTGTGGTTGGGGTGAAAGGAACCATAAGGTCCACCTTTATTTCTGTGATTCTGTGACTGTATCACCCCAAGGTCCTACACTCAGCTCACTCAAAATCCTGAGCACAAACTAAGTTTCCACTGGAAGAGATGGGGTAGGGGCAGCAGGGTCTGGTGGGCAAATAAGACTGACTCTAAGGAATAAGCGGAGAGGGTCAGAAGGGGCCATGGCACCAAACCCACGCAAAGTCTGGTTAACAGGTCACATGTGGCCCTCTAGTCCTTTGTTTTGTGACTCAAAGGGCCACACTTGAGGACCTAGAAGGCAACATGTAGCCTGGAGGCTACAGGCTCCCCACCAGGGATCTGGCATGACAGTTTAGAGTTTCAACTGGATCTGAGTTGTGTAGTGACAGCTACCTTCAAGATTAATTAATTAAAGCACGACTTACTATGTGCCAGGCACTGAGCTACATAGAGGACATACAGAAAGTGAAACAAAACAAGCAATAAACACTTATTAAGCACTTCCCATGTCCATCAAAAAGCATTTTATAAAGTGCCTGGCACTGTGCTAGCTACTAGAGATAGAAATAAAACATGGCAATCAACAAGCAAGTATTAATCACCTCTCATGCCCGCCAATAAGCATTTATTAATCCCCCATGTGCCAGATACTGCGCTAAGGACTGCGGTTGGAACGGAAAGACAACTAATTCAGGTAGGTCTTCATCTGAAGTCTCTGCTCAGACTATGACAACGTTAGCAGCAACAACAAAAGCCAGCATTTAGGGCGCAGAACGCTTGACATCCATACTTCCACGCCTCATCACCATGCTGGGAGGCAGTACCCTATCATTCCCATTCTGTAGGTGAGAAAACGGAGGCTAACGGAGGGTAAGTGACTTTGCCCAGGTTCACACGCTGAGGTAACCACAGCCTCCAGAATCCGGCGCTGTGCCCAGGGAGCCGCCTCCAGAACAGCCTGTAAGGCGGCAGGAGCTCGGGGTCCTGGGGTCCCCCCCCTTCACTGCCCACCCGCAGGACCCCGGCCAGGCGGGCCTTTAGCTCCCTCCTAGGCACAGAGGGTTCCCAGCTGTGACTCTACAAGCCAATCCATATCGCTTGCTCCTTTCCCCCACCAGCCCCGAAGGAAATGTTTATGTGAGCCAGAAAATCCAGGAGGACGACCGCATATCTGTAGCTACCACTGACCGGGCAGATGCCTTTTAAGTTTCGGGAGCCTTGGAAAGAAAAGGGATTATCCGTATTTGGAAAAAACCAAACAACCCACTTTGTTCTAAGAAGCAATGCCCCGCTCCACCCGGTGCGGCCGGCTGGCGGGGTCACCGGGGCCTAGGAGGCCCAAAGGCCGCCCCGGGGCACCCGAGCACACCGGGCACCCAGAGCCGTGCCAACCCGGGCCTTCGCCAGGGCTGCCCGTGGTGGGGCGAGGACAGGGCTGCCCGTGGGGGGTGGGGGTGGGGGCAGGGCTGCCCGTGGGGGGTCGGGGGCAGGGCTGCCCGTGGGGGGGTGGGGGCAGGGCTGCCCGTGGGGGGCGTGGGGGCAGGGCTGCCCGTGGGGGGGTGGGGGAAGGGCTGCCCGTGGGGGGCGGGGGGGCAGGGCTGCCCGTGGGGGGTCGGGGGCAGGGCTGCCCGTGGGGGGGTGGGGGCAGGGCTGCCCGTGGGGGGGGCGAGGACAGGGCTGCCCGTGGGGGGTGGGGGTGGGGGCAGGGGCTGCCCGTGGGGGGGGTGGGGGCAGGGCTGCCCGTGGGGGGCGTGGGGGGCAGGGCTGCCCGTGGGGGGGGTGGGGGAAGGGCTGCCCGTGGGGGGCATGGGGGCAGGGCTGCCCGTGGGGGGCGTGGGGGCGGGACTGCCCGTGGCGGGGAGCGGGGGCAGGGCTTCCCATCCGGGGCAGGGAACAGCCAGCTCGGCCCACCCTGGCGGGCACGGCGTTAAGCACCGTTGGTGCCTGCCCTCCGGGAGCTTACGTCCGAGGAGGGACAACGAGCAGACGGCGGGCTAGGGAATACAGAGGAGGAAGGTCCGAACGTCCATGAGAGTGGGGGGTGTCTGCTCTCCACCCAGCCCTCCCCACATCGGGCACCAAGGGCCCCCCCAAAGACTCAGACCCGCCCGGGCCGGCCCGGCCTTAGAGTAAACACTAAGCCCCCCAATAACCCCGGGCAACAAGGGGTGGTCGGCCCCCCCCCAGCTGGCTTGCGGGGGTTTTAACGCACAACCGCACAAAGGGGCCGCACCCACAGCGGGCTCCTGGGGGCCCTAGACACTGAGGCGTGGAAGGAGGGAAGCGACTGGCCCAGGGTCACACAGCTGGGGAGGGACTCAGAAAGGGCCCCTACCGTCCCCGCCCCCCCCGCGCCGCCACCACTCCCCCTACCAGGTGAAGGGGGTCGGCGGCAGCGGTCTAGGCCCCGGGCCGGGCCCGGGAGGTCCACGTGCCCCTGCGTTCGGAAAACCCCCGCCCACGCCGCTCCGCCCCGCCCCCTCCGCGCCAACGGAGGGGGACGGGGAAACTGAGTCCCGCCAAAGAGCGGGGGAGGGGAGGGGTAGCTGTGTCCTCGCGAGAGCAGGGGGAGGCCGCGTCCTTCCCTCCACGAGGAGACGGACCGGAGTGACTGTTTCCCCGACAGGGGTCGCAGCCGCCCCTCCCCCGTCCTGGTCCCCCCGTCCCGTCCATTACCTGCTTCTTCAGGCGCATCTTCTCGGCAGTGGCCGCGGCCCAGGTGGGGGAGGGGCGGGGGTCAGCCGGACCGGACCCGAACCGGAGCGCCGCCGCCCTGTGCGAAGCCAGCGAATAGAACGTCCCCGGGAGCGGAGCCGAGCGGACGCAGACCCGCGACCCCACGTTCGGAGGGAGCCGCCGGCCCCCTCCCCCTCGGCCAACCGCACGTGGCCTCCACCCTGCTTCGCACGTGCGGCCCACGTGGCGCCCCAGGGGCCTGCCGGGCTGAGCTGGACCCACGCCCCCCTCCTTACCCCTCCCCCGCCCCCTCTTTGCCCCGCCCACTTCCCCGCCCCCTCCTCCCCATCTCCCTCCTGCCCCGCCCCCTCCTCGCCCCGCCCCCTCGGCCCCCTCCCGCCCCACCCCCCCCTCCCCTCCCAAAGCCTCCTAGGCGGAAGAGGCCATAGCCCCAGACGGGGCGGACCTGGTTATGGGGTGGGGGGGAGTGGGGGCCTCCGAGTCCCATGGACGGAGGAGGAAAGTGAGGCCCGGGGAAGACCGCCTGCCTTCCCCTCGGACTCACCAAGTCCCCGCGCCTTCCCCCACCCCCACCCTCCGGGTCCCCTGACGGCTCCGGACCAGGCTGGCCACCCTCCTCCTCCTCGATGCCCACTCCCCACCTGGGCGCCTCGAGGGCTAAGCCCTCGTTCTGCTCCGACTTCCCCGATCATCCCTGCTCGGGCTCGTTCTCTTTCTCCCACCCGGAGGGTGCCCTCCTGTGCCTGGGCTTTCTTTTCCTGGTGATGATCTCACCGGCTCCCCTGAGCTCAATTACCACCCCTACACAGATGTCTGGCAAATCAGTATAGACAGCGCCCCTCACCACCACCTGCCTGCCGGGTGTCTGGCTCTAAGGGGACGTCCCACGAGAAGCTCAAATTCTGTCTCCCAGACTGGAGGTGGTTTTCTTGCCCCATTGTGCCCGCGACACCACCATCCTCCCAGGCACCCAAGCTGGCAGCCTCCAGAGTCCTCCTCTGCCTCCCCATGCCCTCCCTCGAACTCATCTCTGATCAGCCTTGTCCCCCTGCACAGCGGCCCTCTTCTCTCCACTCTCGGAGCCCCACCACCTTCCACCCAGCTGTTGCCAGGGGGGCACATTCCTAAAGCAGCCCAGGTGTGATCAGGTATCTGACGGGCCCCAGGATTCAAAGCTAGAAAGGGCCCAGGCCCACCCACCACCTCAATCTGGAGCAGTAATAGCTAACCTTTCTCTAACGCTGAGATTCTCCACAGTGCTTTGCCTCTATTGGCTCATTTGAATCTCACAAAGCCCCTCTGAGATAAATAACCCCGGGGATGGATAGAAGAATTAAGCAACTGCCGCTTAGTCTAAGCCCACAAAGGAAGTTCACAGTAGAGCCAAGCTTCTAAGGTGCACACACCCCTATGTGGTGTTCAGGGATTCCATCTTGCAAACTCCTTGACCCATGGGTCTGAGCGTTGGTGGTCTGACCCACCTTCCTCTCCAAGATTAGCCTGTCAGCTCCATCCTCCATGTTTTTATGTAGGCTAGTTCTATATCTGCACCACCCTCCTTGCTCCTTTCATGCTTCTAGAATCCTCTTTCTTCAAGAAGCCTTCCCTGATCCCTGTCCCTCTCTCTCCAGCTGAAAAAGTGTTCCTCTTCTCTATTTTCCTAGGACAGTCTGGGTCTTACTTTTGTGCCATCACTCACATTTTAGGATACATTTCCACATTCATAGCACATCTTTCTTAGGTCTGACTTAGTGGGCTGAGGTCCTTAAACAAGGTAAGGAGACAATAAAATTTATGTTTATTTAAATAGACTTCATCTATTCCAACCCCCTAGAGCAGCTAAGTGGTGAAGTGGAGAGAGGGCCAGTCAGGGAGTCAGGAAGGCTCATCTTCCTGAGTTCAAATCTGGCCTCAGACACTTAGTACTTGTGTGACCCTGGGCAAGTTCCTTCACCCTCTTTACCTTAGCTCCTCATCTGTAAAATGAGTTGGAGAAGGAATGGCAAACTGCTCCAGGATTTCTGCTAAGAAAACCCCAAATGGAGTCACAAAGAGGTAGGCACAACTGAAAAACCTAACCCCTATGGCTTAATTTCCTCATCTGTAAAATGACAAAGGATGGACTATGGTCTCAGGACTCTTCCAGCACTAAATATAAAATCCTCTGTCCTCTTCCTCACCTTCTCCTCCTTTTCTTCTTTTTCTTCCTCCTTTCTTCTCTTCCTCTTTGTCATCTGTCATTTTACAGATGAAAAGTGCTGCGTAAGTCTTGCCATGCAGTTATTCTTGTCACCTTTTGAGATTCTAGACTCAAAATGTCATTCCTTCCTGCATGGACTCTCCAGGAAACCTCTGCCCGTGGAATAGGAGTTGGCACATATGATTCAATGGAAAAGCTCCAGTCCCCCCAAAATATATATCTTTTACATTCATATATATATATATATATATATATATATATATATATATGTCCCTCCTCTTGACATAGATGACAAGTGTTTGCCAAAATGAATTAAAGAAACGATAGTTTGGGAAATAATATGAAAATTCCTATATCCCTTTAGAGTTTGCCAGTTGTCTTACACATGGAGACACCATCCCATTTGATGTAAATGACACTGAAGATATTATGATCCCCAAAGTCAATCAGTCAATCAACATTCATTAGCTGCTTACTATGTGCCAGGCTCTGTGCTAAACCCTGGAGATACAAAGGAAAATGAAGAATCCCTGTCCTCATTCCAGTTAGTAAATGTCAAAGGTGGCAAAGGTCTTCCTGACTCCAGGACCCACGGTCTTACAACTCAGGGTCAGGGCTGCTCCTGCTATCCTGAATCCTCTCCTCTGCTGTGTTCTCTGTGTCCCCCTCTTTGGGATTACCACAAATGACCCGTATGTTAGGATCACAGACCCCAGTTTAGGAGTGAAGAACTTTTGAAAGTGATTAGGAAAAGGACAGAAAGAGCCCAAGCTGTCTTCTTGACTTGAATCTATAAGGGGATTTTTTGAGCAAAGGGAACAGTGGTGGATGTCTGTGTCACCCTGAAGTTTTGCCAGCCCTTTCAAAGTTTGCACAATCTTCCATAAACTTATCTCATTGGAGCCTGACAACCCTGTGAAATCAGCCCCACAGGAATTATTGTCCCCATTTTACAGAGTCAATGAAACAAAACCTTGGAGGGAATAATAGCCTTGTTCAGGGTCCCTGAACTAGAAGGGGCCAGATAGGGGATTTGAACCCCCTGGTCTTCCTGATCCTAAGTGTCTTATGCGACCTACCATGCAGCTTCCTCTTTTGTTCATCTGTCCCTAATAAGGGCTTTCCAACAGAAAGTGACCCGCTCCAGCTTCTCTGACCACAGTCACTATGGTTTCATGGATGGCTAAGGCTGGTCTCCAGCTTCCTCCTGCTCCTTTCTGAGAAGCAGGGGAAGGAGCTTCGGACTTGAACTCAGAACACCTAATTTGGAACCCCAGCTGTGGCAGCCTAAGCAAATCCCTCTCCCTCTCTGTGCCTCAATTTTCTTGTTTGTCAAATAAGGAAATAGTCCTCAGTGGCTTCTCAGGCCCCTTCTGGAACAGACCCTTGAACCTTTCATTTCAAACCTACCTCTCTTTTCCCTTGAAAGTGTCAGAAGTGGCCAAAATGTACCTGAACATTAAGGTATTCATGGAGGAACTTGGGCAAACCAGGAGTTTTCTGAATTAGGACATATTTTAGAAAGCTCAAATTTTGGAGGAAAAAGATCCTGTCCAAAGAAATAAACTGAATTTTTAGGACATTCATACTTTTAAATACTATGGAGCTTTTTAATAATTTCTTTTTAGTATTGGACATTCACTCCTTTAAGATTTTGAGTTCTAACTTTTCTTCTCTCCCCAAGACAGCATGGAGTCCAACCATGTTAGTCATCCACTCAATAAATTCAGTGCCTCCCATTACCTACAGTATCAAATATAAAATATTGTTGGACATTTGAAGATGTTCATGACGCAGCCCCCTTCTACCTTCCACATTTCCTTATGCCTTCTTCCCTTTCTGTCCTCGGTGATTCAGTGACACCAGCCTCCTTGTTCCCCTAGCTCAAGCCTTCATCTCCTGACTCTGGTCTTTTCCACAGACTGTCCCCCAAACCTCCTTACCGACACCTCTTGGATTCACCAGCTACCTCTAAGTTCCAGCTAACATCCCATCTTCTGCAAAAGGTTTGCCGTAGCCCCCTTAATGCCTGTAGCTCCCCCCCTAAGATTCTCTCCAATTCATGCCTGTCTGTACTTTGTTCCCATGTTGTCTCCCCCATTAGATGGGAGGTCCTTGAGACCAGGGATTGGTCTTTGCCTGTTTTTGTATCCCAAGTCTGGCCCATCAGAGAGAAGCGATGACTTCTGGCTTGTGCGCCCCCCAGGTCTGCCTACACTGCCTCAGAGAAAAGCATTTGGGGTTTCCATTTACTGTGCCTTTCACTGGCCACACCGGGGACTTCGATTTTGCACTTGGAGTTTATAAGGTCTCCTAACAATCGTTAGCAAAATCCACACCAAGCAGAACGACTTCTATTTGCTAACTCTCGTCTCCATTGTTGGAGTTGTAGAATTACAGGAGACTTGAAAGGGAAACTTCTGGTCCCACCCATACCCTGACAAATGAATCCCTCCCATCACAATCCCACTGAATCCTTCAGCATTGACTTGATGGGGAGGACCCTAACCTTAACCACTCCAAAAGCAGTCTGTTCCAGTTTTAGACAACACTGCATGTTAGGTAATATTTCTTGGCATCCAGCTGAATCTGCCTTTTCAATTTTCCTGTTTCAACCCATAATCTAAGGACTGGGACGTGGTGTGCCAACGTATGATTTGGGAAAAGTCGCTGAGGATCCTAGAGGTAGAGCTGGGTGTGTTCTAGGATGCTAGTGGGTGCACCCAGCTCACTTTACAGATGGACCATGAGAGATGAAGTCACCTGTTGGGGCTCCCTCCAATCTCTGAAAGTAGAGCCAGCATCCTGTAGGGGAAGATGCCTGTCTGGCCCCAGATCTATCTGGGACCGCACACACTGAACTGAAAACTGAATGGCCACATAGTAAGGGCTCTCCCGCTAAAGCCAGAATTGGGAAACAACATGAGATGTCTGGAAGGACCACACATGTGGACCACTGTAAAAACAGGTGCTCTTCCCCAAGCAGACCCTGATTTTACATCTGGCTCTTTGTCCAATTTCACAGGAAGTACTTAAAAAGCTCTCATTATTCTCAGTGGGTGGGGTGGAAGAGGGAAGTCTGAGGCCCCCTTCTTCCCTAATGTCACCGAACAAAACAGAATTAGGTAGAAGATGGTCACTTACCCTTCTCCACAACAAGGCAATTCCCAGGCTCTGGGACAGGGATTGATTTCATCTAAAGACTCGGTTTCATAAAGGACTCACTTGCTCTTTGTGTCTGCTAATTATAATGGCACCTCAAGTCTTTGTTTGTAGGGCTGGCCCCACCTGAGCAGCTGATTTGTTGGGGGCGCCTCCCACCTGTCCTGTTTCTGCCTGTTGGGACCAACTCATCAAGAGCATCTCTGCAATCCCCTGAGCCCCTGAAGCCTGGAGATGGGGCCACCGGTGGACTGCTAAAGCCTCATTACTGAAATCTCTGCCTCTCAATTTCTTAATTAATTAGCTTAAAGTCTAGAATTCAGCAGAGAAGATGATAATGGTAATGATGCTCCAACTGGGCTCCTTACTAGTGGTGGGTCTTGGGTCTGCCACTTTATCTCTGCACCTTAGATTTTTCCTCTGTAAAAGTTAGCTGTTGGGCTTATTGACCTGTTAAAGTCTCTTCCAGCTGACATCCCCCGTCCTAAGGCCCCTATCAGCCCTGACATCCCCTGTTCTCAGGCCCCTCCCAGCCCTGACATTCCCTGTCCTAAGGCCCCTCCCAGCTCTGACATTCCCTGTCCTAAGGCCCCTCCCAGCTCTGACATTCCCTGTTCTAAGGCTCCTCCCAGCCCTGATATTGGATGCCTCTGAGTAGTTCTCAGACAACAGGGGAGGGATTTCCAGTGTCCTGGCTCCTGTTTCCAAACATGAATACAGAACAGAATATGAGATTATCATGAAGGTCTCACTCATTTGTTTCAAAAAGAACTCTTGACACTTGGAAGAAGTCTTATAGAGTCACAAATTCTGGGGTGGAGAAAGGATCCCAGAAACCATCTAGTCCAGTCTATACTCAGAAATTAACCCCATAACATCCCCAAGAAGATACTGGGCGCAAGACCTCCAGGACAGGGATCTGCTCCCTCTCCAGTCAGCTCTAATTGTGCTGTAAGGTTTCCCTGGATACCCCCCTCACACTGACCTCTCTCCAACCGCTGCTCCTTCTTCCACCCTCTGGGGCCTCTGACTTCTTCCCCAGCAAACCGACAGAAATGGATAAAGAGCTGGGCCTGGCATCCAAAAGACCTGAGTTCAGAACCAAACTTGAGAGACTCCCTACCTGTGTGACCCTGGGCAAGTTATTTCACCTCTCTCTGACTCAGTTTTCTCTGTGTACTCATGATAACTGAGAGGGAATGGGGTGGTAAGATTGATGGATTTGCAAAGAGAGGGCTTGGGCTTGAATTCTGACTTTGCTATTTACTCACTGTATGACTTGGGTAAGTCAATCGCACTTCTTTGGGAGCCCATTTTCCTTCTCGGTAACATGAGACTATTAGACTTGATGACCTCTGAGGTTCCTTGTAGTTAGTTTCATATCTGAGAGCAGCCTTAGAACATGGAATATCAGAGCTGGGAGGGGTCTCAGAGAAGGGAATGTCAGAGCTGGGAGGGGGTCTTAGAACAGGGAATGTCATAGCTGGAAATGGCCTTAGGACAGGGAATGTTAGAGCTGGGAGGAGATGTCTTAGCCTTTGTACAAAGATGAAAAATTCCAGCTGGTCTCAGCTGCTCCATGGCAATTATGATTTGTGCTTAAGGGGTGAGAGAAGTAATTATTTATGGATAGAAAAGAGCCTGGCCAATAATGAAAAGAAGTAAAGGGTGAGACCAGCAGGCCTCATTCTAGCTAGTGATGCTGCATTAGAATGCCCATCCTTCAGGATACATTTTAAGTGAGTTTAAATTCTGTCTTGATCTCTTACTACCTGCAGGACCTTGGAGAAGTCCTTTAACTTTCTTGGACCTCAGTTCCCCCATCTGTAAAATGAGGAAATGGGATGAGCTAGCTTGTGAGGTCCCTTCTGACTATAGGGTTTCCTTGCTCCTATGACTGGGTGGTGGAATTCAGTTATCAGAACTCTTCACTTCAGGGCCCCTTTACTCGCTTAACAATGATTCAGGATCCTTCCCCCAAAGAGCTTTGGTTCATGAGATTAGATCTATCAATATTTTCTACATGACAGTCTATATGGGAGCCCAGCTCTTATATCCCCCTGAATCCTCACTTCTAACAGGTAAACATCCCAGTTCCCTTCTCTAATGCTTGTGGGGCCTCATCTCTCATCCCTCATATCCAATCCTGTCCAGTCCCAGGGCATTAATGCAAAAGAAGGACACCTTCCTAACGTTCCTATGGAGAGTCCACCAGGACAATCCTCACTTTGGCCCCTATCTAAACCTCCCTGGGCTTCCCTACCTCTCTCATGGTTCTGCCCTCTGAGGCTGAGCAGACCAAGCTCATCCTTTGTCTTCTGTACACCCTTCCAGACACTTAAGACAGCTGGAGAAGAGATTCTTCAGTAACAGATCAGACTTCACACCCCAAATTCCCATCCAGCACCAAGAGAGTGAGCTCCTGATTGTCTTGGACAGAGGAATTTTTATTTTAAAATTTTCTCATGTTTTCTTTATTATTGTCAATGGAATGGCCTGTTATTAATTTAAAGTCAGTGCTGCCTTTTGTCATCTGTGAGTCTGAGTTTTTGCTTTGATTCTGAGAGTTCCCTGAATATCAAAGGTGATAATTGGGTACGTAGAAGCTGGCTTTTTCATCTTAGAAGATTATCCAAGAAATGGTGTGTGTGTGTGTGTGTGTGTGTGCGTGTATGCACGCATTTCTCCCCTGTTGACCAGAAGAGAAGGGCAAAGGAAGGAACATATGATCTCCCATTTCCCGTGGAAGCTGAAAAGAAAGTGGAAGGAATGAACAATGTCACAGAGTCACTCCAACCAGAAGGCTGAGAAGCCTTAGTCTCCCTAGAAGGAGCTCTTTTTTAAAAGCTCTTTTACTTTTGAAAACGTAAAAATTTAAATTTTAAAAGATAAAATTTGCTCCTTGAGAAAAAATGGAAACCAAGTCCAGCCCTATAGACTTTACTCAGCCAGTAGACTTTCTGCTAAATATTTGAACTTGTCTCCTGGTCCCAGGGTTTCCCTCTACCAGACGTGCTGTGTCTGGGTCCTGGCATCTGAATGCTGGCTTAGTTATGCTTCCCAGAATGGACAGATTACAGGAAGAAATAAATGCTTTTGCATTTATCCAGATATCAACCATTCTGAGAGACAGCATGGCACAGCGGCTAGAAGGCCAATCTTGAAATTAGAAAGATTTGGATTCAAATCCTGACTCCAGTACCATCTAGCTATGGGATCCTGGGCAAATGACTCCTTCTCAGTCAATACAGACTAAAATGAAACAGTCCTTTCTCTCCCTTCTCCAGCCAGGCATATGGTCTTGGGTCAGTCTCTTCATTTCTCCAGTCCTCAGTTTTTTTCCTCTATCAAATGGGGCCTCCTTCCTGGTAGGATTGTGGGGAAGAGAGAATGAAATCCTGTCTGTGAGGTTCTTTGCAAACCTTCACTCATGTCGGAAATGCGAAATGATTAAAGATAAGGCCCATGCCCACGTGGCAGCTAAGAACACAACTTCTGTTCCAAAGCACCTTTTCCCCATGTTCTCCCCAAAGCTCTCTCCATTATGTCTCTCACTGGTCCCCTTCTCTGCTCTGACCTTGCCCACTCCCTGGAGTAGGCCCACCCTTTGTCACCTCTCCACTGGACTTTACTGATGAATCTCCTTTCCCTCTAGAGTCCATCCTGGAGATAGTTGTCAAGTTCTATGAACCTCGAGGATGGGGGTGAAACCCTACTAGTTCCCGCTGGCCCCCTCAAAGCCCTTCACAATCAGACTCTGACTGACCTTTGGTTCGTCCCACAGCCTGACACACCCAGTCAAGCCATCCTGCTAACCATTCCCTGGGCACAACCTTCTACCTCCTGTCCCCATGCACATGACCTAGAATGCTTTCCTTCTTTCTGTTAGCCTCACACAACCCCAAGCTTTTCTGAAGTTAAGCTCAGGTGCCAACTCCTACAGGAAGCTAGTTCCAATTCCTCTGCCCTGTCATCCTTTCTTCCAGTTACAAGGCAACTGGGTGGTACAGTGGGTAGAGAGTACCTCAGTTTTCTCATCTGTAAAATGAGAATGATAGCATCTACCTCCTATGGTTGTCTTGAGGATAAGCTAAGTTAATATTTGGAAAGTATATTTAAATCTTAATGCACCATACAAACACTAGTTATTACGGTTATTACTCCCAATAGAAATTGTATTTTTGAATTTAATTTTCTATGTACATGTTATTCCCAACTCCCTACCTCACCCCACCCCCATAGACTGGAAGGTCCTCCAGAGATTCTTGGGTTTTGTCTTTGGTTCCTTCGCATTTAGCTCCATGCCTTGCACACAGTGGGGGCCTAATAAATAATTGATGAATTGAATGGGATAGACTAGTCAGGACCATTTCATATAAACACCTACTGTGTGGAGGACCCCATGATTCTGGGGATAAAGTGGTGGGAAGCAACACATGACAGGGGAATCAACAGGTCTGATCCAAAGGAGAATACAATAGGGCCAAGATTCTCTAGACACAGGTAAAACACTCTTAAGAAAATCTGAAGAAGGAAAGATCATAGATGTTATTTTAGAACTGGGAGGGATCTAAGAGCCCATCTGGGCAGATAGAGGTCAAATCCTATCTCAGACACTATGGGCTAGCACCAACTCCTACTGGTTATTGTGAGGATCAAATGAGATGTTATTGATGTTATTGATAATAACAAGGAGCATGGTTATCAATAGTAATTATTCTATAGTCTAGCACCCCCTATGGGCAGATGAGAAAACTAGGGGTCAGAGCAGAAACATCTTGCTCAAGGCTGCCCAGCGGATAAGGTGGCAAACCTGGCCAGAACCCAGGGTTTTTCCTACCTTTTCCTCTCACTCCCTTCTCATTTAATGTTTTTTCAAACATTCTTATTTATGATAAACTAGGAGTCATCTCATTTATCTGAGGATTATACAACATATTCGGCATGAAGTTGCCATTATCGAAATGTGTGATCATAAGATGGGGCAAACTTACGTCTCCTTACAACCCCCCAGGATGTTGGGTAGGGAGAGGAGGTAGAGAATCCTCGAGGATGCTCAGGGTGAATAGGCTGCATTCTGTAGCATTGGAGGGAAAGAGCCCCTTTGACTAGAATCACAGGTTATCAGAAGCCTGATCGGGTGAATGGTAGAATTCCATTTATGGGTCAGGCATACAGTAAGCACTTATTAAGTCATTGTGGCTTTGACTTGATCATCTGATGCCAGCCTACTTTTCCAGGCATTCAGAATATCACCCCTTGACATGTGCTCTGTATCTCAGCCAAACTGGTATATTTGCTTTTTCCTGAACTTGGCATCTTATCTCCATCTCTGGACCATTGTCCTGCCTGCTCTCTATGCCTAGGATGCTCTCCCTACTCACCTCCACCTCTGCTTCAGTTAGGGCTTAGCTCGTATGCTCTCTCCTATGGGAAATGCCTGATGCCTGAATTACTGCTTTCTTTTCAAACGAACATGTCTGTACTGGCCTGATTTCAGATATGTTCCCTTGCCCCCAATATGTCCTTGAGAACAGGATGCTTTTAGTGCCCGGTATTGTGCCTTATACACAGTAGGCACTGCAGTGGTAGCATAGTGTCAGGTACATAGTAGGTACTTAATAAATGTTCCTTGATAAATGCTCGTTGGATTGGTTTGGATAGTTTCAAGTGCCTTGACCAAATTCTGTGGATTGAGGATTGTGAAAGGCTTGGTACAGTGGAAAGTGCACTGGGTCTAGAGTCAGAGAACCTGGGTTCAAATCTCATCTCTGCCATTCAGTGCCTGTGTGACCTAGGGCAATCATATTATCATCCTGGCCCTCAGCATCCTCATCTGTGAAATGAGAGGGTTGGACAAGATGACCTCTAAGGTCCTATCCAGTTCTAAGTCTGTGATCCTCTGTGGTGTTCCTTGGAGCCTCAGTTTCTTCATCTGTCAAATAAGGATGCTAGACTAGATGGCCCCTGAGGCTTGACCAATTCCAGATGTAAGATTTTGTGCTTCTCTGGTCTCTTATGTCCCTGCTGGTTCTATCTCTATGCTCAGTGAATGAATTAATGCATTTGTGGAGGGGGCTCCAGAGAGAGACTAGACTGGCCGGAGACTGGGGAGGATAGGGGAACGGGGGCCATGAGTGTTTACAGAAACAGATGCAACAGGAAACCCAGAGGGAGGCCTTTCTTTGACAGCGGACAGAAACCTCCTCAGGAGCCCCAGTGGAGAGGCTACATTTCTGGTGAGGCAGACACCCTGGGGTCTTCTGTAGGAGTCCTCTCTGAGACACTTCCAGCACAGAGCTGTGTGGTGAGACATAGAAAATCTCTTTAGACTACAGCCTTGGGAGAGAAAAAACAGAATGCCACATCTTGCCACCCCCTCATTTCCTGTATTCCTTTCCTCTGGAGTCTCCTGGCTCAGAATTACGGAGACTGCTGTGTCATATTGGCCTATGCTGTCCTGCTGCAGCTGGGGAGCAGCTCCCTTCTGTCCCCTCCCTATGGTCCCCATATGCCCCACTGCCTTGCTTTGTGTAGTGGCCTTGTTTGGTGGTGTTACTGGTGGTGGGCCTTTGGTTTTATGACCTTTTAAAAAGAAGTCAGAAGGGCTGGAGCTGCATGGGACCTCAGAGCCCACCTAGCCCTATCCTCCCCTTTTCCAGAGAAGACTCGGGGTTTTCTCCTCTCAGGGAATTCAAGGTCACATGGTTAGTTGATGAGAGGAATAATGGCTGGCGTCATTTTGAGTCTGGAGATCGAGTTGGAGTCTGTCTCAGTAGATATTACCTAGTTCTCTCACCACAGGAAGTCTCAGAATCTTAGAGTCAGAAGGATCTGAGACATCTCTCATGTCCATTCCAACCTCTTGATGCACCCCGGACAAGTGGTCCCCCACCTCTGCTGGAAGGTCCCACTCTACCCATTCGAATCTTGGTAGCTCTTGTCTGTCTGCTTGAAATGATCTCTCTCAAACTTCTCCCCACTGCTCCTGCCCTCTGGGGCCAAAGAGAACAAGCCTGTTGTCAGTTACCTTTCCAAACCTCACTTTCCTCATTTAAATTGGACGTTAGTAACTGTCTCAACCCATCTATGTCTTAACGTGTCTGAATCATGAAAGGTCACATTTGTGATCTTTTGCCCACCTCTTGGCTCTTAGCAAGGCTGGCTCTCAGACATAAAATGCTTGTTGGATTGGATTGGACAACTTCAAAGACCTGGGACAAACTCCCCCCTGAGGAAGGACTGTGTGGAAAGGATGCTGGGTTTGGAGTCAGAGACTCTGGTTTTAAATCCTAACTTTGCTACTTAGTACCTGTAAGACCTGGGGCAATCATTTAATCATTCTGGCCCTCAGTTTCCTCATTTGTGATATGAGAGGGTTGAATAAGATGACCTCTAAGGTCCTTTGCAGTTCTGTCTATGACCCTATTCAGCCCCTTGAGCCTCAGTTTCCTCATCTGTCAAATAAGAATGCTGGACGGTATAGCCCCTGAAGTCCCTCTAGTTGTAGAGAATGACTGAATGCCAGGATGAGGAGGGTGTTCCCTGTCTCTAAGGGTCAAGGTGCTAGACAGAAGGGGGAAACAGAGCATCTGGGGTGGAGGACGGAGAGGTTCATAGACGGTCAGGAGGTTTCTGGACCCGAATCCTGGTAAAGCACTTTGTAGACTTAAACTGTCGTATAAATGTCGGCTCTGACTCCATTTCCCTGTACTCTGCTGAAGCCTCCCTCCTGCGATGGTGGGCGGAACTTGTACTGTACGAGTAAGCACTGGGATATTGAAAAACTGTGAGATGGGATTTGAGGGAAGGACCAGTTCCCTGGCAAGTGGGAGGGAGGAACTAGGGCATGAGTCATCAATAGAGTGGGCAGAGCTGGCAGCCGAGGGGGACTAGGTCTGAAATACTGACTGCACCCAGCGGGACAAGCTCCAGGGGGGTCTCTGTCCCCCAAGATTTTGGAGCTGCCAGAAAATGCAGCCAGGCTTGTGAATTGTAAAATGATGGTGGGTCCTGGGCTAGGCCTTCCAGGAGGAGAAAGATCTGGTTCTTGGGTTAGGCAGGATCTTGGGCTGACTTCCCTAGATGCAGAGACAGGACCTCTGGAGGAAGAAGACTTCTCAGATGGGATCGAGGCAAGGTCTGTCTGTTAATCTCCCTTTTTAGGATCATGGGCTTTGGCTCTGGAAGGAAACTTAGCCCTCATCTGGTCTAGTCCTTTTGTTTTATAGATAAGGCCCAGTGAGTTGACCAAGGTCCCACAGCAAAGTCTGGATTCTAGCCTCGGTCCTTGGATTCCAAACCTAGCACTGTGTTAATTCAATCTGACGAATATTTATTTCTAAGATCTTATTTCATTTTGATATCTTGTCTTCACCTCTCCTCTGAATAGATCCCTCCCTCTCTTCCCCACAGTGAGCCATTCCTGGTGACAAAGAATAAAAATGATAAGATGAAATCAACCAATTCATAACTGTCTAACAGTGTATGCAACATATCCCACTCACCGTCCCCCACCTCTGCAAAAGGAGGAGGAAGGTGTATTTTTTCAACCCGTTCTCTGGGTTTAAGCTCTAGCATTATAATCAATGAATATTTATAAAACTGTGGTTCTTTGGGGGAGCTTATTCTGATTCATACACATCTTGTACCCCATCATGCAATGTGAGGTCTTTGAGGACAAGAACACTTTCATTTTTAGTTACGTATCCCCAGGACCTAGCTCCGTGCTGGGCCTATAGTAGAACTCAATAAAATGTTACTGATTGATTACATTGTTGGGGGAAGGGACCTGTGAACTAAAGTTCTAATGACTGAATACAGACCCATAGAGTACCATGAAATATGACTTGGGAGGGGTAGGGGTGGGGTTTCCTAAATGTGCTGTAAATGCTTACAATAATGCCAATCATATTTTTTGTCTTGGTTTATGATGGGACCCCAGGTTTTGCAGCAATAAGATATTATTAGGAGAACACTGATGCTACAGAAATAAGGGTTTGTTTTTGCAACAGTGAACAACTTCAATGTTTTTACAGAGTCATAAATTTAGAGTTGGGAAGAAAGTCAGAAGTCACCATCTCCACCTTAAAACTGAGGAAACTGAAGCAAGCAGCATTGAAATGACCTGTCACACAGCTAGCAAGTGACTGAGGCAGAAATAGAACTTAGGTATTTCTGAGTCTAGGTCCCATACTCTGCCACCTAACTGCCTCTGAAGAAGGAAAATAAGCCCTTGCCTTAGAGCCTTTGACATCCTGGCTTCCACCTATCTTTCCAATGTGATTTCATTCCATTCATTCCTTTCAGATATACTATAATCCAGTCCAACCAGTCTGTTGATTGTTCCCTAAACTTGACGTGGAATCTCTTACCTTGGGTCTTTGCATGCCTGGAATGAAGTCTTTCTTTAGCTTCACTTCTTACAAGCCCTGTCTTCCTTCAAGACTCAAGTGTCCCCTTTTACAGGAAATTGCTCCTCTGCTCGCATTCACTCTCTCTCTCTCTCTCTCTCTCTCTCTCTCTCTCTCTCTCTCTCTCTCTCTCTCTCTCTCTCACATCAGATTGTCTTGCAATTTGTTTCTTTATGTCCATACTGTTTCCCCTTTGTAGAATGTAGGCACCTTGAGGGTAGAGATTACTTCCTTTTTGTCTTCTAGCCCTAGCACATAAACCAGGGCCTTGAACACAGAAGAAACTAACAAAAAAAGAGAAAGATTTATTGTATTGAATTCCCAAATGTGGTTCAGTCCCATTTATCCCAACACACATGTATGAAGTGCCTACTTTGTGCTAGATGCTGAGGATACAATGACAGGAGCTGGAGAGTCTGACACCTTCAAGGAGCTTATGTTCCACAAAATACAAATTGAGTAAATTCAAAGTAATAAACTCCCCCTATTAGGTAATCCTGGGTTCAGTCCATTCTCTAGTTGATGTCCATTTTACACAGTAATGTAATGATTTATTTGAGAGGTTTCCCATTAATCTGTGTGTCATTGTCCTACGCATAAACACTTTTGAGATACCTGACAATCTTGGGTTTGTGCATATGTAGGGAGATCTCTTCAGGGTTTCCGCTTGAGAATACCAGTATATAACCCATGTCTAGTTTCTACAAGTTCGGTGAAAAGGGCCCTCAGATCTCCCTCTTATCTCTTATGCAAGCACTCAGATCTTTCTATTTATCTATGTGTATGTATACATATTTAATAAAGATATATGTATATATAATAAAGATATATGTATATGTATGTGTATATGTATACATCTATGTATATGTATACACTTATAAAGCTATATATGTATATATAATGATATATAATCTATTGTATACACACATATACATATACACACACAGACACAAACACACATATATATAAAGTCTATCTATCATCAGATACAGGACAGATTTTTCTTTTTTTTTAAATATAAATTTATTTATGTAACTTTTTACATTCATTTTCACAAAATTTTGGGATCCAAATTTTCTCCCCTTTCATCCCCTCCCCCCACCCCAATACACCAAGCATTCTAATTTTCCCTATCACCAATCGGGTCTCTCTTCTATCATCCCTCCCTTCTCTTGTCCCCATCTTCTCTTTTGTCCTGTAGGGCCAGATGACTTTTTATTCCCCATTAACTGTATTTCTTATTTCCTAGTAGCAAGAACAATACTAAACAGTTGTTCCTAAAACTTTGAGTTCCAATTTCTCCACATCCCTCCCTCCCCACCCATTCCCTTTGGGAAGGCAGGCAATTCAATATAGGCCATATCTATGTAGTTTTGCAAATGACTTCGATAACAGTCGTGTTGTGTAAGACTAACTGTATATCCCTCCATCCTATTCTTTCCCCCATTGTTTCTATTCTGTCTTATGATCCTGTCCCTCCCCAAGAGTGTTGACTTCAAATTGCTCCCTTCTCCCATTGCCCTCCCTTCCATCATCCCTTCTTCCCTGCTTATCTCCTTCTCCCCCACTTTCCTGCACTGTAAGATAGGTTTTCATACCAAAATGAGTGTGAATTTTATTCCTTCCTTTAGTCAAATGTGAGAGGGTAAACTTCATGTTTTTTTCTCAGCTCTTCTCTTTTTCCCTCCACTAAAAAGTCTCCTGCTTGCCTCTTGAATGAGATATAATTTACCCCATTCCATTTCACCCTCTCTCCTCCCACTACATTTCTCTCTCACCATTTACCTTAATTTCTTTTAAGATATGGTTCCATCCTATTCAATTCACTCTGTGCTCTCTGTCTCTGTGTGTGCATGCATGTGTGTATGTGTGTGTGCATGCACACATGTACGTGTGTGTGTGCGTGTGCGTGTGTGTACGTCTGTGTGTGGTCCCACCAACTACCCAGATACTGAAACGTTTTAAGAGTTACAAATATTGTCTTTCCATGTAGGAATGTAAACAGTTCACCTTTGGTAAGTCCCTTATGACTTCTCTTTGCTGTTTACTTTTTCATGCTTCTTCTCCTTCTTGTGTTTGAAAGTCAAATTTTCTTTTCAGCTCTGGTCTTTTCATCAAGATTGCTTGAAAGTCCTCTGTTTCATTGAAAGACCATATTTTCCCCTGAAGTGTTATACTCAGTTTTGCTGGGTAGGTGATTTTTGGTTTGATTGTTTGATTTTTTTTTTGATTTGATTTGATTGATTCTAGTTCCTTTGACTTCTGGAATATCCTATTCCACACCGTTCGATCCCTTAATGTAGAAGCTGCTAGAGCTTGTGTTATCCTGATTGTATTTCCACAATACTGGAATTGTTTCTTTCTAGCTGCTTGCAAGATTTTCTCCTTGACCTGGGAATTCTGGAATTTGGCCACAATGTTCCAGGAGTTTCTCTTTTTGGATCTCTTTCAGGCGGTGATTGATGGATTCCTTCAATATTTATTTTGCCCTCTGGTTCTAGAATATCAGGGCAGTTTTCCTTGATAATTTCATGAAAGATGATGTCTAGGCTCTTTTTTGATCATGGCTTTCAGGTAGTCCCATAATTTTTAAATTGTCTCTCCTGGATCTATTTTCCAGGTCAGTTGTTTTTCCAATGAGATATTTCACATTCTCTTCCATTTTTTCATTCTTTTGGTTTAGTTTTGTGATTTCTTGGTTTCTCGTAAAGTCATTAGACTCCATCTGTTCCAATCTAATCTTGAGAGAACTATTTTCTTCAGTGAGCTTTTGAACCTCTTTTTCCATTTGGCTAATTCTGCTTTTGAAAGCATTCTTCTCCTCATTGACTTTTTGAACCTCTTTTACCAATTGAGTGAGCTTATTTTTCAAGGTGTTATTTTCTTCAGCATTTTTTTGGGTCTCCTTTAGCAAGGTATTGACCCGCTTTTCATGCTTTTCTTGCATCTCTCTCATTTCTCTTCCCAGTTTTTCCTCCACCTGTCTAACTTGATTTTCAAAATCCTTTTTGAGCTCTTCCATGGCCTGAGCCCACCAGATATCCACCTTGGATGTCTGGGATACAGAGGCCCCGACCTCCATGTCCTTTCCTGATGGCAAGCATTGTTCCTCCCCATGGGAAATGAAAGGAGGAAGGAACATCTCTTCCCCAAGAAAGTAGCTCTCTATGGTCTTATTTTGCTTCCTTTTTCTGGGCATTTTCCCTGCCAGTTACTTGACCTCTGAAATTCCTCTGCACCTCTGCCTAGATCTGCGCAGCTAGTGCTTGAGGTCTGAGATTCAAATGCTGCTTCCCAGCCTCAGGGCTTTCAGGGGTAGGTGCAGCTGCTATTCAATGTGAGCTTAAGTTCTGGTGCTTGGATGGGGGCAGGGCCGCCTCCCAGGCTCAGTTCCCTCAGGGGGTTTATGGAGCTCCTGACTGCTCTGGGAGTCCCGGGCAGCCGCTGCTTCTGCCTCCCGAGGGGGCCTGAGTCATGGAGACACCCCGCTCCCCTCTCGGCCAGCCCAGAAGTCTCTCTCATTGTCCTGTAGTGCCTGTGGGTGGAGGGACCTTCTTGGCCACCGGAGATTCTGTCCCTGAAGCCTGCTCAGATCTGTTGTTATGGGGCCACCCGGCCAGGGCATCTCAGGGGTGGGCTCTGCTGTTTGGAGCACGACAGACCCCTGGGGACAGCTTTCAAGGGCTCTCTGGAATGGAAATCTCTTCCACTGTGTTTCTGTGCAGGTTCCACTGCTCCAGAATTTGTGGGGAGTTCTTTTTACAGGAAATTTATGGGCTGTGGATTTGGAGCTAGCATACGTGAGTCTTTCTACTCCGCCATCTTGGCTCCTCCCAGATTTTTCTTTACCCCATGGAAAGAAAGCAAAAAAGGAAAAGGATTCCCTGAAGATCATACAGAGTCAAGGCAATTCTTCTTCCTTCTCCAGTGACTCCTGCCTGCCCTGATATTTAGACTTTCCTAAAATATCCTTGAGGTCCAGAGAGAGAGAATCACTTATAATCTGTTCAGTATTTCATTCATCTAGGTTCGTCAGACTTAGAGCGCTACACTGCAGTTCTAGACTCCTCCAAAGTGACCTTTCTACTTAGGGATACTAGAGTTAGCCCCTTTTCCTGCTGGACCTATAGAGTCTACATAACTCACGATAACAATGAATGGTAAAGTCTTATCAATGACCTTTTATAAGGAGGGTTCTTAAACCTGGGTCTATGTACATTTTTTATTTTTTCAAAATTTAGTATTTTATTTTTCCCCAATTACATGTAAAAACAATTTTCAACATTTGTTTTTAAAATAAATTTCAAATTCTCTCTTCCTCCCTCCCCACCCCCCCACACCCATTGAGAATGCAAGCATGTGTAGTCATGCAAAACATATTTCCATATTAGTCATGTTGTAAAAGAAAACACAGACCAAAATAAAACTCCATAAAAAAAAAAGGAAAAAAAACTATTCTTCAATCTGTATTCAGACTCTATGAATTTTTTCTCTGGAGATGGAGAGCATTTTTCATAAGTCCTTTAGAGTTGTCTTGGATCGCTGTATTGCTGAGAATAAGTAAATCATTCACAGTTGATCATCTTACAATATTGCTGTTACCGTGTAATGTCCTATTCATTTCACTTGGGGTTAGTTCGTGTAAGTCTTTCCAAGTAAAAATATAATTTTTAAGTAGTTATACAGAATTAATTAAAAAGTAATTATACAGCATAGTATCTGGTACTGTGTACTAGTTGGTACTTAGTAAATGCTTATTTCCTCCATTCCTTCCTTAATCTTTTGATTAAAAGAGTATATCATTAAAATATTATATTTCAGTATGATTGATTTCCTTTGTAATTCTCTATATTGCATTTTATCCACTTAAAAACATTGTGAGGAGTCCCTAGGCTTCATAAGACTGACCCTTTAAGGGGTCCATGACACAAAGATAATAAAGAATCTTTTCTCTATAATACTCTTACATTTGTCCCCTTTAGTTCAACAATTCAACTCAAAATTTATTAAGCAGTGGAACAAAATTTGGCTTGGGAATCAGAGGATTTGGGCTCAAATCCAACCTTTAATGCTTACAACCTGTGTAACCTTAGACAAGATGTTTCATTTCCATGAGCCTGCCTCAATTTCCTTGCTTATAAAATTCTGAGGTTGGATGAGATGGACTTTGAGGTTCTTTTCAGTTCTAGATCTAGGATCCTTTGGAGCAGACTTTCTACTGGGGTGGTGGTGGTGGTGGCGGGGAATTTACATAAATAAGGACAAGGAAGAAGGGAGGACATACAGCTGAGAAGTGACTGGCAGTGAGGGAGGGTTTCATATAGGTGGTGTTAGGTGAGTTAAATGCAGAAGAAAGGATTCTACCAGGTGAAGATAAGGAGGGCGTACATTCCAGGAATGGGAAATGGCTACTGGTCATTCAAGGAAGCAGGAGAAGGAATGTTGAGTTTAGAGCATAGCTAGTGTCTGGTCACATGATCATCAACCTCCTCACTTCTCACTGAGACCAAAGAAGTAGCCTCCAATCCATCTGCCTCCTACAGCTACGAAAATAATCTTCTAGGCTACATCTCAACCTTCATTGCCTTATTATAAAAGTCATTCATTCACTCCTGGCCCTTCATAGTGATTTATCTATGTATTTTCTCTTTTCTGTTAAAGGGGCCATCCCCCGACTACCTTTTCAAGAGGCCTGTTCCCTGAATGGGCATTATAATCCCTTTAAGTGAGTACCCAGAAAAGTCAAGGCCCCCCAGGACATCCCCGGCCATCTCCAGACCAGGAATATCTTCAGAAATTTCTGATAAATATCAGGCTACGGGACCCAGGTGGCTCTGGAGGAGAAGTGAGGCTGATGACCTTGCACAGCCCTGTCTCCCTCAAATCCAAGTCCAGCGCAAGTCCCGTCATCGTTTCTCTGATGTCCCGGTCCTCCGAATCGGACGAACGCAACGGCCCCCGAGAGGAGACCCCGACTGCCAAGGGCTCGCACAGCCTGGCTGCCATCCACCTGTCCTTATCCTCATCCCTTTCCTAGCGCTCAAAACGGCCGGGCTGTGGTTGTCGCGGTGAATGTCGCTGAATCACTGATGTTTTAAGGGCTCAGGGATGGTCTTCAGCACCTTTAGTAACCTCCAGTCAACTTGAGTCCCACGCCCCATTTTTCAGATGAGTAAACTGAGGCCCAGAGTAGAGGAAGGGACTTCTTGAGGTTCGCGGAGCCGCGTAAAGAACAGCAGCATTTGAACCCAGGTGCCTGCGTCCCAGGTGCGGCACCAGGTGCAGTAGGAGCAGGGCAGAGTCCAGGGGGCGGGGCGGGGATGTGGGAGGAAGGGCCAGGGGAGGGACTGGGGGCGGAGTCTTGGAAATGTCTTCTAAGGCAGTTTCCTAGCGAGGGGAGGGCGGGAGAGGCGGGACCATGCTACCGCAGGAGGCGTGGCCACGCCGAGGGGTGGGGCCTCGGCTGCAGTTCTCCGTGCGATCCGTGGAAGGCAGAAGGGCGGGGCCATAATAAGAGGCGTGGCTAGGGCGGTGCTGCGAGAGGGGCGGGGCTCCGGGCACGTTCCTCCAGGGGGCGGAGTGTAGGGGCGGGGTTTCGTCCCGGCGACCTCCGGTCGTCTAGGCAACGGCGGCGCGGCGTCTTCCCCGGGGTGCGCGGAACGCAACTGCGCGGGGCGCGTGGGGCACGGCCGGGGGGCGCGCGGAGCGTGGCGCGCGGAGGTCCCCACGCGTGACGAGGAGGCGTGGGACGAGGCCGAGGGACGGCCATCATGGCGGAGCGGAGCCAGACCGTGTCTGAGGCAGGTCTGTGAGCGTGTGCGCGCGCGTGGCCGTGGGCTGTGCGTGTGCGCACCCTGCCGCGGTCACCGGTGGGGCGGGTGGACAGGGCGCCGGGGTCACGTGAGTTCATGCAGGAGCAGTCATGGGGGGCTGGGGTCACGTGAGGGCCAGGGGTCCCCGAGTTCACGCGAGGAGGGGTATTGGGGGTGGGATCAGGTGAGGTCACTCGGGGTTCGAGGATCCGGGGTTGTGGTCACGTGAGGCAAAGGGCAGGGTTGGAGGCTGAGGTCACGCGGGGTCACCCGCCTGGGTTGAGGGTGGGTCCCTTGGGGTGGCAGCAGGGTCCAGGTTAGGACAGCAGGTGGAGGGGTGGAGGGGGGCGCTCAGGGCCAAGGGGAGGGGCTTCCTTGTCTGGGCGGGGCTGCCCGGCCCCTCTTGTGGCCCCGGGGCTGCCACTGCCCGGGCACACAGCGGGTGCCCCACCCGTGCTTGTTGGCAGCATTTCCTTTGGAATGACCGTTTCAGCAGAACTGTGCACCCCCACACTTTCATGTGTGTATTTCATCATCCGTGAAGGGGCCTCCAGGAATCAGCATTGGTTCAGGACCTGCCCCCGAGGGCCCAAGGGCCAGGACACAGAAAACGTGGAATAATTCATGACATGAATTGGGAGGTTGGGGGACCGCGGGGGCAATGGGCAGGAGTGTGTGTGTGTGTGTGTAGGGGTACACTGGGACAGGGGCTCCCTGTGCAATCCTAGTAGTTAATACTTAGAGCAAGCTTGGAAGTTTGGAAGGGCTTCACTTGGACCCCTGGACCCTCCTCTGAAGTAGTCAGAAAGTGTTTGTTTTAAGTGTTTACTATAGGCGGCTCAAAGGTGCTTAATAAATGCTGATTGACCCATTGTCTGGAGTGGGTGTGGGGGGATCCTGTAGAGCAAACTCCTCACACGGACCCCCTCCAAGGTCATATTACACTCCCTTCCTGTTGTCTCTTTCCACCTGTCTTCCACATATCCAAAAGAGAGTTCATCTTTTCCTGAAAATCCACCCAATAGAGGCATCTGGTGGAGCAGTGGATAGGGTGTCAAGTCAGGAAGACCTGGGTTCAGATCCTGCTTCAGAAACTTACTAGCTGTATGACCCTGGGCAAGTCACTTTACCCTGTTTGCCTCAGTTTCCTCATTTGTAGAATGAGCTGGAAAAGGACATGGCAAACCACTACAATGTCTCCGCCAGTAATACCCCCTGTCAGGTCCTGAATGACCCTGGGCAAGTTACTTATTCTCTATCTGCCTCAGTTTCCTCAGCTATAATTTTCAGGATACTAGCAATAATACTACTACTCCTCTCCCAGGGTTCTTATGAGATAGTAGTTGTAAAGTACTTAGCAGAATGCTGGCCCATGGTACCACAGTCATTCTCATTTCTCATGCCCCTCATGTCTCTCTAGTACAACCCCTCCTCTCCTCTGATACCCAGGCCTTCCCACCACATGCTGGGCTGTTTTGGGGTCCCCATGCTACCTCAAGGCTCTGCCCACTCTGTATCAGGGGATCTCCCTAAAGTCCAAGTCTGACCATGTCATTTTCCTACTCAGTAAACCCCCATGGCTTCCTGACACCACAGGCTCCAACTTAGACACTTCTTTTTGTCATTTGCAGTCTTCCTCTCCCTCCTCACATGCCAGAGTTCAGCCCTACTGGCCTTGTGACCTCCTCAGCTGGTCGGGCCTCCCCTTGTGGAGTTCTATTCCATCTGCTTTGTGTGTCACCATCATGCCTAGAACATTAGAACATTGCCTTCTTGAGTGCAGGCACTTTATTTGCCAAACTCCTGGCACACTGAACGGTAGCTGGCCCCATTGCTCAGGGCCCTCACTCTTTAGAGCTGGCGGTGGTGGCTGAGGGAGGGGAAGGGGAAGGGAGAGGAGCACTCACCTCTGACTTCTTGGCCTGCCTGGGGCAGCATCAGAAAGAAAGTTCTGGGTGCTGGATTCTCCAGGGCGGGTCAGCAGGAGGACAGGCTCCAGGCAGCAGGAAATTACATCGGTCACACTTGAGACTTTGCTTAGCAGATGCTGGTGACCCAGGGCGGGAGGAAAGCCCTTGTAGGAGGGGAAGGTACTCAGATGACCATAATTACAATGATTTCCACCAGTGTTTATGGTGCTCCAAGAAATCCCCTCTTCTCTGAGAGGGGCATGCCCTGGGGCATTATTTGAACGACTATTGAGGACTAAACATGGGACACAGCTGACTTTGGCAGCTCCTGATTTCTGCCCCTATCTTCCCACTCGTCCCCTGTATTCCCCAAGGGCCAGGGCTGGAACTTCTTCTTTAGATGTCTTCCCCTTCCTCTCCTCCTACCGTCGCTGCATAGTTACTGATACGGGTTTTATTGGGGTTCCCGTCTGGCTGGTTGACCCTGCCAAGCTCTCTGTCACTGCTTCCTGGATCTGACCCTAGGTGCAGAATGCCACAAGTCTCTTACAGCCTGGTGACTGTTGCTCTGTTACAAAGGGAAATTTGGTCAAACTTGGAGGTCTTCCTGTGCAAGGTTGGAGGGGTACAGTGAACGAGAGGGAAGTTCATAGTAGCCTGGAGCTAGTGGGGAAAGAAGTTCCTTATTCTGGGCCTCAACACAGGGTCTGGCACATAGTAGGAGCTTGAAAATGCTTGTGGGCTTGACTTGACTTACTGCCTCAAGGATCAGGTATAAATTCATCTCTTTGACTGTTAGGGCTCTGCCCAACCTGACTCCTTCTCTTTCTGATCTTTTTACACATCTCTCCCCTTCCCATACTCTGCAGTCCACATTGGTTGTTGTGCACCCATTGTGATCTGCCTCTGGTCTGTGTGCCTTTGTACCAGCTGTCCCCCAGGCCTCTCCTTCACATCCCACAACCCCTGACTTTTTTCTAGACTCAGCTGCAATGCGGCCTTCTGCAGAAAGATTCCCCCACTTCCATGCCATCCCACAAATCTGCTGCCCTCTCCCCTAACCACCTTTAATGCAATCTGTTCTTTTTTTTGATAATATTTTACCCCAATTACATGTGAATTATTTTAAACTTTTTGTTTAAGTTTTGAGTTCCAAATTCTGTCCTTCCTTCCTTTCCCTCCTCCTTCCTTGAGATGGTAAGCAGAATGATATAGGTTATATGTGTGCAATCATGAAAAACATTTCCATATTAGCCTGGATATTCTTAATATAGACGTAGTATCTTCCTGTTAGAATATAATCTCCTTGAGGGTAGACACTTTCTGTTTTTGTATCGGTAGTGTCTAGCATGGCATGTGGTTGGGGTTTGATCAGTACAAATTGACTGACTGAAGATAAGGACAATTTCTTCCTTCTACTCCTCATGTTGAAACGGTGTGATATGTGTCGGATTCAGAAACTGCTGGTGCCTTGCCTGGAAATGCCCTTTTCTTTGTCTGTATATGCCGACCTCTGCACGTTGTCTCTCCTGATAGAAGGTAGGCTCCTTTTCTGTCTTTGTTTTGCCAGTTCCTAGTATAGTGTCTGGCACAATGTAGGCCCTTACTGATCAATTGAAAAATGTACTTTACTAGAGACTCCTTCATTTAAACCTCTGATTAATCTTTTTATAAGAAATTAAATAAAAACAAAAATGTTTCCTAATCATTTGGAGAAAAGTCACTTTTTAAATGTAAATATATTTCTCTCTTTTTAAAATAATTCTGGAAATATATCTAAAAAAATTCTTAGAAATTTAAATTATCCTTTTAACATTATTAAACTTTTTGCCCCATTTCCTCAGAGCTCTTAGTGAATATTAAAATGTTTACATAAATATCCGTGATGATGATGTCAGGTAGGATATCTTCCCAACCTCATTCTGGATTATACAAAACTGACCTGGAGATCTTCCTTCATTTTACTATGCCTCCAGTGTACTGGTGACCATCCTCTAATAATGTCTGTGTATCTGGGAGCTATTGCATATATGTTTGGCTTTGATCCCAGTATCTTGGCCAATGTCACTTTCAGTGAATGATGCTGGGGAACTTGTCCTGTTTGGAGAATAGACAGAGGTTCTTTTTGCATCCAGATGCTGACTAAAAATATGCCTTTGCTCTTGAGTCATGGAAGAATGTGGTTCAGAGCCTCATTTCTCATTTGCAAGACTTCAGCCGAAAGTAGCCTTATAGACTTGTGTGGTCATGGAACCTGAGCACTGGACAGGCCCCAGGAGGTGTCCAGGGGTGGTGGTGATGCTGCTGCTGGAGCTCCAGCTGAAGCTTCTGGTTTTAATCTGCTGAGTATGTGGGGAAACCCTTGAGGTTCACCATAGAGTTTTCTGGGTGTGAATGTGCTGATTCCTGGGACGTGGCATCTCAAACTCAACATGTCTAAAACAGAGCTTATCATCTCCCCCCAACCTTCCCTCTTCTGAGCTTCCCTTTTGCCACTGATCTTGTAGGCACTGAGGCTCTCAGCCTCTCTCTCCCTGGGTCACATATCTGGACTCTGGTCTTCATCACGTCTCTGGTCTGTGTCCTCTGGTTGCCTCCCCTCTCATTCGGGCCTTCACCCTCTCTTGGCTGGACAATCACAGTAGTCTGCTAACTGGTTTCCCTACTTCAAGGCCTTCCTCACTGCCCTGTAGAATCGATTTTCCTAAAGCTACGTCTGATCCCATCAGCCTCTTGTTCAGCGAGTTTCCTTTTACAACTCTGGGATCAAGTGAATGACTCCTTTTGGTATTTAAAGCTCTTTGGAACCGGCTCCTGTCTCCTGCCCCAGGCTGTGGCTTTGCTACCCTCTGTGCGTTCAGTGACTCAGCATCTCTTTCTCAGGCTTGTTCTTCAAGTATGACCCTTAATCTCTGATCCCTGTACCTATGGCATACCTGACCCCTTTGCCTTCAGGTATCCCTGGCCCCTCTTCTCAAAGTCTGCCTTCTGTAAGGAGCCTCTCTTGCTCCTTCACTTGTGATCTTGAATCCTTCTGGGATGAACCTCTCTCGTCTCTGTCTTGTTTGTGCCCAGTTGTTACATGTTTCCTTGATTAGAATGTAAGCTTCTTGAAGGCAGGGATTGTTTTCTGCTTTCTTTATGTCCGCAGAGTCTAGCACAGGGCCTGACACCTAGTCATAGTTAATGAATGCCTGTTGACTAACAGTTCTTTTATTTTATGGGATCTAGGAAAGATGTATTTTTTCAACTGAAGGTGCTAATTTCAGTTTCTGTCACATGCACCTTCGAGGGGCACTAGTAGTTGGGAACCCTGAAAGCACCCAACAGGAAGTAACTCTTTCTCCCTTGGTACAATTGGTTTAGTATCTTAGTTTGAAAATTTTCCTAGATAATGACAGATTGTGATGGTATATCTCTTGGTGCTTCTGAGGAAACTTGCCCAGCCTCTTCCAAGCATTTCGGTCTTCCTTCTGGGCAAGGGGCACTTCTCTTTGACTTCCCTTTGGGTTTCTTTTCATAGACTGGACTCTCTTCTGCCAGTATGAACTTTCTTTTACATCTGTCCACATTGGGAGTTTCATCTTTCTCTGTGTGCTGTCAGAATTGATTTTCACGTGCCTTTTCATCTCCCATGAGACAGTGCATATAATCTGCAGCATCCTGGCCCATGATGTGCTTGTGATTTACTTCAGCCCTGAATTCTTTGCTTTCTGAATAGTAAGCAGGCATGCGTTTGTTACTGTGAGGAGTAGATAGCCCACTGTCCGCAGCTCCCTTCCCCAACGGCCCCTAAGACTTTGTTTCCAGGGGTAGCTCTGGCAGGCTTGCTGGCAGGTGGCCTGTAAAAGCACCTGTCTGACGTCGTAGATCATCTCCATGCCAAGAGCCGCTAACTACTGAGTCTGCCAACCCTATTACTTTTCTAACCTTGCTGCGGCAGAATGTGTCAAGCCAGCCTTCACACTCTTCTTTGGCACTTCCTGAGCATAAGCTTCCCAGGCAAGCCTGTCTGTCCTTCTCTATGAGCATAAGCTGCCTAGGAGATGATACCTCTCTTTGGGGGTGGGGGGAACAAGTCGGGCTTTTCTACTGCATTTTGACATACTAGATGACTTTCACCCATGATCATTCATCTGTTTTCCCTTCTCTCCCTCTCTGCAGTTTCCCTTGGAGTAGGTCTTATTCTTGAACACTCAAACTGCCCAACAAGACCTGCTCCTGCTCTCCTGAAAATAGTTTTCCCATATACCCACTTGGATACCAGTGAAAGCAACCTCCAAGGGGCTCTGCTGTGGATCATTTGGCCATCCACAGTCTGAAGACAGCTCTTTTTCTCATTAGAGGTCACTCAGCATTTGAGAATGCCACAGTCAGAGCCCTCAGGTTGGGGTTGAATCCCAGCTGTGCCACTGACTAGCCATGGGACCTTGGGCACAGGGACCTCCCCTTTCCTCAATTTTCTTATCTGTAAAATGGAGGTTGTAGTAACATTATCCAACTCACACAGTTGTTGTGAGAAAAGTACTTTGTAAACCTTAAAAGAGCCTTGAAATGTAAGTTTTCTATCTCATTTATGAATGAAGAAACTAAAATTCAGAGAAAGGAATTTCATTTCCCCAGTTGTCACAGGTGGTAAGAAACAGAGCCAGGATGAAAATGTCTTTTGACTTCAGGTCCAGTTTGGAAGGAAGTTCAGAGAGAAGAGTGCACAAGTGCAATGACTGAGCTTTGCCTCAGGAGAGATGGGAGAGGGCACCTTCCTCTTCTTCTCTGTAGAGATTGGGGATTGTGGGTGCAGGACCCTCCATATAATGGCAGATTTCATGGTAGGTCACTTCATTTTGTTTTCCTCTCCACTCCCCCTTCCTCTCCCATTTGTTCTCAGGGGAAGGGGTGGGTGGAAGGATACATTGTGAAATGTAGGTGATGTAAAATCAAAGATAATGATACAACAACAGCAAAAAGGAAAAAAAAGAAAGAAAGAGGGCTAGTCTAATTTGGCTTCTTTTAGAACAGCTCTGGGGCAGAAATGGTCCCAACCTCACTTTAGGGGTTACAGATGCGACAGCTGTGAAACCAACCACTGGTGCCTGTGTCACTGTGAGCTCACTCCAGCGGTATGGCACGAAAGATCTGCTCCAAGTAGCCAGTGCCCCTTTAGGGCCAAGAGCAGATAAAAGTGTCTGTTCCCCTCTCCTTGAGGGTGGGAGGCTATGGATGGGGCACATGGGACCCTGGGTTTCATTAGGTGTCTCTCTTAGTCACAAAAGAGCAGCCGTGAGGTCAGGAGAGAGGCAGTCAAAGACAAAGCACTCTTGGGTGAAAACGAGGGGCAGTAGTCCATAGCTTGAGGAAGTGGGTGAGGCCCTGTCCTCCTGCTTACTAGAGATGCCAGACAGTTCTCGAACTCTTCAGGCTTTGTTTTGTTTAGTTCAATGGTACTTGGAGTCCCTTTCATCCCTAACAAATCTTTTTTGCTTTTTCCCTTCTTGCTAGTTCACCTTTATCTGCCTGAAAGGCCAGGGCCTACCAGTTCACATTCATTTTTAAATCTGCCACTGCCTGGGTGCAGAAAAGCAGGTACCAAGTGGGCATGCTTGGTTAGGTACCTCAGGGTAGGCGTGGGGGGGCGGAGTTCAGTTTGATATTATAGGTCAGTCTAAGCTAAGTGATGCCCCCAACAATTCTTAGAGGCCTTCAAGGTTTTCACTAGCATTTTGTCCTCTCCTGTGACAGATTTGCAGGGGGATGTGGACAAGAGTAATTCAGGTTGGACAGGCATGGATGGGGCTGTGAGGAGATGACAAGAGAAATCCTGAACTGATGAGCTGTCAGATCCATTTAACCCTTTGGTGCTCCTCACCTAATTATGCTGAATAAGACAGGGATTCTTGCTATTATTGTTACCTAATTCTTAATTCCCTCTCCCTTAAATAATGGGGCAGACTTCACTGCATTGAACTGAGAATATTGTGATTTTATCAGAGGAGTCGATATTTTGATGTCACCATTCCAAAGGCATTAACCATTTTTTTTAATAAAAATTTATTTATTTAACTTTTTACATTCATTTTCACAAAATTTTGGGTTCCAAATTTTCTCCCCTTTTCTCCCCTCCCCCCACCCCAGTACACCGAGCAATCTAATTTTACCTATCACCAATCTGCCCTCTCTTCTATCCTCCCTCCCTTCTCTTGTCCCCATCTTCTCTTTTGTCCTGTAGGGCCAGATGACTTTCTATTCCCCATTAACTGTATTTCTTATTTCCTAGTAGCAACAACAATACTAAACAGTTGTTCCTAAAACTTTGAGTTCCAGATTCTCCACATCCCTCCCTCCCCACCCATTCCCTTTGGGAAGGCAGGCAATTCAATATAGGCCATATCTGTGTTGTTTTGCAAATGACTTCCATAATAGTCTTGTTGTGTAAGACTAACTGTATTTCCCTCCATCCTATCCTGCCCCCCATTGTTTCTATTCTGTCTTTTGATCCTGTCCCTCCCCAAGAGTGTTGACTTCAAATTGCTCCCTCCTCCCATTGCCCTCCCTTCCATCATCCCCCCCACCTTGCTTATCTCCTTCTCCCCCATTTTCCTGTATTGTAAGATAGGTTTTCATACCAAAATGAGTGCATTTTATTCCTTCCTTTAGTCGAATGTGATGAGGGTAAACTTCTTGTTTTTTTCTCAGCTCTCCTCTTTTTCTGTCCACTAAAAAGCCTCCTGCTTGCCTCTTAAGTGAGAGATAATTTACCCCATTCCATTTCACCCCCTTTCCTCCCACTACATTTCTCTCTCACCATTTACCTTAATTTCTTTTAAGATATGGTCCCATCCTATTTAATTCACTCTGTGCTCTCTGTCTCTGTATGAGCGTGCATGTGTGTATATGTGTGAGCGTGCATGTGTGTATATGTGTGTGCACGTGTGTACATGTGTGTGTATGTGTATGTGTGTGTGTGGTCCCACCAACTACCCAGATACTGAAAAGTTTTAAGAGTTACAAATATTGTCTTTCTATGTAGGAATGTAAACAGTTCACTTTTGTTAAGTCCCTTATGACTTCTCTTTGCTGTTTACTTTTTCATGCTTCTTCTCATTCTTGTGTTTGAAAGTCAGATTTTCTTCTCAGCTCTGGTCTTTTCATCAAGAATGCTTGAAAGTTCTCTGTTTCATTGAAAGACCACATTTTCCCCTGAAGTATTATCCTCAGTTTTGCTGGGTAGGTGATTCTTGGTTTCAGTCCTAGTTCCTTTGACTTCTGGAATATCCTATCCCACACCCTTCAATCCCTTAATGTAGAAGCTGCTAGATCTTGAGTTATCCTAATTGTATTTCCACAGTACTGGAATTGTTTCTTTCTAGCTGCTTGCAAGATTTTCTCCTTGACCTGGAAATTCTGGAATTTGGCCACAATGTTCTTAGGAGTTTTCTCTTTTTGGATCTCTTTCAGGCGGTGATTGATGGATTCTTTCAATACTTATTTTGCCCTCTGGTTCTAGAATATCAGGGCAGTTTTCCTTGATAATTTCATGAAAGATGATGTCTGGCTCTTTTTTTGATCATGGCTTTCAAGTAGTCCCATAATTTTTAAATTGTCTCTCCTGGATCTATTTTCCAGGTCAGTTGTTTTTCCAATGAGATATTTCACATTCTCTTCCATTTTTTCATTCTTTTGGTTTTGTTTGGTGATTTCTTGGTTTCTCAGAAAGTCATTAGCCTCCATCTGTTCCATTCTAATTTTGAGAGAACTATTCTCTTCAGTGAGCTTTTGAACCTCTTTTTCCATTTGGCTAATTCTGCTTTTGAAAGCATTCTTCTCCTCATTGGCTTTTTGAACCTCTTTTACCAATTGAGTGAGCCTATTTTTCAAGGTGTTATTTTCTTCAGCATTTTTTTGGGTCTCCTTTACCAAGGTATTGACCCGTTTTTCATACTTTTCTTGCATCTCTCCCATTTCTCTTCCCAGTTTTTCCTCCACCTGTCTAACTTGATTTTCAAAATCCTTTTTGAGCTCTTCCATGGCCTGAGCCCACTGGACATCCACCTCGGATGTCTGGGATATGGAGGCCCAGACCTCCACGTCTTTCTCTGATGGTAAGAATAGTTCCTCATCATCAGAATTGAAAGGCGGGACCATCTGTACCCCATCAAAGTATCTTTCTGTAGTCTTATTTTTCTTCCCTTTTCTGGGCATTTTCCCAGCCAGTTACTTGACTTCTGAGATTCCGCTCCACCCCCACCTAGATCCGCCCAGCTAGTGCTTGGGGTCTGAGATTCAAATGGGTTTTTCTTGGCAGGCTCAGCTGCTATTCAATGTGAGCTTAAGTTCTGGTGCTTGGGAGGGGGCAGGGCTGCCTCCCAGGCTCAGTTCCCTCAGGGGTTTTATGCAGACATCTTCAGTAATGGGACGGGTGGGTGCAGGGCTGTCTCTCAGGCTCAGTTCCCTCAGGGGGTTTATGCAGAGACCTTCGATAATGGCCCTGAATTTCTGCCTGCTACTCGGGGAGTCCCAGGCCGCTGCCACTACCTCTGCCACTGCCTCTGCCGCTCTCTCCACCGCTGCCTCCCGAGGGGGCCTGAGTCACGGAGACACCCCGCTCCCCTCTCGGCTAGCTCAGACGTCTCTCTCACTGACCTGTAGCATCTGTGGGTGGAGGGACCTTCCCGGCTGCTGGAGATTCCGTCCCTGAAGCCTGCTCAGATCTGCTCCTCTGGGGCCGTGTGGCCAGGGCAGCACAGAGGTGGACTCCGCTGTCCAGAGTGCGATGGACCCCTGGGGAACGGCTCTCCAGGGCTCTCTGGAACGGAAATCTTTTCCACTGTGTTTCTGCGTGGCTTGCTCTGCTCCAGAATTTGTGGGGAGTTCTTCTTGCAGGAAATGTATGGGCTGTGGGTTCGGAGCTAGCATACATGAGTCTTTCTACTCCGCCATCTTGGCTCCTTCTCCAAAGGCATTAATCTTAAGGGAAATCTGGTGGGTATCTTCTGGAGGGGTTCAGAGTCAGCTTTTAGTCTTGATGATGTGGGATCCAGCTGTGTAAAAGGAAATCTTTTCCTTGTTTCATTATCGGGATTATCACCTTGGTTCCATTTCCTGGAAACAGCATTTGCCACAAGCTGAGAGCTAAGACTTGATTTGAGAGAGCATGCAAGATCTGTGGGATCTTTACATACACATGGTTGGGGTTTAACCTTAAGACTCACTGAGCTGATTGGATCTTTCTTTGAGTGGGAGATTTTTCATGGTAGTAATATCAGTGTATTTTTAATTGATCGATTTTCTTCAATTAAGGAATTGAATACACAGTTGAAATAATGACTGTTTTTTAAATTAAAATGTGACTTGCCTGTGTGTTGTGTGTAACTTATTAGAGATCCTGGCTGAGATTCAAGTCCCCTCTTTAAGAAGCGGCTTAGCATAGTGAAATGAGGAGATTTCGATTTTAATCTGGATTCCAGGACTTATTTTGAATGAGTGAGTGAATAAATGAATAAAAAGGCCTTTATTAAGAAAGCACTTACTATGTCCTTAGTACTGTGCTGAGTACTGGGTGTACAAATAGGAAAGCAAGGCAGGCCTTGGTCTCGAGAACCTTACGTTTCAGTTGAAGAGCCGGCATGCCTAGGCTGGGGCAGCAGCAACGAGGAAGGCAAGACCTGGTGGTCTTAGGCTGCAGCTTACAGACCTGATAGTGAGGCTTGGTCCCAAAGGGATCCTAAGGTCTGATTGTTCAAATGGCAAGTAATTTGGTTCGGCTAGAAAAGAGAGAGGAAATGAGGCCAATATTCAAATATATCTTCAGTGTCATTACTTTCAACCAGTCTTCATTCCTGCATGTATGCATATTTTCTGGTGATTCATTTGGTTATTTATTCTGTGCTTAATGTGTGCAAGTCATGAAAACCACTTTCCCTTCTGGGGCCTCAATTTCCTCATCTGTAGAATTGGGAGCCTTGGATTTGATGAACTCTATGATAACCAAGGGTCCCAAGATTCTCTGATAACCAAGGGTCCCAAGATTCTTCAGCAAACTTGTATGTGATCTGGATGAGAAGTAGAAGATTTCTCTTTTAGGTTCACAAAAGTTATCACTCTCTTTTCCTCTCCCTCATCACTCTTAAAAAATAAACACTATCTACACAGCCCTTGAGAATTCCTCTTTCCTGTCAAAGTATTAACTTTGAATAAAACATGTTTTTAAAATCCAGTGGTTTGGATCAAATTTATTTTTAAAATAGGTTCACATAGAATAAAAAAATAACACTGTCTTCTCCTTTATTAAGCCTAATGTCTTTAGATTACTGATTTTAATTTTCTTATATTATTAGTATTTTCCTTGCCACTAACACTAAGTAAAGCCTCCAAACTTTTTTCCTCCCCCTTTTCTGAGTTTGCTTATTAAAATTTTTACCTGTTCTCACTTCACTCCATTTGTCTTGTGTGATAATAAAATGCTGAATCTGGGGTCAGGAGTCATAGTTTTTTTCTTGCTGAGTTGCAAGAGGTTTGGCAGAGTAAACAACTGTCTGGTTCTGAATGTTAACTGTATATGCAGTGGCATGCAAACTGCTGAGGGACAGAATAAAATAATTAAATTTATTGATTTATACCAGTGGTTTCAGTTTAGTGGTTTGAGACAGTAGTCCAAGGAGTTCATGCTAAAAGGTCATTAATGGTACCTTAAGCAGTCAATAATTTCTCAATTATGTTACAAATATATTTTTCTTCTGTTAAAACATGTTCATGTTTGAAGCATCTTTGAGTTATTTCTGTAGCAGTTCAAAATTGGTATGATCATGGGTGCAATTATTTTGGTGTTTCTGCAGCAGGTGCATAAAAAACTCTGACCATTTCTGATCAAGCACAGTGTGTTCTTACAATCCTTCAACCTGTCATCAAATTGTTTCCAAACTGCTGCAAAGGTTCAACATTTGAGTGCAAATCAGTTTCTAGCAGTTGGTTAGATGGATGCACATGCCTTTGTTTGCATTCTGCACACTGCGCCAGAATAGCTCCCTCATTTCCTTCTGTTACCATGTAATTGTACTTCATTAGCTGTGTAAAGTCACATGTTTGAAGTGGTACAAATGTTTGATGTTGCAGCACAAATATTGGATTTTATGAAAGCTGAGATTTCTGGGTATGCATGTTATAAACCACTTTGAAATTATCATTGACCATCACAGATGTTTTGCAGAAATAAACTTTGTATGGCCTCTTATTGTAGCATTAAGTCTGTTTGCTGATGTAAACTTATTGTCAGCTTACATTACTGTTCTTCAGTTTGGAGGATTTTAATATCACCTGACCAGCCACACTGGTCATTCCTTTAGTAGAATTTCTGTAAAATTAGAGCCAGTGGTAGAAGAGGAGAGAATATGTTTCCATGTCTGAAGAAAGTTTTTCCTTACAAAGGTTTGTTTGTTTGTAAATATTGTTAAAAGTAAAGCTAGCTACATATGCACTTGTACTTTTAAGTACATTTATCATTTAATACAACACTTGTAATTACCCAGGAGGAAAATGACATATATTTATATATATATATATATATATACACACACACACACACTCATACATATGTACATGTATATATACATATATATGCTGTTCATTTTTGTTGATTAACCAAAAAATGCATTTCCTTCTCAGCAAGAAAATTTATAAAATTCTCTTACCATTTTCCACCACATACGTGTGAACAAGCATTTTCATTTTATTCTTGTCTTAAATGAAAATACAGAAATAAGCTTTCCATAAAATTTAATTTAATTTAAAATATGCACTTTTAAACCAGCCTTACATCTTTGTACATCTTTAACAAACTTCTAATATGTAGTTTGTAGTGTGTGCGCATGCATATTTAGCGCTGAGTTCACAATGGAACATCATCCGTATTACACTCCCTAAATGTGGGTGTCTCCCAAGGCACTCCCTAGTTCCTCTTCTGTTTTCTTGGTGACTTCTTCGGCTTCCATGGGTTTAATTATTCTCTCTGTGCACTTGATTCCCTCATCTACATATCCAGCCCCAGTCTCTTGAGCTCTATTCTCTTATCATTTTGTCCTGCAGCCATCTCAAACCAAGTATGTCCATTACCTCATCCTTTTTCGTACACTTTCTTATTTCTGCAGAGGGAGGACACCATCTTGCTGGTCACCCAGGCTCAGCACCCTGGAATCATTCATCCTTGACTCATCCTTCTTCCTGACCCCTACATCTGACCAGTTGCCCGATATGTTTGCTTTCATCTCCACATCATCTCTTGCACCTGTCCCTCTAGTCCCTCTAGTCACCCAGCTATCTCGGTCTGGCCATTATTGCTTCTTGCCTTGACTATGGCAGTAAGCCCTGAGAGAAATTGTTATTTCTCTTACGTTAAAAATCAATTATTGAATTAGGATTAAAGTTTTTCCCCCTTCCTATATGAATAGCTAACTGGGAAAATTTAGATTGGATCAAAATGGAAAGAAATTCTAGTCTAGGGGAAGTGGTGAATTCTGACCTATTGTATTTTAGTCAGACACGTCTGAAGGGAAGTGGATTCCCCCTTTTGTCCAGAGTGCCCTAGACTGGAGTGGTCTGGGAAGAGATAAGTCTTTTTGTCCAAGACTTAGTGATCAGAGGCATGTCTTCCAGATCTTCATTAGAATAAACCCACTTCTCATTATAATATTCATTCTCTTGTTACCTGTTAACCAATCAGAATTTATCCCCACCCTCAGGAACACCCACTCTTCCAAGGCATATGAGCACTTAGTGGGTTCCATGAGGGGTCTTTGGAATTCCTGAGTGCTTTTGTTAGCTGACCCCTTTTGTTAATTATCTGCTTGCAATGGTTAATAAGGTGATCAGTTATCCAGAATTTGTCTTTTGAACTTTTTATATGTCAGCCTTTACAGAGTTACCTGAGCATGTGGGGCTCCCCCTATAGGGACTAGGTTCCTGGGTCAGAAAATAAATAAACTGTCTTGAGCAAGAGCTCTCCCATGATTTTCTCAGCACTGAAGGTCATTCATCTGGCATTCAAACAGAATTTCTAAGTATCCCTTTATACATAAGAGCACACCAGAATTTCCCAAAATGGTTCCTAGACCATTGCTATTCCCTTGGATGTTCAAGTAGATTTCCTCTGGGTCCTTATACTAAAGGGCATCTGAAATTGTCCCCAACGGAGCTCTGCCACCACAAGGGCAATCATTCTAGTTGGAGTTTCCGACTCATCCTTCACTAGGACAAACAGGTTAACTGTAAAGAAAAATAAACTGCAAAAAGCCCCAAGAGGTGTGGAGCTTTCAGAAAGGGATTAAGCATTAAGGTTGCTTATTCAGGGTTGTCAGCAGACAAATTTCATCTTAGGGGTCTGCAGGCCATGAAATCCCAGACAGGGTCCTTGGACTTCTGTTACAAATCAGGCATTCTAGGTCTGCTTGAAAGTAAATGGTGAGATGAGTGTGAAGGAGTTAAGCACCAGCTTTTTAGGGATGCAGCATCTCTGTTTCTCATACTCCAATATTTTGTTCTAGAGTTCATTAAGATGATTAAAACTTATTCTAAAGAAAATGATCTAATTTTGTAAGGAGATGCACTGGGAAAACTACAATTGACTTGTACAATTTCAGTGTAAAACGAGGAAAAAAGGCTATTTTTTTCTTTTGTTTTTTTTCAATTGTGTCTGACTCTTCAGGACCCCATTTAGGGTTTTCTTGGTAAAGATAGTGGAGTGTTTGCCTTTCTTTCTCCAGCTCATTTTCAAGATGAAGAACTGAGGCAGACAGGGTTAAGTGACTTGCCCAGGGTCACACAGCTAGTATCCGAAGCCAGATATGAACCTGGGAAGAGGAGTCTTCCTTACTTGCACTCTGTGCACTATGGCGCCACCTAGTGACACTCAAACACTGCAGTGTTTATTGACAAAAGTCCAGGGTGAAGAATCTCTCTGTAGGTTCCTACAAATATGAAGGACCCAATATTGATCTCAGATGAATCCCCACATGTAGTATAAACTCTGGACCTACTGTCCCAACCTTGACTTACACTGGTAGGCTGGGTCACCAGTGGGTAGCCATGTGTCTTTCTAATGTTATAATTTGTGAGCCCCCACTAATGGGCTTCTGCCCGCCACTCCTGTGATCGCTGGTGGAGACTTAGTTAGCTTTTAGAATGGAAGCCTAGTAAGAAAAAACAGCTGGTGTAAAATATCTCCCCCCCAGGTCTGACATGTATTGAGGAGAAATTGGGCTTAGGCTTAGGGAGTATGGGTACCCCCAACTTGAGATTAGAGAAGGTCCTTTTCTCTCCTCTGTGGGTATAGTCAGTCATCAAGTTCTCCTTAGCTATCATGGGTCTTTCTGCTGACCTCCTTGTAGATTTTTGAAGGTGCCTTGTCTCTTTTGTCCTCTGTTCCTGGTATAGTCTCTGCTGTCCCAGGACTCCGCTGTGATGCTGATGAGCCAGAATCCTCCCATGCTCCAAAATGTTGTGGTCTTTGACTGAGGCTTATCTCCTCCCTCCTTTCTCTCCTCAAATGTTTTCCTCTCAGGTGTTGGATGGAGCAGCTCTCTCTTAGCTGCCAGACACTGGAATCTGTTGGGTTCTAAATAAGTCTGCTATTTTATAAAAGACCCACAGGCTGGCTGAGTATCCTCATCCATTGCCAGCACACCTCCAGTGCAGCTAGACTCCATCTCATCTAATGGCCTTTAAGAACAGTTTCACACATAGTCCGGTGTCCTTATTTCATGGATTGATCCATTAGTGGGGTCTTACCTGGTTAAAAGAGTTACTTTTAAGTGGGGGTGATGATTGATTGATTCAATGGATGTGTTCAGGCCTTGTTCACATCTGTGATAGACTGATTCATTAGAGGCTCTTTGTAATTATTGAGGTAGGGCTCTGGGACCCCCTTTTTCCTTATTATGTGTTGTTTTCCCCACTTACACTAGAAAGTTCTTTGAGGGCAGGGGTCGTTTTCATTTTTGTCTTTCTATCACTGTTGCCTAGTGCAGAGCCTGATGCATAGTAGGTGATTAATAAATGATTGTTGATTGCTTATTTTTCACTAGTAGTGCACTCGAGTTGTGAAGATCAACTGAGGGAATGTAGAGAAGCCTTTTGTAGACTGTGAAGTGGTGCTGATCTCAAGGTCAGGTATTCTGTTCTGAGAAAGAGAGCCTGTCCCTGGCTCTTTCATCTTTACTTCCTCCAGGACCAAGCAAATCAGCTTTGATGTCTTCAAATCCTCTTGCAGAGAGACCTTAGTGCAGAGCACTTCTCTGATTTGGGGTGGGGGGCAGAGAGGGGGTGATGGGGCACAGTAGTGTGCCCACTAGTGGGGGCTCAGCAAAGATTCATCAGGCTGGATGGATACCTACCTCCACATGCCTTCATTCTGAAGCCAGAGAGCTTCATGACTCTTAAAAGCAGTAAAGAACCTGTACTCTGTATCTTCCTCGAACACCCTCCACAAGGTCAGCACCTCTGTGCTGTGGAGCATCTCCGGAGTCCAGGGCCGGAGAAGGACCTCCCTGTCCCTCCCAGCCTGGTCTGACTAGCTCAGTACAGGCTTGTGAAAGCCATGACGAAGGTGGGTGAGTAGCAGATGGGGCATCTACCCTGATGGGGTCCTGACTCACATTGGAAGGAGAACAAGGGTTGTCACCACATTTTACAGAGCAGGATGCAGAGTTCTGGAGAAGCCATGGGGTCCGGGCATATCTAGGGAGGTTTCCTGGTACCAAGCCTCACCCTCTCCACTCTGCTGAGCTGCCTCTCCTAACTGTCAAGAAATGCACTATTGGGGCTACTCTGTGACAGGAGCGTAGAGGCGCCTCTCCCTTCCTCCATCCCCTCAAATTATTGGTTGCCACATTGTAAGCTCCTTGAGGGCAAGGACTGTCTTTTGCCTCTTTTTGTATTTCTAGCCCTCCGCGCAGTGTCTGGCACATAGTTGTTGTTTGCCCTTCTGTTCTCGAAGAGGCATCATGAGGGCGATGTCTTAATTTTCGAGTCAGTTGCATTTAACAAGGCAGAGTGGTACAGTGTTGCCAGCCTCACTTTCTCTCTCCTCCAGTGCCATCCAAATGCAGTGACCAGACAAAGGTCAAAATGATTGACATGCTGTGGGTGACCTTGGCTCTACATTTCTTTAGTCTGGGTTCATGGCCAGGCATCAACACTGGTGCTTTCCTTGGTGTGGGAACTGCCCTTCCCTCCTCCTCACCAGTATAGAACTAAACCCCAGCTCTAATTTTGAGGGTCTTTGAGGGCAATGGCTGTACTTTCTGAGCCCCAAATCTGGACAAAGGTGACTCTTTGACAAAGAAGATTCCTTTTGCAAAACTTCATCAAAAATGTATTTTCTTAAAATTCAGACTTTCCCAGGAAATCTGAGACATACCAATGCCTTGCCTGTGAACCAACGAAGATCAGCTTTTTTACCTTCAGTGCCATTCAGGAGACAGACACTCCTCGAGGTCTTAGGGTGAGCAGATCCCTGGAGGCAGCCTTGGGGGAGATACAAAATTCAGGCAACCTAGACCCTACCCTCAGGGAGCTTATAAGCCATCCAGTAGAGAGAGAAGACAGAAACAGATAGTATGAGACAGCAGATGACCTTAGCTCAGTTTCAGGTAAGTTATCTCATTCCCTTAGATCCCCCCCTTAATTCAGACAAGACTCCTTCGAAGGCAGACTTGACCACTGTAGGCAGGCCTTAGGACTTAAGGAAGCAGATTCGATTCTAGACTATTTGGACAAGTCCCTTCTCTTTTCTGGGACTTATCATCCTCTGAAGAATGGAGAGTTTAGACCAGATCAGACTTTTTTTAAAAAATATCTCAGTAATTATATTGTTGGGTTTTTTGCAAGGCAGTTGGGTTAAATGCTTTGCCCAGGGTCCCACAACTAGTAAGTGTCAAGTGTCTGAGTCTGAATTTTGAACTGAGGTCTTCCTGAATTCAGGGCCTTGTTCTCCAGGTGTTTTCTCCACTATACCACATGGCTGCCTGTATGTTTCAATATGATTGGCTTCCTTTGTATTCCTATATATTCCTATGTATTCCACTTACTGTATTTAAAAATCCTATTCTGAGGAGTCCATAGGTTTTTCTGGAAAAGAACACAAAAAGGTGAAGCCTCTGTGGACTTGGTGGGCCAGAAGGCTGCTCCATGCCCTGTAGTGCAGTGAGTGTGGGTCAAAAGGGAAAAAAAAACTATTGATTCCTGCTTTCAAGGCTGTGCTGGGGTTGGCTCTGTCCTTGTTGCATTTTCATTATGAACATTTTCACCTCGGAATCTACAAATGCTTTAAATCTCGACTTGATTTATTGTTCTGATGATTGTCTAGACTTAGGGTGATGGAGAGAATGTTAACAATACCCTTTAAACTTTAAAATGTGTCAGGTATTTTCAGAGAGCTGGTTGTTAAATATTTACCATTACCTAGTCTTCTACTGTCCATTGGATTCACTTCTCTAGGGTGAGTTGCTGAACAAATGTGGGTTGGATCATTTGTGTCGAGTGGGCTGCCGTAAGAGGTCTCGAGTCCTCAAGGGGATCCTGGCATAGGTTGGGGCCACCTTCAGCTTCTGTGGTCTTTTAAGGCCCATGGAATTATCTTCTTTTTGCCTTTGGGTGCTATTCCCAACTTTTCTAATATACTTCTGTCACCAGCCTACCACCCCCGCCCCCCCTTAAGTCAAATTGGATGCCTTTGTCAACATTTGTCAAGTGCTTACTATGTGCATATAAATACAAGCAAGGAGAGTGGCCCTGCTCTCTTGGAACAGGCCTTCTAACAGAGGAGATGATATGTAAATGGATGGGTACATGGGGGGGGGGGGGGCGGGGTAGGACCAGGAAAAGCTTTCTGAAGAATTGAAGTCTCTGTGGAGCCCAGGGATATGGAAAGGAGAGCCAGGGTGCCAGCTGTGGGTGACGCTCGTTCCCCCAAAGGCCTCTGTGCAGACACACAGCATGTGCTTCAGGGTGGTTGCAGAACATCTTGAGGACACTTGAGGGGACAATGTAGGAACATCATGTGAATGGCTCTCAGTCCTCTGCTTCTCTGCCATTGATGTGATTGAAGTGATTTCTTAAAGTTATGGTTGATATGAAAGAATGGGTGAGAAACAACTTGTCAGATAAGAGAGAATAGAGGGTGTGTGTGTATGTGTGTATGTGTGGAGAGAGAGGAAAAGAGAGAAATAGAGGTGAGGGCAAAAGAGATGGATAGAAGGAGAGAGAAAAAGGAGGAGAGAGGGGAAAGAGGGAGAAAGAGAGAAGAGATAAATAGAGCAGAGAAGGAGAGAGAAGGGGAGAAAGAAAGAGAAAGAGAGGGGGAGGGAGAGAGAGAGAGAGAGAGAGAGAGAGACAGACAGAGAGAGAGACAGAGAGAGAGAGGGAGAGAGAGAGAGAGAGAGAGAGAGTTCTTTGCTGTGCTGCACTGTAAGAAGCCCTTTGAAGGCAGGAATCTTGCCTCAACCAAACTTTGCATCTCTTCCACTGAAGGAAACAATGAATGACAAAGCCCCTTTTGAGCCATTACTATGTGCCAAGCACTGTGCTAAGCTCTGGGGATATTAAGAGGGAAGCAGGGCGGCTCCTGCTCCCAAGGAGGTTACAGTCTTCCCCCCTCCATCTTTTGGATAAGCCCCTTCTCTCTTCTGCCCAGCCCCTCTAATGCAAGCCCTTCTCGCACCTGGACTACTGTGTTAGCTGCTGGGGCGGTGTCCACTATCTCTCCCCACTCTAATCTGTCCCTTTTTCAGCCATTGCAGTGGTTTTTCTGAGGCACAGGTCTGACAGCAGTGATTATGTCACCTCCCCATTCTGTGACTGCCTGTTGCCTCCAGGACCAAATACAAAATGCTTTCTTTGGCTTTCAAAGCTTTTTGTAAACTAGCTCTCTCCTCCCTTTCCAGCCTTCTTACGTTGTCCCCTCCAACACATCCTTTTGGATCTGGGGACACTGACTCCCTAATTGTCCCATGAACAAGACTCTCCATCTCTCAGCTGCGGGTGTTTTCGCTGGCTTGCCCCTTGCCTGGAATATTCTCCCTCCTCATCTCTTTCTCTTAGCTTGTCTAGCTTCCTTCAGATCTCAGCTATAATCTCACCTTCCCAAGCCCTCTTAATGCTAGGACTTTCTTTCTGCTAATATTTCCTGTTTGTTATGTTTGTGGCTTGTTAGTACATAGTTGTTTGCATGTTGACCTCTCTGTTAAATTGTGAGTTCTTGGGGGCAGGGACTGTCTTTTGCCTCTTTTGGTATCCCCAGTGCTTAGCACAGTGCTTGGCACATAGTAGGTGCTTAAAAACATTTATTGACAGACTGACATTCCAGTAGAGAGATAGCCCCAGATAGGAGGTTTCAGCTCCAGGTCCGATGGAAAGCCCTATGGCCCTTAGGAAACAGTGGCCACGTAGATGGTCATGCCTCTTTTTCAGTATAATTTCCACAGATAAAACCTTGTCCAATCACTTCTGTTGTTGAACCATTTGACAGAAGCAAGGACTTTGGTGACCCTTGAAGATTACCTTCCATCTACTCTGTATGTATCTTACACGTGTCTAGTTGTATGTGATCGTTTTCGAGTTTCTATCTGTCTACAGTCATTAGCACAATGCCTGATAAATGCTAAGCCAATACTTATTGCCTGCCTGCTGCAGGTGGTGGTGGGGCATATCACTGTAGAAGTTGTTGCCAGGCCATCTCTCCAGAGGAGGCTAGACTGGACATATTGGGGTCCATGCTATTCCTAGGAGTTGTGGGCTCAGGATCTTGGGCTGTCTCTGTCCAGGTCTGAGAGGAGGGGAGGGGCTTGATTTAACTGGCACACCCCCTTGCAGCATCTCTTAGGACACTCTGCTACTTCAGGGAGGCTGGCTTGCCTGCCCTGATAGTGACAGAAATGCTTAACCCTTTCCCCCATGGGTTGTTCCCCTAGATACTTGCTTCAGGAGCTGGGTTAGAATTGGCGCCAGTGGTCTCAGTTGTTCCTCTTCCTGGAGCTCTTATATCCCCTGAGGACCAATCCATGTTGATTCAGTTGAACTGAAGTGTCACTTGCTCTACGAGGCCTTTCCTGATGTCCTGAGTTACATGTTTTCTCTGTCTTCTGTTATTTCTCTTAACAGTAAAGAGGCCTATTCACTGAATGGGTGTTACCTCATTCAAAGTGAGTACCTGAAAAGGCTTTTGCCTAAAAGAACCAAGGTCTCCCATTTCATCCTGGGCCATCTCCAGTTGTCTTGATGAATAGCTGGCCACTGGACCAAGATGGTTCTGGAGGAGAAAGTGAGGCTGGTGACCTTACACAGCCCTCACTCCAATCAAAGTCAACTGCAAGTCCTGTCATCATCTCTCTGATGTCATGGTCCTCTTCACAAACTACAGGCAAAAACACACACAGCAACAAGCTGTACTTCTTTTTGGCGCTTAATTCATTCTACCTTCTATCATAGGCTCATAGGATACAGAGCTAGGAAGGGACCTTGGATGCCATCTAGTCTACCTCCCCCAAACCTCCCACTTCTATTTTATAGTGAAGGAAACTGAGGCCTAGAGAGGGGAAGTGACCTGCCCAGTGTCATATAGGTAGTAAGTGATAGAGCTGGGATTTGAACTCTTGTCTTCTGATTCTGTACAACACTGCTTCTATATTTATGTGTGACTTTAGGGGTCTTCCAGCTCCAAAACAAACCCTGTTTCCCAGATACCAACTTTGAAATTCTTTTTTTTTTTGAGCTCGTATTTATCCTTTACCTTTAACTTTCCTCCACAGGAGTCACCCTTTGTCCTTGTGAGGCTGTCTGAGGATTCTTATCTCAATTCTTTCTTCCATGGGTGGATTTGGTTCTTAGAGCTTAACTGGCTCATTTCCCCCCCAGAGTTCTATACATGCCCCTGAGGAGGTAGTAAGAGTTCTCTTAGGCTATTAGCTTGGCCCCCCCCCCCCTAGAATGTGAGTTGAGAAACATTCTAATCTGTCAATCTTAAGTAGCTTTTTGAAAGGATATTTACTAACATGATACATTAAGAACACTTGGTTGGGAACATTTCTAAAAGTCTGTGACACCCTCTTTCCCCAGTATACACACAGTGGTCTCAGGCTTAAAGAGAGCATACATCAGAGGGGATAACTCACAGGTTCCTGGACGCAGTACAGGTTCCTCTTGGCATCATGCAGTTTCTCTGCTGTGTTCCTTGTGGATCCATGATTGTGTACTGTTTATTCTTGACTCCTAATGCAGATACTGCCCTGATCATCTGATCTGGAGATGTGCCTAGGGTGGGAAGATCATCAAAGTCTTTTCAAAGTTCCTTCAGAGCTTGTGATTCTTTGTGTCAGAGGAAACCCAAGGCGAAAAGAAAGGCCTCTCTTGTCTCCACCTCAGGCTTGCTGGTTTGATACGTGTTGGAACTTACTAAAGGACCCTGAGAGCATGATGATTTCCTCAGCCATTCGGACCTTCTTTCCTTTCTGATGTCATTTTACTTCATCCCATTACGTTCCAAGACTTTTTTACACTTAGCCAAAAGCCAGTGATTGAGATTAATTGATTGGCTGTGTGTCTTCTCACTTCCTTTACGTGGGATGGATTGACTTGGTTGACTAAACATTCATTAAGCTCTCCATGACACACTCTTGTGGAATCCCAAGCAACAGCTCCAGCCGTCTCTCCAATCCCTCTTTTAACTGATTCACTGAACTCTGATTTTTGATTCTCTCCTTGCCTGTATTTTAAATTTAGTTTTGAATATTTGCTTCCCTCCTTACTTATTCTTGCAGATAACCTTTCTCTAAGTTAGATGCAACAGTTTGTTTACCTCAGGAGCTGTTGTTAAATGTGTTATGTAGCATAAATCACGCTCATTTCTGTTTTCAGGCTATATGGTCATCTATGATTTCAGTTCAAGGTGAAGCCTTTTGTGTTACCAGTGTGGGATTCTGTTTATGAGAATTCCATTTCTCCTTCCAAAGTCATTCTGAATTTGTTTTTGAAAAGTAGAGGATCTCTGCATTAGATTTTAGGCTTGGTGGGGATATTGAGTGTTCTCGAAAAGCTCTCATCTTTAAATGTCTTTTCATTTCTACTTTCACCGTATTTCAGTACACTGACCTTCAGGAAATGTTGTTGGTGTTGTTGTTTGCCCTTTGTTCTGGAAGAGGATCATGACATCATGAATTGGATTTAAGTGAGGGAGAGCTGTCACCAGTGTCATTCTCTCCTCTGGAGTCATCTGGGTCCAGTGGCAAAAGGTAGATCAGGAGGATTGGAGATGGCCCCGGATGCAAGGGGAGACATTGATCATTTTTAAGTCAAGGTCTTTCCCAGGTTTCAGTTTGACAGAGGTAACTCTCATTTAGTGATTAAGGCTAGGTAAGAAATGAAGCAAAGAATGGGCTCTTTTACTTAGTAAAAAGAAATCAATCTGAGAAAGGAAGACCCCCAGAGTTTCTGGCCAAAACCAAAAAAAGGTTGCTATTTACACTCACTTTGAGCCATCAGGGCCCAAATAATGACCAAGTGAGACCTGGCCTGGGACCTATTCTTGGCCAGTCAGTGAGAACCAGAGTGATTTGGGTTTAAGACATGGTCCTTAAGAAAGACATCTAGCCCCCAAACCCGAAAACATCTTGTGAGGTTTCAGAGATTAAAATTTATATTCCTGTGGGTACAGCACCCACAGGTAAGGGTATGATACCCTATGTGGACAGAGGGAAAAGGGATGGGGAAGAAAGGAGGGAAAGAAAGAAAGAAAAAAGAAAAAGAAAGAAAGAAAGAAAGGAAGAGAAAGAAGGAAGGAAGGAAGGAAGGAAGGAAGGAAGGAGCCTGTGTTACCCAAGTGGAACTGACCATATGAGTCTCCAGTGGGGCAGCTTCTACTACTCCTCACAGGTTGTTGTTTGGCCTTCATTCTCAAAGAGGATCATAGTATAAGGAAGGTGGTTATATGACTTGAAAGTGAAGTGGATTTAATTGAGGAGGCCAGTGCAGTCATCAGCCTCACTCTCTCCTTCAGAGCCATCTGGGTCCAGTGGCAAGATATAGATTAGGAGGACTGGACATGGACTCCTGCAGGAAGTGTGGGTTTTATTCCAAGGACAGAATCCGTTTGTAGAGAGGAGGATCATGACTCTTGACACTCATTTTATACATGATCCTATAGGGAAATGTTTCCCAAACCAACTTGGCCAGAGAATACCTTCAGACCTGAAATATATTGACAGAGCTGATTAATATAGTTTAGGTACGGTGTACTTCCAGGTACAGTCGGAGTAAGAAGTTTTTGGAGCAAAAGAAGAAATTGAGACCTCCTTTCATATAAAAAATAGCTAAAATTATAGCTATTTTTGGTTCATAGTTTCATATTGAGTATTTTTATGGATTACCTCCAGTGGTTCCTTATCTGGTACTTCCTTGGGGTACAGAAGGAACTCTGGGCCATTAGAACTGCATCAGTAAAAGGGACCTGTGGGCAAGTCTTCCCATGCAGGAAAGACTCTAGGTTCATACTGTGTCATTGAAGGACAAACCTTGTCAGGTTAGGCATTTTCTCATTTACCTCCATTTTCCTTTCCAGTGGTCCTTACCTTAGCGGTATCCAAATCATGCTCTTGTATGTAGGTTCAGAAATGTTGCTTAGCTTCAGTTAAATATTTCAGTGAGAATGTTCATTCATAATGGTTGTAGTGCATATCAGATTTTTAAAAATCACTATTCTGTGTTGGCACATAATGTCCTTTAGTTGTATTCATTAACTCAAATCAAAAAAGTTTTTCAAAATTCCATTCTAAGTATGCCCATCTCCTCTGCTTCAAAATCATTCAAGATTTCAGCAAGACTTTTTTCTATCCCTTTTATTATTAAGCATCATTTTTTCAGTTGGTGTTCAATGTAGATTTTTAGTGCCTTTAAATGTGTCAACTTTTCCCTCATCAGATTTAAGTAACTTCTCAATTTCTACTCTTATTTCATCTTATCTGGGCTTAAGAATGAAGTTTTTCTTACAGTTGGCCTGTCCTGGTCTGTACTGTTATTGTGAGCCTTGAAGTTGAGGATACTGTTGTCAGAAAATGGTAGGAAGCCCTTGCCTGTATCTGGTGAGACCTACTGCCAGTGTCACAGTTCTGTAGCACTGGTACAGACTGAAAAGATTCTCATCTTTAGTTTATTTCATGTGCTCTTATGGTTTTCCAACTTGAGGGTCAGCAACACCAGCCCCAGAGCATTTCAGTGAGGCATTTCTGATTGTTCTGGTGGCATCTTGCCCACTTGTACTATCAGAACATGGTAGAGGGGCACTGTCTATACTGTCATCTGATTATACTGACCCCATTTTCCCTAGATTTGTAGGAGCGATCTGATAATCTGACTCAATTAGGGTGATCATCATTGTCCGATGTACTGGCATTTTAGGGTATCTGCCAGGCCTTTGCTGACACCGCAGTGGTCCTGGGGTCCACCGAATACCCTGATTGGCATTTCCTTAACCTCTCCCACTTCCCAAACATGGACAATGGCACATTATTATCATTCTTAGCTAGGTTAGTCTTCAGATGCCATCATGGGCGCTATATTCAAAGACATACATCTCTTTTGGAGATGGACCCAGAATTGAATAGGGAGATTCTGTGATCCCCAAATTGAGTCTTGAAGGATACAAAGTTTGTTAGAAGCCCAACTGAAAAGCAAAGATGGGAGATGGAACGTTGAAGAGTTCAGGGAGGAGAGTCTTGGCCATATTGGTAGTTTTTCTGCTGGTGCAGACCACAGCCCCTTCCACGTAGGGATGTATTGGTTAATGTTTAACAACCAGCTTTTGGGGGAAAAAGTACACATGATGCACATTTAAGTGTAATCTACATTATCAACATCTTCTTCATCACTTTCTTAAGTCTTGACAATCAACCAAACAATAAATCCAACCTTGGTTTGTATGTAGGTTTGCTGATTTCTTAGGTGCACATGCTCATGCTGACAATTTAATGATTGTCTCCTGAAGCTAGTTCTGGATCCTGCTTCCATGCTGTCTGTGTCCTCCTTGTCTGCCCTTTCACATGAGTCTCTGGTTGCAAAGTTATCCGGTGTGCACAGGGCCATGTCCTTGCATGGGTACCAGTGCCCCCCATGGGCTGCCCCTCTGCCATCCTTCTCTGTTCCTTTGGTCTTCTTACTTTTCTTCACATGTGATGTTCCATCTCCAGTCCGTGTCTTTGTGCTGGCTGTCCCATGGACTTGGACTGCCTTGGAGGATCTGTGCCTGCCTGAAAGCTCAGCTTCAATATGAGGCCTCTCAGAGTGAGGCTACTTTGCACCTGCTTTGTCTGCGTCTAGTCTTCCCTCTTAGAGATTCAGCTCCTTGAGGGCAGTCTTTGTGCCATCAGGACTTGACTGGTACTTGCTTATGGGTTGATTGGCTGATTACAATTTATTCCACTGAAACTACCCCTTTCCAGGGTTACCTCTTATTTTTATGTCACTAAATCCAGTGAATGGCCTTTTCTCCCACTTCCTTCTTGCTAACCTCACTGAATCATTGGGCACCACCCGTCACTTTCTCCTCCTAGACACACTCTCTTGCCTGTGGTCTTGCTTTCCCTCAGTTCTCCCATTCATCAGGCTGCTGCTTCCCTTTTCTTGGCTGGGTCGTTGTCCTACCTGCTGTATATGAGTTCATCTCATCAACCCCCTTGGGATCAGTTGTCATCTCTATTCAGATGACTCCCACACCTTTAGATCTAGCTCTCAGTCCTCTCCTGAGCTGCAGTGTCACATCACCAATTGCATTTTGGACATCTGAGGGGAGATGTCCCATAGGCATTGCCCTCAGTGCCAGTCCTGTATCCACAGCTGCAGTTAGAAGATATGACCATCTGCAGTTGGACACCTCCAGTTCTCTGCCCTCAGGTACCTGACCCTCAGCATGTCCAAAACAGGACTTAGAGCCTCCATCTTCCCTATTGCCTTATGTCTATCGAGAGCAACCTCCATCCTTCTAGTTACAGAGGTGTGCAACCTCAGTCATTCTTGGCCTTTCTCTCCCCCTCACCCCTTATTTCAAAGCAGTGGATCAAGTGCTGGGCCTGGAGTCAGGAAGACCCAAGTTCAGATCTAGGCTCCTTACCAGCTGTGTGACCCTGCACAAGTCACCTAACCTCTCTTTACCTCAGTTTCCTCACCTGTAAAATGGAGATAATAATAACACCTCCCAGGGCTATTGTGAAGGTCAAATCAAAAGAGATAAGTAATTGTAAAGTATTAAAGCAGCATCTGGCACATAGTAAGTGCTTTATACATGTTAGCTATTAGAATAATAATAATGGTTATGGTTGTAAAGCATTTAGTACAGTACCTGGTATATAGTAAGTGCTCCTCCTCCTCCTTCTTCTCCTCCTTCTTCTCTCTAGGTCAGTTCCTTATAGCCTTTCATTTAAACAGTTAAATATTTCTGTAGCATTTTATAATTGATCCTGTTCTGCATCATTGCCCCATTTTGGGCATGTTGCTCAAGCAACATTTCTTTGACTCTTTGTCTGTAAGTTTAGAGGTTCAATTCTCCTGCTAATCACTGTTCTAGTCTTGTCTTAAGGAAATCTGTTGGACACCTGGGCGGGCACTTGGCAACCTGGCCTAGTATCTTTGCACCAACAAGCCATCCTTCAAGGAGGTCTGGCCAGCTACCTCTGTCAATGCAGGGGGACTCAAGCAATGAGAACTTGTTTTGTTTTTTTTTTTAAATTTTATTTATTTATTTAATTTTTTACATTCATTTTCACAAATTTTTGGGTTCCAAATTTTCTCCCCTTTTATCCCCTCCCCCCACCCCAATACCCCAAGCAATCTAATTTTCCCTATCTCCAATCTGCCCTCTCTTCTGTCATCCCTCCCTTCTCTTGTCTCCATCTTCTCTTTTCTCCTGTAGGGCCAGATGACTTTCTATTCCTCATTAACTGTATGTCTTCTTTCCTAGTTGCAACAATACTAAACAGTTGTTCCTAAAACTTTGAGTTCCAAATTCTCCCCATCCCTCCCTCCCCACCCATTACTTTTGGGACGGCAGGCAATTCAATATAGGCCCTATCTGTGTAGTTTTGCAAATGACCTCCCTGATAGTCGTGTTGTGTAAGACTAACTGGATTACCATCCCTCCTAACCTGCCCCTCATTGTTTCTCTTCTGTCTTTTGATCCTGTCCCTCCCCAAGTTTTGACTTCAAATTGCTCCCTCCTCCCTTTGCCCTCCCTTCCATCATCCCCCCCCTTGCAATATCTCCTTCTCCCCCACTTTCTTATACTGTAAGATAGGTTTTCATACCAAAATGAGTGTGCATTTCACTCCTTCGTTTATTCAAATGTGATGAGGGTAAACTTCTTGGTTTTTTTTTTCTCAGCTCTCCTCTTTTTCCCTCCACTAAGAAAAACTCCTACCTGCCTCTTAAATGACATATAGTTACCCCCTTTCCATTTCCCCCTCTTTCCTCCCACTACATTTCTCTCTCACCATTTACCTTAATTTCTTTTAAGGTATGGTCCCATCCTATTCAGTTCAATCTGTGCTCTCTATCTCTGTATGTGTGTGCATGTGTGTATGTGTGTGCATGCGTGTACATGTGTATGTGTGGTCCCACCAACTACCCAGATACTGAAAAGTTTTAAGAGTTAGAAATATTGTCTTTCCCTGTATGAATGTAAACAGTTCACTTGTGGTAAGTCCCTTAAGACTTCTCTTTGCTGTTTACTTTTTCATGCTTCTTCTCATTCTTGTGTTTGAAAGTCAAATTTTCTTTTCAGCTCTGGTCTTTTCATTAAGAATGATTGAAAGTCCTCTGTTTCATTGAAAGGCCGTATTTTCCCTTGAAGTATTATACTCAGTTTAGCTGGGTAGGTGATTCTTGGTTTGAGTCCTAGTTCCTTTGCCTTCTGGAATATCCTATTCCACACCCTTCGATCCCTTAATGTAGAAGCTGCTAGATCTTGAGTTATCCTAATTGTATTTCCACAGTACTGGAATTGTTTCTTTCTAGCTGCTTGCAAGATTTTTTCCTTGAGCTGGGAGTTCTGGAATTTGGCCACAATGTTCCTAGGAGTTTCTCTTTTTGGATCTCTTTCAGGTGGTGATCGATGGATTCGTTCAATACTTATTTTGCCCTCTGGTTATAGAATGTCAGGGCAGTTTTCCTTGATAATTTCATGGAAGATGATGTCTAGGCTCTTTTTTTGATCATGAGTTTCAGGTAGTCCCATAATTTTTAAATTGTCTCTCCTGGATCTATTTTCCAGGTCAGTTGTTTTTCCCATGAGATATTTCACATTCTCTTCCATTTTTTTGTTCTTTTGGTTTTGTTTGGTGAATTCTTGGTTTCTCGTAAAGTCATTAGACTCCATCTGTTCCATTCTAATTTTGAGAGAATTATTATCTTCAGTGAGCTTTTGAGCCTCTTTTTCCATTTGGCTCATTCTGCTTTTGAAAGCATTCTTCTCCTCATTGGCTTTTTGAACCTCCTTTGCCAATTGAGTGAGCCTATTTTTCAAGGTGTTAATTTCCTCAGCATTTTTTTGGGTCTCCTTTACCAAGGTATTGACCCGTTTTTCATACTTTTCTTGCATCTCTCTCATTTCTCTTCCCAGTTTTTCCTCCACCTGTCTAACTTGCTTTTCAAAATCCTTTTTGAGCTCTTCCAGGGCCTGAGCCCACCCGCCACCCCCCCCTGGGGTGTCTGGGGTACTGAGGCCCCGCCCTCCACGTCTTTCCCTGATGGCAAGGATATGTCCTCGTCATCAGATCCGAAGGTCAGGATCATTTGCATTTGTTGGAAAAAACTCTCTATAGTCTTATTTTTCTTCCCTTTTCTAGGCATTTTCCCAGCCAGTTACTTGACTTCTGAGATTCCTTTTCACCCCCGCCTGGATCTGCCCAGCTAGTGCTTGGCCTCTGAGATTTAAATGGGCTTTCCTCCTGCCGGCTGTCAATCAGTGAGCTTTAGTTCAGGTGCTGGGGTGGGGGCAGGGCCGCCTCCCAGGCTCAGTTCCCTCAGGGGCTTTATGTAGAGACTTTCAGGAATAGAGCGGGTGGGGGCGGGGTGGGGGGGCCTGCCTCCCAGGCTCAGTTCCCTCAGGGGCTTTATGCAGAAGCCTTCAGTAATAGAGCGGGGTGGGGGCAGGGCTGTCTCCCAGGCTCAGCTCCCTCAGGTTTTATGCAGGAACCTTCTGTAATGAAGATCCTGCCTGCTGCTGGGGGATTCCTGAGTCCCGGTCCGCTGCCGCCTCAGCCGCCGCCCACACCTCTGCCTCCGCCACTTCCTGCCCCCGTCTCTGCCGCCGCCGCTTCCTCCCGAGGGGGCCTGAGTCACAGAGATGCTCCGCTCCCCTCCTCCAGCCTGGCCTTCTCTCTCAATGACCTGTAGCTTCTGTGGGCGGAGGGACTTTCCCGGCTGCCGGAGCTTCCGTCTCTGAAGCCTGCTCGGATCAGCTTCTCTGGGGCCGCGGCCAGGGCAGCGCTCTGGGTGGGGTCCACTTTCCGGGGTGCGACGGACCCTGGGGACAGGTCTCCAGGGCTCCCTGTAACGGAAATCTCTTCCACTCCGTTTCTGCACACCTTGTATTGACCCAGAAGTTATGGGGGTCTCTTTTTACATTAATTCTATGGGCTTTGGTTTCGGAGCTCGTAAATGTGTGTCCTTCTACTCCGCCATCTTGGCTCTGCCCCCTGAGAACTTGTTAACCACAGGAAGGAAGGAGGGGGTCATTGCTAACCCCGCATTCCCAGTTTCCAGCCAGTCATGTTTTCATGTCCATGATGCTGCCGGCCCTGTAGCCAACCTACCCGACTATGTTCATTGTTTTCTTGTACTTCCCCAAACTGTATAAAGACTAGCAAGCCCTACTTTGGGCTTTGGTCCTTGAGAGAGGCTACTCACCCAATTTATTGGTTGCTGCTAGCCTAACTAATCAATTGATCATGCTCATATCATTGCCTCTCAGTTTACCCTAATTTTCAAATGTAACAGTCTCTTAGCCTCAGCCTTCTTCTCCAAACCATCTCCTGAATTAATATTCCTTTTAAAAATGATTCAGTTTTATTTTTTAAGCTCTAAACTTTCTCCTTCCCTTTTCCCTCCCTCACTCATCAAGGAGGCAGGAAATATAACACCTGTTATGCACAAGAAGTCATGGTCTTGTTCCAAAAAAAAATAAAAAGAAAAGAAAGCAAGAAAAAGCAAGAAAGAGGAAAAAATATCTTTCAGTCTGCACTGAGTTCCTCAGCTCTCTAGCCAGAGGTAGATGGCGTTTTCTGACTTGAGTCCTTTGGAGTTGTGATGGATCCTTATCTTGATCCTTGCTACAACACTGCTGTCACTGTGCCCCAAGTTTTCCTGGTTCTGCTCACCGTACTTTGTATCAGTTCATACAACTCTCTGTACATCAGCACATGCTGTTCAAGGCCCTTCATCATTTCCTCCAGCGGTAGTTTTCCATCTTAGTCCTATATCACAACTTGTTCAGCCATTCCCCGAGGCAGGGGCTTCCCTTTAGCTTCTAGCTCTTGGCTACCATAAAAAGAGCCTTGTGCAATAGACCCTCTCCCTCTTTCTCTGATGTCTTTGGGGCACAGATCTTGTTAGCCCAGATGACTGTTCCTGAAGGTCTGGTCTGATCATGTCATCCCCTTGCTCAGGAAGTTTCAGTGACTTCCTCCTTCCTCCAGGACAAGATACAAGGTCCTGCCCACTCTGGCTGCCCCTGCCCTTTCCTGCTCACTACACATTCCTGTCCTCCATCCTTTGTGCTGTAGTTACACCAGCTTGTTGGTTCTTCCCTGTCCATCTCTGTGTCCCTTCCCTTCCTGGGGCTCCCTCACCTGCAGTGCCCCCTCCTCCATGAAGCTGCTCCTTGGCAGTCACCAATAGAATGGAAGCTTCTGTTTCTGTCCTTGTGTCCTTAGCACCGAGCCCATGCCCGGAACCCTTTGTACCTGCTCTTTGAAGGAAGGAGTAAATGCAAACAGTGCCGTGCTTGTGCAGATGACCTCTGGATTCTGTCCCATGTTTGAAGGCCTTCTGCCCCCCGACCTCAGCCTGGTGCTGCCAGGGAGTGTGTTTTGAAAATTAAAGTGGGAAAGACTAGGTAGATAGATGGGCAGATTCAAACTTGATTAGGATGGCATAATTATTAAGGAATAATTACAGAACCAGTTTAAGCTATTTTTATACTGTCTGGGCTTTGTATTTTTAAACTATTTCATTGCAACTTAGCATTGGCTCATTTCCTTCTTAAAGATAAATGGATTTTCTCATTTTATATTCCTAATCAGTGTACCAGCCTGATAGCGTGCACTGTTTGAGGCTTAATAATGTTCCAAACAGAGTGCCATAAAAATACACTTGGAGCCTTCATGGGCTCCATCCACACTGAGAAGTGGGGTCACTGTCAGTCCTACACAGATGTTTCTCTTCCTGGAGGAATGGGCCAGGGGCTGAAATCCGGCCCTGATTCCTTCTAATGAACAGTCAGGGCTGGTTTTCACATGAGTTAATAAAGCTTGCATTTGCAAGAGTCAGTGGTGAGCATGCTTACTTACTGCTGGTGAGGATGTATACCATGCTTTAAAAATTCAGGGTCAGGAGAAGCTAGGCTTTCTGGTTGTGTGACCCTGGCCAGGTTTCTTTAAGTCTCTGAGCCTCGCTCTCCTCCACCACAAAAATGTAGCTAATGATTCTTGAGTACCTGCTGTTGGGAGGAAAGTGGTTAGTATAAACTCTCCCAGACAGTGAGTTCTTGATGGACCTGAATTTCTAGCACCTGGGACAGCAGCTTCTCTATGAGTGGCTTCAGGTTGTTTGTGTAGATGTGTGAGTGTGTATGTGTGTATGTGCATGTGTGCATGGGAGCATGCTCCCACATGTAGTGGTGTTGATATGGAGGGCTTTAAATCTTAGCCATCATCTTGTTTGGTTTCATCTGTTTTATTTCAGCGACTGTGGGAAGAGAGCTCTCTCTTTCTTGTAGGAACTTTGAAATTGCTTGGGTTTGTTTTCTCAATGTGAATTCCTTTTCCTTTACCTTTCATATCCTGATGATATCATAAATCGTCTTGGACACTTAGTTGTGAGAAGCTGATAAAGGCATTTGCCTTTAGGAAGAACTATTTTAGGAGTTCAGATCTTCCTAGGACCGTGCTAATACAACACACATTGTGAGTACACAAAAACTCCTTAGCTGAGAGGCTTGTTTTCAGAAAATGGAATCTGTAATGTAGAAACTTAGGACTGAGGACTATTTTCCCCCTTGTCTTTCTTTTCCTTTTGATATTTGCAGATATGATTAGAATCACTCTAATAATTTGGGACAGAGTTTTTTAAAAACCAAGCAGTAAATGTAGTAGGCAGTCCTGCCAGGATATGACCGGGTCTTCTCGAGTGATTGTATTGTACATAGATCATTTCCCATAGCAGCAGGGAGAAGATTCCCTAGAGGAGCAAGTGGCTGAAACCATCACATCTTCTGTTGACTTCACTGGAGTGGGGGTGGGGGGGTGGAGCTTTCTCACCTGCTGAATTCTTACTCATACGTTGTAACAAACATTAGGCTCCTCTTGTGTGCTGCTATCTTAGGGTGAGGTACATCACTTGTGAGTCAGGACAGGAGACACACACTGACAATGTGCAATCTTACCAGAGTGGTTTGGGAGGGGACCTGTCCTGTAAGACCTGACTCAAGTGCCATATTTTCCACGGATTCTTCCTGATTCCTCTTTCCTTATCCCCAAGTCTTTAGTGGCCTTTTCCCAGGGATAGGTGAGAGGCAGCTCAGGACAGTGGGATTTGGCAGTGAAGGGTCCCTGCTGGCAATCCTTTTGGTGTTTGATGCCCCTGTGACCTTGGGCAAGCCTGGGATTTTGTCTGTCAGAGAGGGAGTTGAATTTTCTTCCCAAAAAGGGCCAGACCACATCATCTCAATTTTGTGTCCCCTCCAGTTTCTGTGTGGCATAGCCTGCTTCATAATAGAAAGAACCACAGTATGAGACTTTATTGCTTTGACTTGGATTTCATCATAGTTTTGAGAATGGCACAGACACTAAAAAGGTGACTTGCCCAGGGCAGCAAAGCCAGCAGGGGTTAATGGCAGAGCTTGAAGCCAGGATGCCATAGTGAAACCAGCTCTCTGCCTACTGGGTCACACTGCTTCCTCTCCGCAGCAGTAACAAAACCAACTGGCATTCTATTTCATGCCTGAAGGTATATGATGTGCCTAAATACATAATTTCACTGGATCTCCACACTAGCCTTTGGGGGGAATTTTGTTCCTCTTTCCTAGGCTCTTAGTGGCATTTGGGACTTGACCATGGGCACAGGCCATTGGGAGCTGTCAGAACCAGGATGCCAGCTCTGGCCTTCCCTGTCTCCATGTCCAGTGTGGTTAAGAGATGGGGCAAGGGAAATGAAAGCTTGAAATATGAAAGAAAGACCAGGTGATTAGTAGCAAAATGTGGTGGTAAAAATGTATAAGCAAACAGATGTTGGCACCTTCTTTTGCTTGGTATGTGCTGACTGTAACTGGCAGCTCATTGTAAGGGACTGGAATTTCCCCAGGTGTCAGGAGCTCAGTACAGAGGGAAGGATACACAGCAGCATTTCTAGACTTTCCAGAACTCATTATTAAATATGGGGCCGCAGAGAGGATTGTTCAAACATGGCTCTTAAAATTAAGAGCCTGCAGACGCCAGGACTGTGCTTGCCAGGCTCAGTCAGGGGCGGCATGGGGTTGTGGGAAAGGTCTACAGCTCCATTTGGAATCACAGGTAGGTCATTTTCTGTCATGAGTCAGTTTCCTACCTGTAAAATGGGATCAGTTCTCTTGTTCTGCCTCCTTCATAGAGTTGTTGTGAAATGTAAATGAGATAATGGATGTGAAAATGTTTCTAAAGTGGTAAAATGTTTGACAAGCAGATTATTATTAATAAGTGAAATACATTTGCAAAAGATCTGGCTATGCTTCTGAGCTGGCATGGAAAACTGAGGGAATGTGGGGTTAGGTCAGGAGGAAGATATATCCCTGACCCCAAGGGCCACTTGAGGGTCATTGGTGCCTGGGGAGGAAGGCCTGGAAATGGTCTTGTTCTCTTCTCCCTCTCTCATCTTCCTTCCTTCATTTCTGCTCCTCATGCTCCCATCTGAGCTGAACAGATGTCCATGCTGCCCCTCTGTGTTCTGGGCAGATGGAGGGAGAGAAGAGAGGGCTATAACTCATATTTCTGTAGTGTTTCATACGTTACAAAGAACTTTCCTTGTCATGATCCTGTGGTATAATTATTATCCCCATTTTTCAGATGAAGAAACTGAGGTTTAGAGAGGGGATATTATTTTTAAGATATTATTTTTAATTATTTTTAATATTTTTAATATTATTTATTTAAATAAAATATTTATTTTAAATATGGCACTTGAGTCAGGTCTTACAGGACAGGTCCCCTCCCAAACCACTCTGGTAAGATTGCACATTGTCAGTGTGTGTCTCCTGTCCTGACTCACAAGTGATGTCCTCTTAAATTTTCTGACCCTGCAGAAGAGCTGCGAGACTGTAGGTTTTGGGGGAAACTTCTAAAATATTCCAACTGTGTTCGGTCTCCTGGCATTTTTCTGACCCTGCAGAAGAGCTGCGAGACTGTAGGTTTTGGGGGAAACTTCTAAAATATTCCAACTGTGTTCGGTCTCCTGGCATTATTCTTCAGGACACAGCAGCTTCTGGGTGGGAAGGCAGCTCCAGGGAACAGAGGAGGAAGACATGAGAGGTCATCATGGGAATAGCCACTCGCCTTTACTGGCAGCTTGAGAGCTTGCAGGATGACTCCTGCACGTCTCCATTTGAGGCTGTGATTTTGGTGCTTTCTGGGATATTTACACTTCACACAGTGGGGAGCTGAGGACTGTCTAGGGTCACACAAGTGCCAGGTGCCAGAGGTGCTTAGCTTTGCTGAATACAGAGAGTCTGAACTGAGGGTTTCAGACACACAGTTCACTTGGTTAAGTGAAGGACTGGGCCATGGTTTGTGCTAGGTTGGCACAGCCTTCATGAAGCCAAGGTTGTGCCTATACCCCAGTGGACCAGAGGGAGAGCAATGGGACATAAAGTTTCAGGGGCACATAATTGGGGACGATGTGCCCCTGATGTCTTTGGGGTGTCTAGAAGGCAAACTTCGAGGCTTCCTGTCCCAATCCCTGACACTGTTCATTCAGAGATGCCTGTATATCTGGAAATTGGAAAGCACTGTATTGGTGCCATCCAGGAATCCATTTGGAAGCAGTAAGTACCAAGAAGTGCAGAAGCAGCCACACTTTTCTGGCTGAATGTTCTTTCCATGATGGAGCAGCTCTTGTGATTCTAGGTCTTGGAGTCTCAGGCAAAGGATGGCCTGTGGTGGTCCTAGAATGTCCTTTCTGGCCCTAGGCAGAGCACTGAGGGCCCCAGCCTGCAGGGTCTGAATGGAAGCGTTTAGGAAGGGAGAAGAGAGAAAGTCTGGGCTGATTGTCAGTCAGTCAACAAGCCTTTATTTTAGTTCATGGGTCCCAAACCTTATTTTGTACCCTGGATTCCTCCAGCAGGAGCTGTGGTAAAGCATGTAGACCCCTTCTCATAATAACATTTTAAATGCTTAAAATACAAAACACATAGACTTACAAAGGAGGCCAGTTATGTTATCTAAATATTAAAAAATACCAAGTTTATAGATCCCAAGTAAGACCAGTCATTGTACTAGATATAGAGAATATATAAAGACAAAACCAAAATGGGTCCTGCCTTCAAGAAGCTTATAATCATACATGTATAGGTAAATTCAAAGTATATACAAAGTCATTTTAATGGGCACTAGCAGATAGAGTGGGAAGTGGATCGCAGAAGACTTCCTGTAAGCAGGAAGGGCTGCTCCTTAGTGTGGTTTTTACTAGGAAGTAGACTTCGGTTCTCCTGAACCTTGGAGTCGGGGGCTCTGAGGCCTCTGTAAGAGTCGAAGGCAGCCTTGGTCTCATATCCAGCGTTCTGTGAAGGTCACGAAAACAGCCTGTGCAGATTTGGCTGTTTTAGGACAGTCTCTGTACTTATAATCTGCACTCATTTCAAGGAGTTATTTAATCTCGTCATTAAAAGAGAATAGTTTCTATAGCAACATCACTGGAACTCTGGTGTTTGAGCTACAGACCTCCTTTTGGATAAGAAATGCACACACACATCTCTGCTCTCCCTTTCTCGGGCTGATTCCTGTGTATTTTGTAAAATGTGGAAAGCAATGCTTCTCATGCATTTCTCCTTCCCAGTTTTTGTCAGCGCTCCATCTTTTTGGACCTTCAGGATTTGGGTGTGAATGTACAGAGCAATAATAGGTCCAAAGACTTCTGGGAAAAAGTGGAGCCCAATTCCCTTGTGACTGAGCTTTTTGGGACCCTGCACCTGTGAGGGGCAGTTTCTCTATGAAGCTGTCCTGTTCAGTTATTGGCTGAGGCAGCAACTAGTCACAGCATCATAGACACTCCTGGGTGCAGCCTGTGGTTGGGGAGCGGGGCTGTCCTAGGCCTGCTTCTGCCATAAGGAGTTTCCGATGCTTTGATTAAGAACAATAAGGTAGAAAGCAGGGCCCTCTCCTGCTTCCTGGACAAAGAGAGACTCATCCATTTTTTTCTCAAGTGTTTTCCTTGTACTGCTCTTGCATCTGCCTCATGAGGTCTGATCTCTCCGCCTATGGCTGCCTCCTTGTTAAACGTTTCACATGTTGGTATTAGGCCATCATGCCCTTCGTAGGTGGCCCTTCATTCCTCTCTAGCCACTGATATCCTCCATTGGCCCCTCCTCAAGCCCTCCTCCTTTTCTCCCAGTCAGCTTTCTTCACTGAGCTCTCTCCAGCTTGCCCACCCTTTCTAGGTGTTGGGGAGTGGATCTGCCTCTTTTTTTCTCCTCCTGTAAAATCCTCTTTATCTTTATCTGCTTGTCTAGGAGATGCCCCAGGAGGGTCTGTCCGTCTCTAGAAAGCACACTTTGATCTTGTGACCTGTGCAGTGAACGACCTGGTGCTGTTTCAAGTGTGCACACTTTTCCTTTAGAGATCAACTGTTGTCTGAGGGATTCACTGCCTGCTGGGGTTGAGCTCATTGATCATATGGGCCCTGTGGCCCTCCCTGAGCTCCTATACGAGAGGCATTCTGGACCCTGAGTACCCAGGGGCTGTGATGTGATTCCCGCATACTCAAGTCAGAACCGTAGTGAGAGGCTTCAGACAGTAGTATTTGATGGGCTGTGGCTGTTTCTGAGTTGGGAGGACAGAGCTGTGTATGCTCCTGCCCTCTGGGGCTTCCTTGTCACAAGGATCTGGAGGAGCCTGTGCCACATAAGGGCTTGCTGCCCCCGGGAATACAGATTGGCCCATAACCTTTTCTTCCCCCTCACCGTATCAGGGAAGCATCTTGTGACTATGGAAGTCTTATCCTTATCCCTGTTCCTGGCTATTATTGGAGGGTTTCTGCACGGAGTGGAAGGTCAGACTGTCTTGGCTTTTTGTATCTGTGGAGCTTCCGGGGAAGTCAGCTGAGAAGGGAAGCTGAGGAAGAGCCATCCAATGGAGAGGCCACCAAGGAGCAGAGCCAGGAAATGAGATCAGATGTTGTGGTCCTCAGTCCCCACCTTGCACACCACTGGGCGTGGAGGCTCAGCTGTGGGGTTTGCACTGCATGGCTAAGGTGGGGGGGTCTTTGAAAGTCTGCCTTGTCCTATGACAGCCAGTACTCCTCATCTTAGAGGAGCCTCAGTCTCCTCTGAGCAATGGGGATGATAGCACTTTCCCCATGTCCTTCATTTGGTCATGAGAACCCTGTAGATTGTGAAGGGCCGTGTATGTGGCAAAGAGGTATTAATCCAAGTCCAGAAGGTCAGGTGTGTCCTCCGTGGGTTCTGCATGGTCCTCGGTCCTTGGTGCTCTGAAGACTTGGCTCCCTGGGGAACTGGAGAAGGAGTAGCTCCCTCCACACCCCACCCAGGTGTTTCCAGGACAATCTGCCTCCCAGCACAAGGCCATCCTCCATCTTACTTTACAGCTGGGCCCTCTCCCCCTCACTGCCCCCTTCAGGATGGCCCACTCCTGCTCACAGTGCAGGCCTTTGCTCAGGCTATTTCCTAGTCATCCCCCCTCCCCCATGCTGGGGCCACCTCTGTGCAGCTTTTCTGGATCTGCCTGCATTGTGTGTGTTGGGGCTTATTCCCTTTTTATATGTGCTGTGCAGGTGTTCAGACATGCTTAGAGTTTCTGTTAGCTTTCCAGCTCCCTGCCAGCAGGGACTGTTTTGTTCTTTGTGCCAGGCACACAGTTGGTGCTTAATGGATGTGTTATTGGGCTAATGAATGATTTTCATCATTTTATCTCCTTTTTTCAGATGTTACTTCTTAATTCCCTGCCAGTTGTTCTCTCACTCTGTGTCTTGATTCATCAAACAGACTTGAAGCAGCGACCACTGCAGCTGCCCCTCTTGTCTCTCCTCTTTTCTCCCAGGCTGGTACACCGGCGAAAGGGCTCACTTTGGGGTCTGAGGAGGCTGCCTCTGCTCATCTGTCAGATCAGGCCGGGGACTTGGGTCCAGCACCCTTTTGTTACCCTTTGGTGTGTCACTATAGTTTGTTTCCTTTGCAATCCTAGTAGTAGTTTGCTTCATGTATTTAAAAACATGATTTTGAGAAGGGATTCCACGGCTTTCTCGGATGGACCATCCATGGAGCCCCAGACACAAGCGAGGCTGAGGACCCCTGGTCTAGATGATGGCCTTGTGCCCATCCAAGGGGACTCTCAGTAAGTCCGGAAGAATTAATGAATCAGCGTCTCTTTTCCCATAGTCTTTTGTCTTTCCTGACTTCCTCATCCTGTTTAGAGTGTTCTTCACTCACCTCCCTGGCTAATGGTCAAGAGACAGGGACCTTTGTTCACAGGAATCTGGCTCACCTCATGACTTTCGACAACTCACAAAACTGAGCCTCAGTTTTCTCATCTGTAACAGAGATTTTTGAGGAAATGATTTTATCAATCTTAACTTGTACCAGAAATAGATGTGAGAAGTTTAAGAAAATAGATACATTGACAGAAAGCCAGTGGTAATTACCTGTTACCACACAGGCCCCTCTAACTCTAAATATGGAATTCTGGAATCTCAAAAGGCAGATATTGGTGATTTTCAGGTGATCTGTTTTTTGTCTTGCTCCTTGGGGAGGAAAGCTGTGACAAATCTGGACAGCAGACTAAATAGCAGAGGCATCACTTTGATGATAAAGGTCCACATAGTCAGAGATGTGGTTTTCCCAGTAGCAATGTATGGCTGTGTGAATTGGATTGTAAGGAAAGCTGAGCACTGCAGAATTGATGTTTTCAAATTGTGGGGTTGGATAGGACTTTTGACAGTCCTTTGGATAGCAGAGAGACCAAATCAGTCACTACTTAAAGAACTTAATTCAGGCTATTCACTAGAAGGTCAAATACTGAAGCTAAAGCTTAAATACTTTGACCTCATTAGAAAAGACCCTGATGTTGGGAAAGATTGAAGGCAGAAGGAAAAAAGGGGATGGCAGAAGATGAGATAGTTAGATAATGTCATGGAAACAATGAACGTGAGCTTGGATAGATTTCAAGAGATAACGGAGGAGAGAAGGGCCTGGCTGCTGCAGTGCATGGGATCACAAAGAGTCAGACATGCCTGAACGACTTAGCAACAATAGCAGCGGCAGCAGCGGCAACAACAGCTTTTTGGGTTTCCTCTCTAGTCATATGGGTGATTGAAAGTGAAGTGAGATGCATAGATGTACAGAAAGACAGAGACACCAATTTCAGAGGATGAGGAAACCTAGAGGTACTATTCTAGATCCGAGGAGAGAGGACCCTTGGAAAATTAACTGTCCCTAGAAAAAATCCACTGCATTGAAATTGGGGCAAAGAAAGAAGAAAGGGCTTTGAGACTGTGGATGTACATGTTGGCAGATATCCTTTCTGTTCATGGCCATTCTTCTGTTGAGTACACCTTGGAGACAGAGTGGAGACTGTGTCTGGCCCAGCCTTTGTTGGAGTGCAGGATTCCTAGGGATAGCAATGACGCTCAAAGTGTATGGTCAGGACCCGGGCTTCCCTAATACCTTGTATGTCATTGGTACCCCATCATATTTGTTGATTAGAATGAAATGAGAAAGGCAGGATCTCCCAACATGGCTTCATTGTTCTTAGGTGTGGGATGGTTGCTGTGTTCTTTAAAACCTCTCCAAGAGAGGCTGCATTAAAGGGATGTGATAAGATAGGTAGGTGATGGTCTTTGGTCTTCGAGGGGTCATTAGACTTAACATAGTGGAAGAGTTGAGCTGCCAGAGCAGCAGGTGGGTCTTGCTTTCATCTTGGGATGGCTGGTTTTTCAGCATTCCCTTCCCACTCCACAGTTTCCCCAGGCATGCATGGCATGTTTTCACTCCCTTGGATGTCGAGCTTCCCATAACCTCCTGGAACCCTGGGGAGTGGGCCAAGCCAGGCATGAAGGATTAAGAATCCTTGCTGATGTATTGAATTGATTTGAATAAAACTTTATGGCTGGCAATAATTTGGAAAAAAAGAAAAAGAAGGTTTGTAGAAGTGATCTCCTACCCTCTCCTCCTGAGTCAATCTCCATCTGTTTTTAGGAAACTCCAATTCTTTCTATTGAGCTGAAATCTTCTGTGTGATGTCTACCCTTGTTCTGCTCCTTGTTCTGCCCTTAGAGGCCCACTCAGAACAAGTCTCTTCCCCCTTCTTCAAGGCAGCCCTTCAGCTTGTCATTTACCACCTCCCCATCTCATCTTCAGGCTAACTATCTCCACTTTCTTGGTCCTAGCCTTGTCCGGGGGCCCATCTACCCCGAGGTCGTCTTCAAGAAGCATTGCACCTTGTCCATGTGCTTCTTGGAGTGTGGTACTCAGAGCTGGGCCTTCCATGTGCCTGATCTCAGCTTTCATACATAGAGTTCCTTGGGCTCCTCATGGCCAGTGGGAAAGGAAAGCCCCACTCCAAGGGTCAGTGGTCCGGGGTGCACAGCCCAGTCCTGATGTGCTGGGAGAATTGCAGAAGTTATCAGCCAGGAAACTGAGGCTGAGAAAGAAAGAACATACTCTTAGAGATAGTTATTACAAGAAAAGTGGGTGCTCCTTGGCCCAGTGGGATTGTGTGAGCACTTGCCCTCCCTTTGGGATGAGTTGGGTATGACATTCTCTTCCCTGGTCTCCTCTGCCCCCTGTTCTTCTGTAATGGGGAGGGAGCAGTTTACCCAGACCATTGAGGAGGAAGAATGCTGCAGTGGGGAGAGGATGACCCAGACCCTAGCCAGACCTGACCCTTGGGCCTGGGCCACAGTGAGGGTAAGTCTTCTTTTTTTTGAAATCACATCAGGAGGGGAGGGGTAATGATGGGGATGGGATTGAAAGATGAAGTGAGGCATCAGTCAGTTCCCTTTGATATTATAAATCAGTGACAACTTCAGAATACTTTCAGAGAAAAAAGTGTATGGAAAATATTACTATTTGAAGACTAATGTCCTAAGTAGATATGTGGAAAAGCATGATTAGACTTAGCCCATGCTAGCGGAGAGTTAGTAATGTCTCTTCTGACCGCCTTGGTTTCTTCTTTCTCCTGAATGTGTCCTCTGATTCTGAAATCATGCTTCATATAAAGAAAAGGAGATGAACATATCTTCAAGTGATAGATGCTTCCTAATGGTGTGTAATTTATGGGACTATTTTCTTCCAAGTAATCTGGTTATTGACTGTGTTACAGAAGTCTATTTACTTGCAAAAAAGTTTATTTAACTTCTGTTTACTGCCTCCCCTTCCCCCATCACTCCCTCATAAGGCTGTGCTTCAGACATGGATCTTTTAACAGGAATAAATAATAACTCTATAGATAGCTTATGTTATCTCAACTCTCTGTTCCAGGATCACAGGACTAGAAAGGAGGGCTGGGCAAATTAACACTGTACAGTGAAACAGTTGCTGGATTCACAGCCCAGATGCTGGTGTTCCAACCACACCTCTGCTGCTACCTTCCTGAATGAATGAATGAATGAATGAATGAATGAAAAGCATTGCTTAAACAATTACTGTGTGGCAAGTATGGTGAAGGGCACTAGGGAATATAGATAGAGAAACAAGGAAGGCCCTGCCTTCAGGGTGTTTTCCTTCTAACAGAGGAAGATGGGATGTTGCAGGGGCCATTTCTCCTCTCCAGCTTCATTTGGATGAGAGGATCTCTCTGGTCCCTTCCAGCTAATGTGCTGTTATCTCAACCCTTTTTAATCTGGTTGGATTCTGTTTGATCCATGTAAGAGATCCAGAGGACTTGTTCTGCAGTTGGCTAGAAACTTGAGGGCTAGAATATGAAATCTCCCTTCTCCACAAGGCTTGGCCCCTCCCTCCTCCAGGTATTGTTCTAGCATCATTCTCAAGGACACTTGTTTCAGTGTAAACAATCTCTGACTTTTAGGACTCACTCTGGAAGTTCAGCACTTGGTCCCCTGAGGGAGTGAGAGGCCTCTGTGTGGTGAGCCAAGCTCAGCAGTGGGCTCCAACTCTGGTTCTGTTGCTTCTTACCTGTGTTACCTTGAAAAGATTGCTTCCCACTCTGGCCTCAGCTTCCTTCAGTGTAAAATGAGAAGTTTGTACTTAGATGGTCCTCTCTAGCCCTGTGTGCTTGGAGCCTGCTTCTGGCATGGAGATCCTTTCCCAGCAAGAGGAGAGAAGAGCCCAAGATGCTCGTTTACCTTTACAAAGAGAGGCTGCTGTTCAGTGGAGTCAGCTGGGCTTCCTGGTGGGAGGGAGACCGTGGCTGTGGGTGGTGGAAGGGAGCCCTCCCTTCTCCATCCTCATCCTGTTGAAGCCTCTAGAACAGATGAAGGCAGCAAGTGAGTGGGCACTACTCCTGTGCCTGCCGGCTCCCTCAGCCCCGCAAGCGAGGCTTTGCCAAGATGATCGGAAGAATCTGTTCTTACTGTCGCTGGGAGCCTGTACCCGACACATGGAGGCTCTGGGGGAGGGCTGGGCTCTTTCGTGGCCTTTCTTTCCTTGGTGTTTGTGGCTTTATGTATTCTGTCAAAACTTGGCAGCTTTGCAGTAAAGTGTTTTTGTGAGTCTGGTTAAAATGTGGTCTGCTGTCAATCTGGTGAAGGAGCCAGGTTGCTGAATTTAAGGGGCATGTCTGCTTTCACTTTCTCTTACTTAAAGCAGAGGGGCTTCTACCCCCATGCCAGTGGATCTCTGGGGGACAGTGGACAGGGATGCCCCTCTACATATCATGAATTATTTTGTAAAAGTCCAGTGTTAGGCAGCATGACTTGAAGGAGTGGCTGTGTGGCCTGATGATATGGCTGGGAAGCGACAGGGACAGACAATGTCAGAAGTGCCTGATTGGCTAAGTTGTGGTGCAGTGGGGTCACACAACTTGATTTTATGCTTTCTGTGGTGTGGGCCTCGTGCTGAATTCTGGAGATGTGCCTATGGAGAAGGCATAGAGACTTGGCCTGCCCACAAAGAACTGACATTCTGCTGGGAGGAGGGGACCTGCCCACTCAGTACACTCCGAGGCAATTGGCCATGAAATGATCTCCTCGGAGAATTCATTTATCATAGGAGATGCTTTCAGCAGGTGGTTTTACTCACCCTGACTCATCCTAGCATCCGACTTACAAAAGTTAATTCTTCCCGTTAATGAAAGTCTCTGCTGCTATAATTGGAAGCTCAGTCATGTTAGGGCAGCTAGGGAAAGCCCGTCACAAAACACTGTGGAAATTAACCTGCTAAGTAAGTCAGAACAAAGTGAGGTGGAGATGACTTTACTAGAAATCCTGAGAGTGGGGCTTGACATCCCAGATTCAGTTCTAGAAGCATTTGTTCCACAGACGCTTAGTATTTGTAGGGTGCTGAGTTCTGAACTTGGACTAGAGGATAAGAAAGCAGTGATTAGCTGAGAACCTCAGAGCTAAAAGGTCCCTAGCCCTTAGAGGATGTGGAGAAGGAATTACTTCTAGAACATCCAGAGCACTATTGTGCTGTAAGAAGCATTGAAGGGAAAACATGGGCAGACTAGGCTTTAGGGCGAAGCATATTGAGGTGAACAGGACCTGGAGTGCTGTTGGTGTGATAATAGCTACATTGGAAAGAAACAACTTGGAAGGCCCTGCCTCCGACTGCCCACCCATGATTCCAGAGCACGCAGGGTGAAGCCTGCTTCGAACCGTAGAGAGGGCACTGATGTTGATGTTTTGGCCATGGCCTACCCGGGTATACATTTTTTGTGACAACATGTGTTTGTAAGAGGGGTTTTGTTTTTCTTGCTTTCTTCATTGGAGGTGGGGGCGGGGAGGGAAAGAAGGCAGATTTTTGTTGATTGATTTAAAAAAGTTTAATTTAAAAAAAACTAAGAAGGCTTAGCTTGAAAACCTTTAGGAGTGGGGGGGTACATTTCCATACAATCACACAATGTCGGATTTGGGAATGACCTCAGAGGCCATCCAGTCCCCTTGGTACGGGCCACAGCACAGCTAAGTGATAAGCCAAATTCAGCTTTTGTTCGAAGCCCTCCAGGACCGACTCCTTCCCAGGCATCACCTTTGAACAGTCAGTCCACAAACTTTATTGGGTGTCAGTATGAGATGCCTCAAGAGACCCTAAGAGAAGACCCAGTGTCTCTCCTTGGGCTTCCACCTTCCAGAGGAGTTTGCTTTCTCTAGTAAATGAGGCTTTTTTAAAAATGCATTAGTCTTGCTCTTCATTGAATGACTGGGAAGAGAGATGTCAGGTGGGATGGTAACAGGGAACCCTGGTCTTGTGGTCAGAAACTTTGACTTTGACAGTAGCTCTGGGGCCTCAGGTGAGAATCTCAGGTGGCTGGATCTCCTGTTGGTGTTGGACCAGCTGATTCCACTCCCTCTCAGCCCTGAGTTTCCGAGATCGTGAAGCTAGTGGGAGTGGCGTGACACCCAGGTCCATTTAGGGAGGGGACAAGCTCTAGTCCCCTAGCCTTCTGGAGTCGACCCTGGTAACCAGCACAGATAGTTCTGGCTGAGAGGATATGGGGCAGTGACAGTTTGGAAAGACCAAGATGTAATTAAGAAGTGATGAACCAGGAGGTAATTATGATGGGTTAAGGTGGGGTATTAGCCATGCAGCTATGGGGTCACTTTGGGATAGCCAGAGTTGTTGCCTCAGGGAGGCTCTCTGGATGGCTCCAACAGCAGTAAACATGGCCTGAAGCATCATGGGACAGTCTTCATTCTCTCCAAAGGCAGTAGCCCCCCTGAAGTGCAGGGGAGTCTGAGGACTGTGCTGTGTTCAGGGCACACCTTGCTGGGGGCAGTTCACTGGGGGCAGGAGAGCTGATTCGGCCTCCAACGTCATCCCATGCATCTGGTTCTTCATTAAAACTCTCACCCTCGAGAACTGCCCTCAGGCTCTTTCCAGATTCCCGGAAGAGCTCGTTAGGTAACTGGTTTCTACCCTAGTTATTTTTAATTGAGTTATGATTTAGGCAGCGGGTGTGAGAGCAACGGGGAGCGGCCGAAGGAGGGCAAACGTTCACAGGACTATTTATAAGCTGATTCAATGGAAGCTGGGTGGGCTGTGATTACTCTCCTGGGCACACACTGTTATTTAGAGATAGTAGGTCAGTACCTGCAAGGAGCAGAATATGCCGCAGGTTGGCTCTCGCCACCAAGCCAAGGCATGCTCCTCCAGTTGGTTTGTTGTTGCAGAACAGCCTAGAGATGGGTTTTAAAACTTGTTTTATTCTCACATAAATGGTAGGTTCACACTCAATTATTGTTATCAACAATTTAATACATCAAAGGTATCTGGAGTGTGATGACTCCCCCACTGACACAGATGGTCCTAATCAGTCTCTGAGGCCTCTCAGTCCTCTCCTCGTCATCTACAGATGGACACTTGAGCAAGTGTGTGTGTGAGCCCATGTGCGTGCACGCACACACGCAGCACACGCACATGCACACAAGCACCTGTTGATGGGTCTCTGAACTTAGTTATGCTAGTCCTCAGACTGAAAAAGTAAAGTCAGCCAGTTAATTGTGTAATGTTTATTCAGTATCTGCTGTGTTAGGTACTGGGGATCAAAAGCCAAAAATGACTAGTCCTTGGCTACTCCTTGCCCAAAAGGGCATGTACTCTTGCTGGGTAGACAACTTAAGTGTAATTAAATCTAATATAAATTTACTTTTTTAACTTTTCACATTCATTTTCACAAAACTTTGGCTTCCAAATTTTCTCCCCACTTCTCCCCTCCACCCACCCCAATACACCGAGCATTCTAATTTTCCCTGTCACCAATCTGCCCTCTCTTCTATCATCCTTCCCTTCTCTTGTCCCCATCTTCTCTTTTGTCCTGTAGGGCCAGATGATTTTCTATTCCCCATTAACTGTATTTCTTATTTCCTAGTAGCAAGAACAATACTAAACAGTTGTTCCTAAAACTTTGAGTTCCAACTTCTCCCCATCCCTCCCTCCCCACCAATTCCCTTTGGGAAGGCAGGCAATTCAATATAGGCCATATCTGTGTAGTTTTGCAAATGACTTCGATGATAGTCGTGTTGTGTAAGACTAACTGTATTTCCCTCCATCCTATCCTGCCCCCCATTGTTTCTATTCTGTCTTTTGATCCTATCCCTCCCCGAGTGTTGATTTCAAATTGTTCCCTCCTCCCATTGCCCTCCCTTCCATCATCCCCCCCACACTGCTTATCTCCTTCTCCCCCATTTTCCTGTACTGTAAGATAGGTTTTCATACCAAAATGAGTGTGCATTTTATTCCTTCCTTTAGTCGAATGTGATGAGGGTAAACTTCATGGTTTTTTTCTCAGCTCTCCTCTTTTTCCCTCCACTAAAAAGTCTCCTGCTTGCCTCTTCAGTGAGAGATAATTTATCCCATTCCATTTCACCCTCTCTCCTCCCACTACATTTCTCTCTCACCATTTACCTTAATTTCTTTTAAGATATGGTCCCATCCTATTCAATTCACTCTGTGCTCTCTGTCTCTGTATGTGCGTGCATGTGTGTATGTGTGTGTGCGTGCATGCACTTGTGTACATGTGTGTGTGCACGTGTGTGTGTATGTGTGTGTGGTCCCACCAACCACCCAGATACTGAAAAGTTTTAAGAGTTACAAATATTGTCTAAAAATTGTCTTTACATAGGAATGTAAACAGTTCACCTTTGGTAAGTCCCTTATGACTTCTCTTTGCTGTTTACTTTTTCATGCTTCTTCTCATTCTTGTGTTTGAAAGTCAAATTTTCTTTTCAGCTCTGGTCTTTTCATCAAGAATGCTTGAAAGTCCTCTGTTTCATTGAAAGACCATGTTTTCCCCTGAAGTATTATACTCAGTTTTGCTGGGTAGGTGATTCTTGGTTTGAGTCCTAGTTCCTTTGACTTCTGGAATATTCTATTCCACACCCTTCAATCCCTTAATGTAGCAGCTGCTAGATCTTGTGTTATCCTGATTGTATTTACACAATACTGGAAGTATTTCTTTCTAGCTGCTTGCAATATTTTCTCCTTGTCTTGGGAATTGTGGAATTTGGCCACAACATTCCTAGGAGTTTCTCTTTTTGGATCTCTTTCAGGCAGTGATCGATGGATTCCTTCAACACTTATTTTGCCCTCTGGTTCTAGAATATCAGGGCAGTTTTCCTTGATAATTTCCTGAAAGATGATGTCTAGGCTCTTTTTTTGATCATGGCTTTCAGGTAGTCCCATAATTTTTAAGTTGTCTCTCCTGGATCTATTTTCCAGGTCAGTTGTTTTTCCCATGAGATATTTCACATTCTCTTCCATTTTTTCATTCTTTTGGTTTAGTTTTATGATTTCTTGGTTTCTCAGAAAGTCATTAGCCTCCATCTGTTCCATTCTAATTTTGAGAGAACTATTTTCTTCAGTGAGCTTTTGAACCTTTTTTTCCATTTGGCTAATTCTGCTTTTGAAAGCATTCTTCTCCTCATTGGCTTTTTGAACCTCTTTTACCAATTGAGTGAGCCTATTTTTCAAGGTGTTATTTTCTTCAGCATTTTTTTGGGTCTCCTTTAGCAAGGTATTGACCCGCTTTTCATGCTTTTCTTGCATCTCTCCCATTTCTCTTCCCAGTTTTTCCTCCACCTGTCTAACTTGATTTTCAAAATCCTTTCTGAGCTTTTCCATGGCCTGAGCCCATTGGATATCTATTTCAGATGTTTGGGATACAGAGGCCTGACTTCTATGTCTTTCCCTGATGGTAAGCATTGTTCCTTGTCATCAGAAATGAAAGGCAGGAACATCTGTTCCCCAAGAAAGTAGCTTTCTGTGGTCTTATTTTTCTTCCCTTTTCTGGGTATTTTCCCAGCCAGTTACTTGACTTCTGAGATTCCTCTCCACCCCTGCCTAGATCCACCCAGCTAGTGCTTGGGGTCTGAGATTCAAATGCTGCTCCCCAGCCTCAGGGCTTTCAGGGGCGGGCGCGGCTGCTATTCAATGTGAGCTTAAGTTCTGGTGCTGGGATGGGGGCAGGGGCACCTCCCAGGCTCAGTTCCCTCAGGGGGTTTATGCAGAAACCTTCAGTAATGGAGCGGAGCTCCTGCCTGCTTGGTGAGCCTGGGTCAGCTGCTGTTCCTGTCTCCGCTGCTGCCTCCCGAGGGGGCCTGAATTATGTAGACACCCCGTTCCCTTCTCAGCCAGCCCAGAAGTCTCTCTCACTGACCTGTAGCGCCTGTGGGTAGAGGGACCTTTGTGCCGCTGTAGGTTCCATCCCTGAAGCCTGCTTGGATCTGCTCCTCTGGAGCCGAGTGGCCAGGGCTGGGCTCCGCTGTCCGGTACCTGATGGACATTTGGTGCTGGTTTTTCAGGGCTCTCTGGAACAGATATCTCCTCCACTGTGTTGCTGCATGGCTCACACTGCTCCAGAATTTGTGGGGAGTTCTTTTTGCAGAAAATTTATCGGTTGTGGGTTCGGAGGTAGCATATGTGAGTCTTTCTACCACGCCATCTTGGCTCCTCCCCTCCAAGTGTAATTAAATCTATACTTACTGCTATTGTGAGGTGTAGGGTGGAGGAGCACTATCAACTGAGGGTGTGGATCGTGGCACAGTGGCTAGAGGGTTGGTCTTGGGTTCAAATTCTGCCCCAGATATTTAGCGTTTATGTGACCCTTGAATAAGTTGCCTAACTTTTCTGGGTTTCAGTTTCCTCATCTGTAAAATGAAGGGTTGAACTCCATGGTTTCTGACGTTCTTTCCAACTCCCAATCTGTGATCTTTTGAGCTCTGTGGAAGGTGGAATTTGAGCAGAATTTTGAATGAAATGAGGGATTCTAAGAGATAGAGAAGAGAAAAAGTATTGTAGCCATAGGCACTGAATGAACGGAAAGGATTTATTAAATTATCGGTGCTATCCCTTGTTTCTGGTATGTGGCACATTGTGCTCGGCACTGGGAATATAGAGAGAAGAGTAGAAATCTTCCTTGCCCTCCAGGAATGTCCATTCCAATGGAGGAGTCAACTGTAAGCCAGATAGAAAGGCTGCAGGGTCCTTAGAGGGCAACAGCAAAGCTGCTGGTCATTATGTGTCTTTTTTTGATTTTTTGTTATTTCTTTGTTATTATTATTATTGTATTTGTTTTCAGTGTTCTACAATCATTTCCATATATCTTAGATTTTTTTCCCCTCCCTCCCCCCTTTTACCCCTTACCTTCCCACCCCTTTCCTGAGATGGCATATAGATTCTACTCATACGTTCCTATTAAGTACATTTTCATCTTAGCCATGTTGCATAGAAGAATTAAAATGAATGGGAGAAATCAAAAAACAAACCAAAACGTAATACAAAAGAAAATGATCTGCTACATTCTGCAATCAAATTTCATAGTTTCTTCTCTGGATATGGAAGGTACTTTGCCTTAAGAGACCATAGGGAATTTTTTAAGTCCGGTGCATTGCCATGAAGTTCTAAGTCTACCAGAAAAAAAATCCTCGCACACTGTGGTTGTTGCTGTGTATAAAGTTCTCCTGGTTCCACTCCTTTTGCTCAGCGTCAGTTAATACAAATCTTTTCAGGCCTTGCTGAAGTCTTCCTGTTCATCATTTCTTATAGCACAATGGTATTCCATTACATTCGTATACCACAGTTTATTCAACCATTCCCCAATTGATGGGCATCCCCTTGATTTCCAGTTTTTGACTACCACAAAGAATGCTGCTATAAATATTTTTGTACATGTGGGACTCTTTCCCATATTTATGATGTTTTGGGGTTTCAGTTCTAGAAGCGGTATTGCTGGGTCAAAGGATATGCACATTTTTGTAGCCCTTTGGCCATAGTTCCAAACTGCTCTTCAGAATGGTTGGATGAGCTCACAGCTTCACCAACAATAAATTAGTGTTCCAACTCTCCCACATCCTCTCCAACATTTATCATTTTCCTGTTCTGTCATATTTGCCAATCTAATGGGTGTGATGTGGTACCTCAGAGTTGTTTTGATTTGCATCTCTCTAATCAAAAGTGATTTAGAGCATTTTTTCATATAATTATAGATATCTTTAATTTCTTCCTCTGAAAATTGCCTGTTCATATCCTTTGACCATTTATCAATTGGGGAATGACTTGTATTGTTGTACATTTGACTCAGTTCTCGATGTATTCTAGATATGAGGCCTTTATCCCCAAGATTAGCTGTAAAAATTCTTTCCCAATTTACTACATCCCTCTGAATTTTGGTTGCATTGGGTTTGGTAGTGCAAAAACTATTCAGTTTAATGTATTCAAAATTATCTATCTTGCACGTCATAATGCTTTATATCTCTTCTTTAGTGAAAAAGTCTTCCCTTCTCCATAAATCTGATAAATACACTATTCCTGGCTCCTCCAATTTGTCCCTGGTATCAATCTTTATACCTAGGTTGTGTACCCATTTGGACTTTATTCTTGTGTATAGTGTCAGGCGTGGGTCTATGCCTAGTTTGCACCACAGTGTTATCCAGTTTTCCCAACAATTTTTGTCGAACAGTGAGTTCTTATCCCAGAAGCTGGGGTTCTTGGGTTTATCAAACAGTAGATTACTGTATTTGTTGACTACAGTGTCTTGAGTACCCTACTTATTCCACTTGTCTACCCTTCTGTTTCTTACTTAGTACCAAGTGGTTTTGATAATTGCTGCTTTATAATACAACTTGAGATCTGGTAGCACTAGGCCACCTTCCCTAGCATATCTTTTCATTAGTCCCTTTGATATTCTGGACCTTTGTTCTTCCAGATGATTTTTGATATTATTTTATCCAGCCCTAGAAAATAATCTGGTAGTTTAATTGGTATGGCATTAAATAAGTAAATTAATTTAGGTAGAATTGTCATTTTTATTATATTGGCTCAGCCTAGCCATGAGCAACTGATGTTTTTCCACTTATTTAGATCTGACTTTATTTGTGCAAAAAGTGTGTTGTAATTGTGTTCATATAGTCCCTGGGTTTGTTTTGGCAGGTAAACTCCCAAGTATTTTATAGTGTCTACCCTAGCTTTAAGTGGAATTTCTCTTTCTATGTCTTGCTGTTGGACTTTGTTACTAATATATAGGAATGCAGAAGATTTGTGTGGGATTATTTTGTAATCTGCCACTTTGCCAAAATTGTTTATTATTTCAAGTAGTTGTTTACTTGAGTCTCTGGGATTCTCTAAGTATATCATCATAGCGTTGCAAAGAGTGATAACTTGGTTTCTTCTTTGCCTATTCTTATTCCTTCAATTTCTTTATCTTGTCTAATTGCTACAGCTAACATTTCTAGTACCATATTGAATAATAGTGGTGATAATGGACATCCTTGTTTCACCCCTGATCTTATTGGAAATGCATCTAGCTTATTTCCATTGCATATAATGCTTGCTAAAGGTTTTAGGTAGATACTGCTTATTATTTTATGGAAAGTTCCCTTTTTTCCTTTGTTCTCCAGCATTTTTAATAGGAATGGGTATTGTATTTTGTTGAAAGGTTTTTCTGCATCTATTGAGATAATCATGTGGTTTTTGTTAGTTTTGTTATTGATGTAATCGATAATGCTAATAGTTTTCCTAATATTGAATCAGCCCTGCATTCCTGGCATGAATCCTATCTGATCATAATTTATTATTCTCATGATAAGATGCTGTATTCATTTTGCTAAAATCTTATTTAAAATTTTTGCATCTATACTCATTAGAGAAATTGGTATAATGTACATTTGACTCTGTTCTCTATATACTTTAGAAATGAGGCCTTTATCATAGACACTAGTTGTAAAAATTCTTTTCCAGTTTTCTGCTTCCCTCCTAATCTTGATTGCTTTGGGTTTGTTTGTGCAAAATCTTTTCAATTTAATGTAATCAAAATTATCTATTTTGTACTTCATAAAGTTATCTGTCTCTTGTTTGGTCATAAATTTCCTCATTCTTCATAAATCTAACAAATACACTATTCCTTGCTCCCCTGTTTTGTTTATAGTATCAGCCTTTATACCTAGATCATGTATCCATTTGGACTTTATTCTTGTGTACGGTGTCAGGCATTGGTCTATGCCTAGTTTCCACTACACTGTTACCCAGTTTTCCCAGCAATTTTTGTTGAGTTCTTATCCCAGAAGTTGGGGTCCTTGTGTATGTTAAACAGTAGATTGCTATATTCATTGACTACTGTGTGTTGAGTACCTAACTTATTGCACTGGTCTACCCTTCTGTTTCTTAGACAGTACCAAGTGGTTTTGATAATTGCTGCTTTATAGTGCAATTTGAGATCTGGTAGGGCTAGGCCACCTTCCCTAGCATTTCTTTTCATTAGTTTCCTTGTTATTCTGGACCTTTGTTCTTCCAGATGAGTTATGATATTATTTTTCCTAGCTCTAGGAAATAATTATCTGATAGTTTGGTGTGACACTGAATAAGCAAATTAATTTAGGTAGAATTATCATTTTTATTATATTAGCTTGGTCTACCCACAAGCAAATGATGTTTTCACATTTACTTAGATCTGACTTTATTTGTGCAAAAAGTATTTTGTAATTGTATTCGTATAGTCCCTGGATTTGTTTTGGGAGGTAGACTCCCAAATATTTTATAGTGTCTACCCTAGCTTTAAATGGAATTTCTCTTTCTATGTCTTGCTGTTGGACTTTGTTACTAATATATAGAAGTGCAGAAGATTTGTGTAGGTTTATTTTGTAACCTGCAACTTTGCCAAAGTTATTTATTATTTCTAGTAGTTTTTTACTTGATTGCCTGAGATTCTCTAAGTATATCATCATATCGTCTACAAAGAGTGATAACTTAGTTTCTTCTTTGCCTATTCTGATTCCCTCAAATTCTTTTTCTTCTCTTATTGCTACAGCCAACAATTTCTAGTACCATATTGAATAATAGTGGTGATAATGGACATCCTTGTTTCACCCCTGATCTTACTGGAAATGTATCCATTACATATAATGCTTGCTGATGGTTTTGGGTAGATACTGCTTATTATTTTATGGAAAGTTCCATTTATTGGAATATGCTCTCCAGTGTTTTCAATAGGAATGGGTGTTGTATTTTGTCAGAAGCTTTTTCTGCATCTATTGAGGTAATCCTTTGGTTTCTATTAGTTTTGTTGTTGACATGATCAATAATGCTAATAGTTTTCCTAGTATTGAACCAACCCTGGTATAAATCCTACCTGATCATAATGTATTATTCTCATGATATGTTGCTGTACTCTTTTTACTAAAATCTTATTTAAATTTTTTCCATCTATATTCATTAGAAAAATTGATCTATAATTTTCTTTCTCTGTTTTGACTATTCCTGGTTTAGGTATCGAAACCATATTTGTATCATAAAAAATTTGGGAGGACTCCTTCTTCCCCAGTTTTTCCAAATAGTCTATAGAGTATTGAAATTAACTGTTCTTTAAATGTCTGATAGAATTCACTTCTAAATCCATCTGTCCCTGGAGATTTTTTTTAGGTAGTTCATTGATGGCTTGTTCAATTTCTTTTTCTGAGATGGGGTTATTTAAGTATTCTACTTCTTCTTCTGTTAATCTGGGCAATTTATATTTTTGAAAATAATCATCCATCTCATTTAGATTGTCAAATTTGTAGGTATACAGTTGGACAAAATAATTTCTAATTATTGTTTTAATTTCCTCCTCATTGGAGGTGAGTTCACCCTTTTCATTTTTGATATTGGTAATTTGTTTTTCTTCTTTTTTCAATCAAATTGACCAAATATTTATCAATTTTAGTGATTTTTTTCATAAAACCAACTCTTAGTTTTATTTATTAGTTCAATAGTTTTCTTAATTTCAATTTTATTATTCTCCCCTTTGGTTTTCAGTATGTCTAAATGGTGTTTACTTGGAGATTTTCAATTTGTTCTTTCTTGAGCTTTTTTACCTGCATGCCCAATTCATTGATCTCCTCTTTCTCCATTTTATTTATGTAGGCATTCAAAGATATAGAGCTTCCCCTAAGAACTGTTTTTGCAGTATCCCATAAGATTTGGTAGATTGTCTCATTATTGTCATTCTCTTGAACGAAGTTTTCATTGTTTCTATGATTTGTTCTTTAACCCACTCCTTGTTTAGGATTAGATTATTTAGTTTCCAATTAATTTTTTGGTCTGTCTTTCCATGGCCTCTTATGGAGAGCAGATCAGGACTCCACATCAGCAGTCCAGGCACCTCTCCTGCTTCCCTTCTTCCCAGTCTCTTTGACTAGATCTTCCTGGGTCCCACAGGACTCTGTCCTGGCCCGGGCCTTGTCTTCCAACGTGCCACTTCACTTGGCATCTCTGTGAGCTGGGGTCATGGGCTTCCTGCTTGTTCCTCAGCATCCATCCTCCCTGCTCCCTTCCCTCCCTTTTCTCAGCCTCTCACTTCCCTCCAGATCCTTGCTCCCAGAAGCTCCTGCAGTAACCTCTGTTGATTATCTCCAGTTTGTGTAGAGCTGTTGGCTCCTTGTCTCCCATTGGACAGGAAATTCTTGGAAAGCAGGAACTGGGTTTCCTTGCCTTTGTATTCCTGGTGCTTAGCCCAGTGCCTGGCAGATAGTAGGCACTTAACAGTGTTTGTGCATGTCTGACCAGTGTGCCTCTCTCCTTAGTACACTTCAGGGGCTCCCTATCAAGGGATGAAATACAGAATCTTCAGTTCATAATCTGACACCTCCTTCCTTTTCTTATAGCGCCCCCAACTCCACACATACTGAGACCTAAGAACACTGGCCATCTTGCTCTCCTGATGTAAGACGACCCGCCCCCCCCCCCCCCAATCTCCTGACTCTGGACATATGCCCTGGCTGTGCCCCCTTCCTGGAATGCTCTCTCTCTTCTCCTCCTCCTCCTTATTTTCCTGGCTTCCTTCAGATCCCAACTAAATCCCACCTTCTGCACGAAGCCCTTCCCCATCCCCTTTGATGCCAGTCAATGCCTTCTCTCCATGATTATCTCCAGGTCAACCTGTTTCTGTCTTGTTTGTACATCTCCTTTTCATGTCTTTCCCCATCAGAATGTGATCTCCTGGGAAACAGGGATTGCTGGGTGCTGCTGGTGGTGATTGGGCTTCTTGGCCTTTCTTTTGCTGGCTTACTCTCAGCTCCCTTCTTAGCACATAGTAGACATTTACTAAATACTTGTTGACTTATAAACTTGACTGGTCTTGCCATCTCAGGCACATTCTCCATTTGAAGGATAAATTATATCTTTTCCAGAGCTGAGTTTGATATTTTGGGGGACTAGGACTAACCAACCATGGCTCATATCACCCAGCAAAGCCATTCAGCCCAGTGGGATGGGGGAGGGGAAGGCAAGAAGACTTAATTTATCCCTACTGTGTGCCAGACAGTATGCTAAGCATTTAAAAAAAATTAAACAAATATTAACTCACTCAATCCTCACAACAACCTCTTGAGGTAGGTACTGTTATTATCCCTCTTTTATAGATGAGGAAATTGAGGCAGACAGGGGTTAAGTGACTTGTCCAGGGTCACCCAGCTAGTAATTACCTGAGGCTGGATTTGAACTCAGGTCTTCAGGCCCAGAGCTCTATCTGTTGGGTCACCTGGATGCCAGATCCATGAGCAAAAGCTGATGACTTCTCCAGAGGGAAGCCCAGTGGAACTCAGATGTCTCTCCAGGAATTCTTTGCTGATGACTAAGACAGAAAGATCATCACTGGGCCATGAAAATACCTTTGACCCTCACCTGAGCTATTTCCTTCCAATACCACTGGGTGCTTTGTTCTTGTTTTACTGAAGTCCTCTTCTGTGTGTGTGTGTGTGTTTGTGTGTGTTTATACAAACATTTATACACACATGTATGTGTGTATATACGCATACATGCATACACATATATGTATGTATACATATACATAGTATATATCTGTCTGTTTATGTTTCTGTCTATCTACACATCAGTTGCTTTGCATAATCAGAATTGTATTGCTTTTGACATCAGAAGCATGCTTCATCTATCCATGCAGCCATACATGCAGGTTATCTTACCATGTGCTACCCCTACTTTGTTTCTCCCATCTATATTGGTCCACTGTCCACACATGCTGGACCTCAGTACACCAAGCCCTGTGGAGGTTTATATTCCTAATGTTCCTGCCCTGCGGCTCAACTCATTGGATTGGTAACTGAAGGAGAACAAACCAGCCCTGCTAAGGCACCCTCCATCTGCCAGCTAGCTCCAGGCCTATGCAGTTTGCTCTGGGCCCAGAAATCAAACTGGTAGTCTTCATTCTCCCATCTGTAAAATCAGAATAATGAAGCACCTACTTCCCAGAGTGTTTGTAAAGACCAAAGGGGAAACATGTGGAAAACACTCTGTGCATTGTAAAGGGCGCGCATGGAAGTGCTAGCTGTCACCGTTATTGTGTTATTACTCTGATTATTTCTAGAAGGGGACTGTGACCAGCTGGCCCATGGAAAGGAGCCAGCCCCCGAGGCAAGTCAAACCATGTAGCCCCACCTTGACAGCCATCTCCCCTCAGACCCCTATGGCAGCCCAGGGCCCTGAGCCCAAGAGCCTGGGAGCGTCCTGGTTTCCTGCTTTGTGCCTATGGCCCCCAGAAGATACAACCACAGCTCTTGGAGACCTGGGCCAGAAAGTTCCTGTTACCAAAGTCCTTGGCACCATCTGCACCAGAAATGGGTAATGTTATCAGTGGGGAAGATACCTGACCGGCTCTCCTGCCATGGAACTCTGAGAACCAAGTGATCTTTCCATTTGTTGTGTGGCTGAAACTCTTGAATGAGTTGTCTCCCTTACTAGAAATAGGAGCTTCTGTAGAATGAGGACTGTCTTCCTGGTCTGTCTGTTTCCTCGGCTGTTAGCCCAGTGCTTTGTGCACAGGAAGTGTTTAATGAATTACTTCCTTCCTTCCTTCCTTCCTTCCTTCCTTCCTTCCTTCCTTCCTTCCTTCCTTCCTTCCTTCCTTCCTTCCTTCCGTCCTTCCTTCCATGACAGTGCCAGTTTCTTGAGGGCAGGATCTGTCTACCAATTGCTTGTGCATGTGCCTTTTATTTAGTAAAGTGCCTGGCACATAGTGAGTAGTTAATAAATGTTTTTATTTATTTGCTCAGAAACCTAAACAAGAGTTAAGGAGCTGAGGTATTAGTACTGTTAGAAGCCTGCCCACACCTAAAAGCACCTTATTTCCATGATCTAGCTGGTCCCTGGCTAGGAATCCCTTTGTCATCACTGGCATCCTCCCAGCTGGTAACAAACTTCTCCTTTCCAGTGTACCTAGCAGCTGGCCCTCTGTAGTAAAGCATCCTGGGTGTGTGTTCAAGTGTCTATGATGGATGGTGTCTTATTCCTCATTGGAACTTGCATCTCTTCCAAGCTTCCCATCTTCCCAGTGTACCTACCACAAAATGGTGCAGTATTTAGGAAAGGTTTGTTAGATAAATCGGAATGTCTGAACACAGAGATATAAAGGTTTTTTTTTATAAGAAAGATATTAACCTCTTACCATTAATTGAACTTTTAAAAAAGAGGTGACTGGCTAACTGCTGGGCAGGCTTTTTTTTCCTTAATCACTCTCAAATCTTTTGAATGTAGTTTTCCATTTTGTATTGTGAACTCTAGGGGAAAAGGGAGAATTGAAATAGCTATAAGGCATGGAGATACCTCAGATATGGCTTTGTGTCAGTAGAGCACTTTCTGTCTTTTTTCTGAATTAAGTGGAAAGATGTTGGCTGTTTAGGAGCCCATAAAACCAGATGTGATCAACTGCACATCTGGGGCATCTGTATGGGTCTTATTCCTGTTTCCTCATCTGTGATGGTCTTGCTGAAGCTGATAGGGCTTTTTCTCTGGCCTCCCCTGCCAAGCTGCAGGACCTCTCCTACATGTCTCCCAAAGGGCCCTGGGATTTGTCCAGTGTGCTGAGAAGCAGCTGGATGTGGTGCAAAAAGGATTTGAATTCAAATATTGTAGCTTTACCATCTGTGGGACCTTAGGTTGGGCCCTTTCCCTCTTTGCGCCTCAGTTACTCATGGTTAAAACGAGCATGTTGCACTAGACAGTCTCTGAGGTTCCTTGTAGGGATAGATCTGGGAACTCTTCCTAATGGATGGATGCCCACTTCCTCTTGCCAGAGGCCAGGGTTTCTTTTGTGTCTGTCATTGACTCACATTGTTCCACAGTCTTAGAGCTGTGCCTCTGAGGCCATTCAGTGGACCCCTTGGCCAGAAACCTGCCTGTTCATTGCTCCTCCACAGACTGTTGTTCACTGCCTGCTTGAGAACATTCCCAGAGGTGGTCAGCCAGACTCTGTGGCTCCCCCTTTCAGACTGGCTTCTTCTGCCTTTGGATAGCTCCCATCCCTCCTCACCTCTCATCTCTGTCTCACCTGAAAGAGACCCCTGTGTGACCAGCTGAGCAGTTCAGCTAATGTTGTTCAGTCCCCACTGTGTATAAAGAACTGGGTCAGGCATTGGGAAATCATGGAGTCAAAAAAGGAGCTTTCCTTGCCAATAAGGGTCTTACCTTCAGCTTGTAGGGATTCTACAGGTGCCCAGAGCATGAAATATAAAGTGTATAAAAGTTGACAAAGCAAGTTCTAGAAAGAGAGAGACATAGGGGCTCAGGAAAGGCAGATCACACCTGAGGGGGTATTGAGAAGGAAATAAAGGATTCTGAGAGACTCTGGTAGGCTTTACCGCACCGGGGGCAAAGCCTGAGGAAGCAGAGATAGAATGTCCTGCCAGAGAACAGCTCCAAGGATATCTCCAAAGGGAGGAATGCAGGAGAGGATGTGTCCTGTATGAGGAGCACAAGAGGCCACTTTGCCTGAACCAGAGAGTGGGCCAGTCATATGTAATGAGCCTGGGAAGGCAGATTGGAGTATGGATGATGACATGCTTTCAGTGCCAAGCAAAGGACTCTCTGTCCTAGAAGCAACTGGTAGCCACTGCACATTGTTGGACCAGGAAATGACCTGGTCAGATGTGTACTTTTCAAGCTGGAGGAACTGAGTGTAGACAGACCCTTTGGTTAGTAGCCTGAGGAGATGGCTGAGGGAAAGGAAGGCTTTTTAAGCCTTGAAATAAGAAGAGATTAAAACTGAGAACTAGACAGGCTGAGGGGACAAGCTGCTGGCTGGGAGGAGAGGGCAGAAGGGGATAGATTGACTTTGGAAAGAAGGACCACTTCTGTCAGATGGTGAAGCAGGAGAGAAGGTGGTGGGATGTGGGATCAGGGAGAAGAGGCTCACAATTCTGAGAACAGGGGATGCAAACAGTAAAATGTCCCAGCTCCTAAGGAGCTTATAGTCTAAAGGGAGAAGAGAACACATAAAAGGAAGAAATTAGAGTGGGAGTGGAAGAAGAGATGGCTGACCATAAATGGAGGTTTGGGGAGGAGTTCATCACTTAGTCCTCCAATGGGAGGACAGATCCAAATCTAATCAGATAGAGGGCCTCTCCTTAGTCAAATAGGTGAACCCTGAAGCTCCTTGTTCTGAGACCCCTCCCAGCTCTGACATTCCTTATTCTCAGGCCCCTCCCGGTTCTGACATCCTCTGTCCTAAGGTCCCTCCCAGCTGTGACATCCCCTGTCCTAAGGCCCCTCCCAGCTGTGACATCCCCTGTTCTCAGGCCCCTCCCGGCTGTGACATCCCCTGTTCTTAGACCCCTCCCAGCTCTGACATCCTCTGTCCTAAGGTCCCTCCCAGCTGTGACATCCCCTGTCCTAAGGTCCCTCCCGGCTGTGACATCCCCTGTTCTAAGCTCCTTCTTAGCTCTTGCTGTGTCTGCTATGCATAGGTCACAAGATCCTATGTGTGGGCACCCTAATTGCAGGATGCACACTCTTCCCAGGCGGTGCACATTCACATTTTCTCGCCCACAAAGCTGTCTGACTAGATTTATTTTTGGCAGGGCTATAGACTCAGATTTCTGCTCCCCTTAATTTGGCTAAATCCTCTAAGCTTTCAGAACTGTTAGCACCAGCTGGGGAAATAAGTGATCTAGTAAATCTGTTTTGTTTCAGTTGTCATTAATCCAGTTTGACATCTGGGCACCATCTTTTTGAAACTTGCTTAGTCATGACCTTTATTAGTAATTCTCACTCTCCTAGAATCTCAGAATTTTCAAGTTGGAAGGCACTTAGATCTTCCAGTCCAGCACAGAATGTTGGGGAGACAGAGGTCAAGGGGACTTGCTCGGGGCTGCCCTGATGGTGATGGTGGAGGTGCTACCAGAGTCCCAGAGGTCTTGGTGCCCAGTCTGTTGTCCTTTGAGATTACCCACAAGGACAGAAGAACCCGGGAGTTCAAAGGGCATGAACCTTGAAGAGAAAGGCAGACGTCCCAGGAATGGCATGGCACACATGCGCTAGCATGATACATACTTGGAACTTGACTTTGAAAGTGAACTGGGAGCCGTGAGGAATATACACGTGTTTCAAGGAACCTTTTCTTCATGACTTTCCAATGAAGCAAGGTCAAGTCAACAAGTACTGTGCTCATCTCTGGGCATACAATGAAAGGCAAAGACCAGCCCCTCCTGGGGTGGAGGGAGGTGGGCTCAGTGCCTAATGAAGGAAACAGCATGCAAACAACTGTATATAAACCAGATGTTTGCTGACTGAGTTGAGAAAGAAGGTTGGGTTGGGGGAGGAAACAGGTGATGAAGGTCTTTAAAAGCCAGACAGGGTTTTATGTTTGAACAGTTGATGAAGTTCTTTAAAGGCTAGACAGGGTTTTATGTTTGGAGGTAAAAGGGAGTCATTGGAATTTATTGAATAGGGGGTCGGATTCAAGGTAGAAATGGCAGGGCTTGGTAACAGATCAGCTGTGGGAGGTGAGAGGGAGGGACAGGCGGAACATGATATCTAGGTTATAAGCTGAGGTAACTGGATGGATGGCGTTGCCCTTGAGAGTAACAGGAAAGTTAGGAAGAGGGGTGGGTTTTGGAAGAATGATAATGAATTCAGTTTGGGACATGCTGTGTTTAAGATGTTTACAAGATACGCAACTCAAGGTTTCTAAAAGTCTGTTGGAGATGTGAGGCTAGAGGTCAGGAGAGAGAGCTAAGAGCTGGACAAATAGATCCAAGAAGGATCTGCATAGACATGGTCATTGAATCTGTGGGAGCTGATAAGATCATTCAGTGAAGTATTATAGAGGGAGAAGAGAGTGGGGCCCAGGACAGAACTTTGAGGGATACCTCTGGTTAGAGGGTGTGATCTGGAAGAGGAGTGGTCAGAGAGGGAGGAGGAGAACAAGGAGAGGAGGTTGTCCTGAAAATCCAGAGAGGGAGTATCAAAGGTGAGGGGGGTGGGGGAGGGTGATCAGCTGGGTCAAAGACTTCAGAGAGATCAAGGAGAAAGAGGGTTAAGAACAGGCCACTGGATTTGGCAACTAAGAGATTGTTGGAAACCTTGGAAAGAATAGTTTCATTTGGATGACAAGGTCAGAAGCCAGACCTTCCAACCAGAGAGGTTAGAAGAGAATGAGAAGAGAGGAGATAAAGGCACCTAGTGCAGACAGCCTTCTCAAGGAATTTAGACTCAAAAGGGGAGGAGAGACACAGGATGATGTCTGGAGGAGATGGGGGCATCAAATGAAATGTGAGGCAAGGTTTTCTTTTCAGAGGAGAATGAAGCAGTTTATTAAAGGCACTATTGTGAGTGGGATTGTGAATCGATTGCTTGGCTGTAGTGAAGGCCTAGTTGAGATTGTGTAACATGTTTGTTCCAGACCCAGCTGGCTTACTTTTGTGACTTTCTTCACCCTTGTTTGGCAGCACATGTATAGGTAGGAAAGACAGAGGATGGTGGGAGTAATCTAACTGAGATATGGTAGGGAGAGAGCTTTGATGGGACGGAAAAGGTGTAGGGTTGAATCAGTTCACCAAGGGGTCAACATGGAGAAGCAAAGATTGTTGATCTTTCACAACCTATCTTTCAGCTTCCCATGAATTTTGGTGGTTGACTTGGTGTACAGCAGTAATTAGTTCAAGTTCAGGGAAATGATTGTACGTACATTTTGTTGTGTCTGTTTGAAAATCATTTCAGTTTTGTCTTTTTCCTAGTTTTGCTGTTTAACCATTAAGAACTACAAAACAGCATGTTTCCTCATTTTCCCTTGTTTCCTACAATAACTTAAATATATTATTAAAAAAATTTAAAACCTCCTGCAAAGTGAAAAAGAAAAATTCACTAGTGTCCAGCATTACTGAATGCTTAAGTTCCCTTTTAGCTCTAATCCTATGATCTTGTACTAAAGGAATAGTGAAAGCATTAGGCACCCTGTGATGGAGGGAGGTCCCCATCTTGTGTGACTCCAGGTAGGTCAGTGTTCCAAGGGCCTCCTGTGTTTAACAGACAAAAGCCCTGCGCAGGAGAAGACCCTTTATGTGTCTCTTTCTGTGATGCCCTTCTGGTTCCTCAAAGTCTGCCCTTCTCTTTCCAGTATTCTTGTCGAGGTCTCTGCTGCTAATGCACAGACCTGCTCCTGTCTGGTTCCTGTGGCATGGAGTGTGAGCAGAGCCCTTGCTGGACCTTTGCAGGGCTGGTACTTGTCGCATCTAGAAGAAGACTGATCTATCACACTTTCATTTTAATGTTTATTCTTAACATTTCATTTTTTCAATTAAAAAAATTCAACTCTCCCATCCTGTTCTCCTCCCTCCTCCCATTGGCAAAGAAAGAAAAAACAAGCCACTTGTAACACAGAAATATAGTCAAGCAAAGCACACTGCCTCATTGGCCAAGTCCAAACATGTCTCTCTCATTCTGCACCGTAGTCTCTCACCTCTGTCTGGAGGTGGGCAGTGTGCTTATGGTGGGTCATTTTGTTGATCAAGTTTTTTAAGTCTTTCATAGTTGGTTGTCTTAGCAATGTAATTATTACTAAATTCATCTCTTAGTTCTGCTGGCTGCATTCTGCATCAGTTCATAAAGGTTTTCCTAGTTTTCTTTGCGCTTGTTCCCTTTATTATTTCTTACAATGCAACAGTATTCCAAAACATTTACAAAACATCATTGGTTTAGCTTTTCACCAATTGATAGGGTGCTCCCTTCACTTCGGTTTCTTTGTCACTCCAAAAAAAAAGCTACTATTAATGTTTTTGTACATAGAAATCCTTTTTTCTTTCTTGTATCTTTGGTAGTGGTACTGCTGGATCAGAAAAACATGCACAGTAGCTTTTTAGGCATCCTTCCAAATTGTTTTCCAGAATGGTCGGACCAGTGCACAGCTCTGCCAACACTAATGGGCTCGTTTCTTTGGAGCCCCTCCGGCATTTGTCTTTGTTTTCTGGTTCCCTTTGCTGGTCTGAGAGATGTGAGACAGAGCCTCAGAGTTCTGCATTTCTCTAATTATTGGTGATTTGGAGCATTTATTTGAAAGCTGCTTGTTTATATCCCTTGATCATTTATTAATTGGGGAATGGCTCCTACTGTTATAAATCTGACTTGGGTCATTAGGAATGAGACCTTTATTAGAGAAACTTCCTACAAAGATTTTACCCCAGTTGCTTGCTTCTCTTATACTTTCAGCTGCATTAGTTTTGTTTATATAGATGTGATGTGCATGTAAGCATAATTGTCCATTTTACCTTCCTTCATCTGATCTGCCCCTAACTGGTTCCGGACTCTTCCTCTATCTGTAGCTCTGACAGGTAATTCGTTCCTTTCTCCTCTCATTTATTTATAATGTTGCCCTTTATGTCTCATTCATGTATCCATTTAGAGCTCATCTTGCCGTGTGAGATGCTGTTTTATACCTAGTTTCTTCCTGACTGCTTTCCAGTTTTTGTCAAATAGTGAGATCTTACTTTTTTCTTTTTTTTACTTGTTCTTCAAGTCTTACTTCCTGATTTTGGATTTTGTGTCAGGGCCAGGTACTGTGCATTTCTGGAGGGAATGTCTGTGCCATCACGAGTCTTATTTTGTGACTCATTGGGTCCTGCAGATGCTCCCATGAGATATTGAATGTTATGTTCTCCCAGAAGCACAAGGACAGTGCAGTGTGGGGATCTGCAAGCTTCCATTTCTCCCAAAGTGGTCTGAATACTTCCCTCCCAGTCTGAGCTCTGCTATTCCTAGCTAGACCTGGGTTTAGATCTGAGCAACACAGCTATGGATTTGCCCCTGATCGGAACTCCAGTTGACTTCTGCTGGACTCCACCACCGTTAATAGTCTAGCCAGAAAGCTCTGTGGGTTCATTGTGATAGAACTGTTGGTTCCCTTTTGGTCCATGCTTCCAGCACTAGTTCTTCCATTTCTGGATTCAGGCTGGACTGGATCTGAGACCCAGCTCTGTTCCCAGGGTCATAGCCATGTCCATAGCTGTTGCTTTTTCTTTCCCCTGGGGAGGAACCACCCCAGGTGTGATGGGAGGAGGGCCACACCAAGGTGGGGGCAGTGTTAGGAGAGAGGGAATTGGATTCCCACCCCTGGGCACAGGTCCCCTTCTTAGTCTGCATTGGATTTGTGAGCCAGCACTGACATGGGAGGGGCAGAACTCCCAAATGGCATCTCAACTCCCTCTGTCCTACATCTGGGACTTAATGCTGAGTGTACAGCTGTGCATAGACCCTTGTTGAAAGGTTCTGTGCTGCATGCTCCTGTGTAGACCTCCCCCAGTGTTTCTCTGCCTGTCTTCTTATGCTGACCTGCTTTGGATAGGAGTTTTTCTTGCATTTCTTGCCAAGCACTTGGTCTAGTATGTGTTCTCCAAGGACACTGAACCTGCAGGTCTCCAAGGACTAATTATTGGGGAGAGCTATGCTTACTTCTTGCTCCTGCTCTGCCATCTTGGTGTGTCTCCACTTCCTTTCTTCATGAGAGTTTAGCCATAAATCTGGTGAAGGCAACTTCTGGTTGGATTCCTGCTTCTCGTAGACACAGAGCAAACTCTGTGACCTCCCTTCACAAGGTGTGTGTGGGAACTTTGTGTCTGTTTACTTGGGTAATGGTTACATTTCCAGTTTGAATGATTCTCCTAAAGAATTTTTTATCATATTTTGGAGCTTTGGATGAGAGGCAAAGACAGTTATGAATCTTCATTCATTTAACAAATTTTGTTAAATGTCATGTGTAAAATGCATTGTATCTGGCACAGAGGGAGAGCTGCAGATGGATTAACTGCCTCAGTTTACCCTGTATTGTGCTGACTTGGGGTATGTATTGTGTCTTCTCAGTAGAAGGTCAATCCTTTGAGTGTAACTCTTGGACCTTTGATTTCTTATCTTCATGTCCTCATTTGCTGGTGTAGTGGAAGGAATGGGTAGATCTTTAGTGACTGGACATGGAATACCAGAAGGTGGGTGATGAGATGTCACATGGGGATGCAGCTTTGTAGTGGGGGCTGAGGACATGGGAAGAACTTGCCAGTCCATTGCAGCTGCTCTCAGGGCTTTAGGACCACAGAAAAAAAACCAGGCAGTGCTGTCAAAACCCATAGGCCTTTTCTTGCTGGGAACACCTTAGTTTATCCTAGGGGTGGGCTCTTTACTTAAATCTGTGGGCCTGAGGAGTGGTGAGAAAAAGATGTCCCTACATCGCTCCTAATCACCAGGGAAGTAAGGGTAGATCTGTTCCTTACTAAGCCATCAGTGCCTGGGCCTGATGAGATGAGAGGAGGTGACCCTCCTGACCCTTGGAAAGGCATGCACAGAGTAGGGCCCTTCTGTGTTGTGGAAGGGGGTCTGTGTTTCATGAGGTGGGCATGCTCTTGATCAGTCTAATCTGGCTCCCCAGTGACAGGGAGGTACCAGTTTTCAAAGATACAGAGGGCATGGAGATTTCAAGATGTGAAGACTTCCCAAGAAAAGAAGTTGGGTCTTGTGGGCAAGAGTGGTATGACCAGGCAAGAGTTGAGAAAGATGAAGATGAGAAAACTAAAGGTAGTTAAATGATGTTGTGAACAGAGCACTGCACCCAGACTGAGAAGGATACGAGTTCAAATTTAACATCTCTGCTTACTAGCTGTATAATCCTGGGAGGATCACGTATCCTCTGCTTGCCTCAATTTCCTCATCTGTAAAATGGGGATAATAATAGTTTCACCGATTGTTGTGAGGAGGATAAAATGAGGTAGCATTTATGGAACATTCTGCAAACTTTAAAGAACTACAAATGCTAGTTATTAGAGCTGTTGTTTTTCTGGACTCTTATCAGCATCAAAGAAAGTTTTTTTTAAAATTAAATTTATTTATTTAACTTTTTACATTCATTTTCACAAAATTTTGGGTTCCAAATTTTCTCCCCACTTCTCCCCTCCCCCCCACCCCAATACACTGAGCATTCTAATTTTCCCTATCACCAATCTGCCCTCTCTTCTATCATCCCTCCCTTCTCTTGTCCCCATCTTCTCTTTTGTCCTGTAGAGCCAGATGACTTTCTATTCCCCATTAACTGTATTTCTTATTTCCTAGTAGCAAGAACAATACTCAACAGTTGTTCCTAAAACTTTGAGTTCCAACTTCTCCCCATCCCTCCCTCCCCACCCATTCCCTTTGGGAAGTCAGGCAATTCAATATAGGCCCTATCTGTGTAGTTTTGCAAATGACTTCGATAATAGTCGTGTTGTGTAAGACTAACTGTATTTCCCTCCATCCTATCCTGCCCTGCATTGTTTCTATTCTGTCTTTTGATCCTGTCCCTCCCCAAGAGTGCTGACTTCAAATTGCTCCCTCCTCCCATTGCCCTCCCTTCTATCATCCCCCCTACCCTGCTTATCTCCTTCTCCCCCACTTTCCTGTATTGTAAGATAGGTTTTCATACCAAAATGAGTGAGCATTTTATTCCTTCCTTTAGTCGAATGTGATGAGGGTAAACTTGTTTTTTTCTCAGCTCTCCTCTTTTTCCCTCCACTAAAAAGTCTCCTGCTTGCCTCTTGAATGAGAGATAATTTACCCCATTCAATTTCACCCTCTCTCCTCCCTCTACATTTCTCTCTCACCATTTACCTTAATTTCTTTTAAGATATGCTCCCATCCTATTCAATTTACTCTGTGCTCTCTGTCTCTGTATGTGCATGCATGTGTGTATGTGTGTGTGCGTGCATGCACGTGTGTACATGTGTACGTGTGCGTGTGCGTGTGTGTGTGTGTATGTGTGTGTGGTCCCACCAACTACCCAGATACTGAAAAGATTTAAGAGTTACAAATATTGTCTTTCCATGTAGGAATGTAAACAGTTCACCTTTGGTAAGTCCCTTATGACTTCTCTTTGCTGTTTACTTTTTCATGCTTCTTCTCATTCTTGTGTTTGAAAGTCAAATTTTCTTTTCAGCTCTGGTCTTTTCATCTAGAATGCTTGAAAGTCCTCTGTTTCATTGAAAGATCATATTTTCCCCTGAAGTATTATACTCAGTTTTGCTGGGTAGGTGATTCTTGGTTTGAGTCCTAGTTCCTTTGACTTCTGAAATATTCTATTCCATGCCCTTCAATCCCTTAATGTAGCAGCTGCTAGATCTTGTGTTATCCTGATTGTATTTCCACAATACTGGAAGTATTTCTTTCTAACTGCTTGCAATATTTTCTCCTTGACCTGGGAATTCTGGAATTTGGCCACAATGTTCCTAGGAGTTTCTCTTTTGGGATCTCTTTCAGGCGGTGATCGATGGATTCCTTCAATACTTATTTTGCCCTCTGGTTCTAGAATATCAGGGCAGTTTTCCTTGATAATTTCCTGAAAGCTGATGTCTAGGCTCTTTTTTTGATCATGGCTTTCAGGTAGTCCCATAATTTTTAAATTGTCTCTCCTGAATCTATTTTCCAGGTCAGTTGTTTTTCCCATGAGATATTTCACATTCTCTTCCATTTTTTCATTCTTTTGGTTTTGTTTGGTGAATTCTTGGTTTCTCGTAAAGTCATTAGCCTCCATCTGTTCCATTCTAATTTTGAGAGAACTATTTACTTCAGTGAGCTTTTGAACCTCTTTTTCCATTTGGCTAATTCTGCTTTTGAAAGCATTCTTCTCTTCATTGACTTTTTGAACCTCTTTTGCCAATTGAGTGAGCCTATTTTTCAAGGTGTTATTTTCTTCAGTATTTTTTTGGGTCTCCTTTAGCAAGGTATTGACCCGCTTTTCATGCTTTTCTTGCATCTCTCTCATTTCTCTTCCCAGTTTTTCCTCCACCCTGTATAACTTGATTTTCAAAATCCTTTTTGAGCTCTTCCATGGCCTGAGCCCACTGGACATCCACCTCGGATGTCTGGGATACTGAGGCCCCGACCTCCCCGTCTTTCCCTGATGGTAAGAATTGTTCCTCGTCATCAGAAATGAAAGGCGGGAACATCTGTCCCCTAAGAAAGTAGCTTTTTATGGTCTTATTTTTCTTCCCTTTTCTGGGTATTTTCCCAGCCAGTTACTTGACTTCTGAGATTCCTGTCCACCCCTGCCTAGATCCACCCAGCTAGTGCTTGGGGTCTGAGATTCAAATGCTGCTCCTCAGCCTCAGGGCTTTCAGGGGCGGGCGTGGCTGCTATTCAATGTGAGCTTAAGTTCTGGTGCTGGGATGGGGACAGGGCCACCTCCCAGGCTCAGTTCCCTCAGGGGGTTTATGTGGAGACCTTTGGTAATGGACCTGAGCCCCTGCCTGCTTGGGGAGTCCCGGGCAGCCGATGCCTCTGCCGCTCCCTCTGCCACTGCCTCCCATGGGGCCCGAGTCACGGAGACACCCAGTTCCCCTCTCGGCCAGCCCAGAAGTTTCTCTCACTGACCTGTAGTGCTTGTGTGTGGAGGGACCTTTGTGGCTGCTGGAGGTTCCCCGAAGCCTGCTCGAATCTGCTCCTCTTGGGCTGTGCGGCCAGGGCAGTGCAGGGGTGGGCTCCACTGTCTGGAGTGTGATGGACCCCTGGGGATGGCTTTCCAGGGCTCTCTGGAACGGAAATCCCTTCCACTGTGTTTCTGCGTGGCTTGCGCTGCTCCAGAATTTGTGGGAAGTTCTTTTTTCAGGAAATTTATGGGCTGTGGGTTCGGAGCTGGCATACATGAGTCTTTCTCCTCCGTCATCTTGGCTCCTCCCCCATCAGAGAAACTTTGATACCTGAGTGACCCGAATGTTTTTGACAGACGTAGGGAAGTGTGGAGGAGGGTTGATTATAGGAGGGAAGCAGTCAATTAGAAAGTATTTGTGAATTGTTGATCATGTACCTGGCATTGCCCTTGATACTAGGGAAACAAGGCAAGATGGTAGAGTCTGTTTCAGGTGCTCACATGTCATCCAGGCAGAGATGTCCAGAAGGCATGTGGTGATGTGGGACTGCAGCTCAAGAGAGAGATGAGGGGCTGGATGTAGAGCTCTGGGGGCTGTCTCTGAAGGGAATGAAAATGGAATCTTGGAGGCAGATTTTCCATCATCTCTGTAATGAAGTAGGGCTCTATATTAGTCCTAGCTAATGAATTCAGTCTTTTCTTTGCAGTCATTTTCAGGAGCATAGACTGGACACAGAACAAAGGAGGGAAGAACAAAAGCCACAAATTGGAACACCTGCTTTAGAGTGAGACTGAGAGCTTAGTAGGCCTGTTGGCTTCTTCTGAAAATATGATAGACTCTCTTCTTTGGAGAAGCCACATGAGGGCCCCTGAATTTAGTGCCACTTGGGGTCTTCCCTAAAGAAGTCAGATTTAATAATAATTTTTAAAGCACCTACTGTGTGCCAGGCATTGTACTAAGCATAGAGATACAAAGCAGTCCCTACTCTCAGGGAGCTCATAGTCTAATGGAGGAGAGCATAATCAAAAGAAGCTGAAAACTGCGGGATGTGGGAGAGGTTACTCAGCTTAGCAGCATAAGAAAGTCCTACAGCCAGGTGGGAAATGGCCTAAGGAGATGGGAGTTTCTGGGGGTGATGAAGTCCAGGAGAGAGGCTGAGTGGGAAAGATGCAGAGAATTCCCTTAAATGAAGGAGGTTCAGGGAGAAGCCCCCTGCTATGTCCACCTCCGCCCTGAGGAGGGAGGAGTTTCTTAGTGGAATTCATCTTGCAGAATGACAAGTTTCTGGAGATAATGAAGTTCAGAAAGTAGCTGACTGGGAAATGATGAGGCCCTGGGGGCATCTCCATGGTCAGATGCAGTTGGAGCACTTCACAATTTTTGGATAATGAGAAGGGTGGTGGAATAGAAAGAAGAGTCCCAGAACCTCGGGACTTCAAGTCGCCTTTCTGCTTCATGCCCAATATGATGTTCTCTAAGAGCTGCTTGAAAACCTCTTCTTGAAGTGGGCTTGCCAGCCCTTCCAAGGCTGCTGGTGCTAAAGCTGGAGAGCTCTGAGGGTTAGGAAGCAGATGTAGGATGAAAGAGTGGCCAGTGCTGTGTTTGGAGGCAGAGGACAAGTTCTGTGGCCTGCCTTGCCATGTGACTTGTGTAATTTTGGGCAAAAGTCATGTAGCTTTTCTGAACCTTAATTCCATCATTTGTAAAATAGAGATAATAATCCGTGTACCACTACCCTAACAGAGATGTTTTGAGGAAAATGCCTGGTCAGCTATGTGGTGATCAATAATTATGAATTGTCACTATGTTTGTGTTACCTGGAGGTGACTCTTCTCACCCATAACCTGTCGGACCCCAGTGATGTGCTTACCTTTACCAGTCAGCCAGAGGACGCAGTTTGTTCAAAGCAAAGACATTCAGTGATATTGTGCAGTAAGAAATGTAGCAATAGTATAGTTCCCCATAAACCAGGGGTGCACTGCACCACAAATATGCATACCTCCTACAGGAAGAGTGGGCCCATTTAAGGATGCCTGAGTGGAGAGGAGTCTCATAACCCCAGTGCTGCTGGGCCACTCAAATCTTCTGAGCTGTTCTCCTTGGTCTCACGGATCATGTAATAAGAGTAGTATTCTCCTGTTCTCACTGTTACCACTGGATAGGACTCTCCTGGTTTCCTGGTGTAGTTCCACAGGGAATATAGTTAGAGAAGTTGTCTGCCTCCAACCTCTAATATGAGGGGCAGTCAAAATTTCAAATTGCTTTTCAGAATGGGCAGATGAGTTCAACACTCTACTAATAGTACTTCGGGTGCTGTCCTTTCCACAACTCCTTTCACTATTGACCATTCCCATCTTTTGTCATTTTTGGCACTTCGCTACATGAAGTGAAACCTTAGCATTGTTTGGGTTTATATTTCTCCTATTATTAGCGATTTCGAACATTCTTTCATATGATTGCTAATAGTTCATAATTCTTTTGAGAGCTGTTTTGTTCTTATCTGTTGACCACTTATATATTATTGAATAGGTTTTTGTAGACTCACAACGACATATGGAACCAATGGGAAATATGAATTTTCCCAAATGGAAGAAGGAACTGAAGAATCATGGGAGCTGAGAGTCAGTTGGGTTAAGGAGATTCAGGAACTTTGGAGCTGCAAGGAGAGGAGACTGGTCAGAGGTACAGACCTTCTGCAGTGCTGAGTCAGTTGCAAGTGAAGGTTTTCCTTGGACTGACTAGAATCACCAGCAGTTGGCGCTCTGTCTTGCTCACTGACCTATTTGAGGAGTGCTCTGCTTACCAACAGTTTGCTGTTTGTTTGAATGTTGTATCTGCCTTGCTGCATGGTGTGCCCTAGTGAAATTTATACACTTTCTGCCTTGTCCACCTAACCTGTGCCTCATTGATGCTACAGTCTGGCATAGCTTTCCCTTGGGAGTTTTCTGCCCTTCTTACATCTTTTTTATCTTATGTTTGTGCTTTTGTAATGCTTTTGTCTCTAGATAAAGACAGGATGTTCTGGGACAGACAGAAGAGAGAGCCAACCTGTGAGAGGCTGGCCTACACTTAACTACAAACCTAGATTAAGTTTGCTCTCTGGCAACAAAAAGAGGGGCTTCATTTCTCTTAGTTGCTTGTGTGTCTTGGATATCAGCTTCTTAATAGAAATATTTGATACAAGTATTTTTTCTACCTATTGCTTCCCTTCTTTTTAGAGCTGCATTAAATATTTTCACACAAAAGCCTTTTAATTTCTTATAATAAAAATAACTAATTTCATGTTTTCTAATTGCCTCTATCCCTTGTTTAGTTAATTCATTCCTTATCTGTAGCCGTAAAAGATACTTGGCTGATTTTTCTTCCAATTTATTTTAATGACATGATCTCTGCTATTTAGGTCACGTATCCATTTTGAGTTTATTGCATTATTTGTTGTAAGATGGTAGTCTGAACCTAATTTCCGCCTGTTTTCCAGTTTTCCCAGCAGTTGAATAAAGTTCTTTCCTAGGTAATTTGTGTTCTCATATTTATTTGCATTACTGAGTTCAGTTTTTTTTCTGTTTTTTCCTAATCTAGTCTTTTCCATTAATATATTTTTCCGTTTTTAAACCAGTACCAAATAATTTTGATGATTACAGCTTTGTAATGTAATCTGAAGTGTCAAAAGTACTACTCCCTCTTCATTCTAATTTTTTCATTATTTCTCTTGATATTCTTTAGTTCATTTAAGTTGATTTTGTTACTGTTTTCCTAGCTTTATAATGTATTCTCTTGGTAGGTTGATGAGTATAGTGCTAAATCTGTAATTCATTTGCTATTGCTATCATTTAGGTCCCCTTGGCACAATTTAGTTATGTCTTGCATTTTTAGTCAGTCAAGAAATCTTCCTGAAGTGTCAGCTCTGCACCAAGTACTGTGGCGGGTGCTTAGAACTCACATACAATGAAGGAAATCATGTGTACTGGCAAGGATCTGACATTCTAATAGGGAGGATAACCAATGCTTATCTAAGTATATAAGAAATAAATAGGAAGAGGAGAAATGCCAGATAGTTTAAAACTAGCTCACTGGGTAGGCAGGGGAAGAGTGGTTGGGTGGGATCACGAGAGGATGGCCTTGTTGGAGGCCAGGCTGGCTTGTGTCCAAAGAAAAGAGCTTCTTTGAGGGCATAATAAGGAGGGAACACATTTCAGATATAGGACAATGTGAAGACGTGGAAGTGGAAGATGGAGTTTTTCTTTAACTGATCTTCACCAGTAGACTTTTGTCCTCTTACCATCTTGGCTTCCCTCTTCTGAATAGAATTTAGTTTTTTAGTGACCCTCCAAAACTGTATTGTCCAGAGAGTGTCGTCCTTTATTCAGAACCCATGGGAGCATGTGTTCATGTTCATCATGTTCATCATGAAGCTGGTGTACGATACTAATGAACCAGATTTCTCCATGACCTTCTACACACCCTCATGATTAACAGCGTCAAAGGCTTTGATCTTAAATATTGTGGATCCCTGTTCTGCTCCTGGATTTTCTCCTGGAGTTGTTGGGTGGCAGACACTATGTTGACTATTCCTTGGCCTTTTCAGAAGTCACACTGGCTCTTGGGTAGAGGACCATCTTCCAGGTGAAGCATTGACTGACTAAGGAGGACTCTGGAAAGAATCTTACCAGCAATGACTAAGAGAGAGACACTGCCCCCCCCCCCCCCCGATTGTCACAGGACAGTTTGTTTCCTTTACCTTTATTTTTTAATTAATTTTTTTGATGTTCTACAATCACAACCATAAAACTTAGATTTTTCTCCCCTCCATCCTACCCCCCCCACCTCCTTCCTCCCCAAGATGGCACACAATTCTCTATAGGATCTACATATACTTTCCTATTGAATATGTTTTCACTATAGTCATGCTGTGTAGATGAACTACAATAAATGGAAGAAATCATATAACAAATCAAAACATAATACACACACACACACAAACACACATAATCTGCTACATTCCATGAAAGAATTCCATAGTTCTTTCTCTGAGTGTGGAAGGCATTTTGCCTTAGAAGACGATTGGGAATTTTTTTTTTAGGTTCTTGTGTTGTTACGAAGTTCCAAGTCTACCAGAAAAAACTCTTGCACGCTGTGGTCATTATTGTGCACAAAGTTCTCCTGGTTCTACTACTTTTGCTCAGCATCAGATCATATAAGTCCTTCCAGGCTTGTCTGAAGTCTTCTTGTTCATCATTTCTTATGGTGCAATAGTACTCCATTAAATTCATATACCATAATTTATTCAGTCATTCCTCAATTGAAGGGCATCCCCTTGATTTCCAGTTTTTGGCAACTACGAAGAGTGCTGCTATAAATATTTTTGTACATGTGGGAACCTTTCCCATTTTTATGATCTCTTGGGGATACAGACCTAGAAGCTATATTGCTGGGTCAAAGGGTATGCACATTTTTGTAGCCTTTTGGACATAGTTCCAAACTGCTCTCCAGAATGGTTGGATGAGCTCACAGCTCCACCAACAATGAATTAGTGTTCCAACCCTCCCACGTCCTCTCCAACATTTATCATTTTCCTGTTCTGTCATATTTGCCAATCTAATAGGTGTGATGTGGTACCTCAGAGTTGTTTCAATTTGCATCTCTCTAATCAAAAGTGATTTAGACCATTTTTTACATGATTATAGATATCTTTAATTTCTTCCTCTGAAAATTGCCTGTTCATATCCTTTGACCATTTATCAATTGGGGAATGACTTGTATTGTTGTACATTTGACTCAGTTATCTATATATTCTAGATATGAGGCCTTTATCCCCAAGATTAGCTGTGAAAATTCTTTCCCAATTTACTACATCCCTCTGAATTTTGGTTGTCCTTTACCTTTAAAGAGATGTACATGGAGCCATTCTTGATCTCCTTGGGGATAACTTTGTCTTCTAGGAATGTCCACATAGATGGTGAGGTTGACATACACATTGTCAGAGCTAGCTCTGTCTTTGGGAAGGTCTGAAGAAAAGTGTGGGAGAGAAGAGATATCAGACTACCTATCAGATTGAAGGTCAACAGAGCCATTGTGCTGACCTCATTGTTGTACTCCTGTAAAACCTGGGCAGTCTACCAGTGCCATGTCAGAAAATTGAATCACTTCCATTTGAACTGTCTTAAGAAGATTTTGAAGGTCACCTGGCAGGATAAGGTACCAGACCCTGAGGCCTTTTCTTGAACTAAACTGCCAAGCATTCACACTCTGCTGCAGAGAGTGCTACTCTGATGGGCTCGTCACACTCTTCGAATGCCAAACATACATTGGTCTGAAATACTGTTTTATGGAGAACTCATGCCAAGCAAGTAAGTGCTCACATGGAGGTCAGAAGAAGCAATGGCAGGGAAGTTTCAAGGGCTCCTGAAGAACTTTGGTATCATTAATGAGATATGGGAGGCACCATCCAGGACCATCCAGAATAACGTGCCCCCATCAAAGAAGGCACTGTGCTGTATGAGTGAAGCAGAATTGCGGTAGCTCAAAAGACAAGTGAGACGTATAAATTTAGAGCCATCCCTACTTCAGATGTTTATATGGACTATTTGTGTCTTTTGGTCAAATTGCTCTGATCAGTCACAATTGTACTCGCTCTACCTAGATCCCAACATCATGGCATCATCAGTCCTCTTTGAGTATAAAGGACGAACAACACTAGGTACCCCAAACACAAGCACCCCAAAGCAGAGACCAAGAGGAGAGAAACCTTTGTTAAGCACCTCTTTTGTGCCAGGCCCTGTGGAAGCCCTTTACAATGTCATCTCATTTCATCCTCACAACAACTTTCAGATTATATCTGCATTTTGCAGTTGAGGAAACTGAGTCAAACAGAGGTTAAGTGATTTCCCATGTTCACACAAGTGGTGAGTATCTGAGGCTGGATTTGAACTTAGTCTTCTTGATACGAGGCCCAAGTGCTCTACCCAATGTGACTTCGAGGCACTCACTTCTGCTTATCTAGCCTGTCTAGGAAACAGTGAGCTAATACTAGGTTTGGTCTTATTGGATGCATGACCTAATCCCTAGGCTTTTCCTATGAGCAGCTCATAGGACAGGATGAAAGGGTAGCAATGAGGCCAGGTCCCAGAGAGCACCCAAGGAAACAGTTGACAGGATGAGAGGGTCAGGGTGGAGAGTATGAGTTGGGAAGACTGGAAAGTAATAGAAATCAGCCCCTCAGTCACCAAGCATTGACTACTCACTTACTATATGTCAGGGGCTGTGTTAAGCACTGTAGATACAGAGAAAGGTTAAAAGAGCCAGGGGCATTGAAGAACTCACCCTTTACTTGGGGGGAGAATATAGAAGTATTCAGGGCAAATGTAAAGGATTTTCAGAAGGGAAGCACTGGTGGGAGGGCGGGGGGACCAGGAATGACCTCTTACAGATGCTTGGGATTTGAACTGAGTATGGAAGGAAGCTATAGAGGCAGGAATGAGAAAGGAAAGCCTTGCAGGAAGATTCAAGGGATGGACCATGTGTGTATGGAATAGCTCAGAGGCCAGCATCATGGGATCCCAGAGCACATGGAGGGAAGGAGAGGGGAAGGACAAGGATGCTGGAGAGGTAGGAGGGAAGGGTTTTAAATGCCAAATAAAGGTTTTAAAACTTTTGAGTGTGGAGGGAATAGAGGACCGTTGGTGTATATCAAACAGGGGAGCCACATGGTTAGACCTGCTTTTTCAGAAAACTGTTTTGGGAGCTGAGTGGAGGATGGATAGGAGAGGAAGAGTCTAGAAGAGGCAGGAAGGCCAATTAGAGGCTGTTTCACCTGTCCAGGTGAGAGATTGAAAGCCTGAATTCAAGTGGTGGCTGCAAGTGAGTGGAGAGAAAGGATTCTCTGAAGGAAGAAGCAAGACCTGGCAATAGATCTGTATCTAGAGTGAGGAGAGGAGAGCGAGGTGCTGGGGATGGTGCCAAGGTGGTGAGCCAGGTGGATTGGTAAGGGAGGACCAGGTGTCCTCAACAGAAACAGGAAGGTCTGCGTTGGTGGAGAGACTACCCAAACCATTGGCATTTGTATCCATCGGAGTGTCAAGAATAGTCATAGGATGAATCAGTAGCAGTGCTGTGAATGGAATTAGGGTGAGAAGTTACAAAGAATTCCGCCCTTTGGAAAGAGCTTTGCATATTGTACCATTCGATTCTCTCCCTCACTCCATGAGGTAAATATTGCAAGCATTATGAGACCTGTCATATGGAAGAGGAAACCTCCCTGCACAAAGTGGGTGCTTAAAAATTGTGGAATTTGAATAAACATTCCGTAGGTGTAGACCAGCTTTCACGGTTAGGATTCTCGAATTCATTGGCAGGAACCATTTGGGAGAGAGAATGCTTTAGAAACAATGTTGACGACAGCAACAATTAACATCAATGTCGTCCTGTTTATCTTTCTATCCTTAGTATATCACTGGCACCTAAAAATTCTCTTTTATTCATTGCTACATCCTTATGAACAACCTTATCAAGTCACCATTGCACATCATCGTCATTGTGGTATAGAGCACAGAACTCCTTATTCACATGACTCTTGGAGACCCAAGTTCAAATCTAGCAGTGTGATGCTAGTGGTATGACCCTGGAAAAGTCACCTAAATTCTCTGGGCCTCACTTTCCTCATTTGTAAAATGAGGGATTGGATCAGATGGCCTCTCCAGAGGGCCCTTCCTTTTTCATATGTGAGGAGATAGTGACTTTCCCAGAATTTTATGCCCCTCATTAGTCAGAAGGTAGATAAGGTGGGGAAGGGACTCAGTTCAGGGTCTTCTCATTTCCCACATCTGTGAAGAGCTGCTACAATCACAGGGTAAGAGATAAAGGGATGGATTTTGGAGAGGCTGTAAAGGAAAACAGACAGCAGTGAGGGGGCTTTTCCTGTCTTCTGCTGAGAGGTCCTTCAGGGCTCTTTATTGGGACCAGGACCAGTCACTAGACTGGCTTGGGCCCCTTGGGCTGTCTGATGGAAAGCTGACTCTGAGTCGCCAGACTGTCCAGGACTGTTCATGCCAGGCCAACCACCTTGGATTGCCTGTGGAGGCTGTGGGGCTCATTTCTGCCTAGTGGGCGACTCTGTGCCCAGAGGCCAAGGGCTTTGTCACTGCCATCAGAAAAGGTTCTGGACCCTGAACAGGTCACATGAATTCTCCTGCTGCTGAGTGAAGCCACCAGGAGTTCTGCTCTTGAAGCCATATTAATGTCGGTGGGGGTGGGGGTGGGGTGGTTCATGGGAGACTCTTGGCCACAGTCATCTCCATCTGAAACTCAGCATCCTCTGTCCCAAGATCAAGGTCTTTTCTGCTCATTGGGGAGGCAGCTAGGTAGCCCCGTGGATAGAGTGCCAGGCCTGGATTCAGGAAGATCTGAGTTCAAATCCAGCCTCAGACATTTACTAACTATGTAACCTGGGCAGATTACACAACTTCTTTCTGCCCCAGTTTCCACATCTGTAAAAAAAATGGGGATTCTAATAGCACTTCCATTCTAGGATGGTGAGGAAAAATGAGCTCATACTTGTTAAGTGCTTAGCACATAGTAGGCTCTAAATAGACGCTTGCTTCCTTCTTTCCTTATCCTGACCTCACAAGTTCTGTCTGACCACCATCGCTCAGCCATCCTCACCTAGACTCCTCACTGTCACTTGAATCAACCAAATGTTTCCCCACCTCCACATCTAACCCTGCCTCCTTGTTCCCATTCTGGACCTGGTGCTGAGAACACAAAATACCTAATGCCATAGTGATGCAGGGGCTTAGAACATAGATTGTCCAATGTTGAAGTTAGAAGAGACTGTCAAGATGCGCTGATACAACCCCCTCTTTCTACAGGTAATGAATTCAAGCAAGGCCCAGAGAGGGGAAAGGACTTGCTCAAGGTCACATCCTGACTTAGTGGCAGAGGAGGCCTTCCAATCCTTATCTCCAGACTCCTGGTCTATGCCCTTATTGAGCTCTGAGATTGGAAAGTCCCTGGATATTTGTTAATGAAAAGTACAATGGCGAAGTTTGAGTTTGGTTTTGGTGTGAGCACTGATGTGACCAAAGGCAATTTGTGCATTTTAAAGAAATCAAGGGAACAAAGAGCACACTGAAATTTCCAGTTGACTGGGAAAGTGGTGGCGATCAGAGAAACTGAGTGGGCAAGGTCAGAAGCAAACTGCTGTGTGCACATAGGCTAGAAAAGAGGCAGAATGTGTGTGTGTGTGTGTGTGTGTGTGTGTGTGAGAGAGAGAGAGAGAGAGAGAGAGAGAGAGAGAGACCTCAGTGCTATGTTAATGCATTGTAATGACTGATCATTTAAATGTTCCAGTCAGGAAATTCAAAGTTATTATTCCAGCAGCAGTCACAACTCAATTACACAGTGCATGTGCGTGCACGCGCGCACACACACACACACACACACACACACACACATACAGCCATTAAAAATAATGGCATTTACAGGAACACAAAATAATCCAAAGTGGTAGACTTAAAATTGCATTGGAATAATAATTTTTCATTTCTGGACTCAGGTACCTGGATTTTTGTTCTGGACCATTGGGCTGGGGCTCCAGTGCCCTCAGCTGTATAACTTGTTCTTTGAAATACAGGTACTGTATTTCAAACTGAGGAACATTCATGATGCTGATGCTGTTACTGGAGGCATCTGTCCCATTTCCTCTGGAATCTGAACTGAAGTGAAAAGTCAGTACATTGTGGGGAGACCTGTGCCTTGGATTTCAGACCAGGCTCAGCCTCTTCTTGGCTGCGTGACTTCGGGCCAGGCTCCACTTTGGGGCCTCAATTCCCTAGAGATAGAAGGTACTTTGAGGCCATTCAGCCACTCATTTTACAGATGAGGAAATGCAAGCCCAGACTGGAGGAGGGTGTACCTTGCCCAAGGTTGTTACACAGCCAAGAATTGTGTAAGGCAGGATTGGAACCCAGAGCTTCCTGGCTCCCAGGCTAGAGCTCTTTTCTCATCTGCCATTTGGTTCTAAAACAGGCTTGCACAGCTTATGACTGCCAAAGAATTTCCTCTACAAAGAAAGGATATTTTCCTCTGGCCCTGTGGGCTGTACTTGACTAGTGGACCACAGGTTGTGCAGGCATGTTCTAAAATATTTTGTCTTTCCCTTCCCTGTGCCTCTCCATATAATAAAGGGGTTGGCCACTCTTGTATCCCTGCTCCCAAGGAGGCTGAGCCTGGTGGGTTATTGCCATCTGGTCTCCACATACCTCCTGGAATCAGGGGGATCTGAGTTTGAATTCTTCCTTTCACCCTTCATGGCCCTGTGACCCCAGGAAAGTCATCTAACTCTTCTTGGGTTGGAGACAGTGTCTAAGTTGAACTTTGGAGAAGGCTGTGGGTTCACAGGAGTTGTTTGTGATGGGATCTCAGAGATTACAAGCACTTGAGCCAAGGGGACCAGGGAGAGCCTTGGTTACAGGACTTTATTTTTATTGTTAAGGAGACCAAGACCTATCTAATTTGATGTGCTAAGGAGGATAGCAGGTGCCAAGGAACAGAGCCAGGATTTTAGCAGGTTCCTGTTTCTTCCTCCTCTGGCTACAGGTCTTTCTGTGACATGCACTCATGATGTCATATCAGGGATTCCAGTTAACTGGTGACTTCATCAACCTAAGTCTGCGTTGGCAGAAGGGGCAAGGGTATTCAACTTGCCCTCAGAAGATCCATGTTTTCGTCGTTGCTCTGTCATCTACTCTCTGTTTGACCCTGGGCAAGTCACTTCTCTTTAGGTCTCAACTCCTCAGCTGTAAAATGATAACCTTGGACCAGTGACTCCTGAGGTTACTTCCTATTCCAAATTCAATGAGTCAGTTGGAAGTATTCTTTTTTTTTTACCTTTCCTTTTCTTAATTAATTAATTTTTAGTTTTCAACATTCACTTCCATAAATTTTAAATTTTCTCTGCCTCTCTCCTCTCCTCAAGAAGGCCTGCAATCTGATATGGACTCTACATATATATTCTTATTAAACATCATTTCACATTAGTCATGTTGTATAGAATTAGAATGAATAAGGAACCATGAGAAAGAAAAAACAAAATAAAACATAAAAGAGAGCAAATAGTTCTTTCTCTGGATGTGGATGGCATTTTCCATCATGAATCTTTTGGAGTTGTTTTAGGTCCTTGCATTGCTCAGAACAGCTAAGTCTATGAAAGTCAGTCATTGCTCAATGTGGCTGTTACTATGTACAGTATTCTGGTTCTTCTCACTTCACTCAGCATCAGTTCATAGAAGTCTTTCCAGGTTTTTCTGAAGTCTGCCTGCTCACCATTTCTTACAGCATAATAGTTATTTCATTACATTCACATACCCCAGCTTGTGCAGTTGATGGGCATCCCCCCAATTTCCAGTTCTTTGCCACCACAAAAAGAGCTGCTATAAATATTTTTGTACATGTGGGTCCTTTTCCATTTTTATGATCTCTTTAGGATACAGCCCTAGAAGGGGTATTGCTGGATCAAAAGGCATGCATATTTTTATATCCCTTTGGGCATAGTAGTTGGAAGTATTCTTCAGAAGCCTCTTACGTGCTGCTCCTGGGGTCATACAGACCAAAGCAAGGCTGTTCCTGCCTTCCAGGAGCTCCCAGAGAGTGCATGGAAAAGCATATCCAGCATCAGTACAAAGAAAAGAAATACAAATAGTTAGACTGAAGTTAAATGCCAGGGAGGGAATGGGGCACATCATAGGAGGGAGTTCAGGACAGGGCTGCTTCTTCATTTGGAAACTCACTCCACCTTGAAGTGAGAGAGGGATTCTGTGGATCAGAGATAAGGAGGGACAGCATACTAGTCCAGTGCAAAGGTGTGGAGGTGGTAGATGGGGAGTCATGTGTAATAACAAATACATTTTAGGCTCCCTTGACCTCTGAAGAATGGTATACCTCATCAACTGTAGCAGTAGAAGGTGAGGATAATTGTCGATGCCATTTAAGTCCTAAAGTGAGGAGGAGCCTCAGAGACATGGAATACTCCCGGTATATGAGACAGTATAATCGCTTTATTACAGCATGCAAACGGTTTGTCTCCAAACATAGTGACAGAATAATGAAATGGGGCTCTTTCCATTTCAGGTAGTTACAGGGGAGAGGGGGAAAAACAGCCATTTGACCTTATCTTATAATGAAAGAAATATGTAGTCTCCCCAGCAAATGCAGTTATTGTCTGTTCTGCTGAGGTGGGTTTGGCTGCCTTTCCACACCCCCACATGGATAACCAATGTTTAACAATCAAAATGATGATTTTGCTCTGGCAGAGAGAAGGCCCAGAAATGTGTGTCTTTCGATGGAGCAGGCACCTGATGAAATAATGCGATAATGATATCTTATTTCACCTGATAAATAGGCCTACTGAGACTTCCAGAAAGAGACTTTGGGGCTACATGGAATTTCTGACATTTAAATGGCTTATACTGATGATGAATGTGACATAAAGCTCAATTTGTTTTATTTTTATATTGAAAACTACTTCACACAAAAGTTGCAAGCAATTCATATTGGTTTAAAATGGCAAAAACAGATTATTCATTAAAATTGCCCTTTAGCCAGAATATGTATTCCACCTCTCTAGCCAAAAACACCTTAGAAGGAAATGAGAGGCAGACCTCAGTGACATGCCATGAGGAGGGATCTGTCAGGAGCGCCATTAGAAAGCCATATTTCCAGGCCTTCATCATTTCAAGAGAAAATTACATGCAGGATGAAATTCAGCCCACAATTCTTAGGCTAAACGGTGAGCTGGAACTCTCTATCTTCTGGAAGTTATTTCTGGAAGCAAGACCCCCAAAGAGGAACCTGGGAGGGGAAAGCTTTGTCCGAGCTCCCAGCACTGAAGACAGTCTTTTTGAGAGTGCTTTTTTCCTGACATGTTGCCACATTTATGCTATCCCACAGTGTTATGCACAGAATATCTCCTTGCATGTAGAAGATAAATGGAATGATAAGCCATCTATTAGGTATTTATTGTGTGCCAGGCACTGTGCTTAGTGCTTTGAATATAAACAAAAGAAAAAAGAAAGGCAGCCTCTGTCTTCTGGAAGCTTACATTCCACAGGGGAAAGACCACATGTAAAAGGGACCTGGAAATGTTGGGAGAGGGGAACAGCAAGCTCAGGAGAGTCCAGCGTGGATCTGGGAAAAAGGTGAGCGTGGAAGGACTGGGCACCTCTTCAAAGGCTGGTTCTCAACAATAACTCATTGGTCAGAGAGGGTGAGGAGGGCGGGAGCAGAGGCAGCCTTCTAGGGGTTTATAAAGCTTATAGCAGCTTTCTAGTAGGCAGGATCCAGTTCTGAACAGGCATTTCCTGAGACCTTGAAAACCTTTCTTTGAGACTTTCCTACCACTGCCCTATGTGTGTTGTCTCCCCATATTAGCAAGTTCTTTGAGGGCAGGGATTGTGTTTGTATAACCAGTGCTTAGCACAGTGGTTGATAAGCACTAAATAAATATTTTTTTCTTTTATTCATTCACTTGTCCACTTTTTAGGTAATTTATGTGAGTCTCGCAATACTCCTGGCACACAATAGGCACCTAATAAATGCTTATTGATGATACCTAAGAGGTACAAAGTGTACTGATTATTTTACCTTATTTTTATTTTGATTTATTTCAATTAATAAAAATGTATTTCCTTTCCCTCATATCTCTATACTCATTGGGAAGTAAAAGAAAAACAAGACCCTTGTAATAAAATATACAGTCAAAAAAACCTAGTGCCCCCTCCCCACCATGTCCTCTTCTGTTAAGTCTCATGCATCCTTATTTATTTCATTACCTCACCAGAGATGTTTCATCATGAGGCTTCTGGAATTGTGATTGGTTACTGTTTCAAAGTTGTTCAGAGTTAAAGTGTTGCTGTTGACAGAAATTGTTCTCCTGGTTCTGCTCACATTATTTTGCATCAGTTCATGCAGGTCTTCCCAAGTTTCTCTGAAACTTTTTCTTTCATTGTTTCTTTTAGCACCATAGTATTCATTACATTCATATACCATAATTTGTTGAGCTACTCCCCAACTGACAAATTGCCAAATCAGTCAAACAAGAAACATTTATTAAGCACCTACTATGTGCTAGGCACTGTGCTAAGCGTTGGGAAAACAAAAGGAGACAAAAGACATCCCCTGCCCTCAAGAAACTTCTAATTCAAGGTGGGAAGACAATGTGCAAATAAATACATACAGATATAAGTAGGATATGAATAGGGTAACTAGGAGATAATTAACTGCTGGAAGGCTTAGGAATTAAGAGGGGTTGAGAAAAGTTTCCTGTAGAAGGTGGGATTTTAGTTGAGATTTAAAGGAAACCACGCAGGTCAGTAATCTGAATGTAGAAGAGAGAGTGTTTCAGCTGTATGGGACAACCAGAGAGAATGCCTGAAACCGAGAGATGGGAGTGTCTTGTTTGTGGAACAGCCAAGAAGCCAGTGTCATTGGATTGAAGAATACATGTCAGGGCATAAGGTGTAAGAAGACTATATATCCAAACCTAATCTCCCTCCTAAGCTCCTATTGTGTTTTGGACATCTCCAATTGGATGTTCCTGGGGAGGTGGGGTAGCTTATGAAGTGTTTTGAATGCCAAACAGAGCATTTTGTATTGAATCCTGAAGGCAATAGGAAGCCAGTGCAGTTTACTGAGTGGAGGAGGTGGGGATATAATTAGACTTATGTTCTAGGAAAACCACTTTAGTGTCTTAATGGAGGATAGATTGGAATGGGGAGAGACTTGAGGCAGCAGATGCTGCCCCCTCCCAAGTAGCTATTGCACGAATTCAGGCTTGAGGTGATGAGGTCCTGCACCTGGGGTCAGGGGGAAATAGTTTCAGAGTAGAGAAGGGGGCATATTTGAGATACTTTGGAGAGGTGAACTTGACAGACCTTGGCAATAGCTTGGATATGGGGGTTGAGATTTATTGAGTAGTCCAGGAGGACTCCTAGGTTGCAAGCCTGAGGGACTGAGAGGATGATGTTGCCCTCTATGGCAGTAAAGAATATAGATGATGGGGCATTTAGGGGGAAAGATAATGGGTTCCTAATTTTGAACTTACTGATTTTACTTGCTGCTGCTGCTGCTGTTTGTCCTTCCTTCTCAAAGAGGACCATGACATCAGGGAAGTGATGCCATGACATGCAAATGAATTGGTTTCAAGTGAGGGAGGGTTGTACAAAATCACCAGCTTCATATTTTCCTCCGGAGCCATCTGAGTCCATTGGCCAGATATGGATCAGGATGACTTGAGATGGCCCAGCATGCAGTGGGGGACTTTGACCTTTTCAAACAAAGGTCTTTTAACAGGACTCAGTTTGACTGAGGCAGGATTCATTCAGTGATTAAGGCTTAATAAGATGAGACACAGAATTGCGTCTTTAAAAAAAATAAATCTGTGAGGGGAAGACCCTCAGGATTTCTGGCCAAAACAGAAACAGGGCTTGGCCTGTGGCCAGAGTGATTTGGGGTCAAGTCTGATCTTTAAGAGAAAAAAACAAAACAAAAAGATTTCTACTGGAGGATAGAGCCAAGATGGTGGATTAGGTGTAGCCACCCAGCTCAACTCTCCCAACATCCCCCTACAAACAACTTTAAAATAATGCCTCGAATCAAATTGTGAAGCAGAAGAATTAACAAAAAGTTGAGGTGAGGTGTTTTTCCTGCCTAAGAAAACTTAGAGTAGAACAGGAGACGTCTGTAACATCAGGTGCAAGTCTGGTGGAGTTCTGTGTGGAGCTCATATATCCTGTGATAGCAACAGTGGTTTCAGTAGCAGCAGCTTTGGGAGCTTTCATCCTGGAGAGGGTAAGGAGGTCAGACAATTAGTCAGAAAGAGATTATAGGGGACTTTTTGCTGGCACTGGGTATAGCAATTCTGGATCACAGTTCCAGGATAGAGAGAAGTGCTAGGGTTTGGTTGCAAGAAGCAGGAGGCATGGTCACAGTACCAAAGCAAAAAACAGCACAATCAGGAACAGCTACAGGGAACCAGAGGCCCTGGCTTGGTAAAAGCCAGAGCATAGACCAGAAGAGCAGTGACCATGCCTCTCCCAGGATCACACCACTTTGGAAACACCAAAAACTTGCAGACTCCCAGAACTAGCTCTGAAAACAACAGCAGAAAAAAAGCCTGAAGCTTAGGATAGTGTCTTCCTATGCCCAGGTGAGCAGAGTTCAACTTTAACATAAAGTTCAAAATCAAGAAATAAGCTGAAAAAATGAGCAAACAATAACAACCACAAACTGACCATAAAAAGCTGCTCTGCTGACAGGGAAAACCAAGATGTAAACACAGAAGAAGACAATGTGAAAACAGCTACCAAAAAAGCCTCAAAGAAAAATACTAGTTGGACCCAAATCCAAAAAGAAATCCTGGAAGAGTTAAAGAAATTGAAAAAAGTGATAGAGGAAAAATTGGGAAAATGAGAGTGATACAAGAAAATTATGAAAAGAGAATTAAAAGTTTGGTAAAAGAGGCACAAAAATTCACTGATGAAAAGAACTTTTTAAAAAGCAGCATTGCCCAATTGGAAAAAGAGGTACAAAATCCCACTAAAGAAAATAATTCCTGGGGGACGGAGTTAAGATGGCGGAGTAGAAAGACTCACTGTATGCTAGCTCCGAACCCACAGCCCATGCATTTAATGTAAGAAGAGCTCCCCACAAGTTCTGGATCACTGCAGGGTGTGCAGAAACACAGTGGAAGAGATTTCCGTTCCAGAGAGCCCTGGAGAGCGGTCTCCAGGGTCTGTCACACCCTGGAAAGCGGACTCGACCCCAGCGCTTCCCTGGCTGGGCGGCCCCAGACAAGCAGATCCGAGCAGGTTTCAGGGACGGAAGCTCCTGTGGCCGGGAAGGTCACCCCACCCACAGAAGCTACAGGTCGGTGAGAGAGATGGCTGGGCTGGCCGAGAGGGGAGCAGGGTGTCTCCGTGACTCGGGCCCCCTCGGGAGGAAGCAGCGGAGGCAGAGGCAGCAGTGGCGGCCCCCAGGACTCCCCGAGCAGGCAGGATCTTCATTACTGAAAGTCTCTGCATAAACCACCTGAAGGAGCTGAGTCTGGGAGATGGCCCTGCCCCACCTGCTCCATTACTGAAGGTCTCTGTATAAAGCCCCTGAGGGAGCTGAGCCGGGGAGATGGCCCTGCCCCCACCCCAGCACCAGAACTAAAGCTCACATTGAATAGTAGCCACGCCTGCTGCGGAAAGCCCATTTGAATCTCAGACCCCCAAGCACTAGCTGGGCAGATCTAGGCTGGGGTGGACAAGAATCTCAGATGTCAAGTAACTGGCTGGGAAAATGCCTAGAAAAGGGAAGAAAAATAAGACTATAGAGAGTTTTTTTGAGCAGATGCAAATGATCCCGACTTTCGGATCTGACGATGAGGAAATATTCTTGCCATCAGGGAAAGACATGGAGGGCGGGACCTCGGTACCCCAGACATCCCAGGGGGATGTTGGGTGGGCTCAGGCTTTGGAAGAGCTCAAAAAGGATTTTGAAAAGCAAGTTAGACAGGTGGAGGAAAAACTGGGAAGAGAAATGAGAGAGATGCAAGAAAAGTATGAAAAACGGGTCAATACCAAAAAAATGCTGAAGAAAATAACACCTTGAAAAATAGGCTCACTCAATTGGTAAAAGAGGTTCAAAAAGCCAATGAGGAGAAGAATGCTTTCAAAAGCAGAATTAGCCAAATGGAAAAAGAGGTTCAAAAGCTCCCTGAAGAGAATAGTTCTCCCCAAATTAGAATGGAACAGATGGAATCTAATGACTTTCTGAGAAGCCAAGAAATCACAAAACAAAACCAAAAGAATGAAAAAATGGAAGAGAATGTGAAATATCTCACTGGAAAAACAACTGACCTGGAAAATAGATCCAGGAGAGACAATTTAAAAATTATGGGACTACCTGAAAGCCATGATCAAAAAAAGAGCCTAGACATCATCTTTCATGAAATTATCAAGTAAAACTGCCCTGAGATTCTAGAACCAGAGGGCAAAATAAGTATTGGAAGAATCCATCAATCACCACCTGAAAGAGATCCAAAAAAGGGAACTCCTAAGAACATTGTGGCCAAATTCCAGAATTCCCAGGTCAAGGAGAAAATATTGCAAGCAGCTAGAAAGAAACAATTCCAGTACTGTGGAAATACAATCAGGATAACTCAAGATCTAGCAGCTTCTACATTAAGGGATTGAAGGGCGTGGAATAGAATATTCCAGAAGTCAAAGGAACTAGGACTCAAACCAAGAATCACCTACCCAGCAAAACTGGGGATAATACTTCAGGGGAAAATGTGATCTTTCAATGAAACAGAGGACTTTCAATCATTCTTAATGAAAAGACCAGAGCTGAGAAGAAAATTTGACTTTCAAACACAAGAATGAGAAGAAGCATGAAAAAGTAAACAGCAAAGTGAAGTCATAAGGGACTTACCATAAGTGAATTGTTTACATTCCTACATGGAAAGACAATATTTGTAACTCTTAAAACTTTTCAGTATCTGGGTAGTTGGTGGGACCACACACACACGTATACATGTGCATGCACACACACATACACACATGCACGCACATGTGGAGACAGAGAGCACAGAGTGAATTGAATAGGATGGGACCATATCTTAAAAGAAATTAAGGTAAATGGTGAGAGAGAAAGGTAGGGGGAGGAAAGAGGGTGAAACAGAATGGGGTAAATTATATGTCATTTCAGAGGCAAGCAGGAGACCTTTTAGTGGAGGGAAAAAGAGGAGAGCTGAGAAAAAAAACAAGAAGATTACCCTCATCACGTTTGACTAAAGGAAGGAATAAAATGCACACTCATTTTGGTATGAAAACCTATCTTACAGTACAGGAAAGTGGGGGAGAAGGAGATAAGCAAGGGGGGGGTTGATGGAAGGGAGGGCAATGGGAGGAGGGAGCAATTTGAAGTCAGCACTCTTGGGGAGGGACAGGATCAAAAGACAGAATAGAAACAATGAGGGGCAGGAGAGGATGGAGGGTAATTCAGTTATTATACAACATGACTTATACAACATGACTATTATCGAAGTCATTTGCAAAACTACACAGATAGGGCCTATATTGAATTGCCTGCCTTCCCAAAGGGAATGGGTGGGGAGGGAGGGATGGGAAAATTTGGAACTCAAGTTTTAGGAACAACTGTTTAGTATTGTTGTTGCTACTAGGAAATAAGACATACAGTTAATGGGGAATAGAAAGTCATCTGGCCCTACAGGACAAAAGAGAAGATGGGGAGAAGAGAAGGGAGGGATGACAGAAGAGAGGGTAGATTGGAGATATGGAAAATTAGATTGCTCCATGTATTGGGGTGGGGGGAGGGGATAAAAAGGGGAGGAAAAAATTGGAACCCAAAATTTTGTGAAAATGAATGTAAAAAGTTAAATAATTAAAAATAAAAAAAAAAATATAACACTATGTCACGTCAAAAAAAAAGAAAATAATTCCTTAAAAATTAGGATTGGGCAAATGGAAGGTAATGACATCATAATAATCAAGAAACAATAAAACAAAGTCAAAAAATGGAAAAAAAAGAGGAAAATGTGAAATATCTCATTGGAAAAATATCTGATCTGGAAAACAGCCTGAGGAGATATAACTTAAGAATTATTGGACTAATGATCAAAGAAAGAATCTAGCCATCAAATTTCAAGAAATGATCAAGGAAAACTACCCCTATATTTTAGAACCAGAGTGTAAAATAGAAATGGAAAGAATTCATTAGTTACCTCTTGAAAAAAGATACCTAAATGAAAACTCCCAGGAATATTATAGCCAAATTTCAGAGTTTCTGGGTCAAAGAGAAAATGCTTGAGGAGCCAGAAAGAAACAACTGGAATATTGTGGAGCCATAGTCAGGATAACATAAGATTTAGTGGTTCTGCCATAAAGGAGTGGAAGGTTTGGAATATGATATTCCTGGGGGCAAAGGAGTTAGGATTACAACCAAGAATCATCTACCCAGCAAAACTGAGTGTAATCCTTCAGGAAAAAATGGATTTTTAATGAAATAGAGGACTTTCAAGCATTCCTGATAAAAAAGCAGAGCTGAATAGGAAATTTAACATTCAAACAGAATTCTCAAGAAAAGCATACAAAGATAAACATGAAAGAATAATCATAAGGGACTCAGTGAAGTTAAACTGTTCATATTTGTGTATGGGAAGATGAGACATATAAATCCTAAGAACTTTAGGACAATTAGAACGAGTTTACATAGAGGGCATTCATGTGAATCAATTATGTGTTGGGATGATCTCCAAAAAAAAACAAACCAAAAAACCAAAAGTGTGAGAAAGAGGAATGCGCTAAAGAGAAGAGGGAAAGGAGAGGCAGAATGGGGAAAATTTTCTCACAGAAAAAGAAGCTTGCAAGGAAGAACTTTTACAGAAGAGGGAAAAATGGATGTGGTGGTGGGCAATGCTTGCACTTCACTCTCATTGGAATTGGTTCAAAGAGGGAAGAATATATATATATATATATGTATATGTATATATATGTATATGTATATATATATATATACATATATATTTATACACACACACAGTTGTGTATAGAAACATAACTCACCCAAGAGGAAAATAGGAATGTAAAGGGATGCAAGAAGAGGGGAGGATGATAAAGAAGAGGGTGGATTAGGGGAGGTAGAGGTTAGAAGCAAAATAGACTTTTGAAGAGGGATATAGAAGAGAGAGAACAGAGTCAGAGACAGAGAGAGAGAGAAAATAGCTTGGCTGCAGTAAGTTGTGTAACATAATTTTGTAATGGACCCAGCCAGAACATTTGTCTGATTTTCTTCACCTTCGTTTAGTAATATGTGGGTAGGCACAAAGGCATTGAATGGTGGGAATGATCCAAGTGTGAGACTTGGCTGACATCATAAGGGGGCTAGGAATTCAAGAGAAGAGGATAGTGTAGAGTTGAATTGGTTCACCATATGATTAATATGAGGACAAGAGGAGAGTGACTAGTACACAGGAGATGGCCAGGGAGAGAATTGAGGGGTCAAGGGATTGGAGATCATGGTGCAAACAAAGAGTAGGGTTTTGTAATGGAAGCCAGTTGATTATGGTCATATAAGAGGATTACAAAATTCTTGAACATGGAGGTGGCAACATTTGTGGGTAATGTTAAGATCAAGGGTATGACCATCTTTACATGTGACTGAGATAGGCTGGAGGAGTAGTTCATGGGAGGTGAGTAGGTTGAGTAACTGAGGGTGTTTAAGGGAGAATCAATATGTATGTTGAAATCCCCTTATATGAGGATAGGAGTTGGGGAGGAGAGAAAGGTTGTGAGTCATGGACTGAATTTATTGAGGAACAAGAGTGTCCTGGGGTCTATAAACAATAGCTACCTGTGTAGTGGATCTGAATAGTATGAACCTCATAGGAAAAGAGGTTGTTGAGTGAAGGAGGAGGAGGGTCCTCAAAGTGACTTTGGGGAGCAAGGAGCATTCCAACTCCTCCAACTCTATCAGTGAGCAGAGTTGTGAATGAGTGAAGGTTCAGCCAGTACTGAAAAGGGGGCCAAGGAGGTTGTGTCAACGGAAAGGAGGCAGGTTTCTGTAATAGCTAGTAGATGGAGGGAGCAAGAGAGGAAAAGATTTAGGATGAAGGGAAGTTTGTTGTATATGGGACAGTGGGCAGATGGCACAGTAGAAAGCCTGGATGGTATTTGGTTGGAACTTGGGGGTTGGACTGTTGAGGGGGATGGGAATGAAGAATCAGGTACTTAAGGGTGTTGAGTCAGGTTTGAATGATGATCTACAGGGGTTCAGAGTCACTGGGATGGGAAGTGTATGGGCAGGTGTAAGAATGTTCATCATTGCGTGGAAGGTACAACCCTCTCCTCTCTAAGGACAGGAGCAGCAGGGGAGGGAAGGCCTGAAATAAGAGGGGGTTTCTCTTTCCACCGGAGGTTCTCTACATCCCCGGTGGGAGATTGAACTGCCACAGATGGAAGTGCCTGGCAGGAGATGGAAGGGGAAAGATACTACCTCACCTGAGGAAACTGGCATAGGGGAAGAAAATCCATTCTATTGAAAGACATTTGTATCACTAATCATTGTAGCAATGCAAATTTAAACAACCTTGCAGTTCTGCCTCATATCCTCACATCAGTGGCAAAATGAACAAGAAGGAAAATATTCAATGCTGCAGGGTTTGGGGGAAAACAAGGGCACCTGTGAAGAAGTGCGGCCATTGTGGATAGTGATTTGGAGGTGTACCTCCAAAGCTCTAACTGGCTTTGTCTTTTGATTCAGTGGTACTACTACTAAGTCTGTTGCCACCTTGGTCGAATCTCTTGAATTTGTCTCTTTCCTCTGACAGTATTTCCACCCTGGTACAGACCCTCATCACTTCATACTTGGATTATTGCAATGGCTGCTGGGGGATCTGCCTTCCTTGAGTCTCTCCCTATTCAGGGGCCAAAACAATTTTTCCTAAAATGCATTTCTGACTGTGTCCTTCCTCTGTTCAGTAAAGTCCAATGTCACCTTCTATTGCCTCCAGGATCAAGTGCAAAGTACTCTGTTTGGCATTTGAAGCCCTTCAGAACCTGGTCCCCTCCTGCATCTCCACTCTTCTTACACCTCACTCTCCTTATTTACCTTGTGATCCAGTGACACTGGCCCTTTGGCTGTCTCTGGCATGAGATACTCTGTCATTTAACTGGACATTTTCACAGACATCCCTCAGCCCTGGGCTTCCCCCGCTGCTGCTCATCTCTACTTCCTGGGATCCTGGGCTTTCTTAACATCCCTGCTCAAATTTTACTTTCTTCAAGAAGCCTTTCCTAGCCCTCCTTCCTTGCCATGCTGTCCCTCTGTTGATCATCTCCCACTTAACCTGTCTCCTAAGTAGTTGTTTGCAAGATGTCTCACCCTTCAGACTAGAGCTCCTTGAGAGCAGGGACTGATTTATGCCGTTCTTTGTATCCTTGGTGCTTAATATAGTGCCTGGCCCAAAACAGACACTTATTAAATGCTTGTTGACTTGACATAAGAACAAACCACTATCTTGTTCCTTGCGCTTTATTTTTCTGTAGTGAAGAGGCTGCTTTTTGTAACTGAATGAGAGTATAGGGATGTAAAGTGTGGCTAGGTGGTACAGTGGATAGAACGCCGTGCCTGGGGGTAGGAAGACTCATCTTCCTGAGTTCAGATCCAGTCTCAGACACTTACTAGCTGTGCAACCTTGGACAAGTCACTGAACCTTGTTTTCCTGTTTCCTCTGGAAAATGAGCTGGAAAAGGAAATGACAAACCAGTATCTTTGCCAAGAAAATCCCAAATGGGGTAACGGAGAGTTGGACACTGCTGAAACAACAGATTGGGATGTCAATTCATTTTCTGTGAACTCCCTGAAACATTGTCACGATCATAGGGTCCTAGATTGAGAGCTGATGAGAACTTGGAGGCCACTGAGTCCAGACCTGCCATTTTATAGATAGGGAATGTGATGTGGAGAGTCAGGGCTTGCCCTGGACAGTTTAAATGGGATGAAGACCTGGATGCGCCTTCTCCTGTTCCCACCTGATTGTAACTTCTCCCAGTAGGTTTGTCTCTTTTGAAAGCTTTTGAGTCTATGTAGCTTGGAGATTGTTACTGTTTGGCAGGGTAAATTGACATCTATTAAATAATATTGTTCTTAAATTTGTTGTGGATCCATGTTCTATTCAGGTACTTCTGGGCTGCAACTCTCTCTGTCATGTTGCTTTGTTTCTGGGACAGTTTAATTTGTTGGATTCTTAAGGATACTTTGTGATTTGTATTTTTGTCTTTGGGTTTATAAAGCACAGTGATCTGGTGTATCATTCTCTCCATCCACATCTTTCTAGGTGACTGGTAGCTGCTGAATCTCAGCTTCCTGCTATTGCACCCCACTCTTGTCCATCATTTCACTGCCTAATCTGCCCTGATCAATAAAAACCGAGTCTCCCAGGATCACCTTTCTGTCATTTCTGCTGCCTGAGACCATGCACACCATCATAACACCCTCCGATCCTAGAAACAGGAGTGCTTGGCTCAGCTGCGTCACCGTGTTATTGGGTGAGCTCACGTGGATATCACCCGTGGAGCAACTTCTGATTCTTCTGTTGGGTTTTAGCCATTTCATAGGTTCTGTGCGGAAATAAGCTGCTTTCAGTTACATGCAACAGACCCACATAGCCGCTATCTGCCTTGACTTTGGAAGTCTGCTTGTTTCAAAAGCATTTTAGTGAAAATTTTTAACTGTTTATAGTGTCCTCTGAGAATGCCTGACCATCTCCTGTTTTATAGTAAGGGAGCGCTCAACTTGGCGGAGCTGCCGTGGGTAATTAGTCCTGCGCTTTATTAAAATCATATAGGTTTTGGTTTATTATTGTTATTAGTCGGGAATACCAAGACTAAAAAAGGAGCCTTGGCACACAGTTTTAACGACTCTCTTTTTAACAGCTTATAACCTTTTACTATGATGAGAGCATTGTTCAACATGGGGAAGTCTTTATTGCATGAATGAAGACAAAGCCTTGGTTACAGCTGGCTGCCAGGTTGACCACTTGTCTAGAAAACCACTGAAGAGTAGAGTGCTAGTGATAGACATGTCAGAAGGGCTCATTTTACTGAGGAAGGGGCCTAATTGATGGTTGGTGAAAAGCTTCTAGAGCTGATGGGCCCAGTTTTCTAGTATGGGGTGACTCTTGCTCTCTGTCAGGCCCCATGAAGGCCCACACTATTCTGGCCTTTGTGAAATTTGCATAGATGATTTTTCATGATATACAACCGCATTCTTGCTCCTAATTTAGACTTGGATTCCTGAACTAAATTTTCATTTTTGTGCTAAAAACAGAAACCTGAAAAACAACATCTGGCTGGTTGTCCTAGGTCTCCTTCTGCCAAGTTCTATATTCAAAGTATTCCAACCCAGTGTTCCCCAACTTCTGGTGGCCCTCAGTGTCCCTCTCTCCCTTTCAGAGAACTATAGATTTTTTGAGGTGGGACCTTCATGACCTCCCCCATTCCACATGTAACCTATTGAGGGAGAGAGAGAAGGGGAGAGAGACAGAGACAAAGGGAAAGAGACAGAGACAGGGAGAGAGAAATAGACAGAGAGCACATGCTAGCCAATGGTGCCTTCACCTTGAGGCAGGCACAGCACTGGGCCTGTGTGAAGAAGGCATAGCCAGGGGATGAGATGATTTCTATAGGAAATAAAATGTTGGCCAGTGTGGTTGATGTGGAGAAGGGGAGTAGTAGAAAGTCAGGGTTAACCCTTCAGATGCTTGGGGATGGCTCTCCTATCTGCCTTGCCTCTTCACTTTTCTAGGCTAGAGATGCCTAATGGATTTAAGCTCCCTCAAATGGCAGAGCCTGAAGCCCCTTTACTGCATCATTGCCCCTTGTGGGGTGCCCCAGACAGACTGGCCTGGGTCTGAACTCAGAAACTCTCACCTCCTTACTCTTAGTAGTCGCCTCTACTTCTCTCTGGGCAGCCCAAGACTTCATTCACCTCTTGGCTGCTTCATCACCTGGCTGACTCCTACTCATCTTGTGGTCCCCCCAGTCCCTAGAAGTTTCTCAGCAAACTGCTAATTAACCATCCTGATGAATAACATGGGGAGATGACCAAGAGGCCCACAGAGGTCTGGTCTGAGGGAAACCTTCCTAAGGAGTAGGACTGTCCTGGTGTGGGACGTGTTGCATCCAGAGGTTGTCCAGCCTGGTCTTGATCCCCACCCCTGGGAAGATGTGTGGTAGAGAGGCTTCTGGATTTGAGGCCTCTGAGGAGCCTGCCACCTCAGATTCTGTAACTTGGGGGTTATCTCAGGCCTGACAATGTGTTAGATGAGCAGTGACAGATGGAAGGTACCCAGAGGGGGGTCTCTAGGGTTGTGAAGAGTCTGGAAGCCATGTCCTGTGAGGAAGGATGGAGAGAACCTAGAGCAGGTGGCTCACCTTCATGGGAGTAGTGTCACAATTTCAAAACTCTTGGGTTATTGTTATGGAGAAGGGGTGCCATCCCTACTCTACTGGGCAGTAACACCAGGAGTGAGGAAAGGTGAGGGAGGAAAGATTTCTCCTTAACCCAAAGAACTTCCTTACAGAGAGAACCAGCAGTGGAAGTAGTGAGCTTCCCATCCCTGCTTCAGTGCCTGAGTGACTAAACAGACCATTTGTGTTTGGTGCAGGTTGAAGTGGATTGCTGAGGGCTTGTTTCATTCTCTTGTAACCCCAGTGCCCAGTGCCCGGCACACAGTGCCAGACTGATTTATTCATTGTGACTTCTGAGGTCATATATTTTGTGATTCTTGGAAGTTTTGCTATTATATATGTGAGGACTAAGTATGAAATAATAATGATAGTATATATATTGATAAATTCATATATAATTAATAATCTAATGGATCTGTGTTCTCATTACTCCTTGAGTTCTTGCCAGTGATGGACACATCAGTCTGTCACTGCCTGCCTGTCTTCGGTCAATTAATCGATAAGCATAGAGAAATAAGCCTGCTATTACCAGGTACTGTTAAGTTCTGGGGATACAAAGAGGCAAAAGACGGTTCCTTCCCTCAAGGAACTTGCAACTGAATGGGGAAACAACATGCAAACGCATGTATACAAAGCAAGCTCTTTGTATAGGTGGGATAGGTAGGAAATCACTGACAGAGGGAGGGCACTGGGATTAAGAGGGGTGGGGACAGCTTCCTGTAAAGGCTGGGATTTTAGTTGGGATTTACAGGAAGCCAGGGAGGTCAGTGGTCAGAGCAGAGGGGGAAGATTGTTCTAGGCATGGAGGACAGCTCTAGAGAATGCCCACAGCTGAAAGATGGAGGCCGGGCTCACTGGATGAAAGAGTCCGTGTTGGGGAGTTAGGTGTAAGAAGACTGGCCAGGGCAGAGAGGACCAGGTCAGAAAGGACTTTAAAGGTCAAAGAGCATTTTGTATCTGCTTCTGGAGGCAATAGGGAGCTGCAGGAGTTTATTGAGTAGGAGGGTGACCTAACCAGACCTGCATTATAGGAAAACCATGGTAGTGGCTGACTGGAGGATGTACCGGAGTGGGAGAGAACTGAGGCAGGTACCTGCTTCCATGTTCTCCCTAAAATTTTCTGCTGAGGTGCAGACTTCTTTCCTTTGTTTTAATCCATGAAACAAAGGAAAAACCCCCACCCTATTAATATTACCAAGCTTGTTCTGCTTCTGTTGTGTTGAATCCAGAAGTATTCATTCACATCTTGGTGTTTGCAGGCAATGACATTGGAACGGATGAAATCATCGCAGGGAATGTGAGCAAATTTGCTGCTATCCCGGCTGGCTATTATGGGCCTCCCAAGAAGGGCCACCTGATCTTTGATGCCTGTTTTGAGAGCGGTGAGTGCCCCACCCATTGCAGAGAGAATGGCCTTCCTCCTGGCCTTCCTCAAGTGATGTGCCATGTCGAACACTTTGATGTGTTCATGATGATCACCTTGATCCTTAGAAAAATTAGTGGAAAACAAATAATGGGCAAATGTTGAAAAATGGTGGCATAAATATGCCTTGATTGCCCACACCACCTTTCCCACTTACAGTGCTAGATTCTTGAGGTCCAGACTGATGCCATGAATGGCAAAGCATCTATTAAGCCCTGACTGTGCCAAGGCCCAGAGTAAGCCCTGAGAATATAGCTAGAAAAGGCAGATGGTCCCTGCTGTCAAGGAGCTCATTGTTACATGGGGAATATCAGCTTCAGGTCAAATGAAAAGTCCCTGATCATTGTGGTGCAGTGGCCTCTCCTTGAGTGTCATATCCACTAAGAGAACCGTATAGTTTCAGACTCTGAACTGTCTAAGGTGCCAAAGACCATGGTGGAGAGCATTTTCTTGTCTGGGTCTCAATAGGAGAGGTAGTAGGATTTAGACCAGGTCTCCATGGAGGCTCTTTCTTGGGAAGATGGCTGCTGTGTGCACTGAGCTGGAAGTGGCACCAGTGGTCTTGGGCAGTGGTGTCAAACTCAAATAAAAACAAAGCTGCCAAACCCTACTTGAAATCCTATGGTTGTGTGTTGACTTAGAAAACTACATATTAACATTATCTGTGTTCTATACCACTTTTATTTGTTTTGTTAAATATTTCCCAGTTACATTTGGAGAAGGCACATAGTTCATCACTTCTAGTCTAGGGGATGCTGCCACTTGTAGGGTTCTTGGATTTACCTGCTTGTTAGTGACAGTTGATGTTAGTTGTGGCAAGAAATGTAGGTTCCCCCCCCCAACCCACCTCCAAGGGAAAGAACTTTTCCCTTCCATGACAGCTGTGGGATCCAGGCTGGAAGCACACCTTGGTGGTCTGGAGAGGCCTTCTCTTCTGAAGGCTCTTGGCTTCATTCTGAGCTGCCCCCCTCAAGGTCTGTGGGGAGGCTCAAGCTATCTCCTGCCTCCAGGTAACTGACTGTTTCAGCTCAGCTGGCTTACCTGCTTAATAGGAAGCAGTCAATCACCTGTCTTGGTTTCCCCAGTGCTGAACATGGGCCATGCACATAGTGGGTACCTGTCAACATTGGTTACATTCAGTAGTTCTCAAAGACAGTACTGAACCGTGCTTTACCTGTACTTTTAGAAGGAAGAAGGAGGGGAACCTGGTAAAGGAGATGGAGAAGGCACTTCCAGAAGGTTGGAGGAAAACTTAAAGAATGAATTCTTATAGAAATGCTCAGAGGAGGGGAGATATCTAGAAGGGGAGGGGTCAGTGGCATCAGATGCTACTGAGAAATTTCCAAGAGCAGGGAGAGACAAGGCCCCTGGATTGGACCATGGTGTGTGTCTTTGTTCAGTCTTTTGCAACAGGTTCTCTCATCTGTGATGACAGAATCTGGCCCCATTCTCCTTTGACCACTCATGGTGTTTGGTTGTATTATTTGTCCTGTATTTTAGTTGTGTTGACGTCTTGTCTAGCTGACTCTGCAGTGCATCCATCATATCCATCCATCCATCCATCCATCCATCCATCCATCCATCCATCCATCCAACAATCCAACCTTGTGCTAGATATTGGAAATACAAAGACAAGAATGAGACAGTTCTTACCCTTAAAGAGCTAAGCTGCCAAGCCTGAATTTGAACTCAGGTCTTCCTGACTCCATGTCAAGAACTCTATTCACTCTGAACTAACTTTCTCCTCCAGCGTGATCAGACCCTCAGCCAATTTTACAAGGAATCTAATTTAGGTGAATTTTTGCTCGTTGTGTTCTACTCAAGTTTGTGTGGGAATAAATTCTTTGATTAGATTGCCTGAGACAGTGGACCATTTAGAAGTCAGTTACATAATCAAAGTTACACCTCCATGTCTTCATCAGAAAAGGTCTACTTCTCATTGTACTGTTCCTTCTTTGTTAATTGTTAACCAATCAGAGTTTATTGCCACCATCAGGTGCACCCATTCTTCCAAGGACAGATAAACGCATTTAAGAGTGCTACTGACATGTTTTATTAATAATATGCTAGCCTTATTAATAAAATGATTAATTACCCAGAAATTATATCTCTTGAACTTTTTAAACGTCATAGGTATACCTCTGCACATGGGATATGTTGATCCAGGAAGGGAGTGGCAAATCTGTGCTGCACTTGAGACAGGAGTGAACGGAAGGTGATCAAGCCCACTCCTTAACTGCTTTTCTTTAATATTAGGTCTGCAAATTTGGCCTTCTCTTTCTTCCTGTAGAATGTGGTTGCCCATGCTGTAGGCAGTCAGTGAATTAATCAGTAAGCATTAATTAAGCACTGAGTATGTGCCAGACAGTGCCAAGTGTTGTTAAGATCTGGAGGAAGAGGTCTCTAGGGCAGTCTCTTGCGCAGATCCCCTGCCTTCCTCTGGAGTTCAGCAATCACCTGTAATTCAGAAGCCCACAAAACCCACCTGGCTTCATATTTTGCTAGAGCACCTGGGCCTGCAGAATAATGGAGGCTAGACCTTAGGCTTCCCAGCAGCCTTCAATGCAGCTCTGACTTCTTGCAGGCAACTGATTGTTGGCTGTGCTGGTGGCAAAGAAAGACAGGGGCCTGGTTCTTGGCTTCCCTATGACTCTACCTCGCAGAGACCCTCAGGGCCTTTCCTAGGCCACCTCTCCTTCTGGATGGGCTGGGGTTTCCCCTTTCCCCTTTGGCCCATGGGGGAAGATGCTCCTTGAAGAGCCAGAGCTACTGGAGGACCTCAGAGACTGAGGATTGCTTGTGGTGCAGCTACGACTCAGATTTTTTCAGTCCACATTGGCCATCATCTTGTTCCTGTACCAGAAACTTGGCACCCTTGGCTTTGGTGGGTCTCTGAGTCTCTCTGCCTGAATTAGTCACTTTCCACACCATATCCATCCCCCCTCACCCTTTTCTGCTCTCTCCAATGAGGCAAGGGACTGACTTGGTTTATTTGTATCTGTATCCACAGTGCTTAGCCTTGAGCCTAGAACGAGCACTTCATACATGTCCCCTGTGTCCCACGTGGCCCTTGTGTCCTGAGTATCTGTTATATGCTAGGCTCTGAGGGTGCAGCACTGAGAAGGGGCATTGTCCTGGATTCCTAGAGGCTTACTCTAATGGAGGGGGTGTCCCACACCCCCTCTGCTGATTTGACTCACAAGCAGGCACATTTCTTAGTGCTTTAGGTCTTCAGAGAAATGTGGATGTGCCAGGGTGATCATTTCACTAATGAGGGTACTGAGGTCCAGAGGGAGTGAGCTCCTGATCCAGGTCATAAGCATTAGCTGGGACCCTGGGTCAGGTCCTCTTTGTGCCCACTCCCCACATGCTTCATATGTGAGAGGCAGAGAAGAATATGCGATGGGGCTTGCTAACGTCCTCCAGGAAGGAGTTATAGGAAATGGAAAAAATTATTTCAGATTTTTGCAGGGAAAATCTTTAAAGTGGAAACGCAAAATCCGTTAGATCAATTTATGATGCATGCATCTGTGAATTCTGGTTAAGCAGTACAGCAGATGCATAGGAATATTGCCTCAGGCTGAGTGGTGGGAGCTTGGTGGGGCAACTGTTCTTGAACCCCTAGCCCTTAGCAATGGATTTGGTGTATTCCTAGGCCACGAGGAAGTGGCAGGAGAATGGAGGTCCAAATCAATTGGTCAAGCACAGAAACTCATCGTTTTCATGTGAAATGAATGTGCCAAGAAATGAGCCCAGGAAATGAAGACGTGGGTTGGGGTTTGCTTCCAATTTCAAAATGATGAAATTACATTTTTCAACTTTTTACCAATAAAAACTATTTGTCCTTTTGAATGGAAAATATGCAATAGTGACCTATGCCTTTTTGGTGATGTACACCATTCAGATTGCCTTTTCATGGAAAGGGAGCATGTTCATTTTGAGTCTTGATTTAACACAGACAAGGTTGCAGAGAAGAGAAGCCACCCCCACACCTGTTCTCAGCCCCATCCCTGATAATGCAGTTTCTCTTCTGTATCAGCTCTGTGATGGAGGGAAAGATGTTTTGTGGGTGTTGTTAGCCCCACTTTAAAGAGGAGGACACTGAGGCTTGGTGTTCAAAAGTAGTGAGGGCAATGGCTAGAGCAAGCCTCAGAAATGTCTTGGCCACTGACTTTGACTTGACTGGGAAGCCCACGTGCCTGCTTCTGACTGGAACTTTTGGGTCCATTTATGTGGGGACCATTGTTAGGGTCCTCAGGAATGATACCTTTATGTGGAGAGGTATTCTTATTCTGGCAACAATGAAATCAGCAGTGAGCTCCCAGGGCTTCAAGCAAAGGCAGAAGGATTTCTGCGGAGGAAGGCAATCTTCCTCCAGGAGGAAGATGCTGGTCATTACCAAACTATACTACATTGTGGTATTTCACCCCTCTCCCACCTCCAGACATGCATGAAGGTCCCCCACGGCCCTCCATCTCCTGAGATCTCAGCTTCCCCACTTGTCAGCATATAGTCTTTGTGAATTTCTGTGGCTAAAGTGATCCTCAACGCCACATGGCTGCTCCTCCTCAGATGAACCTGCCTGTGTGGAGTGAGGCTGCTACTCAAAGCTTCTCCATTGGTTTGATCCTGCCAGAGCTTGCATGCCCCTGGGGAAGCCTTTGAGAACTCAGTTTCCCTTCCATGCCAGAGAGATGTCTAAGGAGGCTCTTAGTAGACCAGAAGGAGAAAAAGGAGGGGATGTGAGCTGAGGTCAGTCACCTGGCCTTCCTGGGGATGAGTTCTTCCAGCATACTAGCTCTAGGGAATCAGAGCCAGTCAGCTGGCATTTATGAGGTACGCAGTTCTGGGGATTCAGAGACAAAAGGAAATCCCCCCCTGCCCACTAAGACCCTACGTTCTATTGGAGGAGATATCATATACATACTTAGGAATATACAAGACACCAGCACAAAATGAGAACCTTTGTTGGGGCTGGAAGACTTTGTGTAGAGGGTGAAAGTGAAAGAAAGAAGGGATTCTAAGAGGCAAGGGTGGAGGTAGGGGCAGATAGTGCCCCAGGAGTAGGGGACAGCCAGTCATAGAGGAGCTGGAAAGGTGAGAGGAAGCCAGGCTGTCGGGAGCCATCCCTGACAAGCCCAGGTCTATGTCTTTGATATTAGAGGGAGCCACCAGAGCTGCCTCAGCCATGTAGTGATTGGTGACCTGAGCTAGAGGAAAAGCACTTGGTAGTCACATGGATGATGGGCTAGAGAAGGCAGACCCCATGAGAGGCCAAGGCAGCAATCCAGGTCTGAGCTGGTGAGGGCCTGAGCCTGGGGAGGAGGGAAGAGGACAGGAGTTCTATTTTAGACATGGGATTGGAGATGTCTAAGGACCAGTCATATGAAAAGCTACTAGGCAGTTAGTGATGTGAGATTGGATCTCAGGATAGGAGCTAAGCCTGGATGGATAACCGGGAGAATTGTTGCATTTGATCTTTTTCTAGTGACTTGGATAACAGCAGAGATGGCACACTTGTCAAATTTGCTGATGACATAGATCTGCAAGGGAGAGATAGCACACTGGATGCTACAGTCAGAATTCAGAAAGATCTTGAAAGGCTCTATCTAGAGCATGAGTTGAAATTACAAATGTACAAATATAGTGCCTTTCACTGGAGTAGAAAACATCAATTTCCCATATAGAAGATAGAAGAGAAGTGTGGCTCAGCAGCGGTTTGTCTAAAAAAAATGTTGAGAGGTTTTAATTGTCAGCATGAGTGAACAGCCAGAAAAAGCTAAGCTAGTCTTGGGTTGTATCAGGAGAAATGTAGTTTCCAGGAATAAGGAGGAGCCAGCATTCTTTGCCTTTTTCTTGTTAGGCCTCATTTGGATGATTGTGATCATTTCTGGTGCCATAGGTGAGCATGCTATCGAGAAAGCCAATAAGAACAGTTAGAAGTGGTGTGGCAAGCAGAGGGGGCTGGTCCTGCATGCCAGTGAGAGCTAGCCCAAAGGAGAACACAGGCCTGCTCTGTGGCCAAGAATCTCCAGAGAGTGAAATGGACCCAGACCTAGAGGATGGAGGAAGGGGCATTGGATTGTGACATCCCAGTTCTTCCCCTCACCATTTGGGTCATCTGAGGCTAGTCAATTTGTTTTCCTGGGTCTCAGTTTTCTCTTTTGTGAAATGAAGGGCTCGGTCTCCATGCCATATCAGGTCCAGATGAGCCTCACCTTTGGCTAATGCTGCCAAGGACCCTTTGTCTGCCTCAACCCCCCAGAGCTTTGCACAGACTGTACCTGGTACAGTGATGGAGGGAGCAGGCAGTGCCATTCTTTATCACTTACAGATTCATCCCAAGGAGTTTCCTTGGGAAATACCCCCTAAAGATGGCAGAACATACTGGTTTCAAACAAATGTGTTGGGTGTAACATTGCATAGGGCAGATCCAATTTCCACATTGTGAAACAAATGCTCACCCCATATGTACTAATGAATGTCTTCTCAATATGTGGCTTTTGTTCCTTTCATATAGACAAAATGTGAAGGGCAGAATGTTTTTCGATCTTGATTGATTTTTTTGTAACTATTTTCAAGAAGACAGCAGCATGTACATTGCAGGTAACAGTTTGAGTTCATTAAATATGTCTGGGTTCTAACCTGTGCTGGTATCGGGCATATAAAAATAGAGACAGCTGCCCTCCCGGAACTTGCAATGTAAGGAGAAAGGGAGCATCCAGTGTGCAAGCTACAGAACAGTGGGAAGATGCCAGGGAGAGTCCCTTGCCCAGAGTCATGCTGTCTGATGGGACAGAGCTCACTGTCAGCAGGACGAAGATCACTGTCAGTGGAGGAGACTAGGGGTGGCTTCAGGCTGGAGGAAGCCACTGAGCTGACCTGAAGGAAGGAATGGAAAAGAAATGGGCAGGGCGCTCCTTCTTAAAAGGATTTCATAGGGAGCCCAAGTGATCGGTAGTACCAGAAGCACCAACTGGAGCCATGAAGATGGAGAAGCCAGAAGTTGAGCACTCCTCCCCACTCAGTTTCTCCATACAGAGCTATAAGAATATCCCACACTAAGTACTGCTCCATCACTCCAAGAAAAAAATGAATATTAAGTCATTTTTCCAGTCCAAGGCATCATAGGGAGTTGGACCTAGAGGTCTGTGGACACTAGGAACAAGATCTGCCCAGAAGCAGCCATGCTGATCATTCCAGTACAGGGAAGGGTTGTATATCAGGGCTGGGAGAGAACTTGATCTAGCAAATAGGGGGTCCTGACTTTTGCCTTCCACCCCAATGATATCACTGGGTGGCAGAATTATAGCTCTCACCTGGTTATCCCCCTGCAACTAGACATTTCTCTGGGCTAGACATTGGAAGGGAGACCCTGCTTTGTACCTGAGCCTTGTGCCATACCACTGCTAGTGTGGCTGGCTTCTGAATGTCCTCCTTTCTTCATGTTCTGTTAAGGACCTTCCTAGTTGGGAATACCTTTGCTGCATGTAGGTCCCTTTCTTACTCCTCCCTGGCTCTGTGACTCTGGACTATGAAGTAGGCTACAAAGCTGCTACGTGTCACCTGTCCCTATCACAGTGTCCATATGTGGGTCTGGGGGTGCCCCAAAGGACTTCCTAGGTCAAGACTTAGCGCACAGCCTTTCCTGGCATACTGGAGTGTTCCCCATACAGTGTGCCTTGTGTTTCTGTTCTATGTCTCCAGCCTGTCCAGATGTTTGTCTGCACCCAGTTACTGCCCAACAATTTTCTAGTTTTCCCAATAGCTTTTATTGAATAATGCATTCTTGCCCACTTTCTGGAATCTTTTATCAAATGCATAGTTGTACTTATTTGCTTCTGTCATATTGTGTACTTGATCAATTCCACTGATCAACTTCTCTGTTTCTTAGCCAGTAACAATTACGTCTTTGTAGTCTATATAGGGATCTGGCACTGCTCGTCCTCTTCCTTAGCATTTTTTGAATGATTCTCTTGATATTCTTGACTTTTTGTTCTTTCAGATGAATTTTATAATTTTTTCCTGCTCTATGAAGTAATCCTTTGATAGTTCTGTATGGAACTGAGTAAGTAAATTAATTTAAGTAATATTATATTTTTATTATATTGGCTTGGCCTAAGCATGAGCAGTTATTTAGATCAGTATTTAAGTGAAGAGGATTTTGCACTTGTGTTCATATAGTTCCTCTGTGTCTTGACAGGTAGACTTCCAAGTAGTTTCTACTGTCTGTAGTTATTTTCAATGGAATTTTTCTTTCTCTCTCTTCAAGCTGGATTTTGTTGGCAATTTATAGAAACCCTGATGAATTTTGTGAGTTTATTTTATATCTTGCAAATTTGCTGAAGTTGTTAATTTTTTAAAAATTGACTATGTATTTTTCTCTCTAACGTTATCTAAACCATCATATCATCGATAAAAGGTAATTGTTTCATTTCTGGCAGCCAAGATAGCAGAACGATCTGTAAATGCTACCCTCCTCCCCTTGTTGACCTTGAAAAACCCAGAAACTATTTCTCCAGGAAAAATCCTGGAACAGTGGCATCAACCAAAGGAATAAACAGTCTCTTAGTCCATAAGGATAGGAAAATTGCAGAGGGGGGGTCCCTCTTGCTGTTGCTGAAGGGGACCAGTGTAGGATTACAGCTGTCCCAAACAGCCTCACCTCAGCAAACCAGGAGATGATCCTGAGCCCCAGAGGGTGGAGCCTGTAATCACCAACACCAGACCCCAGGTGTGCTTGCACAGCCAGGGGAATTGGGAAGACGCTAGTGCAGATGTAGTTCACCAACCACTGAGCTTGCTTATGCTGTAGATCAGGAGAGGAGATGTCCTGTGGCCAGACCACCCTTCCCCACATTTAGCACAGTGGGTTCCAGGATAACTCCAGGGAAATTCAGAAAGACTTCACTTGGCCTCTGCTTTGGCACACCAGCCAGCTCATCACTAGGCAAGCTGCAGCATTTTAAAAGAAATGAAAGAAACAGAGGTCACAGTACACAAAGCCATCACGTTCTAAGCATAAGAACCATGGGACAGAGTCCCCTGTGCCTGAGAAGCAGAGATGCACTTTAAACGCCAGGAAAAGGGTGATCATCATGAGCAAGAAGCAAACCAGAAAAGACCATAAAATCTTTCTATGGGGACAAGGGCCATGTGAAACTTAGAAAGGGAATATGAACTAGTAGTCTCAAGCCCAAAGAGCATTTTGGAAGAGCTCAAGAAGGATTTTAAAAGTCAAATTAGAGAAGTAGAAGAAAAATTAGCCAATGATTTTAAAAATATGAAAAAAGAAATCATGGAAGAATTTAAAAGGAAAAATGGACAAATGGAAAAGGAAGCACAAAACCTACCAGGGAAAATTGTACAAATGGAAAAGGAAGTACAAAAGCAAACTGGAGAAAATAACTCCTTAAAAGGAACAATTGGTCAGATGGAAAAGGAGATGCAAAAGTTAACTGAAGAAAACAATCTATTAAAAATTAGAATTGGGCAAGTAGAAGCTAATGACTCTATGACACATCAAGAATCAGTCAAACAGAATCTAAAGAATGAAAAAAATAGAAGAAAATGTTTTTAATAAGAATGTATATCTAGAGAGGAGTGGAGCCAAGATGGCAGAGTGAGAGCAACTACTCACCTAAGCTCTTAGACAAACTCCTTCAGATACCTCCAAAAAGAGAATCTGACCAAATTTTGGAAGTGCAGAATCCAATAAGAGACAGACTGTGGCAGATTCACATACCAGGACAGACTGGAAGGTCAACAGGAAGGATCTGTTCTGCGGGGGTGGAGGAGCATACAGCACACAGCACAGTGTGTCCCTGCTATGGCAGGGCCAAGCAGGAAAGCCCCGGGGCGATCTGAGGCAGTGGCAGCACAGTGCAATAGCAGGCCAGGATGGGAGTCAGCAGAGTCGAGCGAGTAAGAGCTGTGGTGCCCCAGGTATCTGTAGCAGCTGCTCCTGAAACTGTCAGCCTGCAGACTGAATGTCTGTAAGTCACCTACTTGAACTTCCAAGAGTCAAAATGGCAGAGTGATTAGTAAATGCTCTCTCTTCCTCCCCTTGTTGACTTTGAAATAACAATATAATATTTCCCTGGATAAAACCTGGATCAGTGGGGTCAGCAGAAGGGGCAAATAGTCTCGTAGCACATGAGGCTGGAAAAATCACTAAGGAGGATCCCTCTTGCTGTGGTAGAGGACTGGAGCTGTCCCAGACAGCCCCATCTCATTGAACCAGGGGAAATTCAGAGCTCCAGTGGGCTGGATCCTCGCAACACCAACATCAGGACCCCAGGCGTGCCTCAGCACTCCAGGGGAAACAGAAATACAATGGGGCAGCCAGGATCACCAACCCCTGAGCTTACCTTTGCTCTAGCTCAGCTGAGGAGATCTCTGGTGACCAGACCACCCCTTCTCCACACTTAACAAACTAGCTCCAGGGCTAATCCAGGGAAACACAATAAGGACTTTAAGGTACCCTCTGCTTTCTCACACCAGCCAGCTCAGCACTAGGTTCTTTAGCTTCTAGCTGAAAGAACCAGAGGCCACAATACGCAAAGTCTCATCATCATGAGTAAGAAGCAAAGCAGGAAGGAAAAGACCATAGAATCTTTCTATGGGGACAAGGACCAAAACACAAATACCAAAGAGATCAGTATTGAGACTACACTCCCACCTGAAACTTCAGAAGGTACTATGAACTGGTCACATGCACAAAGAGCACTCTTGGAAGAGCTGAAGAAGGAAATAGAAGAAAAACTGCCCAAGAATTTTAAAAGTATGAAAAAAGAATTCACTGAAGAGAACAGCTCTTTAAAAAGGAAAATTGAACAAATGAAAAAGGAAGTACAAAAACTAACTGGAGAAAATAATTTTTTGAAAGGAATAATTGGATAGATGGAAAAGGAGGTGCAAAAGTTAACTGAAGAAAGCAATTTGATAAAAATTAGAATTGGTAAAGTAGAACCTAATGACTCTATGAGACATCAAGAAGCAGTCAAACAAAATCTAAAGGAATGAAAAGATAGAAGAAAATGTAAAATATTTAATTGGAAAAACAACTGACCTGGAAAATAGATCTAGGAAAGAAAATTTAAGAGTTATTGGCTTACCAGAAGGTCATGATGAAAAAAGGGAGCCTAGACAATATCTTCCACGAAATCATCAGGGAAAACTGCACAGAAATGCTAGATCCAGAGGGCAAAATAGTCATCAAAAGAATCCACCATTCACTTCCTGAAAGGGATCCCAAACTAAAAACACCAAGAAATATTGTTGTCAAATTCCAGAACTATCAAGTGAAGAAGAAAATACTACAGGAAGCCAGAAAGAAACCATTCAAATATCAAGGAGCTACAGTCAGGATCACACAGGACCTTGCAGCTTCTACATTAAAAGATCAAAGGAATTGGAATATGATATTCTGTAAGGCAAAGGAGCTGGGACTACAACCAAGGATCAATTACTCAGAAAAGTTCAGCATAACATTTCAGGCAGGGAGATGGGAATTCAATGAAATAAGAGATTTCCACACCTTCCTGATAAAAAAGGCCAGAACTCAATAGAAAATTCAATTATCAAATACAGGGCTGAAAAGAGGCATAAAAAGGTAAACGGGAAAAGAAAAACTTGTCACTCAATATGGGCAAACTGTTTACCTCCCTATAAGGGAAGATGATACTTGTTAATCTTAAGAATTGTATATCTATTATGAAATATAAAAGGGATGTGCATAGTTAGGGGGAACGGGTATAAAGTAAATGATGTGATGATAAAAATATGATTTAAGGGTGAGAAGGAATTGTAATAGGAGATGTGAAAAGGAGGAAGCATACATCACAGGAAGAAGTACAAAATTATATTATAGTAGAGGGAAAGAGGGGAGGGAGATGAGCATTGTTTGAGAGGTACTCTCATCTGATTTGGTTCAAGGAGGGAACAACAAACATAAGTATATAAATCTAACTAGTTCTATAGGCAGTAGGAGGGGAAGGGGGAAAGAAAAGGGAGGGAAGAAGTTGTAAGAGTAAAGGAGGGTAAAAGGGAAGGGGGCTGAAAGAAGGAAGGGGAGACTGTGGGAGGTTGTGGTGAAGAATGTATTGTAGGCAGGGGCGGAGCCAAGATGGAGGAGTGAGAGCAACAACTCACCTAAGCTCTTGGACAAACTCCTCCAGGTGCCTCTGAAAGGAGAATCTGACCAAATTTTGGAGGTGCGGAATCGAGTGGGAGACAGACGGTGACGGATTCGGAGCTCAGGTTGGACTGGAAGGTCCACGGGAAGGATCTGTTCCGCGGGGGTGAGCCCACAGTGCACAGCGCAGCGCGGCCAGCGCAGCGGAGCAGAAGAGATCCGAGAAACCTGAGTGGCGGGCAGAACCAGAGGAGTGGCACCCAGGGCAGGAGACAAGCCAAACCGAGTCAGTGAGAGCCGCCGGGCGCCAGATATCAGCGCAGCCGCTCCTGAGACCTTCAGCCCAAAAAGCAAACTTCGGTAAGTCACCTACTTGAACTTCCGGGAGCCAGGATGGCAGAGTGATCAGTAAATGCTCTCTCTCCATCCCCTTGTTGACCGTGAAAGAACCATAAAATATTTCCTCAGAAAAATCCCAGATCAGTAGAAATAGAAGAAGGAGACCAATAGTCTCATAACACCTGAGACGAGGAAAATAGCTAAGGGGGATTCCTCCTATGGTGGCAGAGGCAAACCGGAAGGACAGAGGACCCAGGGCAGAGAAAACTCGCACTAGGACCCAGGCAAGCCTCAGTGCCAGGAGAGGAGCCCCAGGAGGGGTGGGAACACGCATTAGCATCCAGGCGTGCCTCAGCTGTCCAGGGGAATCAGAAAGACAATAGGGCAGCTGGGATTACCAGCCCCTGAGAGTGCCTTTGCCTTAGTTCAGCTGAGGAGATCTCCTGTGACCAGACCATTCCTCCCCCACACTTAACAAGCTAAACCCAGGGCTGATCAGGGAAACACCAAACAAAAACCTGCTTTTAGCTTTTTCACACATCAGCTCAGCAAAAAGTTCTCTAGCTTCTGACTGAAAGAACCAGAAGCCACAACACTCAAATCAACATCATGAACAGGAAAAAGAAGAGGGCTGAAAGAACCATAGAATCTTTCTATGGGGATAAGGACCAAAACACAAACCCCAAAGAGGTCACAGCTGAGACTGTACTTCCATCTGAAACTTCAGAAGGGACTATGAACTACTCGCAAGTACAAGCAGCTCTCCTGGAACAGCTGAAGAAGGAAATAGAAGATAAACTGGCCAATGATTTTAAAATTATTAAGAAAGAATTCACTGATGAGAACATCTCCTTGAAAAGGAAAATTGAACAAATGGAAAAAGAAGTTCAAAAATTAACTGGAGAAAATAGCTTCTTAAAAGGAAAAATTGGGCAGATGGAAAAGTATATACAAGAATGTATTGTAGGACCTATATAAGATTGCATGCTGTCTTGGGGAGGGAGAGGGCTTAGAGGGGAAGGGAGGGAGAAAAATCTAAGATCTATGGAAGTGATTGTAGAAAACTGAAAACAAATAAATCAATTAAAAAATAGAAAAATAAAAAATCCTAAAAAAAGGTAATAGTTTCATTACCTCATTGCCTATGTTTATTCTTTCCATATGATTGTCTCTTCTTACCTCAGTAGTTAGCATTTGTAATACAATATTGAATAGTAATAATGATAATGGAAATTCTTCCTTCACCCCTGATCTTATTGGAAAGATTTCGATCTTATTCCTATTCAGATAATTCTAACTCTTGATTTTAAATAGATTTGTTCCTCTCCATGGAAATCTTTAGTATTTTAAATTTCAATTTATTCCTGTATTTTCTAGTATTTTTGAACTTTAATGGGTATTTTATTTTGTCAAAAGCTTTTCCTGCATTGAAATAATCTTATGATTTTGTTGTTTTTGTTATTGATGTGGTCAACTACACTTATAGTTTTCGTAATATTGAACCAACCTTGCATACCTGGTGATAGTGTATAATCTTCCTGATATATTGCTGTAGTCTCTTAATTAATATTTAATTTAAAAATTTTCGTCAATATTCGTTAGGGATCTTGGTCTATAGTTTCCTTTTTTAGTTTTGACTCTCATTAGTAGAGGTATCAAGACTTTATTTGTGTCATAGAAAGAATTTGGTAGGACCATTTCTTTATTTTTTCCAGAGAGTTTATGTAGTATTGGAATTAATTGTTCTTTAAATGTTTTATAGAAATTGCTTGTAAATCTATCTGGTGGTTGTAGTTTTTTCTTTAGAAGTCCATCTATGACTTGTTTAGTTGCTTTTTCCTAGGATCATTGTATGTGTTCTCTTTCCTGTTCTATTAATCTAGGCAATTTATACTTTTGTGAATGTTTCTCCACTTCATTTAGATTTTCCATTTTATTGACATATAATTGGGTGCAGTAGCTCCAAATAATTGTTTTTATATCTTCCTCATTAGTTCTTACTGCACATTTTTTTTCAGTTTTGATACTGTAATTTGGTTTTCCTTTTTTAAAAATCAACTAACTAATGGTTTATTTATTTTTAATTTTTTCAAAACAGTCATTCCTAGTTTTACTTACTAATTCAGTTTTTTCTTTCAATTTTTTAAATTTCTCTTTTGATTTTTCAGTATTGTCATTCTGTAGTTCATTTGGGGTTTTTAGTTTACTGGTTTTTTAGTTTTCTTTAGTTGCATGCCCAATTCATTGATCTACTTTTTCTCTTATTGATGAAGCAGTTTAGATATATTGTTTCCTTTAAGTACTACTTTGACTGCATCCCACACATTTTGCTATGTTGTCGCATTGTTTTTACGATATTTAATGAAATTATTGATCATTTCTATAATTTGTACTTTGAACCACCCATTCTTTCAGATTGTTTAGTTTCCAATTAATTTTTAATCTTTGCTTCAAAAGCTTTTTATTGAATGTCATTTTTATTGCATTGTATCATTGCAATGCATTGAATATTTCTGCTTATGTACATTTGTGAAGTCTTTATGCTCTAATACGTGGTGAATTTTTGTGAAGTTGTCACACACAGTTGAAAAATAAATACATTCTTTCCTTTTCCCATTCAATATCTATCATATCTATTTTTTTTCTAAAATTCTATTCAGATCTTAACTCCTTTCTTGTTTTTTTTTTTTTGGTTTGATTTATCTAGGTCTGAGAGGGGTAAATTGAGGTCCCCTTCTTGTATAGTTTTGCTTCTTAATTCTTTCTATAATCCATTTCACTTTTAAGTATCTAGACACTTTCAGTGCATATATGTTTAATATTGATATTAGTTCATTGTCTTTGATACTTTTCAGAAAAATGTAATTTACCTGTTTTTCTCTTAATTTGGTCTATTTTTGCTTTTTGTTTTTGTTTTTGTTTACCCCTGTCTTTTTTATTTCAGGTGAAATATAAATTTCTGAATCTAATAAAGATTCTGCTGAAACCCCTTATTTTAACACTGTGGGGATCTTTTTCTTAACTGTTTCTCTTTGGAACATCAACCCTGGGGGGCGGAGCCAAGATGGCGGAGTAGAAGGACACACGTTGACGAGCTCCGAAACCAAAGCCCATAGAATTAATGTAAAAAGAGTCCCCCATAGCTTCTGGGAACATCAACCCTGATAGTCTTCCCCTCCCAGCTTGACTTTTTCTTCTTTTTTTCTAATTAAAGGGGCCATCCCTTGACTCCCTTCCTGAAGAGGTCTATTCACTTGAATGGCTATTACCTCATTCTAAGTTAGTATCCGAAAAGACCTAAAAGAGCCAGGGTCTCCCATTACATCCTGGGCCATCCTGATGAATATCTGGCCACTGAACTGAGATGACACAGGAGAGACTGGTGACCTTGCACAGCCCTCCCTCACTCAAATCAAAGTCAACTACAAATCTTGTCATTTCCATGATGTCGTGGTCCTCTTTGCAAATGAAAGACAAACACAACCTTCTAAACAGTATGCTGTTGGATTCTGGTTTCTCATTTATTCTGTAATTCTCTTCTGTTTTGTGGGTGAGTTTGTCTTATTCCTGTTCACAGTTATCATTGCTGTGTACTTCCTGACATGTTAATCTCTTAAATTTTTCTCTCTGCCCCCCAACACAATAGTTTCTTTTGCTTCTAATACCTACCTTAATCTTCTTTCCCTTTCATTCCCCCTCCCCTTTTCCCTTAACATCTTTTTCTCCTATTTCCTTTTTGAGTAAGATGTATTTTTGTACCCATCTCTTTTGTGGGTGTGCTTATGTATTCTTACCTCCTCTAATCAGTTCGGATGAAAGCAAGATTTCAATATTACTCACCTTCTCTGCTGCCACTCCTTGTTGTATCAACTCCTCTTTGTGTACCTCATTTATGTCAGATCATTTTTGCTATTCTTCTTCTGCCTTCTGGTTTGTTGTTCCTTTTCCCTGCCCTTTCCATTCTTTTGAGATTTTCAGAACATAACAGTCATTTCCAGACCCTCTGTTTAATTCGGCTCCCTCTGTGGTCCCTGAATCCATTGGAGAAGGAAATGGCTAACCAGTATCTTTGCCAAGAAAACCCCGTGGACACTAATGGTGTGCTATGGTTCATGGAGGTCACAAAGAATTGGACATGACTGAATGACTGAACAACATGGCCCCTGATGATAGAGTTTTTAAATCTAGGTGTATCGTCTCTCCATATTAGAATGTACAGTCTAACCTTGTTTAGTCCCTTATGATTTCTCACTTATGCTTTCCTTTTGTATGTATTCTTGACTTCTGTGTTTGTACAGGTATACTTCATTTTATTGTACTTCACAGATACTGTGTTTTTTATAAGTTGAAGGTTTGTGATAATCTTGCATTTAGCAAGTCTATCAGCACCATTTTTTTCCCCAACTGCACATGCTCACATTTTGTCTCTGTATTATATTTTGGTAATTCTCACAAAATTTTATTGTATCTATTATAGTGATCAGTGATCATTGATGTTACTATTGTAATTTTGGGGGCACCATAAACTGTGACCATGTAAGATGGTGAACGTAATCGATAAATGTTTGTGTGTTGTGGCTGGTCCATTGACTGGTCATTCCCCCATCTTTCTCCCTCTCCTCTTGTTTTCACGTGGCCTCCCTATTCCCTGAGATACAACAATATTGAAATTAGGCCAATGAGTGACCCTATAATGGCCTCTAAGTGTTTAAGTGAAAGGAAGAATCAATTAAGGCAGCAAACTTCATTGCTGTCTTATTTTAAGAAACTACCACAGCCACCCCAACCCTGAGCAGCCACCACCCCGATCCACTAATAACCATAAATACAGAGGCAAGACCCTCCACCACCCAGAAGATTATGACTATCTGAATACTTAGATGATGTTTAGCATTTTTGAGCAATAAAGTACTTTTTAATTAAGGTATATACATTGTTAGCTTAGACATAATACTATTGCATTTTTAATAGACCACAGTATAGTATAAACATAGCTTTTATATGCACTGGGAAACTAAAACATTTGTGTGACCCACTTTATTGTGATATTCATTTTATTGAAGTGGTCTGAGCCTGTTAGTTATTCCTATTTATCTAATTTTCTTTCTAACTTTAGTCTTTTAAACAGGAATATTTGGAAGTTCTCTATTTCGTGAAAAATTCTTTTTTTTCTTCTATATTATTATATTCAGTTTTGTTGGGTAGCTTATTTTTGGTTATAAGCCTAGATATTTTGCCTTTTGGAATATCATATCCCAAGTTCTCTGCTCCTTTGTAGTTCTTACTGATAAATCTTACATGATCTTGATTGTTTCTCCTCAGTACTTGAATTCTTTCTTTCCGACTGCTTGCAATATTTTTTCCTTGACTTAGGAATTCTATGTTTTGGCTATAATATTCCTGGAAGTTTTCATTTTGGGGCTTCTATTCTATCTGGAGATGATTAGTGGTTTCTTTCAATTTCTCCTGTGTCTTCTACGGAGTTTTCTTTTAACTTGAGATATATCTTGACCCTTTTTTTTGTCCTTGACTTTCAGGTAGCTCAGTGATTTTCATATTTTCTCTCTTCTATTGGTTTTCCTGTTCAGTTGTTTTTTCCTATGAGATATTTCTCATTTTCTTCTATTTTTTTCAATTTTGCCTTTGTTTTGTTTTATTATTTCTTGATTTCTCCTGGAATCAATAGCTTTCATTTGATCAATTCCAATTTTCAAGGAGTTATTTTTTTTGAGCAAGGTTTTGTTACTCTTTTGCTATTAATTCTCTTTTCGTATCTTTCTTCCCTAACTCTTGCTTCTTTTCCCATTTTTTCCTATATTGCTCTCATTTTGTTTTAAAATCATTTTTAGCTCTTTAAAAAAATTCTTGCTTTATTGGTTCTAGGAATTTTTATTGGACTTGTTTCCAAGCTGCATTTTCTTTGAGGCTTTGCTTGTAAGTTGTGTTTGCATAATTCTCTGTGTCTATCTCTTTGTCTTTGAGAGGTTCTTTGTAGCAAAATAGCTCTTTATGTCCAGGTTCTTTTTTTGTTTGTTCATTCTTCTAGCCTCCTTCTTGTCTTTGGAGTTTATGTTAGTGTAGGGCTCTGCATACTTCTGCCAGGATGGGGGGGCAGGTATGTCTGGTCTGAACTTCTGTCCTTTTATATCCTTGTGATGTTTTCACAACTCTAACTGGGGCCTGCAGATGTTCAGTGCTCCCAAAGAGATGTGATCTGGGAGGATGCCTATTCACTACCTTCTTAGACTGAGCTTTGCAAGTTACTGACCCAGAGTTGGATCTTCTGGATTGTCTCTGGTTGGTAGCTCCATTGGGGGTTTAGGATCCTGTGTGCTGCTGCCAGGGGCAGAGACACATCTGCCCTTTTGGACTTCTTCCCTGCTCACTACATGGCTGTGGCCAAAGCTCCTACCTGTCCTCTCCTTCCTGGGCCTGGGCAGCAGGTGACAGAGCTGCCCAATGGTACCTGGCCTGCACCATCTGCTTGCTCAGCTCTGCTGCCCTGCCTCAGCCCCTTTTAGGCTCCACACTGTACCCACTCCTGGCCACCCCCCAGGCCTTTCTGTTCTTCTTCCAATCTTCCTGAACTGCACATCTAGCTTCCCCATCTGTTGTGATTTCTTGAGCCGAATTTGCTGGGGTGCATTTTCTAGATTTTTGTTGAGGAGGGGTGTGTGTGGGGGAAGGGAAAAGACTCCAGTGCTGTCTCTCACTCTGCCCCCTCCCCTCAATCCTTCCCTCTGGGATTGTTTTACCATGAGTCTTCAGAATTATAGTATTTGAAGATTGTTACCATGTTCCTTCTTTGTCTTTTCTCTTGCAGACTCACTGTTCCTCAGTTACTTCCTTTCTTTTTCTTCTTATTACTTTGTATTTTGGTTATTACACAGTTCATGAGGGCAGGGACCTTGTGTTGCTCATTCGCCCACCATGCCTTGTCTACAATGGGTATTTTGTGGATGGCTGAATGAATAAGTCTGGTTCAGTCTGTATGAGATTCTGGGAGCCTTTAGAGTAGAGCAAAGAGGTACTTCCATGTTTATTCAGCATTTTGTGGATCAGGAGTGATGTGGATGTTTAGTATCAAGCTCTATACCTTTTTTAACAAGCATATCCTGAAAATCCTCTGGCTCAGTTGAGTTCAATTTACCATTTGCAGAGCATCAATGGTTATTTTCCAGAGGTATAAAATTTATCACCAGCATTGTCATTTTCAAAATAACCATCAGCAGAAGCAGTTTGCAAATTTAAACAGACTGAAAATAAAAAAAGAAATTAGAATTTGCTATTTGGTTCTGGCTAGTAGCTTATCACAGTGTGGGCTCGGACACATCTTTTTAGAAAGAGTTTCTCTTTGAGACAAGTAAAGACAGAATCTGTGGGAAATCAACAACCGTCTCAAGCTGAAGCATATGTGAGCAAGGCAGGATTGTAACCCTTGTTTTTTCTATCCCACCTTAGGAGTTTAGGGTGTGGCTTTATCTCTTGGCATTATAGAATCAAAGAGTAAGAAGGGACTCAGAGACATCGTTAATCCCTTCCAGAATATCCCTGACCAGTGGTCATCCAGTCTGGGCTTGATGATGTTCCATGGTGGGGGAACCTCCTTCCACCTTGGCGGGTAACCCAGTCCACTGCTGCATAACTAGGATGGTCAGAAAGCTTTTCTTATCCTTAGGCCTCCGTGACTTGACCTTAGGGGCCACCAGACACAGGTGATCCCTCTTCCATAAGACAGCCCCTCCCCAAATATTTAAGGGATGTCCCTAAATATTTAATCTGAGGTCTCCAAATCTTTGCTTCCTGTTGATAGAGGATTGCTAATGTGTCATAAAGACATGCTGTGATTCACAGATGTGAAACAGGTACATTCTAATGGTTTGTGAGATCCTCATAGCATTATATGGAACAGAGCTGGGGCCACAAAGACCTCCAGAGCTGTATCTTTGTATTTCCCCTGTTCTGCCAGGAGGCCAATAATGTGGGGCAGGGGTGATATGCAGAGGAGATGGTGTGCTTGACCTCTTCTCGGTCTCCTTTGCAGGGTGGTCACCCTTCTTCTGCCTTGGGCCTGTTAGGAATGTTCTGGGAAGGGGCAGGACCAGCAGCAACCGCTTATGTGCTTCCAGAAGACCCTGTATGACTTGGAAAATTGCTATAAGGGTGGAAGTTTCTCTGACCCAGTGCTGGGCACAGTGAAAACCTGGGGAAGGAGGCCTTATGGTTGTTTATGTTGGCAGCTTTCCACATAGAGGGAATGTATTGTATAATACAAAGAGTGAAGAATTGAGAATCAGAGGAGCTAGGTTCAAATAGCTTTGTGATCTTGGGCAATCAATCAGTCAGTCAAGTAGCAGGCTTATTAAGTGCCTACTGTGTGCAAATCATTTACCTTCCCCGGGCCTCAGTTTCCCTATCTGACAAACGAGGAGGTTGCTGGCTCCTTGGGTGGCAGAGGGCCTGCCAGAGGCTTTTCTCCCTGGCCCTTGTTGTCGCTCCCCAGGGAGAAGCAGCAGGAGCAGGGAGTAATTAAACGTTGCTCCCAGAAATGCCACGAGGGCTTACTGAACATGAGTAACTGGTGCCAGCAGGCCGCAGTGGAGTCAGCATTTTCACTGCAGATGCTTAAAGCGATCTGAGCCCCAACATTTGGGTGCCCCCTCTTCAGAGGCTGCTGCCACTGCCACTTTGTCTGCCCCAGTGGAGGCTCAGGAGAGGACAGCTCCAGGCAGAGATGAATGGGGCAGCCAGCCCCGAGCGACATCAGCTCACATATATGACATTACTCAGATGTCTCCCACTCCGGAAAAGGCCTGTGAATGATTTATGGAATTGACATTAATCTCCTTCCCGTAAATGCATTATGAAAGTTACACGGGAAATTGATGTTCCTGCTCTGATGCCAAATGAATTTCTTTCTTGCTGCATCAGCTTCACAAACGAGGCTCAGTGCTGACCTTCAAGGCCTCTAAAGAGGGGGCAGGGTGGGGTGGGAGAGACTTCACAGGGGGCCCTGGGGAGCTTCCCACAGCCTGCGTCCCCTGGAAGACTATACCCTCTTATTCCAGCAACATTCCCCATTTCTCTAAAGCTTTAAGGTTTGCAAAGTGCTTGTCTCTGAACATGGGGAGACAGATTGGTGCCATGGAGAGAATGCTGCATTGGGAGACAGAGATCCTGGGTTCAGAGGCTGTCTCTTTCACTTGCTGTCTATGTGACCTTGGGTAATTCACTTCCCTTTCTTGTACCTCAGTTTCCTCATCTGCAAAATAAGAGTCTGGGCCAGATGGTCTGAGAGGTCACTTGTAGCTCTTGAACCCTGGTCGTCTGCCCTTTGTCTGTGAGGGGTGCTGTAAGACGCATGCCTGTAAGGACATAGTTCTTCATTATACTTGCGCAGACAGTATTGCAATGTAATGGCTGTTTCAGATGACAACAGAAATAAAATCACTTGGAGGGCCACCCATAGGATATCAGCTGTGCCCCTCTCAGCCTCTGCAACCCAAGAACAAAGATTCCTTCCTCTAAGGACCGTGGGGAGGCCTAGCTTTGCACTACTTCCAGCTTCATTGGCAGTCTTTGAATTTGTCGGGTAGTCCATCGACCAATGCAGATCTCACTCTTGCCAAGGCTTTCTGCCCTCAGCTAGGCTGCTGGTGAAGGGGCCCCGAGTGGAGGCACTGCTCTTTTGTTTGTCTGTTTGCATAGTCTTACTACCTTGGGGCAGCACAACTGTTTCATGCCTATTTTACAGGTGAGGACACAGAGAGGGAAAGGGATTTGCCCAGAGTCACACAGTCTGCACTGAAGTGTGCTCGGAGCCCCAGGAGAGTGAAATCCCTGCCCATCATCCCTTCTAACCTCTGCCCTTCCCCCCAATAGAACCCAAAGATGGGCTTTTCCGACAATTCTGCTGGTGCCAGCAGTGCCTAGAGCAGTGTTTGGCAGGCACACAATGAGTGATTGCCCATTGACCGGTTGGTGGATGGATTTTCTTCTTGGTCAACTCTGATCCATATTGGGAGTGCTAAATGTGATGGCTCCCTCTCAGTCAGTGTGGTACTGTTGGGATCATCAGATATATAGCTAGAAGTGACTTTAGAAAGACCTAGTGTAGCTATTTTATTTTACCAGTGAGGAAACTGAGGCCCAGTGAACAGATTTTTTCCAAGTTTACACAGGAAGTGAGAAGCAGTGGCAAAGCTGGGATTTCAGTCCTCTAGACTCAAGCCTTTCCAGAGCCCCAGGCTGCCCTCAAGGGCTTTGGAGGGATATGAGGAGGCATTCTTTGGGAGTGAGCACAGTTTTGTGAAGCTGAGAAAGACCCTGGTCAGGACAGCAGGAGGTTCATGTGAGGGCGGGAAAGGAAAGGTAGGGGAGGAGGAGAGCTTTGGGGCCTGTGGGATTGGTCAGGTTGCGCAGCAGAGTCTGTTGTTTGGCATCCCTGGGCCTGAGGATTTGGCATCCCCTAGTCTCAGGGCCTCCACAGAAGACTCCTTCCCTCTCCTCTGATCCCACCCTGCCAACTTTCATAGATCGTACTCTCCAAGCTGAGAATTTGGAACCCATATTTGCAATCAAAGCCTATCCTGGAAAATCCCAGATGTAGGCAGCTGTTATCCCCAGAAGAGTCCTGATGGATAGGAATTGAGTAATAATAACTGATATTTCTACATTTCCCTAAGGTTTGCAGAGCACTCTGCACTCTCTTATTTGAGTCTTACCTGTAAGATAGTAAATAGAGGCATTAGTATCATCACTCTGCATTCGTGAAAGCTCAGGCTCAGAGACTTAGGGCACGCTGTCCTCATCATCACACAGCTAATAAATGTCAGATGTAGAGGTTGACCTCAACTCTTCTTTAGTTCCTGAATTCTTTCAGCATGCTACCCATTGTACCACACTGCCTTTTACACTCACCTACTCTTGGTGTCTCTCTACCTTTCTCTCTCTCTCTCTCTCTGTCTCTCTCTGTCTCTGTCTCTCTCTCTTCTCTCTCTGTCTCTTTATCTCTTTTTCTCCCCCTCTCTCTTGCACACACACACACACATACACACACACACAGCCCTCCATGCCCCTCTGACATACAAAAGAATGTGGAACAAGCAAGCAGAGAAGTGTTGGATTAGGGCAGTGATGAGAAAAGAGGGTGAACCAACGAAGGGAGAGTCAGTGTTGCCTGATGAGAAGAGCTGCTTGGGGTCAGGAGCCGTGGATCTGATGCTTTTCGACTGTGTGGCTCTTAGTAAGTCACTTCTCACCCTCTGAGACCCAGTTTCTTGCTCTATAAAATGGAGATTATTCTCTCTCGTTTTGACTCACAGGGTGGTTTGAAGAAAACATTTTGCCAATTCCAGAGCCTCATTGAGATGTGAACTAGTATCCTTATTACAGGGTGTCTAGAGGGCAGTCACAGGTGCCTGTGCAAAGATACATACACAAGTGGAAGTTTGGGGGAGGTCATTGGAGAAGGCAGGACATGGGAGGTGGGCACCAGAGAAACCTCAGCTTGAAGCCTGCCCTTCATTTTGACTTCTTGATGACCTGATGACCATGACTTCTTGATGTCTGGTGGGTCTTTCTTCTCAGTAAAAACGAGACACGTGGAGGTCTTCCTGAGCCAAGAAACGGCTGACCTGTATGACCTCTGGGCTGATGAATGTCTCTGGAGAAGTGACTGAGATGTAGGAGGTGGATCCTGGGCATAGTTGGACTTCTTTGACCTTCCTACGCTCCGAAGAGAGGCCCCAGTAGACGTCTGTCTGTCAGTCATGTTTTATGTCTCTGTAAAGTGTTGCTGCTGAGATGGGGCCTCAGCCACCATCTTTTCCAAGTCCTCCTGACACCAGAATGCCTTCCATAGCATCATCAGCATCAGGCCGCTCAGCTTCCTCAGGCCCCTCCCACGATGGTTGTTGGTGTTTGGTCATTTTACGTCCAACTTTTTATGACCCCGTTTGGTGTTTCCTTGAGCAAAGATACTGGAGAGGTTTGCCATTTTCTTCTCCAGTTCATTTTATAGGTGAGGAAACAGAGGCAAGCAGGATGAAATGACTTGCCAGGGTCACACAGCTAGTGTCTGAGGCCAGATTGGAACCCAGAAAGATGAATCTTCCTGATTCCAGGCTGGGGACTCTATTTTTTGTGCCACTAGAATAAGCGCTTAATAAAAACTTTTTTCATTCGTTCATTATTTATTGCTTGGGGGCAGGTTTTATTTCATCTTTTGTCTCTGTAACTCCAGAAACTAACTAGCATGGTGTATCGCATGTTGTAGGTGTTTAATAAGTGTTTATTGATTGTGCGAAAGGAAGAATGAACTGCTGGGGGGCAGAGATGGAGGCAGAAAAAAGTCATCCAGATGTTATTGCATCAGTCCAGAGGGATGGCAATAAGGACCTTGGTTAGGTAGGGACAAGAGGAGTAGAGGGGAGAAATGGACGAGAGAGACATTGTTGGGGCAGAACTGACAGTGTGAGCAGCTGGTCAGGGAGAAGAAGGAGCTGAAGGAGACCCTGCAGTGTTTCCTGGAGAAGAGTGGGAAACTGAAGTAATGAGGCACAAGGAAGGAGCTGGTCTGGGGAGAGAAACAATGAACTCTGCTTTGAGCATATTGAGTTTGGGAGGCTCCTGGGACCTTCAGGGACAGAGTTATCAGTGCAACCTTGGCCCTGACCTCAGAGAGTGCATAGGCACATAGATAAAAGGGAACCTAGATCCGGTGAGGACAAGTATATACAGAGACAAGAATGAGGGGCCAGGGAGGCTTCTTAGAGGAGGTGGCCCAGCTCAGGCTGTGAAGGGTGAGCGTTATGGCAACTGTGTGACAATGCACCAATTTTGTCCCCTTGGAAAGCAAGGGTCTGGGATTCTGTGAAGAAGAGGTGAGGCTTGGGAGAGAAGGGAGTGAAAGGTAAAGTGGGGAAACAAGTTGTTAGGGCTTGGGATCAGGAGGTCGAGTTAGAAGCCCAGACATCAGCATTGAGATAAGAATTCATTTACACATTTCCTTAGTTCTAGGGGTCAGGTGCCAGGGACTCCCTGCTGTTCTAAAACATAGGTGAAAAAAATGGTCTTAACTTTCCAGCTTCAATTCCTGTGAATTCAAGGCTGCAGGTCAGAAAGCCACAAAGTCTGACAAAGAAAAAGATAGAAAGCTGGTTGGGGCTCAAACCCTTGGCTGTCTGGTTGTTTCATCACCTAGAGACTCAGTTTCCTCATTTGTCATATGAGAATAACCACATCTGTTGCACCTCTCTGGCCAGCTAGTTGTGAAGTTGGTGCTCCTTCTGCTTGTCCGCATGGCATGGTCAGCCTCAAGCCTCTGCAGCTGAGCCAGCCTTTCCTAGACTGTCCTGTCAGCATCTCTTCATCATGCAGGATGATCCTATGAGGAAGGTAAGAGGCTGTGAGGAACGGTGGGTGGAGAGCATGCCAGGCTTGAGTCCTTCCTTTCTCACAGAAAGGCTGAGCATGACCCTGGCCAGATTATTTCCTTTCTCTGCCCTCAGGGACTCCCTAGGACTAGGCTCTAAGGTGCAGAGCAGTTGCATCAGTTGATGGAGTGCCTTGCTCCCATGAATACCTCAGGTGTGAGCAGAGAAGTCAGTGAGCCCCTTTTGAATTCGTTGGTTAGAGATGAAGAAATTGAGGCCTGGAAGGGTGAGTGATCTGCCCAACGTGGCAGATACTCCAGGCCTCCCAAGTCTTCAAGTACAATTGCCTCTGCACTGAACAAGACCAAGCCACTGAGGCTGCTATCTTGTTCTGTGCTGATGGGGTCTGCTTGCCCAGCAGGGTCTTGTCTGGCAGCTGAATTGTAAACTTCCATGGTCACATTCCATTGGGAGCATGGAAATCTTTGTATCGATTCGATTCCATTGCCTAAGTGCCTACTGGGTAGAAATTTTCCCACGTTAATTTTGATTTAGTGTTTTTATTTCAAAAAGCAAACAGGGAGCAAACCATATATTATCACAGCAGGTTTTTCAGAAAGCAGTGGCAGCCTCAGAATAGAGGACAATGAAATCATGGAGGGAAATTGCCCTAATGTGTACAGGGGGTTATATGTCCCAGCAGTCTATTGTGGGGGGCTAACTTGGGCAGGAACAACCACAGCAGCCAAAACGATGATAACTCAGATGTGTTTACTACTTGAATGTTGTCCAGCACTTACTGTTCCTCATTTCATTGTGTCCTCCCAGCTTGAGATCGGTATTAGGTACATTATTGTCCCCATTTTACAGATGGGAAACATGAAGCTTATTGAGTCTAAGTGATTTGCTGGGGGTCACCCGGCGAGTGTGTGGCGGAGCCAGATGAGTTCAGTTCACAGCATGTCGAGTTTGAGTTGGGGCCTGAAGCCAGATTTGGTCCTTTCCTTCCTGTGGTTTGGAGCCCATTGGGACTGAGCCATTCTCAGCAACAGTGCTGCTGCTGCACTTAAGCACAACCTGACTGTCCAACGGGAGTCCCCTGAGGCTCCTAGGTCTGCATTTCACTGTCTGGAGGTCTGTGCCCATGGCCGTGGGTCCTTCCTTCTGTGGCTGAGCTGAGGGGAGGAGTGACACATTGCTCACTGTCCTTCACTTTCTTCCTTTTTCTAGTGGTTCTAGAGAAAGATGAAGTGACACCCTGTCCTTTGGAGTGTGACTGGACTGATGTCCCTGTAGTCAAGGGGGCCCTAGAAAATCTCCAGACAGTATGTGCATCCTGACCTGGGCCTACTTGATCAGTCAATCGACTTATCAGTCACTCAGCCAGAAAGAATTTCTGAAGCTCTGACTGTGTCAGGCCTTTGGAAAGCAAAGACAAAAGTGAAATGATCTCTGCCTTCAAGGAGCTTATGCTGTAATTGGTGAAGGCAAAATGTCCACATATATATTTATGTATGATGTATATATGTCTATATGTATCCAGAAATAAAACACACATAATGCAAATATAGCGTCACCTTGGAGACAGAGGCACTAATGGTTGGGGGGGAAAAGGAAAGGACGTGAGCTAGACTTTGAGGGAAGTGATGGAGGGATTCTAAGGGAGAAGTAAGGATGGAGAACACTCAAGGCCTGGGGGATGGGACATGGGACTGTTCTTCTTCATCCTCTCCTACTTCTTCCTCCTCTTCTGTCCTTTTCCTTCTCTCTCACCCCAACACCCTAATTTCGCAAGCATTTATCAAATATCTGCTATGTATAATTCATTATGCCAGATTTTGGCATAGAAAGAGAAGTACTAAGCAGTTCCTGACCTTAGGAAACTTACATTCTACTAGGGAGATTTAGCATCATGGGAGACCCTCCAATTTGTATTTATGGGGCCAGGCAATCATCCCAAATGGTGCTCCAGGTTGAAAGGTGATTCCTGCCCCTCTGTACTTCAAATACCAAAATACCAGACAGTTCTTCAACTCTTATTATAGTCACATATCTATATATCTTATATATCTGTAAAATATAATCGTCAAAGCAGTGATTAACAGCAGGAAGGATAATATCAGACAAAATGATCCAGGAAATTTTGCAGATTAAGAGAATAGTAACACTTGGGATGATTGAGGGCTAGAGGAAGGCTTTGTGTTGGAGCCAAGCCTTGGGGGAAGATGGGATTGTGACAGGTATAGATTGAGAAGGAATGAGTTCTGGGTATGTGCGATGATTTGTCTGAAGGCGTGATGGTGAAAATGAGTGAAAAAAGGAAGATGCTGTGGAGATGAGCTGGAGCAAGATGGAGAATTTTTAACTTCTAACATAAATAATCTGTATTTGTTTTAGGTCAAGTGGGAAGTCATTGGGCACTTGAGAGTCAGGGAGTGACCTAGTCAGACCTGTGCTTTAGGAAACTTATTTTGGTGGCTGTGTAGAGGATCAGTTGGAATGACCTGCCTGGAACAAGGGACATCCATTGGGATACTCCTAGAATAGTGTGTGAAAGGTGATGAAAGCCTGAACCAGTAGCCGTGGAAGTCTAGAAAAAGGTCATTGTGAGACTCTGAGGAAGGAGACTCCAGCTGGATATGGAGCATGAAGGAGAGGGAGGAGGTAAGGATGAAGCAGGAAGATGGAGGTAAGGACTGGTTCTCGAGGCTGAA